>CM076415.1:41147050-41747050 GCA_038363315.1 Mugilogobius chulae | reverse complement strand
CAGAAGTTCATCCCAGGTTTCCTCCAATCCTTCTTCAGTCCAGCCTCAAGATCACCTACGAGGTATTCACCCGTACTAACTCAAAGTAAAGGCTGGGCCTTGGTACTGTGGATGTCGCTGACCTCACTTTAGACAGAGTATTAAATTAGTGTCAGTGATGCATGCTTTAAGCCTCACTGTGGGGTCATGGGTTAGTTCTTCACTCGAGCATACATCAAGAAGCTGCTTTAGTAGGATACTTATATATTTGCATTTTCTTAAAATTGTCATCAGTAGTTTTTGAACTGAGTAATTGCTAGACAGTAAACTTTTTTCTGCGAGGACAGTTTATTGGAAGATTTACTGCACAGTATTAAATAACCTGCAATTTTAATTTGTCACTGTGACATTTATAGAGTGGTACTTATTGGTTGAAATAAAGATAAGATAAGATTATTTATTGCCACTGCACTATGCAATATATAGTTACTATTTACAAACTCAATGCAATAAAAGTCTCTTTATTAAAGTAAGGTAAGTCTCTGTGCTCCTCGGGTCTAGTTTCTGTATTACCTACATACATTTTCAATATACAGCAGTTTGGGTAAAGGGGATTCATATTTAATGCCACAACAAAATTGGGAATTCTTTGTATTGTATAGCCATGTTTTATTCTGGATATAATATTGATTTTGCTACCTGATTTACTCAACCTGGCAGTATGAAGGTTTTTTATGACATCCATATTCTGAGTGCTCACTAACACATGTGGAGGAAAGTGGGTTTACCAGAAGAGAGAGATCAAACACGAGACAGCTCTCACAGTCCACACTTTTTGTCCCTATAGAGGAAAGCAAAAACCAGACTACATCACCTTTGGAGTATTCTCTTTGTCAGTCTAAGACTTGTTGTTTTCAGCATTAAAATATATTGCCGGACAAAATGTGTTTCTACTGAGCACAAAAGCCTGTCACTTGGTTGTCTACTCTTAAAAGGATGACTTTAATAGTGACTACACAACATCTTACTTCGGATCTAAAGTGGTTCGCCCTGCATTACAGATCAAAAGATCTTTTCTCTCCTCTAGGCTCCACCTGGATTAAAGAAGAATCTTTTAAGGACATATGAATCTTGGACTCCTGAACAGATCAGCAAAGGTCAAAGCATGTTTTAACATTTGTGAAATTCCAAGAATATGCACATCTTCATCATTTGAAATTGTGTTTTTTTTCTTAAATGCACAGGAGGTGTTCTGTCAAGAGCTCAAAGTTTGTTCTGCTTGGCCTGGTTCCACGCTGTCTGTCAGGAGAGGCGCAACTACATACCACAGGTAAGCATACATCATTAAACCAATTCATAATGGGTGAAATCACCATATGTTAGTAAACCATGTGTTCAGTTTTCCCCCCTATTTATACTCAATTGTTAAGTGAATGACTGTGATGAACTTTATATAAACATGTTCCCAAAATACAGATTGATTGAAATCTTATCAGAATTCATGCTGTTACTGTGCATCTGACTCAATATATTTTTATGCATTTAGAAACTCACTAAGAACTTTGATTTTTTAAAACTGCTCTTTAAATAAAACCAGAAAGAACTGTGAGCACTTGAACATTTTTACACCTTCAGATGTGACACTTCAGATGTTACATGTTTTCATGATTTTTTTTCCACAGCAATGTCAAAACTAAGTGCAAATTTTCAATAATAAAACACTACCTGCTGGTTTCAGTCTAGAATATTCAAACTGGGTTTTTAGATCAGCTGTCTCACAATAGCAGCCTTTGTATTTTATTCCAAAGCCTTTTCTGAATAAAAAGTACAGTACAGTCGTGACTAACACATGTATAAATAAATAATAATTGTGAATATTAATATTTCCATTATTTATAATGTTTTGACAACTGTGACATTTATTGTTTAACTGTTTGCAAATGCACAAATACTACAATATTTAGGCAAAGAAATAAAAAATTAATAACACACAGCATTGAGCGTATTTCCTTTTAAAAACCATGCTACCTTGACTCATACGACTGCTCATTGAAGGTTTTGGTCATGTTTTGTTTAGCTTGTCAGGTGTATACAGCACAGTCGATCATGCCGCAGTGGGACTAATTTGTCTCCTTGCTTGCTGCACTGATGTGTTGGAGTTTATTGGGAACAATCTCATTTTGTGTTGCTTAGCCAGCAGAGACTCCAGACAACTATGGGAAAGGACATGTTCTTGTAATTACTTGCCTCAACTTTATCCCCTTGCATCCACTTCTCACCACTCACTGTTTTTCGACTCTTTCCCAGGCGGCCCTTATAAACATCCTCGCCTTTTCTGCCTCATTTGGGAAAATACACATTGATTGTACTTAAGGATATGCAGTGGAAGAGCAGGCTTATCTTTGTTTTCCCCTTCAGTCATTATATCTTTTTATACAAGCTAGCATGCTGCTATTTCTTTTACCCACTTTTTATTCTTGACACAGATATATCTCATTTATTCACTTTGGATATTTGGATGAGTAGTTTACATCCTCATTGATTCTTCAGAAAGATTAGGAATAAATTTTTTTGATAACATAGTTTGTACAAAAATACCTACTAATACATCTCTTTTATCAGGGTTGGACGAAATTCTATGAGTTTTCTCTGTCGGACCTCCGAGCTGGTTTTGAAATCATTGACAGACTTTTTGAAGGTTAGTTCACAAAGTTCTCTCTTGAGGTTTTCTACTTACTACTTTGAACTGTGCTGTGTTTTCAATCTTTTTATAAGCAAGTTCAGCCCTTTTTGTGTGTGTTTTTAAGGTGGTAAAGCTTTTGAATGGGCGTTTATCCACGGCTTGTTTGAATGTGCCATTTACGGTGGGCGGATTGATAACCCGTCTGACCTGCGCATCCTCCGCTCGTACCTGGAGCAGTTCTTTTCAGCCCGCCTGCTCTCCTCATCGGCTGGACAGAGGAGGAGCAGAGGAGGGGCGAGAGGCTTCCCACCTCAGATCACACTACCAAACTCCTGCTCAATTGTGGTAGGTGGTAGAAGACAATCGCTCTGGGTAATTGTTTGCTTCAGTATATTCTTCAAAAGATTTTATAATGTTTAGAGCTGCAGTGATTAACAGGCTACAGTCATAAAAATATCTTTTTTTAGATAATTATTATTTTCTGGACAATATAGATAATGAAGACGTTTTAGAGCCACAACACGTTTTACTAAATGTCAAAAAGAATGAATGATTTCCTGTTTTACAAATATTCTCACTATAACCTGGCTTGTCCATGTATAGTATTATCTACAATATTCTCGTGATATTTGTGAGTTATTCCTTGAGAATCCATCTGGATGGTTTGAAGTAGCCATTTAGCAATTTTCACGTAATTTATTTATATTTTTTCTGTCTGACATAATAAATTTGATCCTCTGAGATCAACTGAGACTGATCACATTAAATTGGATCAATAGAGGGATTTTCGGTCGACATCACTCTGCGCCCTACTGCGCATGCGTCATGCAGAAAGAGCTCATCTCCGTTTGTTTACATTGGGAAACTTGTTCAAATTAAACAACGAAATGGGACGACAACTAGCTGCTTTCATCAGGTATGAACCAGTATGATAGACGTCTGTCCCATGAAGCTTGAAACAGTGTTTTTCTCTCCGTTTTTCTCACTTACCTGAAAGTTCTTCTAAGGGTCGTAGGATCAAATTTCATCCATAAATGTTTACTTAGCAGCATAACTTTTGTTTTCACAAAGTGATAAACTCTTGACGTTAGCTGACAACGGAGCTTTTTTTTGTTTGTGTCTATGTGCGGCGGTTCTTTCTGCAGGACGGGTGCGCGTGCAACGCCCCGTGTTGATAAACAAAAAATCCCGCTATATGAACTGATACCAGTTCTGTCATGGAAATATTGTCCATCTTCAACAGAAATAAAAGTTTGAAGTATTGCTGATTTGCTGGCTATTAAAAAAATATTAGTTGAAGTTATAAAAATGGATTGTTGTCAAAAGTGATGTTTTAAAAAAAATAATAAATTAAGAACATCTTTATTACCAAGTATAGTTCTTGTTGTAAATATTGTAAATTCTCAGACATACTCATATCTTTTAGCTAAAGATAGTATCAAATAAATGTGAGAAACACTTGATTACAACTTTGTAAGTGAGCTGGATGGAGAATTTTGGTCGAGGTGGCATTGAATCGCTCCTGAAAGGTGTTACAATAACCTGCAAACCCCTGGAGCGCCTTAGCCGTAAATGTGAATAAAAGAGCATTGTTGTGGCTGACCTGTGGATGTGTTTGTTCCCAGGACTACCGCAGTGTGATTGAGAGTCTCCCAGAGGACGACAGGCCGGCATTTTTTGGTCTACCAGCCAACATCGAGAGGTCGTCCCAGCGGATCATCAGCTCTCAGGTGCACTCACACACACGCTTCTGCTCTGGTGCACAAATATAAACACATAGGCTGGTCCTTATTTCCACCTCATTCAGGATTACAAAGAGAAAGTGGCACATGCTGCACCTTAGATTAGAGAAGGGCTGCAACAATTATTACTTATTGTGACTAGGTTTTATTCATGTTGTGGAGCGCTTTGTGATTTGCTTTTAAAAAGTGCTATGCAAATAAAGTCATTATTATTTATAATTTTATAGTCATTTTAATATTATTTTTTTGTTATTTTAACAATTAAAAAGATCAATGTTTTGCAAATGGATTTTTTCTGAGATATTCTGCAACATCAAGAAATCTTCCAGACTCATTTTAAGCATTAGTATATCAGCAGGCAAGATTGTTTAGTTTATTTCTCTTATGTAGTTTTTTTTGGAGCCAGTAGTTTACGTTCCAACTCAGTTTCTGACTTGTGAAACATAAGGCTGATATGTGTGCTGCTTACTGTTGTTAAGACATGGTTCGGCTTTTGAATTAACCCCTTATGAGTTTTTTTTTTTTCTTAAATAATTAATTTTGCCCACCATGTTATAAAAATCAACTCTCAAGCTTCCTGGCATGTTATAGATAAAAATCAAATTGAAACCCTTTTATCACAGTCAAACCAATAATTCTGAGTTGGATCAGAATCAGTTTTAACTAATGAGCTCTGCCTAAACTTTTTTAAGTTAATACAGGTCCCTAAAATATTTTTGTGAAAAAGCTTCAGGTTTTGAAGAGGAATTGTCAAAACCCAAAATTTGCCAAATCTAGTGTCATTCTGTCCAAGGCAAGTGACACCAGCTATAATGATTCTACATTTATCCCAAAAATTTTAGGCAGACTTTAAAATCTGATGTTCTTTTGTGCAGAACTTCTTCTCACTTAAAACGAGAGTCAATCAGACATCAAAGGCTAAAACTACTGAGCCTCAGCTTCACAAAGAGTCCAGCCAATTGTTTGTGCTCCAAAGTGTTCGGAAACAGTTTCCATTTAAATTTGAGATGAATTTAGTCAGGCCTTTTAACAAAAATGGCCCCCCCTCTTAATAAAAAACACAAAATGAGTCACACATTAACAACTAACGATGAGCAGCTTTATAAATTAGATTCATATAATATTCCTCCCAGGTTAAATCCAAAGGTGTTTTGCGCATTATGTAAGTTTGACAATACACATCTTTATCTAAAGGCATCCTGGTCAGTGAAGATTCTGATGTAACTCAAAGCAACACACTGACATCTGATAGAGTAGAGCTTTGGGCTTTTGTGGCTTTGAAAACTTCAAGAAGCAAAGCAAAAATGTATTATCTTTTATATACTTTCCTGAGCTCAAATCAACACAACACTTCTGGTTAGAAAATAACAAAATACAAACAATTTAGTTCTATTAATGTCATCTTAACTGTCACCAAGCTTTGTCTTAGTCTGTCTCTTAGCTAAAATACACCCCACTATACACAATTACAACATTATCATCCATTCAATATAGACCTCACTTTATTAGTAAACAAATACACTAATGGCCTATTGTGTTCTTCGGCATCTTTAACTTAAAGCATGGTGTTGTTTTATTTCAGTGTGATAAACCTGGTTTTTCACTAGTTCATGTATAAATAATAGATTTCAGAATAATGACAATTAACAAACATTTGACACAGCGGTAACGTTTTATAATAAGGGGACATGAATTCATTGATTATCATCATGAATTCATGAGGAATTAATGCATGAGTTCATGAAGAATTCATGATGTATTCATGCATTAGTTCACCATGACTTTCATGAACTCACCATGAATGATCATGAATTCCAATGGTTTCATGAATGAATTCATTCATGAATTCGACCATGAATTCATCTAATGAACTAACATGGAAATAATGTTAGTTAACCATGACTTTTAAACTTACTATGAATACAATGAATTCACATGAATTTAAACCAAAAACAGAAATTCATCATGACTTTTGAAAGTCATGATGACAACATCATGAGTCATCATGAGTTATCATGAATTTCTTTCACCAAAAATCTGGAAAAAAAAGAGAGAAAAAAAAAAAGTGAATCGAGCCTTATAAGGAAAACTTAGTTGTCAAGAACTTAAAATTGAACTCATGATAAACTCATGATGAACTCACCATTATTTAGTACTTTGTGATGCATTTGAGCTTGTTTCTGTTTTTTTTAATTAAAACAAAAATCAAGGGTGCCTTTATAGCACCATACACAGCTTATATGCTTTTAAAAGATTCTTAAAGATTCTTGTGTGGTTTTTTTTAATATTTAGTAAGAATTCTGAACATATACAGAGCAGAAGTTTACCTTTTGTTCATTGTAAAACACAAAGTTGATCTAAAACAACTTAAAAATAGGAACAGCTCTACTGACTTCCTGTTCAAAACAGCAGAACTGATAAGTCCCGCCTCTTCATTTAAAATGTAACTGTAAAAAGCAACAGATTTTAAATAACAAATTATAATTCTTGGAAAGTGGCTATGGGACAGTTTTGAACCATAAATGCTTGGCTTTAGTATTATTCTTTTGAAATATATCAAGTAAATACAGGAAAGTGGGAGGGGATAGGTGGTAGGTGAGAATGGGTATTTCTGAGCACTTGAGCTGCAGCTGAAGAACAATACAAGATTACTCCAACATACATGAATCAAATGAAGATAAGCTATTATCTTAAGTTCGGGAGCAGGACCACACCTCTCCTACGTCCCTTCCGGTGGCTACGCTATTTAGCCACCCCGGCTACACACTCACACCCTACCATTCGTGTCTCAATGCAGCTGTACCCTACAGGCGACAGGACAGACATCGAGTAAATAAAACTTGTGGTTACCTTCGTTCAGGCTCCACCGCTTCTGCAAAACCTCTCCCGGTCCCTTCGTCATGACAGCTATCCACGTATATGTGTCAGAGCACAACTCTTGCTCATCCGGTGTCGTACTTCAGTCAGAGCACAACCCTTGCTCAATACGCGGCTCCAGCGTACGTATTCCGCGCCGGTTCTGGTCCTCTCCAGGTCAACAACACGCGTCTCCCCGTACGTAGCGATATCAAGCCGTTATCAGGTCCATTCCACGGCCGCGCAGCTCCGGCCGCGACACGACGTCGGGCACGGCGCCGCTTCACACCCATCCCACTCGCTCTTTCCGGCCAGGCCATCGGCGTTTACCGCAGCGACACTACAGGGCCATTGGGAAGAAGGCTTTCATCATTCAGAGCTCCGTGATTGCCGACGCCGCATCGCTCTACTTTCTGAGGCCTCTCTTCGCGCCAAAAGTGAAGATCCCTCCGCCTGCCGCTCACATGCTGCTCAGGTATTTCCATCCGCCTTCTCTTTCGGCATCGGGTTGCCATGTATGCATTGTTTCTCTCCTCTCTGGCACTTGTTTTTCTTTTCCAGCACCGAGTTGCCACATTATTCTTTTTTTTTTTCTCTAGCTCTTTCTTTCCCCTCTGGCACCGGGTTGCCATGATTCATTTCTCTCATCTCTATAGTTCTCTCTTTCTCTTCAGCACTGAGTTGCCATGTTATTTCATTTCTCTCATCTCTTGCGCTCTTTCTCTTCTGGCACCGAGTTGCCATGTTGTTTTATTTCTCTCATCTAGCTCTTTCTTTCTCTTCTGGCACCGTGTTGCCATGTTATTTTATTTCTCTCTTCTTGCTCTTCTTTCTCCTTCGGCACTGAGTTGTTATGTTATTTTATTTCTCTCTTCTCTTGCTCTTTCTTTCTTCTCTGGCACAGTGTTGCCATGTTATCTTATTTCTCTCTTCTCTTGCTCTTTCTTTCTCCTTCGGCACATAGTTGCCATGTTATTTTATTTCTCTCATCTCTTGCTCTTTCTTTCTCTTCTGGCACCGTGTTGCCATGTTATTTTATTTCTCTCTTCTCTTGCTCTTTCTTTCTTCTCTGGCACAGTGTTGCCATGTTGTTTTATTTCTCTCATCTCTTGCTCTTTCTTTCTCCTCTGGCACCGAGTTGCCATGTATGCCTTTATTTCATTTCTCTCTTCTCTTGCTCTTTCTTTCTTCTCTGGCACAGTGTTGCCATTTTTTTATTTCTCTCATCTCTTGCTCCTGCTTTCTCTTCTGGCACCGTGTTGCCATGTTATTTTATTTTCTCATCTATTGCTCTTTCTTTCTCCTCTGGCACCGAGTTGCCACGTATGCCTTTTATTTCATTTCTCTCTTCTCTTGCTCTTTCTTTCTCCTCGGGTACCAGGTTGCCATGTTTCTTTTTATTTCTCTCTTCTCTAGATTTTTCCTTCTTCTCTTGCACCGGGTTGCCAAGTAGTTTGTTTCTGTCTTCTCTGACACTTGCTCTGTCTATTCCGGCTGGTTTCCACGTATTTTCGTTTCACCTTCTCCTCTGGCACCGTGCTGCCAAGTATTTTGTTTCTCTCTCTTCTCTAGCACCATGCACTTTCAATTCCGGCACCAAGTTGTCATGTAATTTTATTTCTCCCATCTTTAGCTCTTTCTTTCTTCTCTGGCACCGGGTTGCCACGCATGCCTTGTATTTCGTTTCTTTCTTCTGGCACTTGCTCTTTCTCTTCTGGCACCGAGTTGCCATGTAATTTTATTTCTCATCCTTTAGTTCGTTCTTTCTCCTTGGGCAGTGGGTTGCCATGTATTTGTTTTCGCTCTTCTCTCTTTCTCCTCCTTTCTTCTTTAGGACTTGCTCTTTCCATTTTGGCATCAGTCTCCATGTCTCCTTATTTCTCTGTCACTTCTCGATCTTATCGTCTCTTGCGTCTCCAGCATTTCTCTTTCTCCTCTGCCATTGCGTTGCCAAGTATATCGCTTCTCCGTTCCCTAGCACCTGTTCTTTCTACGTGAGTTGGAGTTATGCCCGTAACCTGGGTTCTCTGAAACATGAGTGAGCTTCTCCATTTCGTGGTTCCAGCACTCGTCGGTTTAAGTCACCACTCTTCATGCCGCAGCAACGGTTAAGCGCAATCTTATTTCCTTCTTACTGTCTCAAAGCGTCTCGCTTTCAATTGCATTTATCCCAACTCATCATTCTTTTCATTCTTGCTTTCCCACGCTGCTTAGACTCACGCTCGCTTACGCTAGTACGACTCACGCAACCCGTGTCCCTCTGACCTGCACTACCTCATTTGTCTTCCATCGCTACCCTTACCCATGCTAGTCATACTAGTCAGACACACACACCCTAGCCATGCTACTAGCCATAATAATAGCCATGCTACTAGCTATGCTAGCCCAGCTCATGCAGCTCCCAGGCAGTCTCTCATGGTCATCCGGCTCATGTGCCCACTCCCTCCATTTTGGGTTTATCTAGACGAGCTGGCTTATCTCTCGCACTCACGTTTGCATGCCACCGACCTCGTTCCCTCTCCGGCTCACGCTGTCCACGCCAGCCCATGCTGTCCTCGCCTCTCTGGCCCATGCTGTCCCCGCCCTCCAGCTTGTCGTCCTTGTTGCTCCAGCTCATGATGCTACAGTCATCGCCCGCCGCCTCGTTGCTTCACCCTCGACGCCCTTACTCAGTCACGCCTTTCTAAGAAGAGTCTGCACACAGGCCGCACAAGTAGCCGCTCCATGGTATCCCTGCTGCTTGAAGAACTGTTCTACGCGCTCATCACTAAGAAAGAGGTAGCCTCTCTAGGCATCTTTGCTGCTAAGAAGAAGATGCTTTCTGTTGTCTTGCTACTAAGAAGCAGCTGTCCCGTGCACAGCAAACCCGGCTAATCCAGTCACACCACGTTTGCTACCCAAGCAACACTCCTCACCACGCAGTCCAGCTCGTCCCAGGCTATTTCACTCTAGCCAAGATTCTCCAGCTCGTCTGCTGATCCCGCGCTCCTGTAACTCATTCTGTCCTGCCTTACATCTCAGAATCTTCCTTGCATACTAGCATGCTACCTCATTTCAGTAGTTCCTCGTGCTACTCCGTCACATAAGTCTCAGTTCTCTCAGCTCATGCTAGTTCACGCTTGCAGCTCACGCCGACAAACATGTCTTACCCATAACTTTCTCTTATCGTTCACGTTTTTCATTGTAGTCTTATTCATACACGCACTTATTGCATTTCACTCACTTCGTTTCGGTCACTACATCCCTACTGTCTGCCTCATTACGTTTCAGCTAGTTTATCCAGCCGGTTCAACGCAGGCCGCTTCACCTCGTACTTCATCTTTCAAAGTACCTCTTATTTCCGTTTTACATGTACCTCCATTTATCCGGATTTTCCATGGATCTATTATATTATCGTCATTGACACACAGCGCCCACCTTCTTCGATCACCGGGGACTTGATCAGTTCAGCTCAACGGCTTAAAGTGTTTTGGCCTAAGTCACAACGTTCTTCTTTTTCACTTTAGGCACTCTCCAAGTGGCATCAATTCTAAGCACCCAATATCTCTGGAGTCCCCACTCCAGTGTCAGAAAGCCTCTTCAGAGTCCAGCTCAGAACACACAAAGACGTCCCTACATTTCCTTTCCAGGCATCAAGTGGTCCCTTCGAGTTTTGCTCCAAGAGACTCGCTTTAAGAGTTTCGCCTCAAGCCAGTGACAACTATCCAGAGTTCTGCTTCGGCCAGATCGACGCTCCTACAGAGTTCCACTCTGGCCACAGTGATGCTCCTCTATAGTTTTGCTCCAGGCACCGGGATGCCTTCTCTAGAGTTTTCGTTCCGGGCACCGGGATGCCCTCCTTACAGTTTTTGCCCTGGGCATCGTGATGCCCTTTTCACTGTTGTCGATCCAAATCGTAGCCATTCTCCTTCGTAGTTACGTCCCGTTTGACCCCGTGTAATAACAACAATCCTTGCTCGACTAAATACTGTTTTTCTGTAAGCGTTATTTTCGGTTTTCCGCACTATATTCCTGCGCACTGATTCACTCTTTCTCCTGTGACCACGGGCCAATCAAACAGCTGCATTTGCGGCAACTGGCGACACCGACTTTACTTGCAAGTCTTCAAAAACCCGCCTTCACGACGTGCTCCGCGCTCCTCTGACCCCCGACAAACCCATTTACACCAAACACACGTGAGTCGCCTGTCGGCAAAAGTTGCCAAACTGGTTCAGACGGACGACCCTCGGCTTGGTGTGAAAGACGCATAAGATTTTCGCCTCCAGCCAGTGTCAACTATCCAGAGTTCTGCTTCAGCCAGAGCGACGCTCCTCCAGAGTTCCACTCTAGCCACAGGCTCCTCTATAGTTCTGCTCCAGGCACCGGGATGCCTTCTTTATAGTTTCGCTCCAGGCACCGGGGATGTCTTCACTATAGTTTTCGTTCCGGGCACCGGGATGCCTTCTTTACAGTTTTGCCCTGGGCATCGTGATGCCCTTTTCACAGTTCTCTCTCCGTTCACTGGGATGCCCTCTTCAGAGTATCGGCTCAAGGCATGGTCAGCCCCTTCGAAACCACCTGCATCATGGTTAAAAGTAAACAGCACAATACTAAACACAAGTGTAGTTTCTTCTCTGGTTCCTCAGCTCTGCCAAGCATTTTTCCCCGCATTCGTGCCGTCTCGCTCCTCTCAGCAAGCTTTTTCCTGCTACTTTTTTCCTCAAGTCAAGCCTCCAGCTGTCGATAACACTGCATCAACATCCGCATAACTAACTTAATCTTATCGTGATCCCGCCAACTCCAGCTCCTTGCTGACTCCACGTCTTCAGCAGGTCTTGGGGGTCTGTACCAGTAGGCGCTGTCTCCCCTCGGCCTGCGTAGTTGCTTCTTCTGCATGACCGGTCCTGCTACCAAGTTTATCCGGAACGTGACCGCTGCCCTTGTGTGGCCACTACAAATTCTCTCATCCTGACCTGCCCTTGACGAAGATCTTGCGCTGATTTTCCATTCCCGTTTAACTTTCAGAACGCAAGCCTAGCCTCAACCTTCTCATCACTCTCCAGCGTAAAGATCTATCTTCTGATCATTCCGTTCACCTTCTCCACCATCTGTCTCATTCAGTCCATGTTCCTTGTCGCCTTCTTCAGCTTCTTCCGGTGCTCCGAATTCGTTCCTTCGTTAGTCCACGACCCTTCACTACATCTGCCTTCTTCAGCTTCTTCCGGTGCTCCAAATTCGTTCCTTCATTAGTCCACGACCCTTCACTACATCCATGCATCACGACTTCCAAGTTGCGTCCATCTAATGCTTGGTTTTCCACCTAAAACAAGACTAACAATAATGTCAATTCCACCCTAAGCCCTGACGGAACACCCAGACCAGGCATTCGTACAGTTCCTCGTCACAGGATTCTCTTATGGCTTTCATCCTGGGCTCGTCACAGTACCCTCAGAATCCACCATCTGTGGCCCCACGATCGGCCCAGCACTGCATCTCAAACTTCTTCTTTCCAATCACGTCATTTTTTCACCCAGACTTTCAGAGTGGACTGTCGCAGGACTTCAGAAGACTCAAGAAGAAAGGCACAAGATTTCACTGCGCCGATAACAAGAGCACTCCGTTCAAGCTTTCGTTTGTTCAGCCAGTTCACCGGCGGAAAGCCACTCCCCGTCTCAACCACGACCCAAACATCACTGGTCCTCAAGGCATGAAGATAAGCTATTATCTTAAGTTCAGCAGCAGGACCACACTTCTTCTGGCAGCTACTCCTACTTAGCCCGCCAACACACCTTTGTTTGTATCTCCCATTTCATCTTTTTCGATCACCATAAGGTTCACGTTCATTTTCTTCAAGTTGATTCAACTTTCAACATCTTAATTCATTTCTAACCTGTCTACCTCATCAGCGCAGCTACCTCCACTTAATCTACTGTAGAAGTGCCCATCAGTCTGTCATCTAAGGGCATGCAGATGTACGTCCATCACATAAGCAATCTCCAGTTCACCATCTGCTTCTTGTCGGCTTCTTTTGGGGGTTTCGAGGCCCGGGAGCCTGCAGCCAGCCCTTGAAGGAGGCCCCAAACCGGCAATAACGTCTGTTTCGTTTGTGCTTACATCTATTCAATAAAGTTGTTGCTTACAAGTTCTGAGAGTGTGGTCCTTGCTAGTGAAATGAAGATAAGCTATTATCTTAAGTTCGGGAGCAGGACCACACCTCTCCTACGTCCCTTCCGGTGGCTACGCTATTTAGCCACCCCGGCTACACACTCACACCCTACCATTCGTGTCTCAATGCCCCTCCCACCCTCCCTCTTTTCATTATTCTAATATTCTCTCACTATTCTTTATCTCCTGAGGGGGTTTCGAGGCCCGGGAGCCTGCAGCCAGCCCTTGAAGGAGGCCCCAAACCGGCAATAACGTCTGTTTCGTTTGTGCTTACATCTATTCAATAAAGTTGTTGCTTACAAGTTCTGAGAGTGTGGTCCTTGCTAGTGAATTCAAATATAACTTTGAGTAAACTAATAATGAAGGAAGGCCATTATAACAAGGTTAAAAACTTAGAAAAGTGAATTTGACATAATAGGTCTCCTTTAATGTGCAATGCATTATCATTACAATTCAATACAGATGCACGGGTACTCATGTCTACCAATTCTAAAAATCCCCTTTTAGAGTTCGGGCACTTTTTTGAGCATCTTCTCTCCATGATTTTAACAAGAAATCTTATCTATCTACTAGTACAAATACGACTGCTTTTAATGCATTCATTCATAGTTCGCGTGTGGTCTGCGATCACAGAAACCACCCACCATGTGAACTCCCTAAAGGCTTGCAGTGTGTGTGTGTGTGTGCTTCTGTGTGCTGCCCACCTATCCGCTTTTAGCATCATTTGTCACTGTCACATTCAGGCTTTCTTTCTCTCTGTGTGTCATTGTCCCTCTAATGTATTCCCCTGTCTCTCCCTCAAGACCCCTGTCAGTTACACAGAGCTTTAAGTGACCTCAGCAGACACACGCTGGGTACGTTAGATGAGATTGGGCTCTTTTTAAAATAATCAATAAAATCTATGCCCATGACCTGGCGGATCAAGCTATAGGAAAAGTAGAGTTTTATAGAACAAATTCAAGATCATCCATGATTTAGAGATGTTCCAATAATCCTATTTATAGATAATCACCCTTTTAAGTTTTTTTTTTTTCCTAATAAGTACTGTTTTCTGCAGAGGGTGGTTAAGCCTAAAAACAAACAAAAAATACTAATGATGTGTCTTTTAGAGGATAAAAAAGAGTGATGACCCTTTTTACTATTTTAAAATTATATGCCAAAACTTTAACTCTCTATGTGCTGCCTTGCTAAAATGTTGCCAATAACAAATCAGACTAATAAAGATGTGAATTACTTTGTGAGTTCCACGCGTCTCCTTGATAATATCAGAGATCTGGCATGAACCCAAATTTTCTCCCACTGGGGATGTCATCATTGTTTCTTTACTAACAAGTTGACAGAATGGTGTTTTTGTTCTGAAAACAATGGCAACTATTTACTTTTCTTTACTTTTCAGTCTGCTTGACTTCATTACTTTTATATTCTTCTTTATACCAGAAGCAGTGAGTGGCTGGTGGTCGTCATCTTAATGTATTTAAATCTCCGTATGTAACTTTGAGCCCCAATATAAGTGAACTCCTCATCCTGCGCTGCCCTCATTTTCACTGCTGTCAGGTGAAGTTTGAGATTAGCAATCTGTTTTTATCCTCTCCTCCCATGTGCCCTCGCATTCATCCTCTCTTTCCCTCTCTCTTTCTACCCCCCCACTCTTCTCTCTTTCTACTGCGCACGCCTCCACTTTTCCTCCTGAGCAGAGAAGATAAAGCAGGTGTTAGTAAAGAGTTCTCTTGGACCAAATGAAAGCCATTTATCAGACACTCTGCCTTCCTCCCAACACTCGCATACGCAGACCTGACCAGTACACAGGCACTGGAGATAAAAGCGCTATCCTGGAGTCCGCGCCTGAAGCTAAGCGTGCTTGATTAGGTGTGTAAGGAGCTCTTAGCAGAAGCATTCGGATTTTTCTCATTTTGTAATATTAGCGAACTAAAGGTGTGATTTATGGTTTCTCAAAGATTAACTACTCTACAATTAGCAATTACCGTAATATAAAAGATATATTGCAGATTTTACACGATTTATTTTGTCCTATTGGACCAAATGGTTGAGCTACTATAATTCGCATGAAATGCTACTTTTATTGAGCTACAATGTCCTTCTACCAATCCAAGAGTTAAAAAGATATTGAAGCTAATTACATTTTAATTTGAGCAGTCAGCCTTGCTGCAAAAAGTTTGTATACAAATAGTTTTAGACTGTTTTTGCACATGACCAGAGCAGTACCATAGTGCAACACTGGACTCTGTCTTTTATTGTTATATTTATTAAGAATATAGTTGTAGACACATGTATACTAATTCAATACGTAAAAACTAACATTTTCTTAAACACGTCCCCTGCGCCGCATCTGGCCCTCAGGCTGCAGTTTGTTCGGATCTGTGTTACTGTATGTATCCTCTACTCACGGTTTATGATACAACATATTTTGATCCATAAATTGTCGTTTAAAAAATTGTCTTAAAATGATGTTTTCTTTCATCAGATTTAGAATACAATTTTTAGTTTATGAGTAAGAAAACACACTTTCACAAAATGAAAGTTTGAGAATAACAGATCAATAAACACTAAATTCTAAATGACGTAAGAAAGTTAAAAATAAGCATTAGCTATATACACTTACACATCACATTAGCTGCATGCTCTGCTTGTAACTAGGTTTGATTGCATTGTCCCTGTCAAATAAATAAATAAATAAATAAACAAATGACTAATACAATGCGGGATAATGACAGCATAAATAACATGTAAACTGAGACCTAAAGTCCCCCTATGTATATTGACAATGTATCACAAAATACATTCTGGCTTTTTTCAATACATCAGCTGCCAAGAAGCCACCACATTATATAATGTCCACATTGCTATTTTGAATACATCTCTAGTAATCTACATAATGCTAATTTCTTGTTTTGATGTGCCTTTGGTCATAGGTTATTTCCCAGCTGCGTCTGCTCAGCCGCTCAGTTGCTGCGGGGTCAAAGTTCGACAGGGAGCTGTGGTCCAATGGGCTTTCACCAATTCTCAACTTGTGGAAGAAACTCAACCAGGTCAGTTTTCTCTGTTATGGGATAATTTATAACCTAGCTTATTCAAATGAATTTAAATATAAAGCGAAATTGAAATTAGCTGTCTAATTGAGTATTGTTGAGTGGGTTCCAGGCTTGCGTGGTTGTACAGCAGTGCTCCGTGCAGTTGCCTGGAGACCAGCATCTTTTCAAATCACCTCCACTTTTAATAATTTAGGCACTGTACTGTATTTCTGTTTCCTGTCAGCTTTTAGTCTTTTGAGCTGTGACACATCCATGCGACTCTTTCTTTCTTTTCAGTCCACCACAGCTTAGAAGATTTTCTTTTTGTTTATTAATAATAATATGGAGAGACTAACATTTTTATCTTGTCTGTAGCTTCTTTGGTTGGATGGTAGTGTGGGTCCAGCCATTGCAGACGAAGTTTGTTTTCTTGTATTTATAAGCTTAGCGGCGGATCAGTTGAGAATTATTCTACACGTTGTTTTCTTGTTGAATCATTCATCTCCATTTGTCCTTGTTGCTCTGGCTGTTATTCTTGGAAAATGTTCACACCAGAAATGGCTTGTAGTACAGATTACAATGCTTCATGCTAGATAGTTAGAATTTTAAACACTTTTCTTAAAAAATAGTTTTGATTTTACCGTTTATTCACTATTCAGAATTGTATTTAAATCAAATTACAACTGAACTTCATAATTACCAGGTTTATGTTACCTATAGAATTGCACAGCTTCACACTGATTATATTGATTGAAGTCTGTATTTAACTTCCAGGGTTCTACGCTGATCCACCAGAAAGTCGCTCCACCAGCTGAGGGTCAGGGCTCTCCAGTCACGTCATTCATTGCCTTGGAGGAATTCAATGCAATCTGCTTGGTTCAGGTTCGTCACATAACACTCGACTAAAGCGGCTGTACGATTTATCATACCTATATCAGTTGGACACACTTTACCTACATTTAGAGGCATTAACTTGAGTGTCAGTAAAGAAAAAATCTCATAATGTGAAAGCAAATGTCCCCAAAAAAGTGAGATGGAAAGAGCTACAAAACAACTAAAAATAGAGTACACTACAATATATAATCAGATGTGTTTTAAGTTCAATGTGTATGTATTATGTTTTGCATCGATATTTATTAAATAAACTGATGAATTATAGAGATGAATGACTTGTTTTTTAACTTTGTGCTTCACTTGTTCACAGAGTATCCATCAGTCGCTTGCTGCTTTGAGTAAAGTTATTCGAGGAACTCAACTCCTGACGCCAGAAGTAGAAAAACTGGCAACAGCTTTACTGAATCATGAGGTAACTGACCATTACACATGCTAAATTATATAATGTTACTTAAGTGGCACACACAGTGTTAATTGCCTGCTATAGAGGGCAAGTGGTATAATTCTCTCAATTGTTGTGGGTTAATAAATAATGATAGTGATCGTGTGAAAGATTAGAGTATCTGAAAAACAGTGAGTATTTGTTTTTGTTGTAACTTCTGGGCATGTTGACAAGTCATAAACCCACACAGTTTTCCAGTCATTACCTCTCTCTAATGTGCATTCATAATCATAAGCACAATAATAACAATGTTATACGGTGTAAGTTTTCTCATACATTTGTAATTCAGACAATGAAACACAAACAAAAGAATGTTGTGATAAATAATTCATGTATTCTTATGATAAATGACTGTTACATGACTGAAGATTAGTAGAAGCTGCTGTACATTAAGCTTCATTGCCTTTCTCCTTGGCTGCTCTAAAAAGTATTTGGCAAGTTTCTAGAATTTTAAACGAGGACCTGTGAAAAAACATGTATTATATATACTTAATAAATAGCTGCATGCATGATTATGATGTAATAATCACCTTGTTTGTGTTTCAGTGTCCTCTTACATGGCAGAGTAACTGGGAAGGACCCGAGGAGCCAATGCAGTATCTCAGAGCTGTAGTAGCACGTGCTGTAGCCCTACAGGTAATACAATACAATATACTAAATGGAACAATTCTAATTTCAATATTTGCTGAAAGTTTTTTACATCAGCTTTGATGCTAATGTATAATGTATATATATATTTTAGATTGTGTGTGTGAAGCTTTACACTTGATTTAATTTCATTTGTGATACTCCAGATTACCACTGTGACTTGAAAGCAAGTTTACATAGTTTTTCATGATTAACTTCGAACTAAAAGGTGCATACATAATCTTAAGCCCAAAAATTTAGTGCATCAAACAGCCTTTCATATGTAACACATCTCCTTTCAAATATTATAATCACATTCAGAATATGATGTGTCACTTTGCTTTTTCTCTGTTCTCTTTCCTTTTTATAACTCATAACCAAACATGTTTGTTTTGGTTAATCTGCCTGTCAGTTGTGCCTTTTGGAAAACAGGGGGCAACATTCAATTGCTGCGTTAAGTATTGTAAGATTGTGTCGTCTTGAATAGCGTAGTCATTATACAAACATTTTATATAAATGACTTTTGCTCAAAAGCAATGTGGATACTGCTTAGAAAAGGACAATTGACTATTTTAACTCTAGTTAATACTTTCTTTATTTTACCACATGATTTTGCTCTAGTTCTGATGAAATAAGTCAATATCATTCTCAAACTAAATTCGCCAGAAAGCTATTAAGCTCTAATAAAGCATTTGTGAGTTTTAAGAATTGCAAGTCCTGAACGTCCTTGAATTCTTCTTGGCCCAATAATTCCCAAATCAAAGCCAAAAGAACAATGCCAGATAACTGCTTGTGGTTTATAATGAGCCGAGGAGGCTATTGTGTTAAAAAAGCACCAGGCAGTGGGATAGGTTTACCCCTCGCTCATTGCCAGAAAACGAAGGTTGTGTCTAGAATTCACTTCCAGCTTCTCTTTGCTCTGTCTGAAGCCGCCCACAACCACAATATGCTCCGGCCGTTCGAAAAAGCGCCCGTGCAGACCATTTGAAATGATTTTATGCGAGTTTGATGCATTTCATTATTGGTGTGGGCGATTCTCCCTTTTGCCTGTGCCCGGCCTAGCTGCTCGACCCATCTGTCTGTCTGTGCACCTGCCATCTCTCATTACTCCATCTACCTGCTCGAGCTTCATCCGCGTCCACGCTTGTCTATTCGGATGCACCGCCGTCCTTACCTTTCTCTCAAAGCCATCAGAAGTGAGTGATGCGTCTGTTAGCCAAGTGTCACTGTTTTTCACGGGATAATCAGTCTAATAAGACCAGCACGGACCAATACTGCTGCTGTGGAGAGCTACAACAATGAGAAGCTAACGGCCAAACGACCTTGAAAACCCGCTGCGATATAGTAAACATACACCTGTGTTCACTGTGCTTCTTGTCTCGTTATCGACCACACTCTCTCCACTTTCCACGCGGCATTCTTTTGGCCCTACTGCTCATCTAAATGTATCTCTACAGCCAGAGCCGACGGATGCCGCGATTGTAATGACTCCATTTATAATCAAGATGGAATCAAATGTTTGCTGGTTTTCTTTGTCATCAGCGATTTCATCCGGCTGACCTCCAAATCTGCTGGTTTCTATGGTAATTTAGAAGGAAAGTGCCTATGTGTTTATAAAAGGCTGAATAAATAAATCAACACTTCAGTCTAAGCTGTGCTCGCGCAATATAATCTGTCTCGGCTGCAGACAGGCTCATATCTTGATAAGCTCTGCAGTGTGGGTAAAGGCACAGTGAACCCGCTGACTTTAAGGTATATATGAAAAGTCTATACCAAGCCATTGTAGCTGAATCAGGCGTAGGTTGACTTAGACTTGATAGATTGTCTTTTGTGTGCATGTTGGTCATGTTTTTTATATGGTTTGTGTTAGAAAGTAGAGTTAGTGACAAAGTAGAATGTCACAATTTGGAAATGCACAATTAAGTAATTGTAAAAGCTGCATTTGTTTAGGTACTTAAATGTCCTCTGCAGCCAAAACATGTGTTGAACTTCTGATTTAAACCTCTACAAACTTGTTCTGAAAAGCACCAAATTTATGTATTATTCTTGTATCTTGTTTTAGCCTTGTTTCAACACCGCACAGTTTGGTCCCAAGATCCCCTAAGCCCCTTTGTTGAACAAAAGATCTGACTGAATTTTGTGAGTGAGTGAAAAGTGGTGCTGGTCACACGCAGTAATACACTTTGAAACGAAGAGCACTGACCATAAATACAAATAATAATACCAGGTTATGCAGAGTGGCCTACAAATAGTAGACCGTGTATTTAACATCATAAAAAATATAATCTTCACAATCTACACTGTATCACATTTCTTACAAATTGTCCTCGATTTATTACCTTTGATTTAAAGGAAACTTATTGGCTTTTGAGTTTTTATTTCTATTCTAAAACGGCTTCCTTATCAAATACACAGCTGAAATTTTGTCTATGAGATACCTTTAATGAGATTCCTATGAAAGGTATCTATGAGGTACCTTTAATTTCCCCCAAAACACCCCCCAAATCTCTGAGATCTTCTGTCCAGTTTTTAAGTCCATTAATAATGCACACACGTTTTGAGCGTTTTTGCAGCATTAACAAATCAGACAAGATCAGTTTGATTATTTTTCCTTTGTAGTCAATGGGTGGAGTTGTAACTGGTCTTTCCTTTTTTTATAGTTCTAGTGCATGGAATTTCATGAAAGAGGTGCTCAGGAGCAGGTTTAAAAGTGAAACGCAAAACAAACAAACAAAAAAAAAGCATCATATTTCCTTTAAGCCAAAGATGGGCTCTATCCCTCAAACAGTTCACCTCCTGTTTTAGAAATTATATTCTATACCCCTAGGTCTTAGTTTCTATTTTGAAAGCATATGACTGAAAAATGTCAAGTCAATATCAATTTGCAAAGGAGGGGCTGGATCCTGGACTATCATTAAATACTGTATATTCAAGGCTGGAAGTCTGTTGTCTGACTAGTCGTTGTATCCTTGGTCCAGTTTGGGCCTTTTTTTCCCCATTATAGGTGATGATGAACTATGTAACTGTAAGAATTTAGCATTTTTGTATAATATCGGCTAAAAGCGCTCTTAGAATATGTGCAAACAAATAACACGATAAATAAATAATCTATTTGAAAACAAAAATAATATACCATCTGACCTTTGGCCTCTTCTTTATGCACAGTCCTTGTAGTCCATAGTGAGTGCTTACGTGCATCTAACCAAAGCCATGGAAAACACATGCAACCTTAAAATCTGCCGCAGTTCATTAAATATTTATTTTCTTCTTTGTATTTATTATTTAAGTCACTATTTGACATACTCTCATCGACAAAAGCCTTTTCATTTGCTCTTTTCACATTATTTTCTCATGTATTATAATAAACTTTGGGGTACATAAAGATCCTGCAAAAGCAAAAAGATTCAAGACACATCTGCAGCTCAGGGGACAAAGTGAGACAAAGGAGGCATTCCATTAACAATTCTCTTCTTGTCTAACAATGCCTATGTATTTTCATTATCGTGCATTGATCCACTAAATAGTTGGTGTGATTCATGTGCAAGACTGATTTTCTGCTTGAGTAATGTGTTATCTCAAAGTGCTCCTCATTTGTTATATTTTGGATGATGAATGTGCTGTGTGTTTGTGTTTAGGGCTGGGTGGAGCGCGCCGGCAGACAGGCCCTTCTATCTGACACACTGGATCTGTCGGAGCTGTTTCACCCTGACACTTTCCTCAACGCTCTGAGGCAAGAAACCGCCAGGTAAAACTTTCAGACTAATTGAATTCAGTTCCTTTTGTTACAGAAAAATTACTTTTACAAATTGATTTTTTTTTTGTCTTTCAAGGTCTATGGGATGTTCAATGGATAGTTTGGTTTTTGCAACATCATGGAAGACAAGTATTGTGCAGACCAAGCTACAAGTGAAGGTAAAATGAGAATACATAATAATGAGAATACATATTATCAAAACAAATGCAGATACAGTATATGCCTATTGGGAGATTTTTTAATAGTTAGCTGCAAATGACTTGCTTTATGAACATTTACCTGAAGACCTAAATCCTTATTGTGCTAAAAAGGGGATTTTTCTTTCCCTCGAAAGCTGCATATTCAAAAATACCTTGTAGAAGGTCACAATATAGTGAATCCTCCCAAAAGTAGCTTTTTTCAATGGTTTTAAAGAAAGTCCTCAGTTCGATGGCTGGGCCTCCTTGTGTCTGCATCGGTATCCTCCAGTTTTCCCCTACCATTAAAGGAGACCTATTATGATTTTCCTAATATTTAGGAAGAAAATATGGCATAAGTAGATTAATAATTCACATTTTGTTAATTGCAAAACAGAAAAATGATCTAAAACGTCTTAGAAACAGAGATAGGTCCATTGAGTTAGTAACTGCAGAACTGATAAACACTACCTCTTTATTGTAAAACTTAATTTTAAAATGAAATTTTTGGATGTTGGAAATGGTCTACATGACAATTCTGTACCTTAAATTTTTTACTGGAAATCCTAAATTTTGAGTTAACGATAGAAAATACACGCAAGTGGGCGGGGATAGGTGGTAGATGAAGACAGAGATTTTCTGAAGACTGGAGCATCAACTGCATAACAATACAAGATTACGCAAACATGCAAGAATCAATTCAAATGCAATTTTGGGCAAACTAATGTTGAGAGAAAACTGTTAAAACATGCTGAAAAAGTTGATTATTAAAGTAAGTTTGACAATAGGTCTCCTCTAAAAACATGTACAAGCCAGTTCTTCTTTAAGGAATGCTGTGAAAAAGAGAGATTACGATCTCAGTTTTACTTTCCAAGTTAAGGAACGGTCAATAAAAATCTAGTAGTGGAGTTAATATTACATAAAAAATATTCTTTAAGCGTGTATTTAAACATGGCTTGTCTGTGGACCAAGCAAAAAAGTAGTCTGAGGGCTACCTTTGGCTATTGGACCACAATCTTTTGCAAATACACAACATTTACTTGACAACAAATCACACACAACAAAGTCAAAAATGGCTCTATAACTATGCAAACTACAAGGGACTTTGGATGGTAAGACGTAAGCATTTATCATTCAAAACTAAAATACATCAAAGCATACTTAAATACAACATTGAATCAGTCTTTCAGCATTCAAAGATGATAAAAGTTTGGTTGCATTTAGGGGTCAGACTATATACAGCATGAGAATGTCCTTATGTAAACATACACATCATTAAGCATGGAGCAGACACAAGACATAGACACAACAGATGCCACAACACACTGAGTCTCCAAAGGCAGACTCGGATGAGGAGTGATTAGAAAATAATGGACAACATAAAGCAGCAGCAGCAGAATACAAATGTGAAAACCGTTCTCTGCATAAACAAGAGACGTCTGCTGCTGACGGCGATGTCCATTTGTCATCTCCTTTGGATTGGTGCAGTCAGTTTTGTGCTTTAAAAGAAGAAACACAAGATGTTTGCTCTCTGAATAATATTTGTTTTATACAACTGGAATGTTTTTAGGCAGTGGCCACTTCAACTATCTATCTAACAGAAGAGTAAATATACACACATATTTATAATTTCATTAATAAACATAAATAATGAATCATATCTGACTATCAAACATATTACCTTAAATACTAGCTGGAGGAAATTGCTGTTGCCATCTTGGAAAAAGACATCTGCATGCCCCTGTTCTTTAAAGGTGCACTGTGTAACTTTCTGGATGTGACTACCCAATTCAGTAAAAATAGAAAGTTAAAGCCATCATTTTGGAGCATTGTTAAAAGTGATATCATAATATAAAAAATATGACTAAAGGAATGTCTTTTCCATGAACACAAACAGGAAAAAGTCCCTCTTTAGGCCAAATAAAGTTAATTTTATGGTTGTGCAAGTCAGCTCAAATTAATTATAACTAAATAATTATTAAGTTCGTCAAACACATCTAAACTACAATAATGTGCATTTATTCAAGTCTGTTTTTGGTAAAAAATGTTCACAGTGCACCTTTAACTTCTGAAGCAAGAATATTTAGCTGAGCTTTTTGAGCTACAAATAAATGTAATAAGTGTTTTTGAACGGTTTGACTGCTCTTGGAAAGAACTAAATACATAGAGACAGTGCAAGTGAAACAACATGATTACGCATAAGAATTCATTTTAAATGATGACATTTTGCACCAATGTATTAATTTTGACTATGTTATTGTTATTTCTCTCCTTTAAAAAGCACTGTTCATCACCTACTTGTAGACATGGTTCACATAAAGCTCTACAAAGAAAGGAAAACTGCACAAACAATCAACAGCAGTAGGATATGAAATGTTTCACCAAATGCAGCTAGCAGCCATGTTGGATTTTGTAAATCTGATACACTCAAAATTTGAAATACTGCCCTAGTTTCCAGGTAGGAATCCCAAAACGTATACCTGTTCCTTTGTGAATTGACATGTCAGAACTTGAAAAATGCGATGAGTGGAACTTAGCATAAATACAGAGGCATTTCATGTGTACAAATGAGCTCTATGCAGGCACAGATTACAGCTGTGTGTGATGCCAGGCCTGTCTTTATTGTGCGGCCTAGTGAGGAAATCCCTGAGTCATTGTGCTAAATTCCCTCATGTAAACACTCCCGCTTATGTACTCTGTAGCTGACATGCCAGTTAATCCGGTGCCCTACTTTTCCCTTTTTAGGGCCTTGCTGCTGTTAAGTCTTTTGCTGAATGGGTATTGACCTGACAAGTATTGGTATTGTTAATGGCATCCTCAGTAACTCGTGTGCTTCTTGATTGGGCAGGTGGGGGGTCTGCAGTTAGAAGGCTGCAGTTTTGACGGCGCTCATCTGAGTGAGAATCAGCACGACTCTCCCAGTGTGTCAGCCGTGCCTCCCTGTTACATGGCCTGGGTCCCACAGGTATTTGTCTCTCTCTTCTACTTAATTGTTGTGGCAATAGAGGTTATGCAGTAGACATCATAGCATTCTGATTGTTTGCAGTGTGTGGCAAAAATACATGAGAGTTGATTAGGGCTGTAGTATTTAGTCGATTAGTTGTACCTTACCTGTTGCTTTTTGATGACATGTCTGTTTTAGAGCTCAAATACTTCCTGTTAGTTTCAGTTTTTATTTGTCATTTTATTTTTATGATTTGCAACTCAATTGCTGTAAAACTTTGATAAATATTTGCTACAGGAATCATTATGCCAAAGTAAACCAAAATGAGTAAAATGTGATTATCTGGCACATTTAATGCCATACTGTAGACATGGTTGTAAAAGTTTATGTCTGATTGCTGAATGAGCTATACTTAGATTTTACTTTTAAGTTTTCATGCTATTTTCTATCTCAATCTTTAAACCTCATCAGTTTCTTTCTGCCCATCTATTGCATATTATTGATTCGTGGGTGCTTCTCTCATCTGTGTTTCTTGTTGCAGAAGTCGGCGGCTGACCTTGGCTCGTCAGAGGACAGGATCTGGCTGCCTCTGTACACCACGTCTGAGCGGCTGAAGGTGGTCACGCACATCAGCTTGCCCTGTGGAGCCAACCCCAGCCAGTGGATCCAGACAGGGGCAGCCTTCTTTCTCAAGCAACAATGAGAACCCTGCCAGGTCGGTGAAAGGTCAACAGCATCAGACAAGCAGGGGAGTGCCCCTCGCCTGTGGGAAAATAACCTTTGTATTTCGACGTGATGGTGTACCATCGACCAGCTAATGCAAATAATGTAAGCCAGCCATTAGGCGCAACTCTGGCTTTACGGAGGAGGAATGGATGTTTGTTCAATGGCTCAGTTTGTTAAAACTACAAAGGAACAACACATAACCAAAACACTAAGAGATGAAATATTACTTCAGTGGAATAGACAAATGTATTAAGCTATTCACAGCTGGAAAAATCAAATGTTCTTCAGATAGAATTCTAATCTGAAACAAGACTATTAAATAAACAGGCAGCTTAAAACAAAAACAAGAATTAGCTTATGGAACAAGTGAAGATTCTGCACTTGACTGGGACAAATATATTTTTGTGGTTGTTAACTAGACACTAATTTGCCTAAGCCTTTTCATGTCTTATAAAGGCCTTCTTTTTTTGCTGCTCATTAGACATTTGCTAGCACCATTCTATCAAAGAACTCCACTAACAAGCTGGTAATAAGGCAGTCAATTAGTACTGTAAGAAATGTTGTTGAACTAAATAATATTAGGGTCATAATGCATGTTTGAATGTGTCTGAATGGCAACAGTAGGACCAAGTTTAGTTGTAGAAAAGTGTGAATACATTACATTTAGCACGTACAACTGTGTAAATTGGCAGCTAGTCATTATACCCTAATATAAAGTGTATCCGTAAATGTCTATGGACTACACTGTGATTACGATCACAGAAATTGTATTGAGTGTAATTTGACGATCAAATATAATTGGAGTATTTATTGTTAGCACATATTATTTTCCTAAAATGTACATGAAAGATTGTAGCATCGGCACAAAAGAGAACGGATCTGCGCTTTTAAAAATCTTGCAAAGCTTTTTGTTTCGTGTCCTCTGTGTATTTTTGTATTTATTCTTTTCAAAATAAAGGACCTTATTATGTTATTATAATTGCTTTATTGTTACTATTGTGCCGGCTGTTGTGTCATCCGAGACCGTTTTTCAGAACACAAAGAGGGCTGCATGCGGCTTATGTGCGTCCCTCACTCACACAAACGCACACGCATGCGCACACACTCTATCAGTCTTCCAAAGCAGTAAACAATACAGATCGTAGTTGGGTTTGCACGCTCTGCTTCACAGCCGACTCGCCTCCAAACTGGCACACGCTCTGGCTCTTTAAAATCAGGCAGTTATTCCCTAAGCACTGTGAGATTGGTTGGAGTAGAGGTTGAGTGTAGTAGTGATGGATAGCCTCCAAGGTGCAGACCAAGTGCTGAGAAACGGAGCTCATGTTAGGTCTGTATGTAATATGTGAAGGATCAGTCAAGTGCCTTTTGAGAGCTTCTTTCTCCCGGAATGCTTAATTATATTTTTTAGTTTTTGTACTAATACTATTCACTGTAGATGTTCATTCTTAGCACCACTCTTGTTATGTAGTACAAATACAAGGGTTGTCAAAAGTAGCAAAAAATAGATAAAGCCATGGTTCACACTCAGATACTTTGGTAAATTTTCTGCGTTTGGGCTGTCTAAAACTAAGGTTTTTATAATCAGACAGTGAACAGCGAGTTGTGATGAACGTCTCTGAAAATGTGCTTTGTAAAAAACTTCACCACTATTTGTGTCAAAATGCTAACTAACAGGAAATAGTCATAAGTAGAAATGTTACCTAACCCTTTACAACATGAATACTTAAGAGAGCACTGTTAACCCATCCACATCAATTGTGATACATTTATACGTATTTGAAATGTTTTATTCCGGGCTGGAATGTGAATATTGACGCTAGATGTCAGCATGGTAGATGGGCAAAATGCATGTGAAATACGCGTGTCGTGTTCAAAACTCGACACTACTTGGATCACTTTGTTGTTGTTTTTTTTTCTTACACAGTGCCCCTTTAACAGAGCTAAACATGAAGCGAGCAGCGCGGTATAAGGTGAATCGAGCTTGGGTAGAGACGTCAAAAACAATGGTTACTTTGGAAATATTTGCAAATCCACCATGTTTGCTGGCAAGTTTGCAAAACTCTCATAGAAATACAAAATTATTAATTGGCCAACTGAAAATTTGTACTGATGTGTGATGTCACAAATCTGCATTTTAACCAAATTTAAAGTAGCTGCACCAATCTGCATCAAGTTACATTGACGTGTAGAATGCTGTGGTGGCATCTGAAACTGAAAAATGTTTTTAAGCTATCCACCTTCTCTCAACATTACTTTACTCAAGAGTTTTATTAAGAATGAAACCTGCATGTTTGAATAATCTTGTAGTGTCCTGCAGCCAATGCTTGAGAGGTCAGAAAAGCCTTGTTCTCACCTACCACCTATCCCCGCCCACTTGTCTTAATTTAATTGTAATTATTCAAAATATTCAAATTTATAGTAAAGGCTGTTGGTTCGAAATAGTCACATAACAATGTTACAATAAAAAATTACAAATTTAAAATCTGCTCTTTCTATTTTTAAGCTATTTGACATCAATTTAGTGTTTTTAAAAAAAACTAAATGTAAATTACTGATCTACATATATTACAGTTAATTCCTAAATACATCGAAAAAACACATAACGTCCCTTTTAAACCTAACATGGAAATGAGCAGTCTAGTTCAGAGACAGCTGTAACTTTTTTGAGATTCTAAAAAAAAATCTGTGCTCAGAGAAAAGAAAAGTAGGCTTGAAAAAAAGATCCAATTACCCTTGTTAAAAAGTTAATAAATTTGCAGTGAATTTTAGTTATTCAGAACTCTTCTACAAACTTTTGTACAAAAAAAATAAAAATTAAGACATACACTAATGATTAAGTAGCACACAGTTATCTACTTTTTCCACGTCCGAACACCTCTCCAAATGAGCATCAGATTTGATTGATGACTTAATTAAGTTGTTTACAGAACTGGCCTGGATTTTTTGTTTCTATATTTGCGGAGATCAGTGCGTTTAGCGTGGACTGTGTGACTGAAGGGAGCAGAGAGGAGGAGTGCGGTCATTGTGTGCAGCGGTGTGACAAAACGCTTGTGAAATGGAACAGCAGGTTTAGAAAAAGGCAAGAGGATTGGATTTGGGCGAAACACAGGCCCCCGGGTCAGTGAGAGAAATACAGAGAGAAAGAGAGAGAGATGATGATGATGCAGGAGCAGAGAGGAGCTGGAACCAAACTCAAAAACCTACCAGGAAAAGTGACCTGAAATCAAATAAATGTGGAGGTGACGAGGTGCAGAGGGTGGTGGAGGTTGAGTGCTCATAACAGTTTTTTTTTTAATTAGTATGTTATCTGTTGTAGTAGAAATGGGGTTTGTGAAGAGTCAACTCTATTAATGAAAATACTGTGAATGTTGGAGCTTTTATGTGTCCATGTATTCTACAATAGTGTGATGACAGTAACCAGACAGATACAATGTTTGAATGTTTTCAAGTCATAAAAGAAGGTTTAGTATTTAGTGTGACATGAATCAGAATCTTCTTTTTCTGCACTATATGTGGTAATAGAGTCCTATAGGAGGCAGCTAACATTCTTTTTACCCAGTGGACGAGCCAAATGATTCTTTCTTGACGGTTCAGTAACTATTTCATTTGATTAGCCTACTGTGTACTTTGCTTTGTTTTTTAAGTTTCTTTATTAAACAGATAATACAGAGAGATAAGGGGGAGGCATTCAGTTACACTTCAGTCAAATTCACCAATCAAATTCACTCCACTGGAGTGCTGTCATGCACTGCCTTAAACCAGTTAAACAGATCACCAGCAAGCACTGCTTATTATGCACTTTTCGACCAGGGGTGTCGAACTCATTTTGACAAAGGGCCACACTGGCATCAGGATTGTCCTGGAAGGCCCGGTTATATCTAAAATTAACCTTGCTAATCTTTGACATCCGACAAATAATAGTTTGTGTATTTGATTATAGTATATTTATTGAAGTGAAAATGACTGAAAATGCATTGAAAAATGACTTACTCTTTAAACTTGAGACAAATCATTTCATAAGTCACCCATATTACTCCTGGCACTAATATCAAAACTAAGCATTATAAGACCTTGAGGGCCACATAAAATGATGTGGAGGGCCGCATCCAGCTCCCAGGCCTTGAGTTTGACACACATGTTATAGACTGATACGTTTTTTTTAAAGTGCCTATAACTACCCATTTTACTAAACTGAAGTTAAGGGCACTATACTCGATTATTTAAACTTTTTAATTTTTGTTTTTACAATAAAATAACTTCAAGGAAATTTCCCTTCAACACAGATCACTTGTTATGTATCTATTCCGGTTGAAATTTAGACCACAGTGTCCTCTTAGAATGTCCTGTTTGTTCACCAAACTCCACTAAGTTTGTCTGTTGTTGTTATTATTAGCATTGTGGCTAATTGTTGTTAGCATACCGACGCGCCTCTCTCCTAACAGCAATGAAAAAGACTCAGAATACATTAGGTAAGTGAACAAAACATGTGACTGATGTACGAAACTTAAATTAATTATTTCTGTTTACATTTTTAGGGTGGAAAAATCAGGTATAGTACTTTTAAGATCATTGTAGACTTTACTGAACATTTTTTATGACAGAAGAATTACCTCCTGTAAACAAATAATGATGTCGTCACAGTTGCAGTAATCAATAAATTGGGCCAAAACTTGTCTAATGTAACACATTTTTCTACTTGACAAATAAAAATACACTTTTAAACACTAATTTGTATGTTATGGTTATTTTAGTGTGATGTCATTAGTTTAGAACTGTGCTCTACTTCTATTATTAACATTTTTTCTGGTAGCACTTTAAAAGACCTCCACGGTACCTACCAGTTAAGTACCATGTCAGTTACTAGTAACTAACAGTGACACTTACTAGTACTTACTCTGGTACTTACTGTGGTACTTACACTGGTACCTAGAGTGGTACTTTGAGTGGTACTTGTACCAGCAGTTACTGGTACATACCACTGGTACTTACTGTGGTATTTACACTGGTACTTACACTGGTACCTACAGTGGTACTTGCAACAGCAGTTACTGGTACATACCACTGGTAGTTACTGGTACTTACTGTGGTACATACACTGGTACTTACATTGGTACCTACAGTGGTACTTTGAGTGGTACTTGTACCAGCAGTTACTGGTACATACCACTGGTAGTTACTGTTACTTACTGTGGTACATACACTGGTACCTACAGTGGTACTTTTGAGTGGTACTTGTACCAGCAGTTACTGGTACATACCACTGGTAGTTACTGTGGTACTTACTGCGGTACTTACACTGGTACTTACACTGGTACCTATAGTGGTACTTGTACCAGCAGTTACTGGTACATAACACTGATAGTTACTGGTACTTACTGTAGTACTTACACTGGTACTTAAGGTGGTACTTGTGTCATCAGTGACTGGTACTTACAGTGGTAACTATTAGTACACTTACCACTTTTAATAATTTGTGGCACACACATATGTTTCAGTGGTGGTATTATTGGTACTAAATTAAAAAAGTAGAGCTTATAAATTATGAATAACAATAAAATGCAAGTGTTAAAAAAGCACCACTGTCTTTATTTATGTCACAACAATATTGGGTATTGACAAATACCAAATTAATTATTTGTTTCAGTAAACAAAACAACAGAAAACAATTTACAACAATCTTAGCTTAATTCCAACATTTATTGATAAATACCATGATACATAATGGTAAATAGTGGTACTACAATGGTACTTATTACAGTAGTTGACAGTTAACTACTGGTAACAACGGGACCTGTTCTAAAGTGACACATACTGGTACTTGAGTGGTACTTACTACAGTAGTTGACCGTCAACTACTAGTAACAATGGGACCTGTTCTAAAGTGACACATACTGGTACTTCAGTGGTACTTACTACAGTAGTTGACAGTTAAGTACTAGTAACAACGGGACCTGTTCTAAAGTGACACATACTGGTACTTCAGTGGTACTTACTACAGTAGTTGACAGTTAAGTACTAGTAACAACGGGACCTGTTCGAAAGTGACACATGCTAGTACTTCAGTGGTACTTACTACAGTAGTTGACTGTCAACTACTGTAGTAAGTACCACTGAAGTTGCCCCACTGTGGCACCTGAGGTTCTTCTGTGGTCTCCCATCCGAGTACTGCCGAGGCCCAACCCTGCTTAGCTTCTGAGATCTGACTGGATCAGGCTTTGGCATGCTGGTATGGCTACGACCATAACAGCATGCCAATACTGGTGGTAAAAGTTCCACTGTAGGTACCAGTGTAAGTACCACAGTAAGTACCAGTTACTACCAGTGGTATGTACTAGTAACTGCTGGTACAAGTACCACTCAAAGTACCACTGTAGGTACCAGTGTAAGTACCACAGTAAGTACCAGTAACTACCAGTGGTATGTACTAGTAACTGCTGGTACAAGTACCAGTCAAAGTACCACTGTAGGTACCAGTGTAAGTACCACAGTAAGTACCAGTAACTACCAGTGGTATGTACTAGTAACTGCTGGTACAAGTACCACTCAAAGTACCACTGTAGGTACCAGTGTAAGTACCACAGTAAGTACCATAGTAACTACCACTGGTATGTACCAGTAACTGCTGGTACAAGTACCACTCAAAGTACCACTCTAGGTACCAGTTTAAGTACCACAGTAAGTACCAGAGTAAGTACTAGTAAGTGTCACTGTTAGTTACTAGTAACTGACACGGTACTTAACTGGTAGGTACCGTGGAGGTCTTTTAAAGTGCTACCTTTTTTCTTCACAAACTTTTTCTTGATTCATGTAAAACTATCATTTATTTTTACAACAGGTATTAATCTACCAAAATAAGTTAAAATAATGTTATACACACTGTAAGTCCACAGCAGGAACATTGTAGACATTTGCACTTGTCCAAAAACATAAACCGTGGAACTAACGTGGCCTGGTTTTATTACTTTCTAGATCATTTTCTGTTTGCAGTAAATGTCTTTTTGGTCTCCGTGGGGCTTTCCTGTGCTTTACAAACCTCAACAATACAATGTGTGAATGGTAGACGTAAACACCTTTTTCCTATGAGATCAAGCACATTTTACAAAGTAGCCTAAACAATAAATCTCCTTTTGTTTTGTACAATCGCTCCATCTTTGAATAGAGTCGGGTTCATTCATAAACATTTCAGGCGCCTGGTCCAACACGTTTGTTTCAGACATTTATTGTATTGAGCTTTTGGGACTGGAGACAAACATGGGTGCTTCTATAGAAAACTAAATGACATAGTTGTCAATCTTGTGTGTTAAATTCTTCACTTTACTCCAGTTGTATGTTTTTACTATATTTCACATTTTGACTGTATCTACTGTCGACAACATTACATCATCATATGCTGGTCAAATCTGTGAGGTGTTTCTTAATGTATCATCATTTTAAGCAAAACTAATTCAAGTCACAGTAATTCTGTCTTGATGCATTGGTCACTGGTAATCACTCCACCTGTCTGCGTTTTAAACCGGACAATCAGATTAGTTTATTTGTGTGAAGAACTATCTCATTGGTCGTCTGTCTTTTTGACCAAAATCTAACATCACTCGCCTCACTTTAAAATTGTTTTTTGCTTCGCTTAATTCATGTCATTTTTTCATCGTAAGCAGCTATGTTGATTATCTAATGGGAAACAATGCGAGCCCCTGATTGGCTAAGTCAGTCAAGCCCACTGAAATTTGAAAGAGGGACATGTGGCCAGATGATATGTCTTTATGTAGCGATATGACGTAAAGCAGCCCTTCTTTATCCAATCAGCGTCATGCCCTATAAATTGGGCAGTCGTTCACCCGGTGCGTGCCCTCCGTTCTCCGATGTCACGCACCGGCGCCGCTGTGCAGGTTCGGGGCTAGCGTGTAAAGCCTGATGTTGATGTTCGTTGTACTCGTTGTGATAGGAGCGTCAAGCCGCCAACGAAGGCCGTCTTTTAACTTAAACCAAACTATAATTAAGTTATTCAAACTTTTGTAAAGTTTTGCCTCTGTCCACTCAATTTAACGAACCTGTGTATTTACTTTTATTTTCTGTAGTAAACTTCAGTGATGTTTATTGAGTAATTTGATTAGGTTTATGTTGAGTTGAGTTTAGTTAGTATTCATTCAAATTAGTCTGCAATGTCCTGTCTCTGTCTAATAATGTCCAGTTTGTCTGTTGTTGTTTTTAGCATTGTGGCTAACTGTTGCTAGCATAGAGACTCACCTCGCTGCTAAAAGCTGTGAAAAAACATTAAAACACATCATGATGAACAATTCTGAAGCTCAGACTGCATTAGCTAAGTGAGCAAATCATGTAGACTGAAGTAGGAAGTTTAAAATTAATCATCATTTGTTTACTCTAGTTGCATTTAGATTGATACATGCATGCTTGAGTAATCTTGTATTGTCCTGTAGCTGATGCTCCTGTTCTCAGAAAATCCCTGCTTTCACCTACCACCTATCCCAACCATTTGCCTGTGTTTACTTGCATTTACTCAAAAAATCTGATCCGAAATAAAACAAATGGTCATGTTGTCACTTTTCAACCAAAAAAACAATAGTAATTCATGTTCTGCTTGTTTATGTTAAATTTGACAATGAAGAGGTGGAGCTTATCAGTTCTTCAGTTTTGAACAGGAAGTCAATGGACACGTTTCAAGCTGTTTTACATACATTTTGTGTTTTGAACAACATACAGTATATACATAGAAAAACCCAATATGTCTCCTTAAATTATCATGCTGTGTAAATTCAGCGCTCCAACATAGCACTTTTTGTATGTACAGAAAGTTTGTAAATTTGTTTTTCTCAGACTTTCAGATTGGTTGGATTGAAATTACAAGCATCACACCACTCTTACCATGTTAGATGTTAAAAACTGCTTGGAGTTGAGTTTTGAAGTGTTTCAATCATTAGGCCTCGTTAATCAAGCAGTTGCACATGTGCAAAATACGTTTTCTGAGGAAACACTTGACACAGCTGACATTTTTGCCTCTCAAAGACAAAATTTGAGGTGGTGCATATTGGTTTAGCCTAAATTGAGAGCAAAACACCTATAACCCAGGCATTTGTTCAGTTTGCATTTGTGATTTTTGATAGATGAGGCCCTTCAAATATTCGTCCAGCTGCCAGCGCTCTTTTTTTTTGCAACACAATTCTGCCTAATATGTATTCTAAACACGTCTGTGCTCATGTTTAATGCACCAGACTTAAGCCGCTGTCCATGCTGCGTCTGTCTACAGTCGTAACAGCGTGGAACAGTTTGTACCAAAACAAGCTGGTGCTCTAGTACAACCCTGCGGGCGGCTCGTTGCTTTTGTGTGTGTATAACTTCAGCTCATGCCATGTTGTAAAGTAGACTGTGATGGTGCACCTCGGGGTGATCCCTCCGCTCCTCCAGCTCCGAGCTCCCCGCTGGTTCGTGTTCCTCCTCGCTCCACGCTCACACTTAGATGTTACAATACTGTGGTCTGTGGAGTTTTAAAGTGGGAAGTGAAACGCGCTCTGCAGGGGAGCTCTGAGGAGGAGGTGTGCACGGAAACCAAGAGTCCGCCCACAACGCTCGCGACATATGGTGAGACTTTGTAACCAGGGATGTAAAGAATATAGGTTTGTCATTTACAACAAGCTTTTGAATCGGAGAAATAACTACAAAGGAAGAGAAAAAGAGCTGCATTTCATTAGTCCTGCACAATGGCTCTCTCACCTTTAAGAGAACTATTCTGCCCTACAAAGGAAAAACACAGTAACTGCAGCGTTAAAGTTTAGACGTTGTCCCTTCTGTGTTTGTCAAAGCTACACTAATGTTTGTGTGTTTATATGTTTCCTCAGGATGAGTGAATATTTAGCTTTTTAAAACCATTGAATTACTTTTTACTTTTAAGCTCAAATTGTGTACTTAAAATTAGTAAATGAGAAAACACAGTTGGTGAGATATTTTACTGACCGAGTTGATAAGTATTGTAATTTATGTGTTAAATAGTAAATTGTTAAAGTTTTAAGTTTTTCAACGTTTTTATATTGGCTCTGAATCGTCTATGCAGAGCCCCCACTTTGCCCTGACGTCATTCATCTGATTCCAGAACTTCAGTATCTCAGCCAGTAAAAAATGTATCTGTCTGTCTTACAACAGATTAATGATGAGACAACACTTTTAACATGGTTAAAAAAGTGGCTCAAAGTTGGGATACCTAAGAACATTAACAGTATTCCAACAGTCTTTGCTCATCATTACTAATTTATGCATGTTTAGATAATCCTGTTTTGTCCTGCAACTGATGCTCTAATGCTCAGAAAAATTCTGTTTGCACCAACCATCTCGCTAACATCAATGTACATAGTGTGATTACTGTAAAAACTTTAAAATTGTCAGTTTGCTGTTTTTCAAAAATAAAATCATGTAGGCTAAATAGAAACTTGCAGCTCTTCACAGTGAAAATAAGAGAAGGGGAGTATAACTTAAGAGGGTGTCAAAATTTCATATTCCCAGCTGTAAGAACAACCAGAAAGAGTATGTGTGTGTCCGTTTGTGGGGTTCGACTCTGGAATAGGCTGGGGAGTGAACTGAAGCAATGCTCTTCCATTTATCAATTTAAAGCAAAATATAAAGCAATGGTATTACTGAAATATGATTCAGGGGAATTTATGTAATGTTGTGTTGTGGGATGTTGGTTGTGCAAAAAGGAAAACAAAAAAAAAAAAACTAAAAAAAACACAAGTGTGATATTGGTTGTGTAAAAGAAATGGGAAAATTGTGTTGGTCAATTAAAGTGATCTCTGTATAACAATGTACGAACCGAAAAGAAATGGTATTATAATGGAATGTTAGGATGGCATTCACAGATATCTACAGTATGTAGTAGTTATGTCTAACGGGGGTGAGAGTAAATAAGTATTTTTACTTCTTCTCACTCCCTTTCAAGCGAGCATCAGCTCTTTCTGCGTAAAACAGATGGGCTTAATTGTTATGTTGATATTATGTTCTGTTATGCTCATAGTACTATGCTTGCTTGCTTGAAATAAATCTTTTCATTCATTCATTCATTCAAATGTTGCTGCAGTTTTCTACACAAAATCAATGAACCTCAGTGGTCAGTGGTTTCTATTACTAAGCAGTTTTAAATCAATATTGTGGTTCACAGTGAATACAAAGTAAAATTATGATATTCTTTTGTTATAAATTTAAATACCTGAAAAACATACAGTACTGTGTTTCCTGAAAATGCTGACATATTCTGAAGCTGAACTATAGAAAGTAACTAATCTATTAAATAACCGTATACACTTTGCACTGAAAATGATTAGTAGATTTTTTTTATTGTAGTGCAAATTTGTAATTTAATTTTTAACAAAATAATTTACATGAGAGAAAAATCTTGCAATACATACAAAGAACATTTAGTTCTTTGTATGTATTGCAAGAAAATCTGCTAAATAATTGCAGTCCTTGTGATTTGCTATTTTTGACTGTTCAAATTACAATTTTGTTGTGATTGTGATATATTTTACAGCTCTAAAGTATTTTTTAACTGAGTCAAAATACTATAAGTTCAACTAAAATGTCCTAAAATAAACTACACTTTATGGACCACTGAACTCTGTGCATAGGTTTAAGCATATTATAGATTCTTATATAGATGCACTTTCCCAAAGTTTCCTACAAAGTATGCTTCATTAAAAAAAAAAGAAAGATCTCCTCTAAAATGCTGCACTGCTGTGACCAAAAGCAGCCTGACGTAACATTTGCATGCTCATTTCTAAGCAGGAATCGATGGCTGCATTTGTGAGAGGCCCGAGCTGACACCGCTTACACCAGACCTGTGCCTTCATCCTGTAATGGAGTCATCCTCACCACAGCCAAGAACAGAATATAGATTTTAATATGCCTCTATATGACTGGTCAGCCTCTCCTGCACCTCCAGAGCATTACGGTAATGACACGGCAGCACTCCCAGATGAAGATGAAAGAGCCAAAATATAGACATCGCATTTGTCTGCAGAGCGAGCGGTCAGGCCTGCTTCAAAACACTTCAATCATCACAGAAAATATGACGCTATTTTCATTTTACATCTATTTTCTCTTTACACCTTTTAGTGGAAAAACTAGACCGGTCGAAAGGTAAGGAAGTTATGTTTTAGTTTTACAGTTATTGTCACCTAATGCCTGGAATGTGTTCATTTTTGGAGCAGGTGAAGTCTGAAGACACCACAGTCGGGTCCTGGTAAAATGACTCTATTGGCCAGTGGTTCCCAACCTTTTTTGTCTTGAGGACCGCCTAATCATGATCTCACACACGGAGTACCCCTTATGTCATGTGTGGTTTTAGGGGAGTTTTATCTTTATTCATATATTTTCATTTATAACCATTCCATTTAATATATTCCTTGTCAAAAATGGCATCTTAACATATACAATGTGCTGCAAATAACAGGTTTATTTTACCATACTTGCCATTCTACCTTTCTTTTAAATCTGCAATCATCCCAAGTATCCCCTGGCAAATGGTCCCTGGAGTTCACATACCCCTGGTTGGGAAACATTGCTATAGACAAATGTTAGAACGACAAAGCAATATAATTTTTATCAGAATATACGACAGATTACAAATTCCATACTTTTTCTGATTTCAATTTAAAAAATGGGTACAGCCACTTCTTTTGACTTCACGTCTTCTATAAAGTTCTTACTAATAAAGTAAAGTATTCTTGGCGTTGCAGTGGTATGTCAGGGTCAACAATCCAGGCCAATAGAAGCATATTTGAAACCGCAAGATTGGCATGTCAGTTATCTTGTCTGGTAAAGGATTCAGGTGGTATTTCAGTCATTTCTGCATCTATGAACATGAAACAGAACCACCAAGAAGATGAAAAAACAGTAACGCAAACCAATACATTTCTGCAAATGATTTTTAAATTTGAGTTACTATGAATAAATCGATTTGGCTACAGTTATTAAAAAAGTATCAAAGAGGACCTTCGTAGAAACATCCAGATTGCAGATTAGATTAGCCTTGGAAACACAGTGTGATGTACAAAAAAAACTTTAAAGGAGTCGAATTATCAGAGCTTCGTCAAGTGCTGCTCCAATCCACCCGAAGTCCTCGTGTCCTTCGCAGCTCGATTCCTCGCTTTGGTTTGTCAAGAATGCACCTGTGGATCCTTGGTCTCTTTGGAGTACTTCAAACTGCCCACAATGCACTGCAGCAATAAGTAGAATAACGTGGACAGTTCACGATCAAGTAAAAGATATTTACAACAGGACATAACGAAACGCCCAAGTCCAACCAACACATTATCCCAACAGTGTCTGCATTCATTTTGTGGTTTATTATGTTGCTTCAAAAAAGCTGCTTGCATCAAAAATGTGGAACTTTGTGATTCTTTAGAAACGTATCTTATTTTCATTACAAAAACCCTTTTAAACCATGTATTCTTAGAATGACAGGGTAAAAGAAGATCACAGACAGGGAGATCTTTTACAGCAATCATTTTTTTTCACAGTTCCATGGGAGGACAAACACAGGAAGTGTCACATATTGAGTGCGATGTCAGAATGAAAACATAGCCTAGACCCAGAGGAGGCGAGCGACTTGAGTTGTCTTCACGTTTGACGTTACTTATGACAATGAGACTTGAGTGCTTTAAACCCGACTTGTAAAGGCCTTAGGAGAGTGGATATTCATTAGATGTAAAAGGCCTGTTACACTGACTCATTGTGAGTGTAATGAAATGAAAAAGTGGAAAGGCTATTTTCTACATTTTATGAGCCATACACTGACCTGTTGTCAGCTTGACCTGTTGTAGAGATCCTTGCCTGGCATGACTGAAACTCACCATTTTTTGTCAGATTTTATCATAACTAAATCACACTGACCCACAAACATCACAAGTAGTATAAGAATGTGGCTAATTCTACTTGTCAAAGCTTGATCTCACCATGCCCGGATTATCACTTGATGGGCCCCTAGGCACAAATGTTAATGGGCCCCTACTACTTTTTCGAGCCATAAGTCGCTTCTTTAAAATACACGAATATATTGAAAAAAAAAAAAAAAACTAAAAACATTTTTTAAAAGTGTAATTCTGTGACTGAAGCTCTGAGTTGACAACATAACCCTTTCCATTTATTAAAACAGCAGCACTAATATTAAATACTTGGACACACAATATTAGGCTAATAAATAAATATGCAAATATATATCATTCAGTACTACTCTTAATAATATTTAATATACATACATAATTTCTAATAAAATATCTTCAATAGGAGATTGCATTTGGATTCGATAAGTTCGTGTATTAATTTAAAATCTTTTTGGACTGTATTTGATATAGAGCAAATCTTTATTTCTCACTTTATTTTCTTTCCTGTCAAATTGTATTTAGAAAAATCTCAAGTATTATTTTTGCTCTATTGCAGTGTTTGAATGGGTGACATAAACACAAAAGCCTATTCATGATCATTTATATCTGCTATATAGGTTGCCTTTAATTTCTTAACAGATTCATTTTCTGGTATTTGTAATCAACTTTAATGTAATACATTGTTTTTACCTGGTCTCAGTGTCTACGTACACTGGGTGAGTGAATCCTTCATTACAAAGTCCTTTGTGTGCCTTGAATAGTAGAAAAAATGCTAATCAAAAATTTAGACCATTTACAAACAAAGTCATGCAAGAAGTGTTACTTGCCCCAGCCATGTGGAGAGGTACATAAAGTCTATTACGGGGTCAAAGCTCTCGAGATGTTATTCTAGATGTTATTCTTCTTTGTTGCAGAAATATTTGTGCTTGCTCAGTGTTATCTCTCTTCTTCTGAAACTTCAGCCCTGAACTGTTGCACAGTTCAAAACAAAATTGTAATTTCAAATAAGCCAGCAACTTGAAATTATACCTGACCTCCCAACAAACTCCTATCTAATTCTAACCCACCAGATTGGAACCACTGTATTATAGGCATATCCTCTGTAATCCTTGATCTTTTGCCAGCTAAGGAGATTACAGCACTATTGATAGGATTATTTTATTTTACCTGTCTGTCAGCACAAACACCGCTGTGCATTTTGGCTGTGTGAAACTTGTTCTAAGACAACAGTGCGCAGGGTTTTATATAATCATCTGACGTCGGGCAAAATTTACATATAAAAAGAGTATCCCCGTTCTCAAAGATGGACATTCAATTTGCCGTTTTATTTCTCCAAGCGCGGCCTCTTAAATGGTGAACAATAAAGCAGCGTGGGAGATGAATCAGCTGGCAGACTGAATAGTTTGAAGGTGAAGAGGATAGCATTTTGCTGTAGTGGGCGTGCTTGTGTCTTTGTGCATGGTTTCGACCTTTGAATTTGTGAAGAGCAATTCGCAGCTGAAGTTCTTTAAAACAAAATAAATGAAACTTGACATGTCAGAGATGGCAGCTCACTTCTGCTAAATGGTATAGCTTTGAGTTTTTCATACATACTGTAAAAGTGGAAAGGTAATTTGTTAAACAGAGTGTATCATGTTCCTTTTATTTCTCCATTGAAGGTGCTATATACTTTATTTTTCTCCCTTAAAAACATAAACAAAGAAAAAATAATAAATTTTCACGTTTTGCTTACTTACTTAACCCTCGTGCACCCCTTTAAAATAATCACACCTGTGGTCCTAGAGTGCAAAAATGCACTCTCATTTTTAACACCCATTATTTTTATATAAAACAATTTTTTCTCCAACTTTTTCACATCATTCTCTTCGTCTACTTCTCCTCTAAACATAGATATTAAATATTATAAAAATTATTACAATTTTAACCCCTTAAATGCTGTTTGTATATGAGAAAGTAGCATATTTTTGATGCTGAAAAAGTGAAAAAAGTTGATTTTTTCAAAATCCTTCAATATTTTTTTCTTTCATGGTGTGGGATTTTTAGACCCTGGTGGTGCCCTAAAATAGTGTGAAAACTGATTGGATCACTTTTATAGTTTTTGCATAATTTCAATTTTTAAGAAAAAATCACACCTGTGATCCTAGAGTGCAAAAATGCACTCTCATATTTAACACCCATTATTTTTATGTAAATTAAACTTTTCTCCAACTTTTTTCACATCAATCTCTTCGTCTACTTCTCCTCTAAACATAGATATTAAATATTATAAAAAATCATAAAATTTTAACCCCTTAAATGCTGTTTGTATATGAGAAAGTAGCATATTTTTTATGTTGAAAAAGTGAAAAAAGTGGATTTTTTCAAAATACTTCAGATTTTTTTTTTTTTCATGGTGTGGGATTTATAGACCCTGGTGGTGACCTAAAACAGTCCCAAAACTGATTTGGTCACTTTTATAGTTTTTGCATAATTTCAATTTTTAAGAAAAAATCACACCTGTGGTCCTAGAGTGCAAAAATGCACTCATTTTTAACACCCATTATTTTTATATAAAACAAACTTTTCTCCAACTTTTTTCACATCAATCTTTTCGTCTACTTCTCCTCTAAACATATTTTTTTTTTTCTTGGTGTGGGATTTATAGACCCTGGTGGTGCCCTAAAATAGTGTGAAAACTGATTTGATCACTTTTATAGTTTTGGCACAAAGTCCATTTTAAGAGCTAAAAACACCATTGGTCCAGCTTTAACACACCTTTGACAAAGCAGTAACCACTAACAATACCCTTTTACTTCTTACATATTGTAAACTTTTCTCAAACTTTTTTTCACATCAATTTCTTTATCTACTCCTGCTCTAAACATAAATACTAAATATTGCATAAATTATTAGAATTTTAACCCCATAAAAGCCTTGTAAGTGAAAAAGTATATACATATGTTTTTGATTGAAAAACATGAAAAATGTGGTATTTTTGCATTATACTTCAATACATTTTACTTTTTTAGTGTGGGATTTATAGAGGCTGGGGGTGTGCTAAAATAGTGCCAAAACTGACTTGGTCACTTTTTTAGTTTTTACATAAAGTCAATTTTTAGACATAAAAACACCTTTGGTCCACCTCTGGCAAAGTAATAACATCTAACAATATACCATTATTTTTTACATATTGAAAACTTTTCTTCAACTTTTTTCACACCAATCTCTTCATTTACTTCTGCTCTATTCATACATATTCACTTTTATTTCATATTTTGACTTTTTAACCTGCCTAAGCCCAGCTCAACATGTGAAGATGGTTCCTATATAGACCTACTGCAGCAGCTCACAGCTCCTGACTGACGCCCCAGTGGCTCTGAAGAATGGCTCAAATACACACAATGATTAGGGATCAATACATTTGACCTCTACCTTTATACTGAAACACTTTTCTACTCTATGTCTACTCATTTCGAGAGTCACAAAGAAAACTATGAGCCAAATGGCAAAAACCTTCTGATGAAGTTTATGTTCAAATGCACCTGTGTAAACAAAACTGTACTTTGTTTTTTGTTTGGGTTTATCTGCTGGACAAGTGTTTGATGGCTCTAATTCTGACTCTGTTTGAAGGGGAAAAGTGAAAAAGTGTGTTTGTGTGTCTGGATAAGTCAAAATAAGGCTTTACGGGAGGACACAAGAGGACCACATTTGAGGATGAGATTTAGACTGGATTTGATTGTGATGGATTTTCACACTTTAGACTTGCACTTGCATTCTGGCTCTCTCACACCTACATATAGTGGCCCCATCTAAAAATTTTTACTCAGGTACAAGCAGACAACCCTTAGGCATCCCCCCAAAACAAAAAAAATATTTTAGGTGAAAAAAAAAATGAGCAGAAGTGGGAAAGACATTTGTAGGTTCAAATGCACAAATGCATGTTTGTGTTGCATTCAAGGAAAAAAAGAAAATGCAACTAAAAATTAAAATGCTTAAAAAATCTTAAAAATTTAACCCCTTTTCATCAGTGAGAAACAAAAAAAATATTTCTAAAATCATATTTTAAAACAAATCCATTGTGTTAAAAAAGTGTGTTTATAATGGAAGTCAATGGGACAAAAATGCACTCTAGGACCACGGGTGTGAGTATTTGATTTATAGGCTTAAAAAATTACTTGACACAAAAAATAACCACAGAATCTGAAAGAGCATCAAAAAACACACAACCTGGCCAAGTTTCATGAGATTTGGTGCACCACAGCCAAAGTTATTGAAAAAAGAAAAGTTGCGATGGACAAAAATGCACCCGGGGGTGTAGGAGGGTTAATTCATACTGAGCCTCAAAATTTTTCACCATGATGTTTTTTAAGTTCTTGTCACTGGTGTTTGGGCGTGTCAGTATGCTAATAGCAGTTAGCTACAATGCTAACAACAATAACAGAAACTTTAGTGAACAAACGGTACTTTAATACATATAGAGGGGACAGTGCAGACTAGTTTTCACCCGAATAGATACTTACGCAAGATTGATTTTAAGTTATTTCTTTAAAAAATAAAATAAAAAATTGGGTATAATGTCAGGAGCCTAGCTTAAAACCCTGCGACTTTTTAGAAGCTGCGTGGTCACGTCAGCAACTACCGCACTGTTTTCCCATTTCGATGCAAAGCTGTACTAAATGGTTTGTAACTCAAACAGGTTCTGACCTCTCCTAAAAGGTTTGTTCTAATTTTATTTATTCATATCTCATGAGTTCTGTGGGCTAATTAGCTAGCTGCTAAATGCTAACAGCTATATGAACAAATACAGTGGATGGCCCCAGAGTCATGGAGTCTTTCTGTAGAAATCAGCACAAAATAATGCCACACAGGTGCAGTTTGCTATGAGTCTCTAGTTCTCCACATTGTTGATAATTAATTAACACAAAATACATAAAATCTTTATCAATGTCACACTTATCAAGGAATTTTTGTGCTTGTAGTTTTTCTCGCGTACACTACATTTTTTCCAACTGTACATGGATCTGGGAGTCTCTTACTGTTCACTAAAGAGCTTTTTAAAGAGAGTTTTCTCAATTTTTCCCTGACAATGCACCTGTGTAGCTTGAAAAACCTCTGGTAGCTACCATACTGTTGTTGCTAGGCTGTGTGCGCAGCCATCTTGGTTTACTAACAGTAATAGGGTCTGTAGTGCTTTTTAAACTCTGATATATGAAAGATTCAGCCATGTAGCGTTTTGGGAGGTCTTCATGAGGAAGTATTTACTAAATATCTTAAAATTTGAAATTCCATTTCACCTGTAGCCTTTTGCTCCAAGTTGATTTGTAAAACCAGTAGCGCCCGTAGAGCTCATCTTTAACTGCAGTTCACAAATATTTGGAGAGAGGTCCCTGCCTTTTGCTCTGCTCCTCAGAGTCAGCAGTTTGGGCGAGTTGTTGACAAAAGTGGCAGAAATGCTGCCGGTGCATAAACGTTTCATTGAGTGCAGATGCTCAACAGATGGTTCAGCCCGATGTAAAACCCGCGTTGTGATGGGTCCTCTCTCAATATACTTTATCCCAAAAGCAGAAATGCAGATGCAGGCAAGAACGGCCTTTTCCACTCTCTGCTATTTATCATCATGTGGAGTTTCCTTTGAGGAAATGCTGATAAAATAGTATCCTTTTAGGTTTTGTCCATTTGATGAAGCAGAAATGTATTGTTCTTAATGCTTACAGTGAAAAGTTGTAATAAATAAAAGCTTAAAATATCTAGGCCTATGCACGTTGGGAGTTACGTATATTTAATTATTTCTGAAAACCAAATATTTTTTGTGCAAATCACGACACCTTTGTTAAATATATTATCAATTTCTCAAGTGGGATACACATACAATGCTACTGTGTGGGTGCAAGGTTGCAGAATAGTTAAAGATCTAACTTCCCAATAAGGAACATTAAGGTAACTGGGTTACGATCTCTGTGGCTGGCCTGCCCTTCCAAAATAGATTGATTGGCATCAGTGTAAAATTTCCTGAGTGAATGCATGAGAGAATTAATGATCATCTGTCTGAGTTTCTCTCTAAGCTATCCATGGTGTTCCCTGCAGGGTAGAAGGACCTCCTCATCCTCTCGGTTTTCACCTTAAGGAGACAATAGCGTCTTCCTGATGGCAATAGAAAAAGCAAACCATGATCAGGATAGTTCTTGTCCTGCACAATCCTTCGGGCTCTACATTGACATCTGTCCGTATAGGCTTTCTCCAAACTGGGTAGGCTTGTAGAAGGCTCTTTTCTGCTGATCTAGCCACTCTCTGGTTATTGGGATTGTTACTTGTAAATTTAATTTATTTTTGTATCAGTTAGTAGACCTATCTGATTTTTGATACATTTACCAATTGTAGTGGAGAGATTTCCAGTCTGAGATCCATTCTTTTAACTCCTAGAATTCAATAAGATTCCAATCCAAGCAAACACAGATTGGTGATTGAAACAATGCTACAAAATATAGATAAAATTCACTTTCATTTTCTGTTCATTTCACGGTTGCATTATACGTTTCTTGCGTTGTACTTTTTTCTCTTGCCTTCTCTAACAATCTCATGTACAAATCTATTGCAGGAGCAGAGTTTCATCAGACACTGAGAGTCCAGCCGCCTCTCTCCATGTTTTGCCGCTCTAGATCGATGTCGCCGTGACTGGCCACACATGCCATCTCCGCACTCTTCTCCTCATCGATTTCACATCAGGTCTGTGGGGTCGATCAATCACAGTCCAACTTGTGGCTGTAAATGGTGTCATCTCGGCTGAACAAAGCTTTCACACAGCTGTACACACACATGTTGGGTTTCCAGGCTTCTTTGGGACATTACCTTCATTCCAGAAGCGTCTTCACCTTATCAATCACCATTCTCCTAACTTTAGCCTAACTTAAAAAAGGAATTATTTTACTTCTTCTGAGTTAGTAACACATGAAGGTTTTCCCACCCCATCTGAAGATCGTTCACATAGGGAGGACCACACTTTTGAAAGTCTTGTTCTAGAATAGGTATTTTCATTCAGAACCTTTTGGTAACACAAGTACATTTACAACACTGTTGTTATTGAGAAACAATTTGGATTCTCTTCGAGACATCTATAAGCTTTTTAATCCTCCAACTTGGTCACTTCTAGCTCCACAAACACGGTAGCTGTAAATATTGTGTTTTATTGTTAATAAAAATGTTTATACGAGCTTTTGTTGGCCCCAATTGCTGCGCAAGTCTAACTCTAAAAAAAAAAAAAAAAAAATTTATTGTGTTAGTTTATCCTGTTGTAACTGGTGACATACATATGGGCTCCTTTTTGTTGTGGTTCTTCTTTCCATGATTGTCCCTACGTTGGCTCATCTCAGTGGGCTTATGGACCATGACAGTGGACAAAACAAATGGGTAGTAGGTGGTCAGTAGAGAAACCGTAACAACGTCAAACACCCTTCCAGAGTGCAATACAATTCTACAGCGTGGAAGTGACTGTTATGTCCTGGTACCTGCAGACCTGACCTGCCACAATGTTTATGAAGCTGACAAACTAAAGGACAGCTATTTTCAAAAGAGTCAATATGAACAGGATGGACAGTTTTTTAAAGGGTCAACAGAACAGTATGGACAGTTTTTTAATGAGACTGGGTTGCAACCAGAACAGTAAAATGTATCATTCCAGATTTTGTTTTCAAAATACATCTACTTAAGCTGAAATGTTAATAAATTATGCTGCAAATACAAATACTGTATGTATCTGTACCTTCTCAGTTCTTGAACCTGTGTGTTTTATCTGTCGCAGGAAGTATTAAACCTTGTTCCCCTGGTAACAATTAACACTCGGTGTTAATTGTTACAAAAGTTGGAACAAGACAGTAAATCTAACTGACTTAAAATGCCATCCTCAAGCTTGCTTTGTTTTTTGACACCTTAAATATCTTGCATGCATCTCAGCGATTACAATTGCCAAAAGAAAGCACAACTAAGCACAAAGAAAAGCCTTTTAAAAGTAAGTATTTGAGTGCGGTAGCTAACCACAGGTGGTTCCTTTCCAAAACAAGTTACACACTTACTCACCAGCCTACTGCTGTGAGGGCATCCTTCTCTCTGTGTTAATTAGTCCACGGACAAGCTTTTGTCGAAGAAGCAGTCCTTGGTAAAAGGTGTAAACAAAACACACTTTTTCTATGATGGCCTGTCACCAAAACCTAACTCTTGACACTTTTTCCTGGTTGCCCTGGGAAACAAAAGAAAGTTGTAGCTTCTCGACATCCAAATAAATTCTTTCTACTTAGACACATTTTTTAAAAAGAAGCTCAAAAGAAATGTATCCTAATTAACTGATGATGAAGACGAGGTAGCTGTGTGCCGCTCTATGGCTACCGTAGACTTGTGGGAAGAGCCTTAGAACTTGTCGGACTAACTCCAAAGCCGGTTTGAATTCCACCCTGGAGAAATTGTAAAATTACTCTAACATGCATGATTTACTAGCATAATCACTTCAGCTATGTTTAAAAAAGTCATCTTTGCACAATACTTGGTCCTGAATACACTTTTGTTTCATTTTCGTCCCTAGAGAGGCAGATTCCCATGAAATACTGATTCTCATCCCCACTATATGATATATTTGCCTTCTTTGGTCCTCTAGTTTCATATTTCACTTCTCTGATGAGAGCCTGTATTTTTTCCCACTCAAAGTTGGAGAGCTACTTGTCATATGTATTGTCTTTGTTGACCTTGCCTCTAGTACAATGTATAAGTGCACATAGAAGTATATATGTTTCAGAATATAGTGCATCTGATTGGCCTTGTGTAACACTAGCGCCTTCTTCATCTATTCACAATTCAATTAAAGTCTTTCAGTCTACTTGAATAACGTTGTGCTCACATAAAAAGAAGCTAAGGCATTTGTTCGAGTTACAGTTGAAAGTTTCATTCTTGTCTCCATCTCATAGTATCTCTAAAAGTCCAGGCTGTGCAATACACCTCGTGAGGACAGCACCATGGACAGCGACGCGGCTTCTTTAGTGGATCCAGTCGGGCCCCAGTGCTTCTCTGTGCACTCCATCTAATGTTGAAGAATGTTCCAGATTAAAGAGCTGACAGCAGCTAACTGACCAGCTGCAAGGACCCCTCCCCTCCGCCGTCACAGCCAATGGAGCGGCGGAGATTAATGACCCCCCTCAGATCCTGGACCAATCACGAAGGAGCGCTTGCGGTCTCTGGCTAGGGGATGCCCTTGAGCAAACCCACATTTTCACAAACAGCGAGCAGACGCACACTCACCACTTAATCCAGCCACCTCTCACTCTCTCTTTTCATCTCTTTTTTTAAATGTTTTTCTCCTCCTCACTCTCTCTCTCTTACCATCACTTTCATTTTCATACTCTCTTTCTTTCTCCCGTTCTCTTCTTCTCCCTCTCTCTCTCTCACAGCTCATGTTTATGGTTTCTCTGAACCTGCAAATCACCGTGGTTACGGCTGGTCAGATTTATGACCGCCGGCCTGTCCCGCAGACCTTAGACAAACCCTGGTCTGTACTGCCAAAACACACCCATACAGTATGGATTATAATACAGAGTGCTCAATGGTGCATGGCATATAATGGAACACAGTGCAAACCAGGACAGAGAGAAGTTACCAAACTTAAGAATGACAAAAAGGAATGCTCTGCAATAGATCCATAATTCTTGATAATTTTAGGGCATGAAACAACTAGTGATTCAGACCAATCATTTCACAGTAGCAGACAGTCCAATCACACCAGGTGAACATAGGCCCCAGATAGGATGTAGTACTGGGCCAGCACGGGTCCATCAGAACTTATGAAGCTGCTGCATTCTGAATTTGGAAAGTTGGTTCATTACCTAACTAAGTGTCTGAAATCTTATCAATACATCATAAGTAGAACTTTAGAGTAATACACATAAACCTATTACATCTGGAGCATGAATATCTGGTATCAATTTACCCAACCCAATTTAGCTTTGAAATTTGACAACTTCATCTCATAAATCCTTCGACACATATGGGTAATGTCATGTTTTCATTCTGGTTGCAGTTATGGCTGAAAAAAAAAAAAAAACGTACACTACTGTACAACTAGACAATTTATTATGCATCAACAGAGTAACCAATAAAACTTTACAAAATAGTCCCTTGTGTCTCTACATATTTGGAAAGAAATTCTGTTCTATTCTATTCAGAGCACACTGAGCCAATAAATGAGATGAACTCACTTGCGACCAATCGGAAGCAGCGTTAGGCGAGTTTAAGATTCTTATTGGTTTAGCTCACCAGGCGCTTCCAAAGTTCGCGGGAAATACAACAAACAAATGGCTCTATCTTGTTATTTGGCGACTTTTTACAATGGGAACAAAACAGAGAGGAGAACAACGGGACAACAGTGGGACAGCCTCGTGCGTTTGGAGTTTACAGATCAACAAAAGTAGGCGAGCCAGGCCAGTCGTGGATGCAGAGGACAACTTTATCTACTCATGTAAGTGCAGTTATTTTTATGTCTATTTGGCGGTTCACCTGTGGATGTATTTATGTTCAGCATTGTTTACATGTTTGCACTGCCCAGCGTGAGATTGTTGAAGGTGCTGTTTGGTCTGTGTTTGTGCGTAAAGGTGACAGTTAAAGTTGCTAAAGTGAAGCTAATTCCCTAAATTCGTCCTACAAACACATTTCAACCAAAACGTTCTGCTGGAAAAGCATAGAGAAAAGGTAATAAGAGAGGAGTGTGAACTGTCCCAATCCAGTTCTCCGAACTGTTCCAATCCAGGCTTCAGAACTGTCTCAATCCAGGTCTCTGAACTGTTCCAATCCAGATCTCTGAACTGTCCCAATCCAGGTCTCTGAACTGTCTCAATCCAGGTCTCTGAACTGTCCCAATCCAGATCTCTGAACTGTCCCAATCCAGGTCTCTATAGTGTCCCAATCCCAGTCTCTTAACTGTCCCAGATTGACACTCTTCTGCAGATCATGAGGCGGTCCTTTTTCTCCAACACAACTCGGCCGAAATTAGGTACTTGCTGAACCACTTCAGCCAAAAAGTGCTTCATTACGCTCTGACGTCACTTCCTGAAAACAACACAAGTTCTTCTGATAGGCGCTTCACTCCCCTCCCACTCGTAAAAATTCGAAGCGTGTGCCGAAGCGTCGTTCATTTCGCCCATCGCTAGAGAAGACACTAATGCTAATGCTATCAGTAACAGTCAGCTCAAAGTAACTTAAGCTAGAGCTATGTTCTCTGCTAAAGAGCTGTACCTTTGTCATGTTAGGTTACCTGACCAGGTTACTTAGTCCAACGATGTGTTTTGCTGGGAACTTTGTTTGATAACATTTTCATTCTGAAATGTTTTACTCTAAAGTATTACTTTCTCTTCTCTGCCTTGTAGAAAAGTTGTAATGAACAGTAATCAGAGCGTGGTCGTTCACTTTTGCTGACAGATGCACTGCTTTAATCCAAACCACATCTTGCATATGAAAGCTGTATACGATTACACAACATTTGCATTTTAAGTACTGTAGAAAGAACACGATTTTGCTCATTTGTGATTCACCAAGCGCCTCCTTATGTGCACAAAGAAGATATTTTAGTTTCTGTCTGTTACTGCCTCATCCTAATCTTTCTAACTATCCTGTTTAATTGTCTTGAATATAAGTCTAAGCTGTGCAGAGGAAGTATATGAAGTATCTGTGAATCTGTGAGTGTCTTTCCAGAGTATCGTCATCATTGCATCAGCGCAGTACTGTAGTATTATCAGGAGCACATTCTTACAGGACTACTTTGAGGAACATCAGCAGCAGCCAGTCTCAGGCTCACACATGACTGCACACTGCCTCTGTCTCATTAGAATGTGGTGAATAGCAGATATTGAAAAGCACATACATCTATCTAGGTGTTTGAATGGAAGCAGCAGTCAAAATATTGTCACTGATTTAGAAGGGCCATATGCATGTTTTGATATGTAAGTCTAATCTCAGGGTTAGCACATTGATTAAATATATAAAAGCGTAGGCAATAGTTGAATCATGTGAGATAGCTGTGGAGAAATGTCGTCCATCAGCGATAAAGGCAGTTATCATACATACATTTACTCTGTTCTGTTGTTGTAGCCTTATCAACTGAGATGTGTGAGTGTGGAACTCCTTAAATGTTTGTATTTCGTTATGGAATGGAGCTTGTGTTGTCAGCCAGATAAGTCCTCAGTATTTGAGAATCCATCCATGACTATGAATGTCACAATAGTACATGCTTGAATTATTTACTATTGTGTGACCAAACTGTGAAATCTTTAATTTTATTTCATTGTCATTGTCTAGCACAATATTTTTATTAAATCAAACTTTCTCAATGAAAAAAATCCTTTATGTGACAAAAATACATTTGTAGGATACATTTGTTTTACTTGAAATTAGCTTTTTCAATAATCGCAAATATTTTCTGCCATGGTAAGTTATTGTGTGTGTGACGTGACTGCCGTGCTCGGGAAGCACCAGTCACCACTAAGGGCTAGTTTATGATCGCACATGCTGCCATTGTAGGGTCTGTGTTTTGTTTTTCCCCAATCAGAAAGCTTGCAACAACATAGCACCGTGTTGGTGTTGTTCTCGTGCTCCTATGCTCAAAAGTGACTTGGCGTCAAAGTACACAGCTGATCTGGCTGTGATTGGTGGAACTTACACTCCTGGAACTTGATTAGCTCCTGACAGAAGCTCCAATGACAAACTTTGCGAGGAGCCGAGGACGTAACGTGACGCAGAACTATAAATTATCCTTCAGTTGCAAGACTGCTGAAGTTGGCAGAGGAAACAGCGCTCCAGAAGTTGTATCTATCCAAAGGATCAAGTTGGGCAATGTTCTAAAGACGACCAGGGCATTGTGCGGGAGTATCCAATTATGCAAAACCTCAACCCTAACAGCGATAAAACATCCAACATGATCCAGGTTATTAAAACAATCACCAAAGGTACAATGATGTTTTTAAAAACAGTTTCTGTGTATGATATGACATGTGCCAAAAAACTTTTTTTTTTGTTTTGTTTTTTTATTTGGCTGAAGGTAATATTTTGCCCATAATGAGCTATATAACTTACTTTTGCCTCTACGTAAAATGTGTACAGTTAGTATTGTTTTGTTATTTATTATTGAGACTTGGATAATTATGATTACTATCACTTAACCTAATAATCTTAACATTTCAGACCAGCTATGGCCAAAGGTGAGGACTAATACAAACACACTTGTGTTAATAGACATACTTTGGTCTGTTTTAGCAGAATATGACTTTTCTGTTTGGTTAAAATAATTTGAGTACACAACACAAAGTTCTCGGCTTGTCACTTTGTTATGATGCTTTGACCCCCTTAGAGGTTCTGAGACTTCATATTGTTTCACACGGTTTGTGTAATTTACCTTAATTTGAAGTTGGTAAATTTCATTTAAACAATTGTGTATTACTCTACTAGTAAAGTTTTTAGTGAACTACAGTGTGTAATAAAGTGTAAACTTTATTTGCAATCTTTTGAAGTGACTTGTGCTTTCTATGGGTGTAATGCCTCTAAGTGCGACAGCCAGGGCCGAATTAGCTTGGCGTTTGTGTCACTAACATGCTTCATTAGTAAAGATGGAGTGGGCCAAGCAGGCAGATGGGCACAGTCTGACAAAACAGATGAACAAATTGAGTGTGGAGAGAGTAGAGACAGGTGGTGAACCCCGGGTCGGAGAGCCTCACATGACATCTTTACCAATATCAAGTCTTTAGTGTTTATCTTTCATTCACAATCTGTTTATGGGCCCACAGGGACACATTTCAGCAAACTCACTAGCTACCAAGCAGGCCTGAAAAATAAATGTGCTCAGCCATGTGTGCTGTGGGTAGAGCTGTAACCTTGGTGAATGGCTGCGTAAACAAAATTGAACTTTATTTGAAAGTTTGTGTTTGGAAATTTTGGCTGAATTCTACTTCTTAATTTTGTCTTTCAGTTGTGTTGTGTGTTGATGCAATACATTTAAACCAATTGTACTTCTTTTTAGCTCTTCTATGACATTTTGTATCAACTTACATTTTAAGCACAAATAATGAGTCTTAATAGAGATTGTTAGTGTGGTGCTACATCAGAAAATAAGGAATGAAAAGTAGACATGTCATCTAAAGCTGTACAACTTACTGGATGAATATTGGTCACTTTTTTCCACAATAATGGCAGCTGTCGTGTTACCTTGTGCTGTTTGATTTGTCTTTAGCCTTACAAATGTAGTTTGTTTTTGTAAATAAATGACATACAACGTAAAATATTGTGGACAAATAGTTAGGGTTAGGGTAGGGTTATGGGGGGTAAGCTGAGTCTTATCTATACGCCGGACTCTTGTAGTTGTAGAACAGTGGATGAGAGAACTTACATTTAAAATAAATAGATGTATTCCCCTCACAGTGTGTAGAGGTCTCCAATGTGCACATGTATTCCTGACTTGCAATTACAGATATCACAACATAAGCTGATCAGATGCCCAATTTACCTGGGACAGTCCAAGCTTTAAGCTCTGTGTCCCCCATCAAATTCATCTCAAACCATTGAATTATAATTATTTTACACAAGATATAGTCGCACCAATATCAAAGTGGAATATATTGTTATGTTTTGTAAAAACTGGGGGAAGCTGATTTACAAGAGAGTTGTGAAGAATGAGCCATAAATTGTTTTGCCTTTTTCATGCTCTTTTCACTATTTTATCGTATTTTCCATCCTCAACCCAGGTGTGTCCCAGTTTTTATTTTTATCTCTTGTTTGCCCAAACCATAACTATCTCTGTCAGGCCTTTTATGTGATTAAACCTACCAATAGTAGTAGGACTGTAGACATTTACTGATGTGATGCCATAAAATTTAGGCAACAAGTTTAATTTTCTCATAATGTGGAAAGACCTCCAAGGCTGAGAATAATATTAATTAATTAAAGATTATAAATTCAAAATGGACAATTAAACAGCATGAATTGAATAATTATTAAAGACTTTTAGGCTGGCATTGCAAAATTACCTATTCTGTAGTTTTAGAAAATCATTTCAAACCTTCAGCCAAGTCAGCAGCTGAAGATTACACAGTCCACTTCTTCAACTACACCAATTCTGAGTATGCTCCACATGAGCAACAGTCATCATATATAACAGTTTGGAAGCTGAATTAAGAAGTGAAAGCTCTCCGCCAGGCTCGGGGACCGTCGGACCACAGAAAGACAAATGTATAGGGGAAGTTATTTTAGCAAGCCCAGAAAGAGGCTTAAGAGGAGATGAAGAAAGAAGAAGGAATATGGGGCAGTAAGTGTGTGAAAAGAGATAAGGAGGAGCCCTGAGTCTCATTTGGCAGATTGTGAACAAAGCAGCACCTACTGTAACCCAGAGATGAAGAGTGAGCAAACAGCCCCCAGGAGTAAATCAGCACACAGCACATGAGGACATTTAGACACATTTGTTCCTAACTTCTTAAATTTAAGCTTGTGAATATACTGAGGATAAGCAGATAATTAGATGTGCAGGGGCAGTCAGTAGATGGAGCTCTCTTACCCAATTCTTGGTGTGGGAAATGCATGACTGTCTAGTGTGCTTTATCAGTCTTTTTTTAAATAGCTAACGTCTATACTTATGAGCATTTCCTGTTAGCGTTAGCATTTAGACACAAACACGTTTCTTTATAAAGAGTGTGTTCATTGGTGAAATAGTTTTAAACATGTTTTTTGAGACATCATCACCACAACTCACTGTTCACTGTGTGATCTTCTGAGTATTTTTTTCATTCTAGACAGACATAGTGAAAAACCAGTAGAAATTAATGGAACTGGAAATGCTAATGAGTACAGAAGTTAGCTGTTTTGCATAGAAACAAGCAAACACAGGCTTGATTTTGTTCGAAATAGCTAACTTCTGTAGAAGCATTTCCTGTTAGCATTAGCGTTAGCATTTAGCTACAAACACGTCTCGTTTTAAACACACAAGTGTCCTATGATGAAATATTCTTCTGATTTATGAAGTCTGTAACGTGTTTTCTGTAACATTCACCACAACTCACTGTCACTGTCTGATCTTCTGTGTATTTATCGTTTTAAGCTGGTGTAGTGAAAACCTCATAGAAATGAATTGAACAGGAAATGCTTGTATGTAGCCTATAGAAGTTAGCTATTTTAAACAAAAACAAGTCAACTGAAGTTCCGTGCACAGAGCCAATAGCATGATTAAATGACAAGAGCAATGCGAAGATTACATATTTGCCTTTTAAGATATGTTTCTTGTTACAGTTAAATTTTGCCGTGTAATAATACATTTGTCTGCATTAGCCTACATGTCTAAATATGTGAAAAAACACAATACATCTCCTTTAACCTGATTCACAAGCTCATCATTACCCCTAAAAACATATTACCTCCATATTATTGTAATTTATGAATCCAATAGCAGCACAGTCTAATGCAGAATACAGCACTGTTACAGTTCACTGTGCACAGCATATTACATCATTACTTATTATTACAGTAGGCAAATCTTTGAGGCAATACTAGACTGTGATTGCGCAAGTGTGAAAAACCAGTGTGCACAGGTCAATACAGTGTGATGGGTCAACAACAGAACAGAAAAACCTTGGAAAACGAGGTGAGATGCACGTATGAGGTAACTTAACTTAACCAGTGCATAGACATTGAGCATAGAGGTATAGCGTGAGGAAATTCTGGTCGTCTCGTACGAGGGTGGAGTGTTTGGGCGCTTGACTCATCCCCGTCTGCCGTCTTCTCACTCCTCCTTTTAGAGACACATCCAAAGAGCGCCAAAGAAGACATGGTGTCAGTCCGCTGCTTTTAAAGGGCCACGGCGAGAGGAAAACGGCGCTAATGGCTCCCAAATCCTTTTAACACTCCCACCCACTCACAAGTGCGAATCCCGCGCCTTCTCCGATCCGCTTTTGACGAAAGGCTGTAGGAAATGTGGGCTGACAGAAAAATAACAAAGTGCATGATGAGTGAAGTGAATACAGTCACCTTTGTCGTATGAATGTAAGCACTCGTTTTCAGTAACATATTCTCGTCTTTGGAGAGAGCACTTTGAGGTGAAGATGGCTGCTGGGAAAGACTGGTCAAGTGTGCTCAGACCTTGCAGTGGGCCAACTCTTAATTAATTAATAACCTTTTCATAAGCAATTACAGTCATTCTCACACAGTAATGTATTAAAATATCCTTTTAATTTGACATGGATCACAGTTGTAATGTTGGGTTAAATGGGTTAAAAGTCAGGACTACTTGACAGACTTGCTCTAGGCACAGTCTTGTACTGCACATTTTAGTGAAGCAGACCCGTTTGCCTTGGAGCTAGAAGACCTTTTTCTGCATCCATAATTTGACTTTATCTGATGTTGGCTAATTATTCACTGGACATAATACTGTAGGCTACGTGGTCTTGACATGAGTGCTGTGCATCAATAAACAGGAAACAATTGATGCTAATATGCTAGCTTTGTTTTGCTATAGGCTAGTCAGCACAACATACGATATAACTATCACTGAAAGTACAACAGTTTATCACAAGTGTTTTTATTTTGAGAGGTTATCAATGCATGTTAATAGTTTTGCTTTTCAATGTCTTGTTTTCACCAAAGTGTATTTTTTCTAATCTGTTCCCCTTAAGCTAGCCTCCCTTAGCTCTTTCGTAACAAATGCGATCCCAGAGGAAAAAGCTAGCCAGACTGCTTTGGAAGACTTTGGATTGCTTAAATGACCCAGTACACTTAATTTAAGACAATAAACTAAGTTAAGACTTATGTACCAATCCAGTCCAAAAAGAAACAGTCAAAACAAACACAATGTCAGTGATTTTGAAGAACGCAAGGGTGACACTGTGGTTGCACAAAAACTAGGGCTGGCGGATATTGACAAAAAACAACAGCTTGATGTTGTTTTGATGGATCTCAATAATGATATTATGATATAAGTCAACAAGAAAACTATATATCTTTTTACATTTTTATTTAGTATTTTTATAACACAAAGTAGTCTATGAAGAATAAACTCAAATTTTAATTTTTGTGTAAATTTAAACTAAACTGGAGAATTTTTTATGCTAAAAAAAGACAAAAGTATATAATGGAGCTACTGTATGTAGGTCCAGCGCACCTATAAATTATAATAATAAATTCTTATTTTCTATGCTGGACTTAATATTCGGTGCTTGATATATCTAGGCAATCCCTCATTTCGAACTGTCAGGTGTTGGTTTGGTAGAGCGACCCGTAAATTTCACATTCCATCAATTTTGCCGTAAACCTTTTCTCAAATTGATGCATTTTGTCATTTTCTTTGCGACGGTTGTTTTAATTGGTGCAAACTGTATGTTAATCAGATCAGCGAGTTGACAGCCTTGTCCTTTCTACCCTGGCAGTCTTTCGGAGTCGATAGCGCCGTAATAAATGGTGTGGAAGTTTCCGGCAGCAGCATTCAGCAGCTGGTCGGACAGTTTCAGACACTTTTCAGTAAATTATGAATGTGGGGGCGTCAAGGGCAGACACTTGGACTTTATTTACTGTGCTTTCCCGTCGACATTTTGGTAATACGACCTGATATTGAAGTCTTTGCCGTGTCCTAGCCAAACAATACAAAGTCTGATTAGCTTCTTGTTTTGTACTTTCTTTGCACAAGTTAAAATGCTCGACTTGTCTGTTTTGGTGGTGTTCCTTGATTACATAAGTGTGAATAAAGTTTGAACAGCTTGTGTGTGGATTCCCCTTCAACAGCTGAACCCTTTTAATTAATACTCTTTTCTCCTCTGCCATTTTGTCCTTGTCATCAAAGAGAATTTGCACAGTGTTTGCAACTTCTCAATGTGACTTTGGCCCAATGCTAAAATCTTGTTATTCTGCAAACACCAGTGTGGTTGTCATTATCAGTCATTTTAGACAAGGCTTTATCAGATTATGTTAGCAGTGGGTGGCAAAATGCATGAAAGTTAACGGCGAAAAGGACAGTTTCTGAATATTAAGTTTGTAGCTGATCTGAAAACTGTGGTGCATTTTTAAATTTGGGTGCCTGCTTTGAATTTACATTTATGTTTTTGAGTTTGTGTTTGTATTTTTACATTTTTGTTTGCATTTTGTCCTTCAGAGCCACCATAGAAAACCAACAACAGCAATAATACTTCTGCTTTTGTCACTAACAGACTTTGGAATCAAACAAATTGTTTGTTTTGATGAGAAATTCTTTTTTTTTGTTAGATTGTTGCAATGTCTTAAATCTCCAGCTGTCAACTGTTAGCAAACAAGCTAACTAAGTTCTGCATAGTTGCTATGCCAACAGTACAACTACTTCAAGTGGGAAAAAAAAGCCAAGAAACACATTTTTCAAACATTCCTCTCCTAATTTTTGCCCCGCTCATAATATTGAAAAGTGTTTTTCAAAAAAAGTGAACGTCTATTAAGTAAAATTGCCAAGTTATGTTATTGTGTGAAATGACAGACTAAAAGTATTGCAGGGACCCCGCATTTATAAGAAAATTAAAAGTCACTTGTTTGTGATTTGTGGGATGACATTCCATAATGCATTTGCAGACAAGAAAATAATAGTGCATCAGCTTTTCATTGGCTTAATGTTGATGAAATGGCAGCGCTTAGTGACACTAATGTGATCATAATAAGAAGTGCTTTTAACACATAACATAAGAACATTTGTTTTGCAGATAAAACATTTGTGTAGTAGGATTATAGGCTGTCACATAGACTCACATTAGACATAACAGTTTGTGCTTTAAAGGTGCACTGTGTAACCTGTCTGACTTCAACCATGATGTACACTAATGCTTTGTCTAACACATGGCCCCCAACATTATTTTATGCAGCCCTTGAAGTCTTGTAGAATTTCTAACACTAGGAATAACATGGGTGTCTCAAACTTCAAGGGTAGTTGATTTTATGCAAACACATGCATACCATTGCAGTATTTATTGCTTTGATAAATATACAAAATCAAATGCACAGAGTTATTTGTAGCATATCAAAGTGCCGTAAGGTGAATTGCAGTTACAATCGGTCCTTTAACAACAACCGTGATGCCAATGTGGTTTGACACCCCTGGCCTAGAATGTTCCCTATCAGAACATTAGTTTAGACTTTAGAATACACTTCAAAACTTGTCTTCTTATAACTCAAAAGTACTTTGAAAAACATGCTTAATCATAGTGAGCCTGCATGTCTCTCCACAGAACTGACTTTTCCCTGGTAGTGCCATATGCTACCCCTTGATAGCTCTAAGACCATACTGTGTGTAACATTCTATATCAAATGTTTCTGCATGGAGAAATGGTGACTCCTGACCCTTCACCCAAAATCTCACACAGCTCATTTGGTTTCACTAGCAAGGACCACACCACAAAAATAATGCAAATAAATCTTGATGCAGAATGGACTGAGGGAATGATGACTGGCTGGAGAGACTCAGGTGGTCAGTCCAGCTGATTCAGAACCCTTGCCTGGAGAATCCAGCCTCACCGCTGTACCAGCGGATGAGTCTGGTCGCCCTTAAGTCAGCTGGATTTCTAGGGCGGAACAAAGCTCACCTTACAGACAGCGGAGGGAACCAATCAGAGAAGAGCATAAAGGCTTCTACTGCCGTAAGCTGTTGGGATTTCTCTCGCGCTATCATCTGCCGGTAAGGGCGGTCCCATTACCGGCTCGAGCAGACTGCACTGCCTTGACCATCTTGAACACGACTATTGACGCGATGTCTTTTTGGTAAATTAAAACGGCCTTTACCGGTGAATGGAACAAACTCTCGGTTTTCCAGTGCGCCATGTTATCCTTCCGCCGCGCTGCCTAGATCCATGCGCGCTGCGAACAGCATGGGACGTTGTTAGCAAAAACCACGTGACTGAAATAAACGATTTTTATTGCACGGTACGATCTGGATTTCGAAGGAAGCGCCCTTGGAGGGGAGGGCGACCAGACTGACATTTTCTCTGTGTAAAAATACAGAGAAATGTCATTCTGGATCCCAGGCAATCAGAACCCTCCCCACCTGCAGGACAGATGCAACATGAGGCCGAGAGAGCTGAGAGAAGACATGAGTTGGGTCAAGCCAGTATAGATTAGTAGAGATTTCTGGATAATTGGAGATGTGGCCGAGGAGGCGAGCGAGACGTAGTTTTCTGTAAAGGTCTGTGTCGCCCTGTTCCTGAACCTGCATTAATCATTATACCATTTCATTTTTTTGATTGCTTGTTCATTGTGTCATCTCAACTCATATGTTTTCTCCACTTACAGTATGGTGCAGTGGAAACACAGGTTAATGACAGATGTTTTCATGTTCAGACCAGAAGCTGCCTTAGTGCCACTACTTACTACTTACCACGACCTCTTTTCTGCCTTTTGTTCATCTTGTTTATATCATCTTTCACTGCGACCTTGCTGCAGCTGGTCATCTGCTTCACTTCTGAGAAGGTTCAAACTGCTCCTGTCCTTGAGTTTATACTGGTACTGTTTGCTTTCCTCCACCCAGGTGTGATGGGCCCTGGAATAAATTGCATATAATAAATACCTTAATTTAGATTCTTTGTATTTATGCCTGCCTAGTTCTTCACTTCACGCTCTTAGCACAACGCGTCTATTACTAACCTGTAGCAAAACAACTTGGACTAATGGATAAAATGACATTGGTTTTATAATGGGTCACTCAAGCAGCCGCAGCATTAGCAGTCTTTGTGTTGCATTGTGGGATGTTTGAGTGTGGTGTAAACATAAATAGTGGTGACAGTTAATGCTCTGTGGTGAGTGTTGCCCCTCCTGTAGGTTATTGCTGTAATTCTCAGTAAAGAGCCATTGATCAGCCGCCTCATTTCTATGCATCAACATTCATGAGCTGATTTGCATTGACCTTTTATGGCGGATTTATGGTGGATGAGACTGTGGTATGTATCAGAGCTGCACCTTTGCACTGCTGCATTTTGTATTCAAGATCTGTGATTGAGGATGGCAAGTGGCCTTATCTACATTTCAGACTCAAATGATGAGGTTTGAAGAAAATCATTTTAGCTGCAGCTCATGCATTTGTCCAGCAATCAGTCCTGTTCTTCTTAGTGAGTCTAAGTCTGGATGATTTATGGAGGTAAAAACAGAGCAGTAGATTTCAGAGATCTGTCTATGACACCACAGATCAGGGACATTCAGAACAGTGTTTTGGGGGAACAGAACATTTCTCACAGGCAAAACTTCAGCTTTAATGAAGGAGAACATTTAGAATAAGATTAAAAACTCAAAAAAGTTGATTTAGCATAATATGTGTTCTTTAATTCTAAGCCAGATTTATCAGGAATTCTCTTTTTAGCATGTCAGGTTTGTTTAGCCCACCTGTTGTAATTACATTTGCTGCCAGTTGATGGAGCTCTAACACAATTCCTGACATAAGAAGCATGATATGAAGTAGTAATGATGGATTATTTGGTTTTGTAGTCAAATTATTTGTTGTAAAACCAGAGATATCGAAGAACAATAAAAACTGTGCAGTATTTTCCTCTTTTCCTTTCATGACTTTATGCACATTTCTGTCACTACATAGAATAAAAAAAAATCACAAAATGTTTCTGGCAATATGGACTTAAAATGGTTACAATCTTTATATTACTTTTTGTGGTTGTATTTAACATTTTTGTCAGCTGATATATCAGTTGTTCTTGTGCATAGTCAGGTCCACATCTCCTAAGCGTGTTTGAGCATGAGCCACATGTGTTTCCTGTTTTTGGACCTTTTTCAGCCTGACAAATGGCCGGGTCACTGGCACACACACCGTCGCAGACAGAAAGTAATTCATAATTTATACACAGGCTGCAGCGCACTTTCCTGCTCGCAGCGTTTGTGAGCTGAAATCTGTCAGGCTGTGATGTTGTTTTTGCACTAGCTGTTATTTCCTTTGTTCGTGTTGTTTTAGGTCCACCGTGTTCCCTCCATCTATTTTGAGAGATGGCCAGCTTTAGTGGATCAGTCTAGTGGGTTTTGCTCTATTTTTTTCTTCGTCATTGACACAAGAAAGCTGGAGTTTATTTCTCACAGAGGATTGAGAAAGCTTCAACGACAGAAATGAAGGATTCCAAAGATGGTGGGTAGGGTTTTCCCACATATACAGCACATTCATACCACACTGCTGCAGGCCAAAAGCTCTGGTGGACTTAACACACTCCCTCATTGTCATTGTGCCGAAAGCTTGACTTGTCTTTTAATTGTGGCCATCCTGCTGTTTAATGGGCATCTTAATATACCAATTATTGTCCTTGAGGTAAATATTTATCATAGATTTACAGCAGTTAAGTTGCACTTTATGAAGAAATTGACAAATAAAAGCTGGAAATTACAGGAAGTCATTTGAGTTAACGATATTCAGACAATTTTTACGTCAATAGGCTACGTTCAAGTTGTAGAATGCAATAATGTCATGAATCTAGATGGTGAACAAGATTTCTGATTAATAACACTGTACTTTGTCATGAAATATCTAAAAGATCATTTCAAATGGTTTCAATCCAGTGATTTTCCATTAGTGACTAGACTCTTTTACAACAAAAACTGACTTTGAACAAGATTTATTTGGGCTGCAAACATCTGTGTGAAGTATTATTGGTTTGGAAAATGCTGGGATGTCACTTGAACAATGTGAAATGTTTGCAAATGAATCACAGAAGTGCAGACATAGTACATTTATATCCTAAGTTCATCAAAGCAGACAAATTTAGTGAAAACTTAATCTTGTTCTCTATTTTTTACTGAAAAATGTGGTTTAACCTGTCATACACACTTTAAATAACGGTTAGTAAAAACATTTTAAAATGCAATATTGATTAAGCACACATTTTTACCAAATGATCGACAACATGACCCAATTATATAAGAAATTGCAGGACAAATAAATAAGTGCAATGGGATTGGTGTAACACTTGTCCACTGGAGATTAAACTTAAAATTGTGGGTTTTGCTCCCGATTCTAAAATCTGAATACTATCAACAAAACATTCAACTTATTCATTTAACATTTGGGCCTTATATTCTCCCTCTCCATCCACATCCAGCAGCTCTCATGTGATGGAATGCATGACTTCCTAGTCGTAATCACGATGACACCTTTACTAAGCCTCACTATCGTCAGCAGTGCACAGTGCGGAGTATTCACAGAGAGGGTTTGGCACAGCTCTCGCCTCTAATGCCAGCTCTGTTTGTTGGACCTGGAAACAGCAGATGTATGCCTGGCACTACATCTGCATCTGCTGTCACCGCCACAACGCAACGTGCCTTTTCTCCTTCACAAGTAATGAACTGCACCTAGGAATTATGACCTAAAACCTGCCCTACAATAGTGAACATGTGTGTAATCGTTCAAACAGTAGATAAACAAAATGAGAAATGCATGAGTTGACTTTGTAACCTTACACAACATATGTAAACTGTATTTTTAGGTCAATGCTTCATGTAAGATTGGGTAGCAGTTTGGATTGAAAAGACGCCAGTGTTTTCTGTCCACTTCTTTTTTAAAGCCAAGTGAGTTTCATTGTACACAAAAACTGGAAGTTGTTGGTGTTGTTGTTACTGACCGTGACAATAAAACTGTCTCGCTCCTTCTGAAAGCTGTGAAGTGAGATTATAAAGTCATCACAGTGAATAAACTATTTATTTGGTAAGTGAACTACAAATACAAACAGCAGTAAAGTCTTTTAAACAAACTGCCTTTTGCATTTGTAAGACAGTGAAATCAGGTAGTCTAAAAACCAGCAAGCGGCGTCAAACTGTGCGTGTCATAGTTTTAGGTCAAATGTAATCTTTCTTGTGAGTGTAATGTCTCACTGATTCAAATCCTGCTGGGAACATGTACTGACTGTTGGAGTTTAACCCAGAATGTCATGTTCACATCTGACACTGTTAAACTGATCATGTGAGCAGAGAAACTGATTATAAACCAGTGTTTTATGGACAAAAATAAAGCACAAAGTGGTACTGTCATTTTCTATTTGTAGCTTGGTTAAAAATGGCTCGTTTTTAAATGATAGTACATTTGCTTAATTGTATGTTCTGTAAAAATGTGTATACTTGAATGTAATGTATTATTAATTTGTGTCTACCTTTTTAATCACTTTTAGATGCCTTTTCACGCCTTGGCCAGGGGACTACAGATGAAAATAGCATTTTGGCTTATTCTGGCTTTTTTTTTACTCATGTTTTGTTATGTGTTTTATTAAATTGCACTGTCCCCTATAGAAAAAAAAAACAGCTCATCTAATCTAATCTGATACCAAATCTATGCAAATTAAGGTCTCATCTAGTGGTTACACAAAATATAATTCCAATCCATGACTAATTTCTGTTAGATTTGATGATCGTTCCCACCCAATCCTGAACGAGCTTCTGCACCTGGCCGCTGTTATTTTTTTAGTTGATGCACAGAGGCGCCAGAGTACCTCTTTGCAGATGTGGACTACTAATGGCACAAGCGGCGGCACCTTGCAGGCCGTAAATTGGCACTTGTCCCTTGTTGTGTTAAGAGAGCATCAAGTCTGGTTGAGATGCAGGTCTCTAATACTAAGCTCAGACTACACTTTTCAGTCTGCTGCTCCTCTGGTGCCACTGCTGTCCTCTCCTTTGGTACTAAACAATTGATTATTAGTTATAGAAAAAGAGATGTAGAAGGACAGGGAGGGTTCTGGTGGTCCGGTGAAAGTTCCTCCAACCGGAGCACTGGACTACACCGTATGCCATTTACAGGGTTCTCGGAATTTTCAAGAAACGGAAAACCTCCAATGCAGTGACTGTAGCTACTGGAGCTTAAAGGGACACTGTGTAAGAAAAAAATAAAAATAAAGTGATCCAAGTAATGTCCACTTTTGAACACCAGGGGGAGCATTTCCAGTGCAGTTTGCCTATCTACCATGATGACATCTAGCGTCAATATTCACATGGCCCATAATAAAACATTTCAAATACGTATAAATGTATCACAATTGATGTGGATTGGTTAACAGTGCTCTCTTAAGTATTCATGTTGTAAAGAATAAATAGGATTTAAATGTTTGTGGACTATATGTGAGAATTAAAATTCCTTTCAATCTTACACAGTGCCCCTTTAACCAGAGGCAATCTGAGTTAGGTGTAAATCAGCTTAGGCTATGTGTAAAAGGGCAGCTCAATATTCAACACTTCAAAATGACAGAGGGTCTTGACTGTCATCTGTTTGGTAGAAACTGGCTTGGTACAACTGGAAAAGGTACCACTGAGACCAACTTCTCCATGCTCAGGAGTTAGTGACTAAAATACCAATCGCAGATCCCTTTTGTGATATGTACCTTTCATTTTATGTGCATAAAACAGATCCTTTAGTTTTGCAAACCCGATTAAAAATGTCACTCGGAGGTAAAGCGTTTAATCTCATTTAAATACAAGTCCAATCTGTGTTCAGTGTGTCCTGTTGATGTCGGCACTTTCATTCGGCTGCAGAATTAATACATGTTTTGTGTGTGTGCCAGCGTCAGTGGGTTTGAGTGCGAGTCGGTAAGCTCCTAAATCCTGGAAGCAGGTAGCTCAGGTAATTAAATAGGCTGTAAGAATGGAGTGTATAACTGTACTGCTGTGCTCAGAACAAACTCTATATCTAAAGCACAGACCAGAGCCAGCACTGAATCACTTCCCTCGTATTACTGTGGCTGCAAAAGCGCCCCAGGACATGCTGCATTTTCTTTTACTCCTTCTATTCTCCTGCTGATCCATCTCCTCTGTTTACACTAGGATGCCACCATGGATGTAATCTCTTAAGTCGACACGATGAAAACTCCACAAACGTTTCATGCAGTAATAAAGTGAAGATATACAGAAACTTTCAAACTCTGGCTGGATTTTTTATTTCATGCTTTTGATTAAAGTTTGTGCAGTGTAGCATTAAGTTTTCATTCAGCAAAAGTCAAAACGTCACAATATAAGCTCAATAAGATAAGAGGGACAATAAGAAGGTCAATAAATCCTATACTACTACGACTACTACTACTACCACTACTACTTTTTTTTTTTTGTTATCCTAGCCCACAGTTTCCCAATGAGAAAATGGTGGAATATGCACAGGTGCAAGCTTCTATAATCTAGAAGGAGGGGAGCAACCCGGTCGAGGAACATGGTATTGACCTAAAGATCCTAAAATGGTCTCACCTGCAAAAAAAAACAAACTCAGTGGGACTCTATAGAATGGGCTTAGGGATATGCCTACAGGGCTTCAAGAAATGTGTTCCATTCTTCATCGGATAGATTTCTTACTTTTACCAATGACATTTTGAACATTTGCATCTTCTTCTATTTGTTTTACCCATTGCTTTCGTTGCCCTCCTTCCTGTTTCTTCCCTTTCCGTTTTCCAGTCAAGTATCACTTTTTGTATTCTTGATTCTTACATGTAAATTACTCTTCGCCAATATTTCATTCTTCTTTTTGCAATGGTGCTCAGAACTCTTGGACATTTGCACCTTTTCCTTAGCTCTTCAGATGTTACATGAGCATTTATACTAACACCAGTTATCCTTTTCAGCAGCAGGTTTTGGAATGCCTCCAATCTGAGTTTACGTTCTTTCTTAATGACCCATGTCTCTGAGCCATACAACAAAACACTAAGCACTGAAGACCTGTATAGTGCCACTTTTGTTTCTATTTTATATTCTGGAGAGCTCCAAATTACCGACAATTCAGCAGCTCGTCTACCTGAGTCAGCTATTACTACTACTACTACTACTAGAAAGAGATCATTTGAGCCACACTGATTTGCATTAAAGTCCTTTTTTAAGCTATAGGAACAAAGTGACACGTTTTGACCACGTCTAGGCATTCCTCATGGCTTAGAAAGGTTTAAAAAAGTTTTTAAGCCATGATGAAGACCTAGATATTGTCGAAACATGTTGCTTTGTACCAATAGCTTGAAAAAAAACCTTTTATGCCTTGAATCTCCATCTCTTTCTTCCTTATACTTGAGTATTTTAATGCAGATGTATGTATTTATCAGTTTGGCCACCACATTTGTCTCATGAGTTGTGGGTGTGTGGTTTAGCCAATCAATTACGTGTGGTCTGTAACTAACTAACAATAAACAAACATGACTGCTTATGAGGAAAAAATAAATATCCAAATGGTCCAAGGAGCTGAAAAACATTGCAGAGGTGAGAGAAGTTTTTGTTCTAAATGTGCTCCTTTGTTTCACGTCACACACAAAATAAAGAAATCAGTATGTTGTCTTGAGAAGTGATGGATGGAGTTGTGACTAGACCCACTCTTTGTATTGTACTGAAGAAGAAGAACTTTTTTCAGTGTCACTCTCACCTCTTCTGGTCAATATTCAACATCTTAACAGAACTACAAATAAGTTGTGTTTCTGTTTTTAGACCTTAGACTAAACTGTCATTGATAATTTGTGCAATGCGACAGAATGAAGTGCCAATTTATTTTAGCCAATCTTGACAAAACTCAAGAAAACATGACTTTGCAATCAAACACAGCCATTTAAAGTCAACATCCCAACCTTCCATCCTAAAACTTGCATCCACAATTGAATTGGCGGGTTCACCTGGGGTAGGAGGACCAACCTTGAGGCATAAACCTGCATTAGATGAGTCTGACACAGAGCGATGAGAGAGTAGCCACAGGACGTACAAGACACCAGTCCATTTGAGCTCATATAAAAGAACAGGGGCACTCTCCAGCTGGCACTTTAACACAATCATTTATTTAATGGAAGCGTTTGGACTCGAGAATGTCATTTTTATTGGACTATTCTAAATGTGTCGGAGAGAAGACGCAGTTAGGAGGAGCGCACCATTTTCTCCCTATGTCGGCAGATTCCTCACACATACTGTCTCTCTGTATTATTCAAAAGAAGTATCTAATATTCATACCTAAATGAAAGCTGTTCTATAATGTAGTGTGAAAGAGGTGGAGAAGCAGGACGTGATGGCTTTGGAGGTCAAGAACTGCTCTCAGTGTGTGTGGGCGGACCACAGACACTTTAGTAAATTAAAGAACAGCAAGATGTGAGAAAAAGAGGGAACATCTTGTTATCCAACAGTGAAATTGTAATGTCAGTGTTACATTTCACTTAACTGGCTTTTAAATTGTGGTACAGGGACCTTTATGTGAACGTCTGTGGGTGAGAAATGTTATATTTTTGTTTTAATGGGCACTAAACTGCCTCTTGCTTAAATCATGAAGGAAACAAAGTGATTCACAGTTGGACGCATCTTGTGCCACTGTAACCAAAATCTAAACAAGCCTGAGTGTGCTCAACCACAGGGACAAAATAACGTTTGTGCATAATATGGCATTAAATCTAATCATCTACTTATTAGATTTAAGTTCAACTACAAAGATTACTCATTCATAACTTGTCCTGAGAGACATAACCGTGTTCTTTGAAGGCCAGTGTTCTCCTGATCAAAGAGAGATGCTGCCGATAGCACCAGAGCTTCTGCTGGTTCCAGTGGCACACAGCCAAGCCTTTAGTACATGTTCACTTCTAGAGATTCTGATCTCAGTGGGATTTTCCTGGATAAATAAAGGTTAATAAAAATATTTGTGGAATAACCTGGCTCTGCCTGCTAGATTTTTGTGATATTTTTAAGTTCACATTCTCACAAAAAACACCAGGAGTGGCCTTCCCTCCTGTACGATTAGCTGCTGTGTGATGGACCAATCACAGTGCAGCTCTGTAGCTGTGTGTTTACAGCAAACATGGCGGCACAGACAGACGTTTTTCAGCCTCTTTTAGAAAATGTTTTGGCTTTAAAGGACACATATTGTGCAAAATCAACCTGTTTGAGTTTTAATCCTATTGTAAAGTTGCTCCCTCACCAAAAATACTGCTTAAGTTTTGTTTGTGAGATATCTTTTGTTTTCCCAAAAACACTGTTCTGAATGTCCCAGATCTGTGATGTCATAGATCTCTTAGATCTTCTGCGCTGTTTTTAAGTCCATAAATTGTCCAGACTCGTTTTAAGCATTTCAGCACGTTTAGCATATCAGGAAAGACTGGTTTGATTGCATAAGCTCTGTAATTTTCTTTGGAGTAGGTAAATAGGGCTCTAGCTCAATTTTTGATGTAGAAAATACACACAACCCTTGTGTGACTTTACTAGACTTTTTTTAGTAGTTCTGGTGCATGAGATTCCAAAGTGGAGGTGCTTCGGAGAATGTTTGAAAGAAAAAAGTAACAAAACAAAAAAAAAAAAGCATAATTTGTGTCCTTTAAGAAAATGTGCACACACAGACACTTTAGGTATGAAAAGTGCAAGTGTTTTTCTTTATTAATATTATTTAATATTGTTGTTATGTTTTATTTGTTTTTACTTCCCTTTGCAAAGAAACCTGACCACATATAGTTATGCTCTTATGTCAAAAGGCTAGTGGTGGGACACGCCACATTGCTGCATGTTTTTTTTTTTTTTTTACTAAAATTGGCATTGGTAAAGTAAAGCATTATCCCTGAGTCCTAACACAGTGTTTGATTTTTGGGTCACATTCTCTCAGTCTTGTACACGCCCCAGTGATTTGGTCATCTCTCCTCCTCATCAGCATGTGGCTCCGACTCTCCTGCCTTTGAAAATCAGACTTATTAACTTTTCTCTGGCCTTTTCTTTTACTTTCTTATAATGCATAGACTTTCCTTTATGGAGACACACTTTTATACTAGTTCATCTGACAAACTGGCTTAATATAATTGTGCTCCACCCTAAATGACATCATGTGCTTCACAGTCTGAGAGCCAACTGTGGCAAATGGAAACCAGAGCATTGTTAAGAAGCAGAGTTGAAGTCTTCATTGGGAATGTGCAATTCTATTAACCAGGCACCATATATTACCTACAGCACTATTTTCTTTATCATTTATAAATTATATTACATAAAAGATTCACTTCAATAATTTTCCACTAGTGGTTATGTATTTTGATTTGGAAAAAAAATACAAATTAAGAAAAGTTTGTCCCTTTGTCCTTGTCCTAAATCTTTTTCTATGTATAAAAAAGGGCTTGTCAGAGGCGCAGACACAGAACTGAAGCCTGCCCTATGACTAACACACAACAAGCTCAAAATTGACAGTTCTTCTGACGCCTCTCCCACATCTGCACTTAAACTAACAGCGATGGGGGAGAATGACAGACCAATATAAAGATGTCTGGATATATGGAGCAGACACTTGGGATAGCGACTTTCTGAATAAAGACCAGTTTGATATGTTTGCTCCAGTTTTTTAGGGTTTCATTTCCTGTCTTGGAATCTCATCATAGGGCACATTCTTGTCTGTCAAGATCGCCATGGAAACGATCACAAGAAGACTGATGCTGCACGAGATGACAATGAGAAAGACCTGAAGACAATGAAGAAGTGATAATGGAAGTCTATGTAATCTGGAAAGTAGTGGACTGGTGTTAGCTTAGAATGACGTCATTTTCACCTCCTGTGGATGAACCTTTACCTACATAGACCAAATGTAAAGCTAATATGCTAACAGCTGGTTACAGCCACAACTTGTGGGAATTAAAAGCCCATAGCCTGAAGCATTTTGCTTTCATTTTTGCAACTTCACTGGAGTAAAACCAGAAGCATCTATTCATGCCGATTGCCCAGTGGTGGACGTCAGACTACCCTGCAGTGGACGCTGAACACTTGCAGTTGGTCACATCTAGTGACACACATCCAACTTCAGCTGACCAAATAATACCTGAGGCAGTGAGCTCTGTGGTGGTCGAGTGGATAGAGGGCATGGCTGCAGGGTGGACGCTGAATGAAATCTTTTGGCTTATGTGTACAAGTCTCAGCTCTCTTCAGGTCACTGACCAGGTTCAGAGCTAATCCCTCATCATTCTCCTGATAATGATGTGTCACACAGTGAGATCTTGGTCAGTAAGCTTGTACTTCTTCCATTTTGTATGAATTGTGCCAACAGTTGATAACTTCTCCCCAGGCTGCTTGCATGTAGTTCATCCCAATCTTGGATCTACAAAATTGTTTTTTAGACTGCTCACTGGTCTTGCCCTCTGTGGGCCAGTTGCGGTTGAATGTTTGAAGGTGTAGACAGGTACTTTTTAAATAACAAGTTCAAACTGGTGCTAATTATAGTGGCAACAAGTGGAGGATACAGGAACTTCATGAAGAAGAAATGCAAGGTGTAAGTAAGCTTGTTGTTACCCATGTACTCCAAACTTCATCAAGCAGACCAACTGCTGAGTAAAGTCATAAACAATGGCAGAAATGTGAATGTTGGTCTTTGGGCTTGTTAAATCTGTATGTTTCCTCCTGCAGTAATCCTAACGCTATAACACACTTGTGCAGTTGGAGAATCCAAAGGTTAAAACGCAGCATCGTCATGGATGTATGTGCTTGTATGTGTTCATAAAGGATAGTACTGAGAAACTGCTGACGACAACAACCTTGTACCAGTGACTGTTACAAACAAATAGTGAGCTCCCTGACAGTCTGACCTTCCTTCACTTCAGTCTCTGCCCATTCACCCGACTTTATAACCCCATATTTAATCCTAATCACAGTTTCACAAAATGTGCCCTTCTGTCTTTGTTGTCATTCAAGGCAGCGCAGCTCTTTGTGAACGTGTTTGGTTTGAGATGTGAGAGAGTGAGACTGAGTGGAGTTTGTGTTTTGGATCGAAGAAAAACATGCATGTTTCAGCCTATAAGCAACTTAGCCTCATATTACACTCAAACCATTATTACTGTAAGTTTTGAGTCTCTTCACAAATGACTCAAAATGTGCTTACCAGTGCTTAAACAATGCTTAGTCCTTTTTTCCACCTTTAGTTTAGAAAGAACAAAAAGAAAGTTTGAACCCTGAAATTCAAACTTCACATAGCAAATATCTGGGAGTTTGGCTCCTGGCATAAGGTGGCTCCAACCACAGAGCATCATGGTTTGAGCAGAAAACAAGATGAGAGTCAAAACAAACATGGGCTAGGCTACTTACATGCACTAACCCTAAGTCTATAGTGATTATTCAACAAATCCTGGCTAGTCGACTAAAAGTCCTTAATAAATTGGTAATTCTAGTAATTTAACTGCACAAACTTTAAAATAAATCCTAAAAGACCCAACAACAGAACATTAAATCAACTTTAAAATATACATTTCTCAGTTGTTTTTTTTTTATTTCTTTGACAGGGAACGCAAACACAAATGAACATTTCTTTAAATGCACCAGATTTGGCCACAAGGCTATACATTTGATCCATAGTTCCATGTAATTTGACCTATTTTAACTGAAGTACAGTTTGACGGTATCACTTTATATTAATTATACCTTATTTAGTCTTACTAAAGCCTTATTAAAGCATGAATAAAGAGTTAACAATCAATGGACAAATCATCAATTAATGAATGGAAGGCTTATGCTCAATAAAGGAGCTAAGATTAGGATTTTGTGTTGAGGGGTAGGGCTTGTAGTAATTAAGTCGTTACGAAGCCTTAATAACCTATTTTGTTCATTAACTTCTCATTTGTTCATTAAGAATTAATCCATTATTCATGCTTTGTTAAGAGTGTATGAAGGCTGATCAAGATGTAGTTAATATAAAGTGTTACCCAGTTTGACTTTTGAAAGGCATGCACACAGGGGAGATTTGTGCATTTTGGAAGGAAAGAATATCTTTTATTTCATCTGTTTTGAACAGAAACTTCTCTGCTACTTCTAGGTGCTACTTTCAGATTCATATATTGCTGTGATGGTCAACCAAAAGTATAAAATTCTCACTTCCTGCTTGTTACACCTTTGACAGAGCAGTCTGAAAATGTGCTCATAACAGTCTGGCTTTGGTGCATTGTGAGTCTAAACCTTTATCTCCAGCTTGTGCAGTATAATAACCTTACATCTGTCTCTACATCATGTGTAAGTGAAGCCAGACAAACAGCTCCTCGGTGCTCTGTATCTGGGAGCTCATCAGTGACTCACACAATAGATGTCCCAGGAGCCTCATGATTGTGAAGAACTATAATTACGTGACCTCTGCTCACCTGATTACTAATGCATCGCTCTAGTGTTTTCTATGGTGACCGGCAGTTGACTCTGAAGCTCTGTTTGCACTGGATGAGTTTTAACTATGGGACCTGTGTGAAATTAGAATCACCCCATAATTGTGTCTGCATTCAGACGAGATAAGCAATCAGTAATTTACTTCTGTTTACAGACTTTATTCTGGAAATGGTGGATTACTATACATAGGAATATTCTGTTTTAGATGTGTTTGAGCATTCATTACCAGCACTGAAATGTAAACACTGTTCTTTACCATGTTGTTGCGATCAGATAGACGTATTCCTTTAAATGTGTTTTTTTAATCTGATACCATTCAGACTTTCTCAGCATTTGTGTCATTACGCTTTTTGAAACCCTGTAGTCCCTGAGCAGGTTGGTTTTAAATAAGGAAAATAGCAAAAAAGACCATAATATAAATCACAAAAAGCTGTTTCATAGGGGTCACTTCCTTCAAACACAATCTAAAATCCATAAACATTCATCCAAAGCAACTCTCATTTCTAATGTGTGCAAAATTGTTTTGCTATCAATCACTCTGTCAGACATGCACACATTTGAAAACTTTTGCGATGTTGTTGGCAACAATATCTTGTTAATGCTTCTGTTCAGGTAAAAGTGAGTCTACAATGTTCAGTATAGGTGTTCGCTGAGCCGACATGTGACGTCAAAATGGTCATCACGTGACGCGTTGTTAGCAGTTAAAACGTATTGGCGGCAAGCTGAACAAACACGAAAAAAGACAATGTTTGTCTCTTGCTGTGTGACTTGGTGTGCTAACAGGTTTGATAAGATAGGGTGACCAGATGTCCTCATTTTCCCGGACATGTCCTCCTTTTGAGACCTAAAAAAACATCCGGGAGGAATTTTGAAAATTAGACGAAATGTCCGGGATTTTCATATTGTCCCTCTCCACTACATTTGTCAGTCAGGCAGCGCTGTCATTTAATCCTCGTGCCTGTTAATAAACGCCCCTTTCTTAACCTGCAAGCCTTTAAACATTAAACACACAGGAAGAGCTCGCGTAACTGAAAGTGTGCGCTTTCTCTCGCTCGTCTCTCTCCCTCCTATGGATCTACTTTATTACCTCCCTCCACACTCACTTGGCGACTTCAGACACCGCAGTGGTTTGCTGTCAGTCATGCCTAAGCGCACGTGTCCTGACCCGGACCCGGATCTAAACTCAAGTACCACAGCACGCATTCACGTATATCACGCATTACAAATCAAAACATAGTGCCCCAAAGAAAGGAATGATGCCTAATATCCCAGTTTCTGTCCAGGTCAGGACTTGTTGGAGGCAGAATGTCTGGTGTGCAAAGTAAGCATAGATAAACAAACTGCATTGATGTTCTATTAACAGAATCAAAACAACTTTGTCAATGAAACTGTGGCACAGAAGAGTTTTTATAACATGTGACTTAAAAGTGAAATGAAATATTCTAAAGAATAGATAGCCTACTTCTGTGATGTCACATTTAGTAACCCAGTCCTATAAATGTAATAGTATACAATGATTTAAAGGTGTATTGTGCAACTTTTGATGAAAAAAAAACCTTGAATACTTGTTTTTATTAAGCTGTATCTGTGTTTTAAACAGATGTTAAAGGTGTTAAGAAGTTTAACATTATTTAATTACATTATTAATATAAGTAATAAGTTAATAAGTCAGTTTTATTTTTACGAAGTTAAATACATGTTTAAAAACAAAGTAAAAGTGTTCGATCCATATTTATTCTATGTGTCCTCCTTTTTGATCATCCCAAAATGGTCACCCTAGATAAGAGCAATCCATAGAGTTCTTACCGTGTTCAGAAAAGACTTCACCAAAAAGAAAGCTTTTAATTTCGGCCATTAGAACTTTATGGGAAAAACAATGAGAGCTAGCCGGAACTAGCTAGCTTTTGCCAGCCATTTTGACGTCACGTCGGCTCGGCGAACATCCCTATACGTTTAATAGTGTCCTGTTTACCCTTCGCTGCTAAGTGTGTCTGCTGTTGTTGTTAGCATTGTGGCTAACTGCTGTTAGCATACTGGCACGTCTCTCTCCTAACAGCTGTGAAATAAAGCTTAAAACACTTTGTGATGAACATTTTGGAGGCTCAGAATGCATTATGTAAGTGAGCAAAACATGTAGACTGATGCAGGAAGATTCAAAATTAATAATTTCTGTTTGTTTACATTTTTAAGAAGGCAAAAATTGGATTTAGCACTTTCAAGGACTTGTTTACAGCCATTAACAATTTGCATCGAACTAGAAACTCAGGTGGCATCTCAATTATTAGCATTTAAATTAGCTTCATAAAATTCAAACTAATCTTGTGCAAATAGAGCTTTAGCCTTTACAGAGTAGCTTCAAGCAAAATCTAGCTAATGCTAATGCGCGTATAATCCGAGCAGTCAAGAAAAACAATGAAGACTTCAAAAGTGCAAGAAATTCTTTTATCAAAAACAAGCAGCTGATACTTTAACAACAATGACAATAAATTATGAAAGGAAAGCATACAGTTTTGTCTTTTTCTCCACACATTTTTCATCTGACAAGCATCACAACTTTTCTTCAAAATAATAACTGATCAAAGCGTAAACTTTCAAAGGACTTGAAGGGGTTTAACGGTCGGTTGGATCCTTTTTAAAAAGCCGGCAAAAGGTTTAAATGAGCGGTGAAATATATGCGGATGTGAAAAACAGAGCAGTTATGAGGAAAAAGAGGAATGTCACTTTGGGGCACATAACAATGGAATGTGCTGAGAACAGTAGCAACACAGGATATGCACGGTACATTCAGGGTCCTTAACAATACACTGGAAAAATATAGTGTGAGAATCAGAGAAATGACCCACTTTAGACAAGCTGCTACAAACTCAATCAGCAATTATCAACATTTTAACTGTCAATAATAATGAGGATTAGGAAAGTGCAAAATAAATCAAAATGTATGTCAATTGTGTTTACACAGTAAGCTGCTTCGGGAGGCTGGCTTTCTTTTCAAACAGATTACAGGCAAAACGTCTTGAACTGAAAACATTGTTGAGTAAGTTTAAAATGAAAAAAGACAATTCTACTGGACTAGGAGAACGGCACATGCAGCGAGTCTAGAAACATCCTCTTCCGTGATCAGAGTAAGTAAAACTAATGTATTTCTTAATGTTTGGAAGGTTAAATATAATCTATTTTCTATGAAAGAGGCTGAATCTATATAATCAGAAAGTCAAAATTTGCTGTGCTCTCCTTTGTAATGTTGCTTTTGTTGGTTTAAAGATGAAAGACATTCTCCCTCGTTGTTTTAATTATGTAAACCTAGGACTGTGCATTATTATGACAAAAATCGAATAGTGAGCTCATCTCTGTAACTCTGCTTTTCTAATAAACTCGTCATGTCGTGATTTCTCTATTTAATGCATCTGTCAGTTCAAATACAGAATATTTTTTCTATAATACTTCTCTTAGCCTTGGAGTTGCCAATGGCTATGTAAGTGATTTTGGGCTTCTTTTTTTAGTCTATGAATTTTGATAGTCGCACGTTGCCTTTTTTTGGGCTACACTTTCAAGTCATTAAAGAGGTGAATTTTAGTAATTTTTAAGATTGGATTTCTAATTTGTTTTTATATATTTATGACTGAAACATAGATTTTTTTCTGTTTATATATATGTTTATATTTTCATGTCTAAAAGTCATTAATAAAGTTAGTTAAACTGTAAAAATTTGCCAAAATGATTAACTCTTTAGCGGAGACAAACAGTGTTCTAATTAAGTGATCATTTAGGTGTAGAGGTCACTTGTTTTGGGATTATTATCCTTATTTTTTCAATAGCTTGGCTTCTTGTTTTTCTCCAAAAATCTGGCAACACTGGATCAGGATTTTGTCCTGGGTTTAGCCAATCACAATGAAATAGGAATTTTCTAGAAAATCCAAATATTAATTTTTTGTCATATCGCCCAGCCCTATGTAAACCTCATATTTTTATATTTTCTTTTTTAAAATGAAAGCAGACACATTTAGGTCTCATTTTATGTACAACATGTCATGATTCCAGTTATAAAAAGTTTTTAGTGAATATTGTTTAAAATTAGCAAAAAGGCCTGGCAGGTAAGGAAGGTCAAAGCCAAATAGGGCTGGCAGTGAAAGAGTTAAGATGTGTTTTTGTGAATTACAGATGAAAATCTGCAGCAGAAGTGATACAAAAGCCTGAGAATATCCCGACCTGAGCCCCTGTGAAGGTAGATAATACCCACACATGCACACGATCATATTTCACCGTGACCAAACAATCATCTGTGTCGGGATCTTCCCTCTCATCTGTCTGCAGAACAAAAAGCTTTCATTTTTCACTGTAACATCTGTTTTAATGTAGAAGAAGAGACTTACAGTAGGAGAGAGACACATGTGGAGCTGAGGATGGACAGATGAAAGATGGAAGGTCTGATTTCTTTTTACATGGTCGTGTGAAGATTTAAGAGTTCAGTGTTGCCATAAACTGGGTGATTTTGGTTCCCACAGCCTTGTTTTGTTACATTTCAAGATTTTCTTTTCACCCCTGCCTTGACCCTATGCACTAATCTTCAGTTTTATGCAGCTAAAACCATTTTTTCTGAAGATCTGAGACAATTTGTATTTATTTATTTACAATTATTTCTGCTTCTATTTAATCATCTAAATGCTGATATTTGTCCTTTCTCTAACATCCTGTCTTTCTGCAATAAACCCAAGTCATTACTTTGAGAAGCAGATGTGATCTCATGTTGATGTATTTATTGTTCCCTCTTGTGTCATTTCCCACCTCTCCAGTGAGTTAGCAGGATTCCCGTTAGCCCAGGAATGCCTGGAACGTCGAGAGGCTGACATGGGCATATCTGACACTGGCTTTGATGTAGAGTGTGAGGGGAGCCGGCCAAAAGACAAAAGACCACAGACAGGAAGAGAAAGTGCGACGGGATGGACTGGAATGTGAGCAAAACTAGGATGAAGGTGGAGAAGTTAATGTCTGTTTTGTTTTTAAATGTTAATGTTAGCTCAGCGGTAAGTCCATAATATTGTAGGTTTAAACGTCACTGACAGCTTGTGACGTTTCAAATGCATTTTAAAATAATTTAGTTCTGAAAAGAGATTTAGGAGACATTACAAGCTACTTTTACTTAAATTATTCAAAAAAGTTTAAAATGGTTATATTTCATCTCTCATACTGCATGGACTTGTCATTGTCAATCTTATTTTCAAACTGCTTCATTTTTAACAACCTTGTACAAAAACAAAATAATAATAATAAAATGCATAAACTGTGTAAAATAGAAAATAGAAAACAAGACTGCCTCTTTAGTTATTTGCTTAATGGTCAGTCAATCTCACTACAGTCCTAGCATGGCTGACTTGACTATGTGATTACGTCGTTCCGGGGTGTACACATGTAGTTAATTTGTGCCTGCTGCGTTTACTCTGGCGCCACAGTTGTTTGCCGTTTTTTTAACTGTAGCTTTCTCTCTGGATATAATGTCGTAAAAGCAAATCCATTTTGAAGTTGGTAAAAAGAGACAAGGTTGGATTTTTCCAGTGCTAGCTTAAATGACGCTCTAGAAGGGTCTGAAAACAGCTGCATAGGTCACCAAGAGTCTTTTACTTACAGTCTGAGAACTAGGGCTGTACTTGATGTATCATATCAGGATATATCGTGACTCATTGGCAGTGATGCAGGGAGGTGTTTTACACTTCCGAACCTGGACCGCTGTTTTAAGGCTGAAACTAATGAGCTGAAAAGTAACGTATTCATTGGATACTTGTATAAGAAATACAATGTTTCTTCATGTTGTTATTCTACATAATGAAAGTGACATTCTTAATGTTGATTTTAATGAGTCCTGTACTCAAAAGCATGTTGAATTTTTTTACAGGTAGTATACAATACTTAGTTTTTTTCTACATTTTTTCATCTTGGTGAGTAAAATATCTCTTCATACATTTTGTATTGAAGGAACTTTATTGGATAAACATCTATTGGGATACATATTGTATTGGAAGGCTCTTGGCAATATCCAGTCCTACTGAGGACATTCTTCATTTTCAAGATTTTCAAGGTTTTTAATGACATCAGCTCTAATCTTTATGTGTATTGAGAAGTCTGAATGCTTTATATGACGGTTTAGTGGTCTACTATGAAGGTATTTAGGAGGATTAAGGATATTTTGGACACTAATGATGAAACTGAAATTCTCAAATGAACAAAGAAAAAATTGATAGGCAAGGTGACAGGTTGGGGAGTGGGACCCCTCTTGTCTTGGGGGTAACACATCTTATACACACTCGTTGACACAACACCAGATTATTTTACGTAATTACGCAATTTTAGGTGCAGGTCGAACAATTTTGTTATTCTCATTTAAAAGTTTTGAGAAATTATAAGCTGACAACCAAATAAAAATGCCTGTAGCGTCTCCTTAGGCGTTTTCTAGTGAACTACGATTGGAATGTAGGGGAGGCAGAACTGGAGTTGGCAGAGCTGAAGAAGAAGGATCTTTATGAGAAGATTCAGAAGGAAAATCAGAAAATGTTAGATGTTTTAGAAATTAGAAAGAGATGAACTGGACGTATGTCAACAGAGAAGAAAGCTGAAATTGTCTGCGTAAAGTTTGAGCATTTTTCATTTTTTGTAATTAGCTTTTTAATGATCAACTATTTCATAATAATGTCAGAAAATGAAATAAACTTTCCGTTGAATGAGGAAAAGTGCCAAAACAACATGGCATTAGTTTAAAAGCTGTGGCTTGTTTGAAATCCTCTTGATCCTCTCTGATTGTCCTTCGCTCGTTTTTTACTGTAGCTGTTCCAAAGTCTGTAGTTGGGATTATACGTGACGAGGGCTGTGAACAGTTGGTCAGCGCGGTGGCTGAAATGGACATGAGCACTCGCACTGTTCGTGGTGTGTGAGGAAGATCTCTCCGATGACCCAGCGCACCCTCGACCGGTGATGGCGCTGGGAAGACATGTCCGGGGAGTATTTCAGCACCTGCAACACACACAGCAGTCATCACTTTCACTGGATGTCAAAAAACAATATTTCACTCACTAATAGTACTTAATCTAAATAAGAGGGCTGATAAAATGTGTATTGTTTAAAAGTTTTTGGGTGAAGTACCTAATAAAAGTAATCAGATGAAAACTTTGTGAATTCACATTTTAGATCTGTCATGTCAAAATACATTGTTATTAATAATTTTTAGTAATTTATTGCCCACCATTAGGCCTGTATGACATATATCTTGAATTTGGATTCATGAGATGTCTGATCAGAATTATCAATATCCTTTAGTAAAATTCATGTCTATACAACGCCATGTAAATAGTTGTTATTCCTTTTCTGGCATGTTTGATGACACACTATTGAATATATTCAAATGACACAATATTACGCATGCTCAGTCACACAAGAGTTTTGTGGTCTTAATGGCTATTTTTAGGTCAGGGGATTGGAATTGGTTAAAAATAACATTAGGATTTTGTTAATATTCATATGTGACAACACGCCTCATGTTCACTATAGAAATCAACAAGGACATCAATATGTAAGCTGATTAGGGTTAGGGTTCAGCCTTTGTGTAGTTCTATCTTCCATATTTCCTCCTAAAAAAGTCTGTCATGTGGTTGCCCATGCTAATCATTTGAAATAACCAATTTTTTTTTTGGGATAAAAACGGCAAAATGGCGGGAGAGCTAGCTGTTCCTGACAGGTATGAATTGATATGACGAATGTTTGGCTTCTGAAGATTGAGATGTTTTTTCACTCACCTGAATACAACGTCTATGAGTCGGTAGGACAAATTTCATTCACAAATGTTGATTTAGCAACATTTTGTTTCGTAAAACAAACTTTTGTTTTTGCACGATGATGAACTCTTAGTGAGCTGACAACAGCGCTGGCTAGTGTTAGTGCTATAGCTTGTGTCAATTAGCCATGGTTCATACCTTAATCCCTCTTAGGTGTCACAGTTCAACATTTAGTCAGCTGGCACAGAGATGCACAGTGTTCTGAACAAAGTACGAAGTTAAGGTGTGCAACAGCCTGCTCAGTGACACTGAAATACAACCTGACCAATGGTAACAGAAGGCTTTTAGACACTTTTTCAAATGAACTCATGAGCGAGAAGTTATTGAGAAGAATACAGTATATTAGTCAGCTTTCTACAGACGGATATAATCATACGAACATGTAGAAATGTTGTATTACTTACAGATAAAAAACTTAGAAATACAAAACTCTGGGCTTTGCTGTTCATTTGTTGATGTCTAAAGAGGATTAACCAATCAGAAAGTAGAATTAGCCTCACATGACTTCCTCATTTGTGTTGCCAGTTTGGTTTTTAGCCTATACCTAATTTTGAACAAGTTTGAGTAGCTCTGGGCACTTTGTCTTTTATATCGCAAACCTTGTTTCTGATTGGTCAACAGATTTTCTGCGACTTGTTTAAATGTATCCAATGAAATAAGTACTGGACAGTTTTGTAGTATACAGGCCACTTCACATTATGGCAACCCAAGTTCATCCCAGGTCAATATCACTAGTACTGTAAGGTTCCTTTAAATAACTTTTTGTAGTACAAAGCTAGTAAGTTTATAAGTAAACTTGTCTTTTATATGTAAACTGCAAAAAGAACATTTTGTGCGTTCTCAAAATGTCTTTATTTTTCTCCTCCTCCACGGCTGGAGATAGTCTTTGTCACCAGGGTGCAACACAAAGCCCTGTTCTACTTTATTTTCATGTATTTTACACTAGGTTTGCTGCGGGGCTGTCTACATGATGTTTGCATAATCACATATTTTAACAACTGCATTTAGAAGCAACATTGTAACGATAGCAACACACAAAACACAAAGAAAATGCAGATTTCTCAAGAAGCCCTCAGCACTTTGCCAACATACACCATTTATCAATATTCTAACTATTAGCCATTTTTGTGCAAATACAAGTTTCTGCAAATGGCCTACATGAGTACAAATTGTTGTAAAATTGATGTAGTGAACTCATTGTGCTCCTTAACTACACATGATTTATGAGGCAGGAGATCCCCAGTGCCGGGACAATACTGTGCCAAACATTGGGCTGCTTTAGAACTCATCTCAAACGCACGGAGCAGTTAAATCTATTCGTCTGTCAGAGCTGTCACACAGAGCGTTTTCAGCATAGGCGCCGGGGCCAGTCCATGGCATAAAATAAGACAGTGTTTTGGGTCACAACTCTTTATGTGACGGGTTCTCATGTTTTTATAATAATGACTTATAGTTTGATGGAATAGTACATATCTAACATAGTTTTACAGCCAGGAAGATTGTAAATATTCCAGGAAGTACAGTTCTAATACTGTATGTCATCAAAAAGTGAGATGCCATTGATAATGCAGCGACAATTTACACACAGCAGACATGAATTAAGACTGATAGATGTCCTCAGGTATTAATTGTGTAACACATGACGTCACTTACGTGGAGACAGACCAAAATCGACTGATTTATCAATTTGTCAAAGTTGTTTTAGCTAATTTACTCCCATTAGGCTGGTACATTGACAAGTTTACTGTCAGTCATCCATAATAAAAGAGCAAGAGAAGCTGCACTGTTCATGCCACAAAGGTCTACAGTTAAAAGTGACATTTCAAACATTGCTGACGACTGAAAAAACATTGGAGAGGGTGAAAGGTGCAGCTGAAAGTGGAAAGTGTGATTGACTTGACAGCAGGTGTTTGTGATTAGCACAAAGTTTTGTGTGGACAATCCACACTGATATCACAACTACTGTAAGCTAGAAACGATAATGGCCTTTCCAGTGAGTCTGACTTTTTTGACCTGAAACTTACTAATTTGCCTAGTTTGTGCTAAGATTGTCAAAGAAAAGGACTTAGAATGGGAGGCAATGAAATTAAAATGCCATATATGATACACAGTTAAATAGCGAAAAAAAAAAAAAAAAGGTTTAGTGTTTAGGTTCACTTTTAATTTTGTTTTTAATGTATTGATAAAGTAAATATGGGATGTTTTACTAAAAAACAAAATTTAATGTTAGTCATTGTCATAGAACCCCCACAGGGGTTATAATAAGAGCTATAAAGTCCATTATAAACAAATGAACTAAATGAAAATGAAATTTAACTTAATGTAACTTGTCATTTGAATGTAAAGCAAATACAGCATAGGACTTGATAAGTTCAGGTATAGTCGTTGTAAATTAGAATTTTTTTAAAATCGACCTACCTGGATAAATAAAGGTTAAATACAATAAGTTCAATAATTTGCGTAGCCTATTCAAAACAGTAACTTATATATGACATCTGTACATTATTAAATAACATGGTGAAGTCTGACTTTCCGGGGGAACACCCCCCAAGCCCCCTTTACATAAGACTAGATCTAAGCAAACTGTAAATGCTGATGAAGATGGCCGGCTCCTGGGTCACTTTTTCTCCTCAGTCCATTCCTGATTATTACATTGTTAGATCAATTAATTTCAACAGGTGAGTTGCTTAGTCAACGAGCCACATACAAAATCTGAAAGTGCCACCGCAAATACCTGAAGTCTTCCCTGATGCACACACCTCCCATTTACACACACACACTCAAATACACGAGGCGGAATTACAATCCAAATCCCACTATTGTCTCCAGTCCCATTGTAGCACTTCTTAGCAGCGACACAAAGCTGATTTTTTTTTTTTTAATACTAAAGCCACGCTAGAACAAAACCATATCAAGATACAGCAGAAGACGGACAAAGCACTGAATGACAGACTTAAAATAGGCCAGTGTCAGGGGAAAAATGGAAAATGAGAATTGGAATGATGGATAAATAAGGAATAGTGTGGGAATTGAGCGAACACTAGACTGCGTAGAAACCAGTGGAGGACAGAAGAGAGGGGATCTAGCTGCCAGTGGTGCATTGCTGCTTCATTGTAAATGCAGGGGCTGGCTCTTGCACGCCCAATCCCCCCCTCTCCTCCCCCTCTCTCCCTAACTGACTGTCACAAGCCATCTCCGAGTTCATGTCGGGCCAATGCAGAGCTGTCAAACTGGAATCATTCAGGAGGCTATACATTGGGACTGACAAAGTTTTGCCCGTTTCATATTTAAGAGCTGTTCTCCACTTTCACTAGAATCCCCAGAGTTTGCTTTGCTGAGGAGGTGGGAGATGCACGGGACATGTTTGGGAGCTGTGTAAGTCCTAAAACGTTTCATTTAATCTTGAATTCTCTTATTGACCATCAACATTACCAAGTAAATGTTTTGAAGATTATTTGAATTGTAGGTGTATTTTTGAGTAGTAATGTAAATACTTTTTTGTTTTCTCAGCTTAAACTATGGCTGCTCGAGGAAGAAAAAAAAAAATCATCACAATTATTTAAATCTGAATTGAAATCTTGATTATTCAGATGAGTATTTGCCCAGAGAGAATGTGTGAGAATATACTACACAAGTAGAAAACATCATATAAGCATAGAATCAGCGTTTCCACTCATAGTAACATATACACACAACAGATAATGTTAAAAACCTTAATTTAACAATTTTAACAAACTGAAATTTGATTCTTTGCAAACTACAGCTTGAATTGATCAATAAGTTAAATTATTGTGCAGATTAGTGATGGACTGAACCACCATTTCTGGTGTCAATATAATGCTAAGTAGTCTACTTTTACCCATACTTGAAACCAGTTCAGCTTTTTGGATAAAGGCATTAAAAAAATACAAAATAGTCTCTACAAGATCAGACACAGATAGAAATAGCTCCTAATGTCTGAGAATAATGCTTTGCCTTAAAATCTACACATGCAAATTATTATTCAAACTGCTTTTGTAAAGTTTTAGTATCCATACTAATTTGCGTACTGTATGTTCACAAATGTTTTAGTTTCAAAACAACACAACATAATGTAGCTGACAGAAAAAAACATGTTACTTCTAAAATTATGTATTTATTTACCAATATTAACAAATGAAATGAAAGTGAACATAATGGCCTTTAGGCGCCTGATATTGTGAGAAGTGAAAGTCTCTTTTACAGCTGTGTTAGGCCGTGAACTCCCATTTGTGAAAAAGTGCACATTCTGGGCTTTATTAGCCATGAAACACTGCTCCATGCCTTCTAAACTCTGCTAACTCTTGTCACTTTTCTTCTGGCTTCATAAACTCACAAGACAGATACCTCGGCCAAAAAGCCTTTTGACATTTTATATGGCCCACAAAATATATGGCCTGAGTCTCTCCCCCCTTTTGTCTCTGTCCTGGCAGTGGAGAGAGAGAGAGTGAGGAGAACCAGGGGCCACTCGGACAAATGACTGGAGAGTGGTGATGAACATGAGATTCTGCTCACGTCAGACTGACCATACATGTCTGTTTCTGCCTTCCTCAGTGTTTTTAAACCTTTTTTGAGTTGTGGCAAACTTTTTCAGTTGAAATAATTCTGTGACACACAACCTATTTAAATAACACCAAATTACAACTTACAAATCTGTACATTGATCCTGCAAAAAAAAATGACAAATTGAGCAATACATGTCTTATTATTCCAGCCATTATTTTTTATTGTTTATATAAAGTTGTTACTGACCACTTCTTTTGGTTCGCTTTTGTTCAGTTTAAGAAACGTTGAGCTACATGTTACTGCAGAAAGTATTAACAATGGGAACTTCTAGGTCAAATCTATGGATAATGCAAAAATGTTTTCATATAAACTTGATAATTAGATCTGTGGCCAAATTGCATTTTTGAAGTCTTGATAATAGAGTTCTTTAAAAAGTGCATTTACATTATGCGGCATATATTGCTCATGATCATTGTTAGCTTTCTTTTTGGATAAAATTTTTGCAGTCAATACTCAAACAATTGTAAATTATGCATGTATATCCATATGTGCATCTCTAAACTTAAATTTTACAACATTTGAGAGCACGCAGTAATACCTCAAGACTCAATGACTGAAAATCATTGGCAGTGACACTAGACACAACTTAGGGCCGAGGCCCAAAGTTGTGTCGTAAGCACCACCTTGAGGGCCACACAATCAGGAAAATACAATACATTTAATATGAGATTAAGCCCCAGGTTACTTTGCACAAGAATATGCAGGCCCTGAGTTCAAAAAGGTTTAGCACCCCTGCCTTAGGGAGCAACAGTTAGCAAAAATTGTAATTGATGTTTTTTTCACATTCGTATCACAATCTAGCCCAAAAACAAATTGAGTGCAAGTAACCTTGGAAACAGTCATTCAAAACTAAAGAGAAAAGGAAATGTACTAACGAACATAAAAAAATGATACTAACATCACAACATTCATTAAAACATTAAGAAATCTATAGCAGAATCTTTACTTTAACTGTTCTTGTAGAATTGTTGAGCCGGCTTAGGTTTATAAGTCTGTTATTACTAGACCTATCCATCTGTCAGTCTGTTTAAATAAACAAGAGCACTGCCATTTTTGTGGAGCCAATCTTTAACCAATAATGGAAAAGCAGTAAATCTAGTCTGCGCTTGTCTCGCAGAATTGTGCAGTTTTTTAAGAGCTGCAGCTGGTGAGAAATATTGACAAATCCTCATTTCCAGGGCCAGTCTATAGAGCTTCTATTTGGTGTGAGAGCTGAGAGGGTCATGGCTGTGATATTACAGGTGTGTTATTTTCACAGATACAGGAGAAAATACAGTTGTACTGTATGTTCTGTGGGTATAAACTGTTTTTATCTCATACACTTGTGCAAGGTCGCTGTATCTCTGAGTATCTCCTATAGAAACACAGTTCAATCCTAGCATCTAAGAATAGATTATATCACATTCTATATCCAAACTTATCAGTATCTGTCATTACTCCTGTAGTGTAGCCCAGAAACCAAGCATCGCTTAGTGTCTGTTCTTGGATTGGGCAGCTCTGTGACCCACCTCATGTAGCTTTTGCGTGGACTTGGAGGGCTGACAGGTACATCCAGTGTTCCAATTGTCCGTCCCACATCCGCAGTTCCCTCCGCAGCGTTTGACCAGCAGACAGCGAGGGAAGAACACCGCACTGGTGACCCTCAACTCCTCCCGAAGATTCACCGAGAAGTTCCTCGGCGTACAGCTGTAGCGCCTGACGTCATCGTAGAGCCGGTTCAGATCAACTTTAGATGGACAAGAAACGAGAAGAAAAAAAAGGATTAATCATTTTTGCACCACCTCTAAAAATATGCTCTATTGAGATTCGGACACAGGACAATTTGCATAGTTATTACTTTGTGCAATTCTTCTGTCTGTCAGCAAAAATTGGTGGCATATGCTGGAGCCCAAATCGTTTAAGTGAAGAGGAAGAGGCAAATTGCGCAAAGTGGCAGCGATTCAAACCAAAAATATCTGTCTTATTGATTGACTAAATGACAGAAATGTGGGGAGACTATTGTAAAGTGACAATGGATGTTAGATGGTTAGATAAGTGCAAGCGGGAAAAATGATACTGAAATTTAGAAGGGCACAAAAGCGTAGAAAAGCTGCAGCATTGATTGGAGATTGACTAAAAGGGCTAAGACTATTCTCTGTGGAGGAAAGCACATCTCCCGTCGCTGCACTTAGCCTCTTAAATGTGACTAGCTGCACAGGTTTAAAACTCATTTCACAGGCATTAAGGAGGATTAAATCATAAATTAAATGTTTTGTTGACTGCAGTGACACACTCCGTCAAATATATCCTCGGTCTCTGTCAACTTGGAAACATGAGAATAGCATGAAACAGGGAGAGATAGGGCACAGACAAAAAACTGAATAAGTGGGTCCATGAGGCTTTAACTACTACGCCAACAGTGATAAGATCTCTTTGTTTTAAGCCGGGACGCCTGTAACAAAAGATTTATGATCATCCATAAGAGAGTTTAATTGCAGCATCTTCATGTACATGCCAATCATCAAATAAATTACACGATGCATGTGTTTGTGATGCAGAATAAACATTCTATGCACATTAAATCATGTCATATTTGCGGCAGACTCATAAAACGTAAGATAACAAGATGTGGTTGAAGTTAAAGAGCTATACCTGATTTTTGCTTCCTTACAAATGTAAACAAAAACACAACATTTTGAACACTGAACTTTTTACCTTAACGTTTTCCTCATTTATCTAATGCATTCTGAGCCTCCAAATTGTTCATCACAAAGCATTTTACGTTTTTTTCACAGCTGTTTAGAGCATGTCAGTATGACGACAACAGTTAGCCACAATGCTAACAACAATAACAGCCAACGTTTATTGGATGCTCTTCCTGCCCCGACGGAGATTCAAACCGGGGTTTGCTGTGTGAAAGTCCTGTGACTTACCAATTGAGCTATCCTGCTCCTGTGCAGCCAGGATAGCTGCAAACCTTGGGCACCAGAGCCATAGAAGCCCAGATCTACCACACCAGACACGACCCAAGGTGTCGCTTGTGCAAAAAAGCCCCTGAGACGGTCCAGCACATAACTGCAGGGTGTAAGATGCTGGCTTTGAAAACGTACATGGAACACCACAACCAAGTGGCTGGCATAGTATACAGGAACATCTGTGCAGAGTATGGACTGCAAACCCCAAGGTCAAAGTGGAAAACACCTCCGAAGGTGGTAGAGAATGACCGAGCCAAGACCCTGGGGTCCAGATACAGACAGAATTGTAATGCCGAACCAACCAGACATCGTTCCAGAGGAAAGCCGTGGTGGTGGATGTAGCAAGCCATGGGCTCAGAGAAGAGCTGGAAAAGGCTTGGAAGGTGAAGGCAACAATGATGCCCGTGGTGATTGGTGCACTGGGGGCAGTGACTCCCAATATTTTTATGTACACATACTTTTAGCTGTCAAATTCATCAGAGTAAGAGTACAGTTTGATGATGTTATACAAACCTAAAGAATAGTATTCAATAAATGTGTTTTGACTCAACAGAAGTCAAAAGCAAGATTTTGAAGGATTCACTTCATTTCCTTGTATCCTGTGGCCTTCAGTGCCATGTGTTTTTCAAAAGCAGTCCTCTGTGAATAAAGTTCGGACACCTCTGCACTATGCTGTCCATTAAATGTGTTTCTTGAGTGCCCTTGGCTTCTCGTGTTTGAAAACTACAAAAATGTAGCAATGCCACATGGACAATAAAAACTATCCAGTAATGTTGAGTTTTAATGAACGTGATTAAAGGAACAAATACAGCACAGGAGATTTCTCAGATTCTAACTTTGACATTGCCAATCTGGTAAAATTGAAATATGTTTTCTGATACTCAAAAGATATTGTAAACTGGATTATTGAAGCAAGTTTGTAAATAACACACAGACACACACAAATCTATGCCCTTTTGAAATTGCATTAAACATAAAAAGTTTTGTTAAAATTCTTTGAAATGCATATGGTTCATATAAGCTTGCAGTAATATCACTTGACCAAATGAATACATTCTAGCATAAAGTGAGCACATTTCACCTAAAATCACCATAATCTAGAACAAGAATAAGAAATCAAATGCCAGGCTAAAAGGAGAGGACACAAGAGGACCAATCAGGAGCTCTCGGGGGTCATCACACTGTAATCATGACACTGTGTCCTGACCATGGCTGCCAATTACCAGCGGCCAGTGGAACGTTTTACTATTGATTTAGACTGCTTCCAATCATCCTCGTACACGGAGCTCTACACTGGAAACAAGATTTGGGTTTTGCAGCCCACTGGGTTAAATTAGGAGAGTGAAATTATACAAAAACATGCAAATAAAATGCAGATATTCTCGCACATACGCCTGCAAAATGAATTTCAATCAAATCAACATACCAGTTTAAATGGTAGCAATTAGCAAGGACTGCAGTTATTTAGAAGATGGACGTCTGTTTAGGAGACTTACTGATGCTGGGATACAAACATGTTCCAAAGTATATTAGATTCTTTTAAATTGTGATCTTATCATCAAAGTAATGGTGATTTACTTTTTTGGAAATGTGTTGTTTTTATGATAGAGTGATGCACCTAAATGAGAAAGTTAGGCGCACCAGTACACCCAAATGAAAAGGTTCATCTGGTCGTAAAGTCAGATGGTGGGCAAAGGTCATTCCACTTATTAGTCACATGACCCATTGACTTCTGAGTTCGTTTACGCCATGAGCCGGCAGTGCGTTCACACACTGTTGATGTATGCGACAATTTGTACAATTACAACTGAAACATAAAAAGCCATCAAACCTTTAGTCCATTGTCATGTGTTCATAAAACGTTGAATTAATGAAGGGTGTAAAAGGCTTGATTATTTGGTTAATGAGCTCTTGAGGTGAACAGCCAACGGTCACATCAGAAAGTGCTGATGCCGGTGTTTTCATGGCTGCTTGTGCTGTACATTACAACGGTCACATAATCACACATGTTTAAACTTGATTTGTATACGTGCAAAGATACTAGGGCTGTAACGGTACGCTAAAATTATATTCAGTTGGGTTTTCAGTTTTAAAAACTGTCAGTTTGTGGCAAAAAATGTGGCAAAACATCGGTGGTTCAATTCAAAATATGGCTTTTAATAGGCCTATTAACAAATTAAACTTAATGCTCTGCAACAGGAGTCAAAGAAAATAAAACATTAGATTTATTTTTTCTTAATTTTTCTTTGAATAAAATGAATGAATTCAACTACTGTGAACTAAATGAACAGTGGCTCATGACGTGGATGTGTTTGTACATCGCTGTAACGACAGGAAGCTGGTGCAGCTACAGTTTTCTGGAGCCTTTGGGACTGTTGTGCTTGAATTGTGCATTTTTAAAGAGGACATGTGAATGTGGAGATGGACTTTTAATGAATTTGACTGCGTCTTTAGTTTTCCCAACATGAGCTGGTTAGCATACCTTTCCCAAATCCTTAAACTTAAACAGATTAACTTAATCTAATCCTAACCCTAACCTTACTCAAAACCTTGAAGTAAACATTTTAAAATAGAAACTTTTATTAGCATAGTCACCAATGCAAAGTAATGGTGTATGGCGTAACTGGGGTGGAGAAAAAAAATCCGGCTAATTCACATTTAGATTTATTAACATAAAAATAGAATTGAAACAGTACACACATGCACCTCTGTATCAAAACGATTCACTACAACCACATGTACCGTTCCACCCCTGAAAGATAAAGTACAATATGACAGAAGTAGACCGAAGGATACTGATCCTAATAATGCTATTCTGCTCTGACCATCTTTTAGTTCCACACACCACTTTTAAAGGTGGTATCTGACTTGTTGTTGTTGTAAGTTAATAACTTTGACTTTGCTGTTTGTGAAAAGATGTTCTTAAGCTTTACTTGCAGCCAAACTTGAATGCATGTGTATATTGTCCATATTTAGTTTCATTAAAAAGTGTGGTCTAATGTGTCACTTCTTTGCCGTTTCCAAACCACTCTTCAGTAGAATCAAAACAGCCTGGTTTTGTGTAAATCTAGTTTGCGATTATTAATTAGTTCACACTTCCAATAAGATGAGTGAATTTGAACTCCATTCTTCTCACTCCATTTTTTCCGACTCGTCTAAAGCCAAACACAGTAACATATTTGCTGGAGTCAATATTAGCTGTGTTCCTGAGCTGGCACTGTGCGACTGTGAGAATGCTATTGATCGCTGTGCATTTGACAATTTCTCCGGCAGCCTCAGCGTCAAAAGTTAACAAGAGATCAGTCATGCGATACAAAGTGTGGTTCTGTGGTGGTAAACGTGCTGCCGCATGTGAGAGAGAAGCTGAATCAAGGAAAAGCCACTGATATTGGAAATCAATAAGCCATTGTTTGCCAAAGGAAAATGGTCGCCATGCATCTATGTTACAAATGATGAGGAAACCCATTCAGCGCACAAGACATGTTTTTTCTTAACTGACTTTTGAGAGAAAACAGGCGGTGGCTTCACTTTTCAGATATATAAAACATTTCTACAAACACAAAAGAGCCATTTCTCTCAAATATTGTACACAGATTGGTCTCAATCTGTGATAGTGCACACATTTCTTTTAAGAAGTGCGATATTTCCTCCCTTTTCAAATGTCTGCCATATCATCATGCCGATTGGACACACTGGTGGTGATATAAAGATATTTGTAGGCTCGTGGCGTTGTACTGAACATATATAAATTATATTTGTAGCACAGGGACCATTGGATTCATCTAGTCTACTAAACTAATAGTAGTAAAGAAATACAGTATATTCAAATATAGCCAGTTGAATGTGTATCTCTGCTTAAATGTGGAGAAACACTGATAAGTTTACCTGCAGGTGCAATCACATATGACATGAACGATTTCAATGCCTAACCTATCTAAAGGGGCGTTGACTCACACAGCTTGAATTCAGCTGAGGCAAAGTGAACGAGTGATAAAGAGAGACCGACAGGTGAAAAAAGTGAATAATGCAGAAACATAAAAGAACAGTGTGACTGATTTACCCTGTTGTCCAGGGTTTTCTCCCATCTGTCAGTGTCCATAATTCATGTAATTTCTTGATTTCTTGCCTTGAAAAGGCAGGAAGCCATTTTGTCCATAAAAGTATCCTTAAAACAAACACAATATCCGTTTTGGAAGATGTTGACTCAACTGAATAGAGTGTCCCTAAACGACCACATGACCTGGAGGTTTAGCTCAGTCCATAGAAGGCACGTCTGCGGCTCAAAGTACCCGAGTTTGATCCCCACAGTGTGTGCAAAGACAAATTAAATTTAGAAATAGTGTCGGCTGTATATTTTCAAATAATGATGTAATGTGTCAAAAATTGTATGTGTTTTTACTATACAGTGGTCCCTCGCTCTATCTCAGTTCTGCGGCTTCGCTGTTTCGCGGATTTTTTTGTGTGCAATTTTGCTTTTTTTTTTTTTACAGTGCACGGTCCTATAGACGTGCGCTGTAAGCGTGCTTTTCTCTCAAACTCACTGTTTGGACCGTATCACATCGCAGCATTCACAGTTTGGATCATGCAGGGTAAGCTGACCTGACGCTCGGACGTTTCTCCAGGTGAGGATTTGACTCTTTGAGCTCGTAGTTACAATGATAAGTTTGTTCACGCTAGAACGTCACTTGTCTAGTTCAGAGATGTGTTTGAGGAGCGTGTTGTGACTTCGCTAGAGTCTGGATGTGTTTCGTGTCGGCTCTGGAGCCCGTGTGATCCGTGGCTCTCGGCTGTGGAGCGCAGCGGGACAGGCAATGTGCCAAAAGCAGAGCGGGCGAAAGCAGCACCGTCCCTTTTTAAGCGGTCACAAAAACGACTGTATTGTATGACTGATTGTATCTTGCGCTGAATCACGTGTTCAGCGCATTATTACATGTACAAAAGAATCTAATTATCATAACCAGGCAGGTTATCAACTGAAATTACTGGTAAAAAATGAAGATCACTACTTCGCGGGTTTCACCTTTCACGGGTTATTTTTGGAACGTAACCCCCGCGATAAACGAGGGACCACTGCAGTTATTTTTGCTTAAAATCCTGGAATCAACCTCACGCACCTGTTGTTTATCCAAGCCAAAGTCAAGCACACTATACACTTGACGGTGATTGTCCCCACAGCATCAAACAGCGTCACAGATAATCTAGTTACCTGTTTGTAAATAAACATGTGGCCACACATGTTCACTCATCATATGTGGCAGCCAACACACTATTAGGTTGGCCACAATAAAAGAACACTCTGAAATTCTACATTTTAGCACATTGATAGTTTTCAACACATTTGAGAGAGTATGTGAGTGAGAGTATGAGAGTAAGTGTTGTGTTGATGCAGCAATGTTCATTCACCAGAACTTCTCATGCATTGAAAGTTACTTTCTTTACTGTAAGTCATCTCCAAAGTGTTTCAGTGAATTTGACCTTTCTTGTAACTAGATGCACTTTGTTGGGTTTGATTGTTTATTTATGTTTTTATTTATTTGGATAGATACTAGTGTTTTGTATTGTAAAGAACAACCACACAACTGATCCACTCTCCACAGATCTGACCAGTTGATACTAAAGTTTAAACTCCTAGGCAAGGCAATAACATCTTCAGTGAGGCAACTTTATTATGTAAATGTTTATGATAGCACACTTGTTTTTAAGACAGAGTTTTAAAGGAAGAAACAACTTGTACAGAACCGTTTGCTTTTGATGTAACAGTTTGAGACACAAAAGAGGATTATTGCTCCGTTAGAAGTCATAAAACTCCAACTGTTGTGTTCTGCTGAGAATTCTGAGGTCAAGTAAGGACAGTGTTACAAAAAAAAAAAAAAATGCAAGTAACTGGTCTAGTCTAGTCCGGTTAAAAGTGGCTCCAGTGTTCTTATTTGACTGTAAAAGACATTTCATATGAATGGTCTATATCTGGTGAATACAATTAGTCTACTGTTTGTATTGTAAAACTAAATTTGCTCATGAACAACACAGCTCACACAACAAACTTTCCGGAGACACAAATTTGAAGAGTGAGCTGAGGCAAAGCTTTTTTATTTAGTGCTATTAATCCAACATTGATGCTTTGTGTAGTGCCTTGACAGTTCTAGAACAAATACACCTCACTTATAAATCTATTATTCACACTCTTTTGTGGGCGCATGAAGATGACAGATTTTCTAACTTTGGCTGCTGTAAATGCACTGCTTTAGTGTCTGTGGAGAAGCACAGTTCTGCCTCATATGCCCCGACACACAGGCTGAGTTTTGTGCATGACAGAGAATGTGGACTATCCCCACAGAATACACTGATGTCCGCTGTATGTATGATGTATGTGAGAGTATTCATCACACTGTGGGGTTTACAGTCACAAGGACACAGGATGTTAGGGACTGGGTATGTGGGGTTTAATGGACCGTGCACATTATATTTTTGTGTTGTAGGAATAACACAATATAATAATTTTATTGTTACAACTATGGCAAGACAAAATATCAAGGTTTAATGATTATTCAGTTTCACAATATCAGTACCTTTTATTCATAGTCAGCATGGGGGTTTCAAACTCACGGCCTGGGGGCCAAATGCGGCCTTTGAGATGGTTTCATGTGGCCCCCAGGATGATTTCAGATTGTTGTTACTCCAACTATGTTCATTTTGTCTTCATTTATTTCACGACTTTGTTTTCTTTTTAAAAGACAATGTGTTTGATGTATTTACCTTGTCGACATGTTTCGGCTGCTATCAGCGAGCCATCTTCAGGACAGTCCATTGACAGTCCATTGACTGTCCTGAAGACTGTCCTGAAGTGGGCGTGGCAAAAGTCTGTCCATTGCATAAAAAATGACATTCTTGAAGGAGCATATTAATTCTCATTGTCGTGTTTGAAATTTTAATATTGTGACAACTCTACATGAAACTTCTCAAAAAGTAAAATAAACTATAGTTCAAGCAAAAAATACAATTTATACAGAAAATCAAATAGGAAACAGTGTTTATATAAAAAAGGCAGATCAGACCAATGATTTTGTTGCAGTTGAATACAAATATAATCTCAATTAGTCGACTAAGAAAATTTTGGTTGACCAAGACTCCATCGACCGATTAATCGACTAAACAACTAAAGCACTAGAACCTCAAACGTCATGTGACTAAAGGTGCATCATGTATCTGATGCATGCGTCTCCATGGATATACTGTTGCTTTACCTTGAACAGTATGGCATTAAACAAACTGGTCTTCATGAAGACAAGCTGGTGGCACCACAGGGCTAAATCATACCTGACTGAATAAATATGTTTAACTCCCTGGAGAGAAATATCCCACGCATTAAAGAACATCCCCATGGAGACACCCTCGCCACTGCACCTTTAAGACAACTAGTAATTATGATTAGGTTAGGATCAGTCTCCAGGAAATGAAAGCAAGTCAATGTCTCCTCAAAGCATGAACCTCCAACATGTGCATTTGTGTGTGTGTGAGCGTGTGTGCCTGAGTGAGTGAGTGCCCGAGGGCTGCGCTTGTATCTGTTAAAGGGGAATAAATGTAATCTCACAAAGGCAGCGGTGTGGAACCTGTGGGGGACAGACAGAACCGCTGTATGACTACAGAATGGCCCTGTCACTCACACACTCACCAACATGGAAAGAGAAGAGCAATGGCAAAATGTGCTGGGAGTCTCTGCAGATACTTTGTTTCATTCTAAAGCTCATCAGTGTGACCACCTCTGATGCATGTTATGTCTCCAGAGAGCAACTGCTTAGGTTTTATTTTAATATTGCAAAATATATCTTAAGTTCTTTTCATTAATGTCATTATTGGCCATTTGGAGTGTACTTTCTGAACCAGAAAATACACTAAACCACAGACTGTATCAATTATTATAATGATGCATTGGGTTTATACGGCGGTTTTCAGGACACTCAACGGCACTTCACATTTTGCATTATTAATTTGTTCAACACTTGATAGTGGTAAGTTACTGACGGAAGTGAAGCTTCCATTTTGTACCATTGCTCACACCAACCATTCTTATTTACAACATAGCTGTACCTAATTTGCCTAGAAAATCCAGACTGTTTATTTAAAAAATATAAACGCCCGGCCACCGTGTCCTTCTGTCAAATTTCATGCTTGTGATTTACAAATGAATTAGCCAATCAGGGGGGGCGTGGTGACCAGACCCACTCTTCGCAGTTCGCTGAAGTGTGTTCTCTGGATCCCAGGCAAGTGTGTAATGAGAGTGAGACAAAACAAAGACTTTTTTCTTTAGTTGTTCTGTTGTTTTTACTGTCCAGGCCCAAGTTTCTCTGATGGGATCAGGTTTTGTCAAGTTTGTATAACCATTACACGGTTTATGCACGAAACAACAACTTTCTGTTTGTGAAAACTTAACTATATGCTGTATTATGTCTAGGATTATGTCTAAATCTGAATCCTCCATTGTACAATAAATAACAGGAAGTGCACTGTTAGCATGCCAATTGTTGTTTGCTTTGTTATGATGGTAACACAACAGTCATAAAAAACACGTATAAACTCATTGCAGGGAATAGTTATGAGGTCATAAATGTTTACAATAACTTTTGGACCGCAGCAAACAGCCTAAAATGAGCTGCTTCTGTAAAAATCAATTCCGTTGACCTCTTCTCAGCTACTTTAACAATGCAACATGGAGGAAAACAAAATGCATTTGGCTATAACCTTTAGAATGTGTTTACAGTGGCGTATGTTTCATTACATTGTCATTGTTTGGTGCAGAATTCTGGCAACAAGGTCATAATGCTAGGCTCGGTATGGTTTGCATTGAGAAGGGCATGGGCCTAACTGGTTTTGAAAAGAATTTGTATTAACGTAACTATACCGCTGTAGTACTTGGTCCTGCTTTGCCTGTGCTGAAATGAACTCTTTCTTTACATCATCCACACTCATTAACTTATTTCTATGAACCGTATAGCAAACCTTTCACAACTTCTAAAAGAACTATAGGTCTTGCAATTTGCCAACTTTGAGCCTCAAAAAGTCCAATTAATATCGCTATATGACTTGGGTGTCCTTGCCGCAACAAAGGTGGGCCGGAGCCTTGAATGCGTTAATGAAAACAAAGCTAAGCTGCTGACGGTGGCACATTTCTGCTTGGCCGCACAGGTTGAATTTCCAATTAGAGAGAAGTGCAGTGTGGAGTGTATCATACTGAACTGAGCTGCAGGTTATGTATAAATAAGCTCTCCCATAGCCCGACTGTCACGTTGGCCTGATGCGTGCACGTGTGGAAGCTGATGGAGATGGATGTGTGGCTGTCCAGAGAGAAAAGCAGTGCATCATATGGAGCTGCTGTGTGAAGAAGAGGACATGTTTAAGGTGTCCACAGGGGCTCCTGCAGACTGCTCACGCGTTAAATCCCACACTGCTTTAATTTTAGTGAGACTGAGGGCCCAGTGCGTTGTAGGGGATATAAGCGATGCCCTGTTGGTTGCTGAGTAATGGCTGTCGTGGAAAAGAGGGAGTCAAAATACTGACGCTGCAAGATGTGTTCATAGTCAGGTGTTAAATGTTAAAGCAAAAGTTATGGAGGGCTAAGAAATAAGTAATAATAATAATAACTAAGAATAACTTGTAAAAGCTGCAGCTTAATTAGTCTAAAGCATGATCACTTCACACAGAATCATCTTAAGACTGTTTCAAGCCTAGTGACTACTTTAAGGGACTGTTATCTCTACTCTACTGCGCATGTCACCTGCAGAAAGAGACACTGTCCGTCTAGTTGGATGGGGAAACTTCTTTGATAAAAACAACAAAACGGGACGAGAGCTAGCTGTTTTGATCAGGTATGAACCGGTATGATTAACAACCGGCTACTGAAGCAGTGTTTTTCTGAGTCATGTCTAAAAGAAAGTATATAATTGTAGACTGAGAAGCATTTGGTAATACGATAAAAAGTTCAAGCCAAAGTATGACTAAGTCGACTGGGCCAATTTTGTATTAAGTCTGTTTATATAGTTATATTGTGTGTTGTGCCATAATGTGAAAAACATAGCTACAGGAACAGCTTTTTAATGGAAACAAACCGGAAGACTAAAAGTCTTTTTTGAGGCCATGCAAGCTCACACTTTTTTTTTATTATTATTTTTTAGTGCAGCAAAAACTTTTAAAATTACAAAAGCTTGCTTTTATTCAAGTCTGTTTTTGGTCAAAAGTTACGCAGTGGATCTTTAACTTAGACATTATAGTGAGAAGCCGTTACATAAGCCTTCAAAAGATTTATGAGGTTTAGAGATTTGCTCAAATCAACTGAGCTGAAAAGGTGTTTGTATGACATCACAACATTCTACAGGTCAATAATGTTATAGATGCAAGAAAAATTGGTGGTGAGTTGCTTAAATCCATTTTTTAAAACTTATTTCAATGCAAAACTTTGTCACAGTCACTAATAGAAACTACCATATCAAAATGACAAAACAATTTTACAAATGAAATATAAGTTGTATCAGCAAACATAATAAACATTTGCAGCCAAGCATTCTGTCTTGATTCTGACATGTACAGGAGTGTGACCAGACTTGATCAGCTTAATAACTGTTTTAGTTAGGCGACAGCTACCTGCTTGTGTTCATGAAGATGTCTTTACTTTGCCTGAAATGTTCCACAATGTGGCATTATAGACATTTGTTTTTTATGTGTTAAAATGTCATGTTTATTTAAACTGGGCTGTTTCCATGGAGGCATATACATTTAATGCCATACTGTGGAACTTCCTAAAATGTTAGTGCACATTCATACTGACTAGTTGGGCTGATAAAATGAAAGCTAAAAGTTGACGTTTAATTCAAGGCGGCAGCTCAGCTCAGACTCACCAGGAATCAATCTCGTGCTAAATCTTCTTATTCTACTGAACACAAAAATGCAGTTAATTTACAGTGTAACAAACAGAAGTGAACAGATGTTTAACTACAGAGCTTTCACTGCTCAATGTTTTTGATCAAGAACTCACAAAAACAAAAACAGCTGTCCAGTCATTTGTGTTTCATATTTTACATCTGCGTATGTTCGGACAAAAGGTTTAATTAGATCATTTTCTCTTCTTATGCACATTAAGATTAGAAAGTTAATAAAATGAAATGGCCGATGCAATAACTAAACAAACATTTTCATTTAATTTCTATCAAATCAAAATATCCCAAATGTCACAAAGTCGTCAACAAACCAAAATTATATAAATAGGAGCAGGGCCCTGAATACATTTTCTGATACATTTAGGCATTATGTCACAGTGGTGGGCAGTAGTACTGTCACTTATTCAAATCCCTTTTTTTAATCACCAGCTTGTTTCTCAGCCACAAGGCAATTTAGGAAAAATGCAGTTTAGAAAAGCAACTTGCTTTTGAAAGCCCTTACCTTCCCTAACAGCAGCTTTTACATTATATACAGGGCAAACACTGGCCCAGGGGACAGATACGGCCCTCAATACTTTTTCATGGACTTAGCTATGGATCAAATGCACCTGTCACGTGTCCAACCCTCTGCCACTTTGGTCAATGCTGCCTAAACTGTCCATATCCTGTGCACATTGACAGCTGAGGAGAGTCTACAGCTTATACAATGGACCTGTACAGTTTAGTCCCTGGCAGAGGAGAGTCTCCAGTCTAATGCAGGTAAATGGTGGTCCTGCTGAGGGAGTGTGCTTTGATAGAGAACTGCTGCACTCTTTGGTCTGTACTGCACCTGCTTATTGTCCCTGTGAATGTCTGCACAGCTCTGCACTGACAAGGCAACGCGACACGTTTGTTTCTGTGCTTTGTCATTATTTAGATTTCACCTCAGTCTACTTGCAATACTACAATCTTTGAAAGACACATTAATGTGTACATTATGTTAGGTTATAGATTATGAATGTACAATCAGAGATTCTCTAGAGCGATTTTAAAGGATACAACCTGTGTAAATAATGTGTAATATGTCTTTTAAAACAATTCCAGGGTCTCATGGAGCACTAAAACAGTCCACAGAAATATTGTCAGTGTAGGGTTGCAATAAGTTAATGGATTAATTGCAACTAATCAATTATTAAAGTAGCTAATTTACTCATAGAATTATTGTTAACTTGTCATTACAATGGTCCCAAAATATGACATGAGCTGGGAAAAGAAGTTTAGTTAGAGGGAAAGTGTGTCCATTTTGTGTTGTATTTTTGTGTTTTAGATTTTGTTACTTTAGCTCTGTCTGGGCCCTGTTGAGTTCTGAACAACTAATCATGGTTCTATCTCAGTGTGAGCAGCAGGAACACATCGTCTCACCTTTATTATGCCTGCTGGCCAGGTGGTAAGCCCTGGAGCGGTACAGGATCTGCGTGTCGGCGCTGTAGATGCTGTCCAGGTCTTGTTTCCATGTGTCTGGGTTCAGGGATTTGAGCAGCTCTTCGATGGTGTCAAAGGCAGCGATGGTCCTGTCCAGATCCTCCAGAGAGAAGGGCACTGCAGGGACGGCAGGCAGCACCTGGCCCACACCAAAGTCCTGTGTGACACCATAGAGCAGTGCATTATGGGAGATGTGCTACTCAACTTTCAGACTTTTGGCTGATTATAAAGTCACATTTCTTAAGAAACACATGAGTTACCACATTTCTGCCTGCAGTACGAGCGGTTCAAAAGGATTTACTTTAATTGGGATCATTCCTAATTATGTTTTGACAAAATGCTCTGTTTATTTTAGAAAACACTTTGTTTAATCTAAATATGGACTGAAAAAAATAAAAGCTTGGAAACAATGGATGCATATTCTGATGATCCAGTTATTTGATCTTTTGGTGCGTGTTTACATTCATAAAAAAACATTTTCAGTTTGAACAACCAGATGAAAATAATCAAATGACTCACATTAGAAGTAACTGACGTGACTAGATGATCTTTATTTCTTACATTTAACACAATAAATCAGATACTTATCAGATTATTGTATATTGGTTTATCAATATGGTAGGGATGGGCGAAAGTGACAAAAATGAAAATCTCAATAAATAAACTCTAAACTAAATACACTCTTGGTCAACTTTAGCCATGTGCTATCAACCGATTAGTCGCCTAAAAGCAAAACTAGCCTCAGTGTCTCAATGATCCGATCAAAAATGTGACTCAAACTGGATTCACAAAACACGAGTTCTGATGTTTGCACACTAATGAACCACTCATAAAGAAAAAACAAACAAAAAAAACCCCCGCCAAATGAGATTTTCATATAAACATTTCTGTATGAGCTTGCAATGTGCTTTTGGTCGACTGAGAGACCAAGCAACTGACTAAAATATCACCGTCTACCTTTATTAGAACATTTACAATGTAGTTTTGTTGTTGTAGTTTTTGTAACAGTCTTTTTGTTGTGTTTTTGCTACAAACAACAATACTTAATATTCTGTTTTTGCATATCTTCAAGACGACAATCATGATATTATCTAAAATTTGATATACTGAACACCTGTACAAGATCACTAATCGAAAACCTCAGATTGAAAAGAATTGATGATGATAAGCAATGAATATTGTGTTTAAATATTGTTTTTTGTGAGGCAGAATGTTAACAGTGTTACACTGGGAAAAATGCTGATTAAAAATTTTGCATTTGTAATTTAGCTTCAGGCATAATTTGACTTTCTCATGCTAAGATTTGTTAATAGAACATGCAAATGTTCTTCTTATTTGAAGTTAAATGACTGTATTGTCTGTGAGAAATACATATCATTTTCTTATTTTAAGTAAAACTATATAGTTTAAACCTCTTGTTTCATCTGCAAATCATATCTTAAGACAGTCAAAACAAGATTTAAACTTGTTATCTTATTAAGGTGATACATTTTCTTGTGCACCTGAGCTAAGAATTGTCAAAAAATTTGTTTTTAAGTGACTCTTACGTTCTAAGCAACTAATCAATTAATCAAAAGAATAATCGTTAGTTGCAGGCCTATTTTATTGACCATATATTTAGCATTTTTGTAGGCCACAGTTTCACATAAAATTTTTTGTTTGTATGAGAGTTATGAACTCTGACTGGCAACGATACAACGAGAACTAACATACCTCCCAGTTCTCTGGAATTCACAGCCAGTGTGCTCCTCAGCAAGCTCTTCTGCTACTATGAATTAGCGAAGGGAGTATACATACCGAAGTATCGGCATTTCAGTACCGGCTCTTTACATTTTCAACAGATCTAAAAAATGTTATTCCATCCTTTTCAAAGACCAGCTGTCCTAATATATATTCCATCATCCAGCTTTTTTTGAATATCCTTTGTAACTATAACACAAGGATTGCAATCCAACCATACCCAAATTATACTTCAAATACATTCCCACAACATATTCCCGTCTGTGATTAGACTCTCTGATGCTCAGCTGTATTTCACATCCTTTCGGTCAGATAATTGGAGGCCGACACGATCAGAGGCCGTACATGAGTGCCGTATATAAGAATACAAAACATCCACCCACGCACGCACAGCATTACCAAGCCAGGCAGAAAACTTGGCCCACAGTCCAGTGCACAATCATTATTCTCATCACAAATGTCAGGGCAGCCCATTACCATCACGACATGTGCTTGTGAAAACATTAGTGTATGGAAGCGTGTATGGATAAGATGAAAATAGTATTGGAGTGTGGGTCATGTGGGCGACTGTCACAGTTAATACGACAGTCATTGTTAAACAGGGAGGCATGTCCTTGTTTTCTATACATGTATTAGGCCAGGGTATGTATGTGTCTGTGTCTGTGTGTGTGTGGGGCAGACTTACCGACATGAGCGTGGAATCATCTGTGTTTGGTCTGGAAACCTGAGCATCCCTCTGCGGAAAGACCAGAGACAAAACAATCAATCAAGCAACATGGATTGGATGGCTTTTTACATTAAAATACGTTAAAATCACACAAAAAAGACAAGACTGAAAAAATCAGTAGGATCGTAAATAATGATGCATCAAAATTACAATACAACGTTATTAAAAAATATAAATACCGTAATTTTCACCCAATTGAGCACACCTGAATATAAGCCGCACCAACTAGATTTAAATAAGAAAAATAAAAAAGTGCATACATAGGCCGCACTTATTAATAGTAAGTCTATGAGAATCTATCATTTTGCTGCATTGCCTTATAAGCCGCAGAGTTCAAAGTTTCTGAAAAAAGTAGCGGCTTATAGGCCAGAAATTACGGTAATCGGCCTAAAATTAACTCTAAAAGAAGTAAAGAAATAAAAAGTGCAGACAAAGCATTTCAGTCATATGCACAGATAAACAGAAATGTTTTGAGCTGAGATTTAAACATTGTCACAGTGGAGGCCTGTCTTACATCTTCTGGAAGACTGTTCCAGATCTTAGCTGCATAAAACTGAAACGCTGATTCCCCATGTTTACTCCTGACTCTGGTCCGTGTTTAGTCCTGACTCTGGTTCACGTTTAGTCCTGACTCTGGTCCATGTTTAGTCCTGACTCTGGTCCATGTTTAGTCCTGACTCTGGTCCACGTTTAGTCCTGCTCTGGTCCGTGTTTAGTCCTGACTCTGGTCTGTGTTTAGTCCTGACTCTGGTCCATGTTTAGTCCTGACTCTGGCACCAGCAGGAGGCCGGTCCCTGAGGTCCTCAGAGTGCGAGATGGTTCATAACGCACTAACGTGTCAGAGATGTACTTTGGTGCTAGTCCATGGAGAGACTTGAACACAAGCAGAGCTGTTTTAAAGTCTATTCTCTGAGCCACTGGAAGCCAGTGCAAAGACCTAAGGACAGGACTAATGTGATCGTACTTCCTGGTTCTGGTCAGGACTCGAGCAGCAGCGTTCTGGATGTACTGCAGCTGTTTTACAGCTCGTTTGGATAGGCCGGTGAGCAGGCCATTACAATAGTCTAACCTACTGGAGACAAATGCATGGATAAGTCTCTCGAAGTCAGGCTTCGACACTAAACCTTTGATTTTGGCTAGATTTTTTAGTTGGTAAAAAGCTGTTGATGTTAATGACTTAATGTGGCTGTTAAAGATCAAGTCTAAGTCCATTACTACCCCCAGATTTCTAACTTGACTTGAAGATTTCAGAGAGAGAGACTGAAGGTGACTGCGGACACTTTCTCTTTGTTTTTGATAGAAAGAAACAGCGTTAACTGAAGCACACTTAGTTGGAATTAAGGCTCAAAAATCATCTTCTTGTTTGTACTCCAAAGGTTCTCCAAATTATTTCTTGAATTCATTCATTTTGGTTTAGTCCTGACTTTGGGCGATAGGCAGGAGTTGGCTTATATGGCACCAACATGTCAGACCAGAGGTTACGCTAGACTTTTTTTATGCCGGTCACTTTGACCGGCGGGGTCTGGAAATTCCGGTCAATTAGGAGAACAACCGGTCACATATTGCAAACAACAGCACGTGAATTTTGGCAGTAACCTACGTGCTTTCGCCTGCTCTACAGTCTCTATATTAAAGCTAAATTGGTTGTTGTTAATGAGGTGTCTTTAACTTTTACTTATCATAATGATGACACGCGCTTTGATTCGCGCCCGTCTGCGGACTGAACCAGAGCATTAGTCCGCGTGATCCCCCGTGTGTTTGAGCCAGGAGCCCGGGACAACGCACGCGCTGGACCCGGGCCAAGATCAACCCCCGTGTGTCTGAGACGAAAGCCCGGAGCGCATCGGGACCACGCAGCCCACTTTTAAACCGGAGATTTCTGAGTTCAGCGCGAGGTTTTAATGATAGGCTTCACGTATAAAGTGTTGTACCTGTTTGTCTCCAGCGGCAACACGTCTGTTTCGCTGACGCTGATCAGAAATCTTCAAGAGAGAAGCGTGCCTTCCCCCGTCTGCCTCTATTCTTTCTCTTTTTTTTTCTCCACTTCATAAACGACGCACTTTCATTACATGCACCAATTCTCTTCACTTGGCGTATTAAGCCACTGTATTCACACGCGAGTAAAACATTTTGTTTTCAGCTGAGAATAAAAAAAAACGCATGGTCTACGCAGCACGAGCACGCGCTCGTTTCTCTGAGCACCTGTCAATCATCTGCGAGCAGCTCCAGGGTCACGTGTATCAGCACGAGCCTTGTTTAGTTTCTGAACCCGAGCAGCGCCAGCACTGACCACAGAACAAACTAATGTGGAATTATCATGAAATAGTCTACAGTAAATCATGTATTATTCCTCATTTTTCTTCGACTTTTTATTTTTTCGCCTATTATTTCTGCCGGTCAAGCTGACCGAGGACGTCTATTTTTTCCGGTCAACGGCACATTTTACCGGCCAAAGACCGGCAGGTGCCGGCTAACGCAATTTCTGTGTCAGACATATACTTAGTCATCAGTACAGATGGACTGATATATCGTCGACTGATATTTTGGGGTCGATATAATTATTTGTCTGCATATCGGTCTTAATTTTTGGCAGATATTTGATTTCACAGATAGTTTGGGAGAGAAACTGTAGAACTTCATTTATCTCTCTCCATTCATAAGGATGCAGCTTGGATTTTATCATTAACATGTCTTTAATTTCAGTTTTATTCATCGAGCTTGGATAAGTGCTTGTTTGTTTGTCAGTATGAAGTCATGTTCTTTAAGGCAGAGAAAGCTCCAGGCTGCAGTGGCATAAATATAGTCTCATGTGTTAATGTTGAAATGGAGCACTTTCTTATTGCTCTTTAAAAATGTTTACCACATTATTACAGGACATGTAAATTATTTATGATTAGCACGAGTTCACGACTGTTTTGCGTAATTATGGTACGTGTTACAGTCCCAGAAATAGTGAAGTACAGACAGAATTTTTAAAAATCGGCATCGACCAACGAAAACTCATATCCGCTGATCTTTAAAGTTGGGGTAGCTAACCTTTTTAGTTGTAAATTAGTAACCTTTGTGTTTTCCACTAAAAAGTTTACAATAAATGCAGTACTTTGTGAAAAAATTAGACCACTGTGTACTGTCTGAACTAAATAATCAAGAATTTTAGTTGTAATCACTAACAGAATGCTGCGCTCTGATTGGCTGAGCTTGGGGTGGTCACTCCAGCTTCAGTTTTATGATGGTTAAAAGAAGTTTTAAGACATAATTCCAACCAAAATGAATACATGTCTTTATTAACCATGTGTTGAAGGATTTATAACAGGAAGTAGTCAAATTTAAAACCTAAACGGTGTTTGCAGTGTGAAAATTACCCCACCTTTAACTACCAGACCACGGAGAGACTTCAATACAAGTAGAGATACTCAAGTCCATTTTCCACTGGAAGCCAGTGCAAAGACCTGAACACAAGAATGTGATGCTACATTTTAGGATGTACTGAAGCTGCTCTAGTGAACAAATCATTACAGTAATCTAGACAAAATAAGTCTCTCCAAGTGCTGTTTTGTCATTACGTTTTTTTTTTTTTTTTTAATTCTCTTCAGCCTTGGTTTAATATGTTTAGATTTAGTATGGGTGTTATTAAAATTCTATTTACAAGCTTGAAATATACTGGTATGTTACGTTTTTGGGTTTAAATTTACATCACAACATTCTAGGCCAAGTTTGTTAAATACAGATGGTGGCAGCTTCAATTCATTTTGTTAAAATGCTAAGTTTCCCATTATTAGAAATGACAACAGTCAGGTTCAACAGTTCAACAGTTCAATAGTTCATGGCAAAGTACAATGTGATCAATAGAAAATGCAGCTCCTCCTCCATCTACCACACAGCTGTACCGTATTGGCCAATGTGTGTCTATTTTACACTAATGTCCAATCTCAGAAAAAAGAATTCTCAGTGGGCTCTTTGACCTAATTATTGGTGTAGCAAAAGGTAGTATAAATTAATAAGCAAACAATCCACAACATTTTAAAGGAGTATGCTATCCAGATTGAAAGATTGATTGTGGCATTTTTTAAATAGTAATGTTCTTCCTTTTTTTGCTGACAAAAAATTCTATTATTTATTGATTCAGACATATTTGCGCTCAAAAAATGCCCATTTTCACCTTCCACCTATCCCCGCCCAATTGTCTGTATTTACTTGCGATTATATTCCAAGTAAAACATGTACAGTAGGCACAAATCTGCTGCTTGGTAAAGTTAAATTTAGATGGCGCACTCACACTAGAGTTTTTTAACTGCCATGCTCAAGTCTGATTGCAGAAAACTCAATGGCCCAGCCTCACACCTGCACAAGTGAACCGAACCACAGCCTGGTGACGTCATCCTCTAATGCTGTATGTTTACATGTCGCGCTTAAGCCTGGATCAAGCGCTGAGATGCTAATGCTGTGACGGGGAAAAGAAGACCAGCAGGGTGTTAGATCTGTGCTTCTTCGTCAGGCTTTAGATTGAAAATTGTGTAGAGCAGCAAGAGCAACAGTAGATGAGAGACTTCACAACTTTTCTCTCTGGTCATAGTACCTGGTAAGCTATGCGCAGAGTTTATTGTCATACTTCTCATGAGAAACATCAGCGCTCACAATGGGCTTGTCTACTAAAGTTGTGCGTGTTCGTGTACATGAGTAATCGTGCCGTGTTCTGGCCACTTCCTTCAACTACTCAGAGTCAGATTGCTGCGCCTGAGTACGGTTCGTTTGCGCTCACACCGGTGCGCTTTAGGGGCCATCCGGGTTTTGGCACAGTTTAGTTGTGCCAGTGTGAGTGCACCCTAAGAGGCGGGGCTTATCCATTGAACAGGAAGTCAATATTTCTAAGCCGTTTTAGACCAATTTTGTGTTTTACAATGATTAAAGTATAAATTGTTAACATACATATACTATAGTTTATTACCAACTACTTGGAGAAAAAGGATTAGGAATACTTTGACCTCTCACTTGTATGTAAAGGTGAAGTCATATTCAGGCAAAAGAATCTGAAAAGTTGGTTCCTAAGGTCATCCAAACAAAGTGAATAAACTCTTTGGGATTCTCTTTTGAAAGGCTGTCTCCTGTGTCTCTGTTTTGCTCCTCTAAATCTCCTTGAAAAGTCTTAAATACCCTGACTGCTGGATGGGGAAGAGTAAATCTGTGTGAATACTTCAAAGATGCTTTGTCTGGCCGTGTGAGTGCAGAGACACAGCACATCAAAGGTGCTGGGTGTGAGAAGGTTTTTGTTTAACACTCTCTCGCATGTGGCCCTTGGATAAACAGACTATCACACAGATTTCTGCCCAAACAGCTGTGAATGAGGTCACAACGTGCATGTTTACAGACTCCTGCGATCATTCCCTTGTAAGGACACATCTGTGAGTAAACATGGTCTTAGAAGTGGGAGCACGAGGGCGGTTTGAGAATGCATCAGATTATAGCCCAACCTGAACCTAACCCTCTGGAAATACTAGATAATCACAATAAAATATAGTTTAGCTTCACCTTCACCTAATTCATGTTGTTGCCTTTCCTTACCGTTATTTTTTAAAAATATATACTGTATATTTTTTAGACAAAATTGCTGTGACCTGACCTGTTCAAAACTTTGCACTAAAAGCACCCAAACAGAGCCTCCATGCTGCTTGATCCAGTTTCCACAAAAACAGGCTGTACTTTCAGGCCACATCTTAATCACAATATGTTGTTCTGTTTTTTGTGTCTTTATCTTTGAAAAAACATTGTTAGTTATTATAGTACTAAAATAGACATTTCTATGGTGTAACATTGTTCTGATTGGCTCAGCAGCGTCTGAATAGAATTAGACAAGACAAAGATTAAAATTGCTCTAGTTTAAGCTTTTTGCACACCACCACTGCGCGGGCTAAGTGCCCACTTGTGGCTCTGTTGCAATAAAGCTGAATACAAAAAAGGAAAGTTCTTCCAGGAATGAGCAGAAAGATCTTCTGCCTAGAAACGTATCACTTTGCTGTTTGTGCAGAATGAGCTTCATTTTCTGGTTCCGCTCAGGTTGTGTGGCACTGTTCACACCTGTTCTGAGGTAGGCCGAGCGGTCTTGGAAAAAAAAACATTTTTTTTCTCATATTGATCAATCTCAATTTTCAATTCAATTTTGCTTAACCTTTTTAAAACCAAATGAAAAATACCATTCATTAACATAAACAAAACAAAAACTTCTAAAATGTCATTTTTTTCTCTTTTTTCTTTTTAACTGTGTATCAGTATCATCAGTTTGACTTTTGCTCCAAACTACACATTTTTATTGACAAAAGATTGGTTTTCGATCTTTCAATTCCAAACCCACCACTAAATAATTGACGATTCGGTTTGATTCGATCTCGATCTCTCAATTTTTTTGATTAATGACCCAGCCCTACTCTGAGGTGGACCAAAGTGTTCAGTCTGTTGCACTGATCTAGTCTAAGCAGTGAAAAGCGTGAGTGTGGGCAGGGATCCAGTCCGGATGCATTTATCGGGCTGCTGTCCTGTCCTGTTCTCAAACCCAGAGTAATGTCCTCACGCTTAGGGCTTCTGAGAAAGAGCGAGTGCAGATCCAGACTTTGGTTTACCAGATCCCGTGTTGTTCCTCAGAACCACTGGAGTTACTGTTCTTTCGTGAGCTCGACCTGATCCAGAACTACTACACAAGCCCTGAGTTTGGATCTAGTGTTACTGTTGCACTTAACCTACTCCTCAGTCCCCCCTTTTGCTTTGCCGTCTTCTTTAAAGTCTAATATCATAAATAAATGTAAAAAGTATTGTTTTTTTTTTTAGGCCTAATCATTTCTAATATTGTTTCCTAGTGCCAAAACCACTTCATTTCTCTTTTGTTTGCGTATGTCCATGATTTCCTGTTCAAATTACCAGTTATTTGCCGCTTTTTGTCCGTTTATTTATCAAAATCATGTCTTGCATAAACCTTAAAAGGGCAGATACACACTGCTTCATAAATGTCACGTGCCCTCCAGAGTACACTCTAAATGTACACCATTCTGTGTGCATCTTTGATAAATGAGAGTCAATGCACCCACGCTGAAACCTCTCATTTCAAATGTTGTAATAATACACTCAAACAGAAATCTAAATTACTTTCTACCGTCGCCCAACTTTTTCAAAGCATCTTTCATCTTTGCGAGCTTCTATATTTAGCTGCGTGTGGCCAGGGAAGGCTTTCTTATTTACAGTAGCAGTGGAGTGGAGGGGACTTGAGGGAGCTGGCCTTTTCAACCTCCATTTTGTAGCGGTGGACAGTGGAGCGGCGCAGGATTAAGTGTGCGCGAGCCGGGGCCTGTCCACATTCACCGTGCATGAGCGCTTATCTCTCTCCCTCTGCCCAAGGACGGCCAAGTTAGCCCATAGATCAGTCCTGCGCGTTCTCCGACCTGTCATCTAGTCCCAGTGTGCACCTTCTGCCTGTGGAATTTATATGATGTATGCAAGACTTAGCATTTACATAACGGACACATATACGTAGATTTGTTTTGTCTGTGCTGCTGATGTACAGTCTGAGCTCATATTTTCGAGGAATGTCCTTGAGTCAGTGCTATAGGATGATGGTATAGATTTACTTAAGGACTTGTGGGAAGCAAGTTGACTCATGTTACGAGTCAATAGTCTTGCTGCACCATTACTATTCTATAGATGATGCACTGACATCGTTTCATTTGGAAAAGCCCCTGAACATTCTGATGGAGTAGCAGTGAGTGGCACAACCGAGGACTGGAACAGTAGCATAGGCAGTAAAGGAAATGCTATGGAGGTGCCTGAGCATTAGGTCATGTTTTATTAAGGACACATACTTTAAGCACAATGGCAGAGATGCTTGTACTAGATTTTTTTTCTTTTCACAGCTCATTTCCAACTGTAGTCCTGGAGTGAGAGAGGCACATTGGGGCATGTTTTTAGTTGTAGAAGGAAACTGGAGCATCTGGAAGAATCCAGAGCAAACACAGGGTGAACATGCAAGCTCCACCGAAAGGCCCCGGCTCGCCTGGGAGTCGAACCCAGGATTGAGAACAATTTTGAGACCAAAAACATGTTCTGTAATTCATAAGCGACTAGCCAATCTTTAATTTGTGTTAACACTTATTCGCTGAGTTACAAGGACAAATAGCTGATGAATTTAATCAAGCACATTTCTGTGGCAATGCAGGGCACTTTTGTCTTCAAGTCTGTCTCATTCTTGTAGAAGCCAGACAAAAACATAAGGCTATTGTCCTTCAGATCTTAGTGTTTCTGTTCTCAGAGTAGAGCACGAGAAAGCAGCTATATTTAAGGAGCAGAGGGCTTGGGCCCCTCTACGATTTAGGGCTCCAAACAAATTGAATCTTGGTCTCAAATGGGGACACTGCCGACATTGCATTGTTAGAATGCAATCCTAAATTTTTAGGATTGCAACTTAATGATCCAGTTGTATATTTAAATCAAAAAGTCCAACGGCCAATCAGAAACAGTGTGACGTTCTGAAGAGAAGAAAGCAGCACAACACGTGTCTTTCTTCTCCTCATCTGTATTTGTCTTTGACTTAAAGAGTCATCATTTGACTGAAAGTCCAGTCTCCTTTTCAACACGTGTGTGTGTTCTGACTCCTCTGCAGACACTTGTCGCTTACTCTCTTTGTCCTTTTTGTTGCAAGTTACGGAAAGTAAACAACTCTGTTTTCTGAGGCTCAGGGGGAAAAGATTAGTATCTCACAGACAGCACTCCAGCGTTACAATATGAAATACTAACCATAATACGACCCCATAAATGATGATCAAAAATACAGTTTTCCATTTGTAATCAATCACTGTTGTGTTTGAAATTCTTATTCACTGAGTGTTAAATTGCTGAATGTCTTTGTCATCTGCCAAATATTTATAAAGAATTAGGTGCATTGATGAAGTAGAGAGTGGTAAAGGGATCTTGTGGAGCTTGTAAAGTGCAAGCTTTTGTTCTTATCCTCCATTTCATACAGTATATATTAAAACAGAGGTGGTGATCAAGTTTGCGAGTGTGATTTGTGAGATTGAAAGAGCTCATTAGGCTGAGAGCTGGCGCCGCAGAATCATTCTCTCTAAAACAACATTTGAAAAAGGATCAAAGAAGTGATATTTTGGGGAGCACTCACATAAATAATGAGTGTCTGAAAGAGCACAGTCTGAGGATTTTACTCTTATTACCAGGTCAATTAAAGAACTTCTCTGACATGAAAAACTTTGCCTCGTGTGCTGCTTGGTATAAAATATGTCACACGCTAAATATAAGTATATGTCGTACTACTGCAAATAACACAATCACCTAGCAACCTGTTTTATCGTCGGCTTGAAATGAGTCACCGAATGCATTTACCACACAGAATCAAGTACTGAAGCTACAAAGCCATGGAGTTGTGTGTAGATTTATGGAGACTCAAGAAATGCAATCTCTGTGAGCAAAGGCAAAGTGCTTCAAGTGGCCGGACAAGGATTGGATGACGGTGAGCGGTATAAGTGGGAAGTGTGGAGAGAGAATGGAACCAAGAGATACTGGACTAGATAGAGAGATTTATCAATTGTTCTGACTTTTCTCTTTGCATTATCTGTTTAACATGCTCTTGAGTACATTTGCCTGGACTTCTTCTGTAAAGCTTAGTTCTACCTGCTGCCATCAAAGGAAATTACAGTGGAAACAGTTACATATATGCTAATTCTGCAGAAATGCAGAATGATTTATGGAGTTAAAAGTTGACATAATGAACATCAGCTGTGTTTTTGATGAAAAAGCAATGTCAGACATAGGGCTGGGCAATATTGACAAAAATTAATATCTTGATTGTTTTGTAGCGTATCTCAATGATATTTGGACGATATTCTGTCAGTCCAACATAAACGTGTTAAATCCGGTCTTCATGTTTGTTAGCACACTGGAAAAGTGACAACTTATGTCAATAAGTTTTGAACTGGTTGAATGACACAAAGTTTTAAATTTTCTCTTGAGGATGTTTTGACTTTCCAATAATTTTAATCCACTTGCATTCCCTTGTTTTATAATTTAAGATGGTATTTTTTCTATTTCATCATACAAATATTTTTCAAAATAATTACAAAAGTGAAGCAATTTATCATTATATCCAATTTTTTTTCTGTTTTGTGAAGAGCTTTGAATGACTTAATACATTTTGTTATCATATAAACTTGCCGGTAGCACTTTAAAAGACCTCCACGGTACCTACCAGTTAAGTACCGTGTCAGTTACTAGTAACTAACAGTGACACTTACTAGTACTTACTCTGGTACTTACTGTGGTACTTAGACTGGTACCTAGAGTGGTACTTTGAGTGGTACTTGTACCAGCAGTTACTGGTACATACCAGTGGTAGTTACTGTGGTACTTACTGTGGTACTTACACTGGTACCTACAGTGGTACTTTGAGTGGTACTTGTACCAGCAGTTACTAGTACATACCACTGGTAGTTACTGGTACTTACTGTGGTACTTACACTGGTACCTACAGTGGTACTTTGAGTGGTACTTGTACCAGCAGTTACTAGTACATACCACTGGTAGATTCTGGTACTTACTGTGGTACTTACACTGGTACCTACAGTGGTACTTTGAGTGGTACTTGTACCAGCAGTTACTGGTACATACCACTGGTAGTAACTGGTACTTACTGTGGTACTTACACTGGTACCTACAGTGGTACTTTTACCACCAGTATTGGCATGCTGGTATGGTCGTAGCCATACCAGCATGCCAAAGCCTGATCCAGTCAGATCTCAGAATCTAAGCAGGGTTGGGCCTCGGCAGTACTCGGATGGGAGACCACAGAAGAACCTCAGGTGCCACAGTGGGGCAACTTCAGTGGTACTTACTACAGTAGTTGACAGTCAACTACTGTAGTAAGTACCACTGAAGTACCAGTATGTGTCACTTTAGAACAGGTCCCGTTGTTACTAGTACTTAACTGTCAACTACTGTAGTAAGTACCACTGAAGTACCAGCATGTGTCACTTTAGAACAGGTCCCGTTGTTACTAGTACTTAACTGTCAACTACTGTAGTAAGTACCACTGAAGTACCAGTATGTGTCACTTTAGAACAGGTCCCGTTGTTACTAGTACTTAACTGTCAACTACTGTAGTAAGTACCACTGAAGTACCAGTATGTGTCACTTTAGAACAGGTCCCGTTGTTACTAGTAGTTGACAGTCAACTACTATAGTAAGTACCACAGAAGTACCAGTAAGTGTCACTTTAGAACAGGTCCCGTTGTTACTAGTAGTTGACTGTCAACTACTGTAATAAGTACCATTGTAGTACCACTATTTACCATTATGTATCATGGTATTTATCAATAAATGTTGGAATTAAGCTAAGATTGTTGTAAATTGTTTTCTGTTGTTTTGTTTACTGAAACAAATAATTACTTTGGTATTTGTCAATACCCAATATTGTTGTGACATAAATAAAGATATTGATGTTTTTTAAACATTTGCATTTTATTGTCATTCATAATTTATAAGCTCTACTTTTTTAATTTAGTACCAATAATACCACCACTGAAACATATGTGTGTGCCACAAATTATTAAAAGTGGTAAGTGTACTAATAGTTACCACTGTAAGTACCAGTCACTGATGACACAAGTACCACCTTAAGTACCAGTGTAAGTACTACAGTAAGTACCACAGTAAGTACCAGTAACTATCAGTGGTATGTACCAGTAACTGCTGGTACAAGTACCACTATAGGTACCAGTGTAAGTACCAGTGTAAGTACCGCAGTAAGTACCACAGTAACTACCAGTGGTATGTACCAGTAACTGCTGGTACAAGCACCACTCAAAGTACCACTGTAGGTACCAGTGTATGTACCACAGTAAGTACCAGTAACTACCAGTGGTATGTACCAGTAACTGCTGGTACAAGTACCACTCAAAGTACCACTGTAGGTACCAGTGTAAGTACCAGTGTATGTACCACAGTAAGTACCAGTAACTACCAGTGGTATGTACCAGTAACTGCTGTTGCAAGTACCACTGTAGGTACCAGTGTAAGTACCAGTGTAAATACCACAGTAACTACCAGTGGTATGTACCAGTAACTGCTGGTACAAGTACCACTCAAAGTACCACTCTAGGTACCAGTGTAAGTACCACAGTAAGTACCAGAGTAAGTACTAGTAAGTGTCACTGTTAGTTACTAGTAACTGACACGGTACTTAACTGGTAGGTACCGTGGAGGTCTTTTAAAGTGCTACCAACTTGGCTTGTCTATTAAGCCGGCTGCACACTACAGGAGTTTAGAACCTTTTGCAATTTTTTTAAGCGTCAAAAAAAGAAGAGGCCAGAGACATAAGGACATTTACAATGATTATTTGTCTCACAGTCGCATCATGTTTCAAGAAGAAGAGAGACGACACAGACGTCATGTGATAAAGCGCATGGTTTTTTTTTTCATGTGTGCGATTATAAATTTGACAATAAAACACGAGTGGCTTAAAGGAGAGAAAAGACAAAAACTCTTTACCCGGGCCACGCCTTCCCGAACTCGTAGAGGGGTACATCGAGCTTAATATTGTGCCAAAACTCCTATAGTCTGTAGCTGGTTATGGAACGTACATCATCACAAATTTCATTTTTTTTGCATATCTTAAAAAGAACATTCACGATATTCGATACACCTCTAAAACACGATTAAAAACAGTGTCCTCCTAAGGAATGAAATGAAATGAAGTGTGATTAGAGTTCAGTGAGGTGGAGTTGGACATATTTAACATCTCATATGGAGTTTGCATGTTCGACTTATGTTACTGATTCTGACTTCCTTTTACCTCCAAAAACATGTATAGTTTAACTGACAATGAATGAGTAAGTGAAAGTCTGCATCTTTGTCTCTTCACAATAATGTTTTTTTTTATATATACTATATCTCGATCATTATCAACAGCACCACAACAGTGACTTAAAGCTCCTTATCTTCAGTGAACAGCTCTTGTGCTCATTACATGCTTCCATGTGCATTTAATCTTTGATTTGTTCTTGTGATAAATAAGACCTTCTATTTGTTTACATTTCAGCCTGTTTGATCACGTTACACTTCACTACTTTTGACTAAACCAGCTTGTCAAAACCTGAACCTGTCAGATCTCAGAAGCTAAGCAAGTTGGGCCAGTCAACAGTTGGATGGGAGACGCCTGGAACCAGTCAAAGTGGGACGGCTGGAGAAGAAACTGTGACTTCATCCAATTTATCTAGTGGTGAGTGTGTATGGTTGTTGGTGGTCGGAGGGGTTGATGTTGCAAAATGCCAGGCTTTCTTCTGTCAGTCTGTCCCGGGGAAGCTGTAACTACAACAGTAGCTTAAAACTACTGAGTGTGGACTGAGCGACTAATGCAAAACCAAATGTGAAGCTTCTTTGGGTGTCATAAAAAGCGCTATGTGGATCAAAATCATTATTATTGTTATTGTGGAAAATCTCTACAGAATTGTTTCCATCCCATCAGGCAAACGTTAATTGCTCCAAATGTCCTTAAGTCTGTGTCCTGCACTTTTTGCCATTCTACAATCCTCCTGTGTGCAGCCGGCTTATGGCTCAGTCCCTTTTGAACTTTGGGTTACTTACTTGCTAAGTTAAACCTAGATTTTCATTGAAGTATCGCACACCCACACATGTTGCATTTGCGCTGGTCTTCCCTGCTCTTTTGACCCCAATTTGGCTGCCTCTCTCTGGGGGCGGCTGGTTTATCTCCTGCCTCCCTCTCGTTCTTTGGGAGCATGGCGTAAATCTGGCAGCAGCAGCAGCCTCTCCATGCAGCCAGGTTGCTTCAGTCATTAGCTGACATGTTGATACCATCGCAGACACCTGTTCTTTCCCTCTATTTCTTCTGCTTTTCTCTCTCCCTTTTCCGCCGCCTCTCCTGCTGCATCTTATCAGTCCGACGAGTCTACAGAGAACAAATTAGACCTGCTAAATTAAGCCACACACACACAAATACAAGGCCGAGGCAGAACCGTGCACTGAAACGCACAGAAGCTTTGAAACATGGTGAAAAGTGATTAAATAAAGTGATAAAGTGAGTTGGATTCTGTACACATACACACACATACAGATTATTTGACCAGAGGAGAAATTGTGCTTGCTGAGGAGAGGATCTGAGAGCCGGAGATAAGGAGGGGCTGTTTGTGCTTTTTAAAGCAGACAGGGGTAAATAATGAGCAGAATGCAACCGAGTGCTGTACTAAAGCCAGTGATGTGGACTGTTCTGGAGAAGACACAATGTACGGTGGATGTTGTTGATGATTACAGGCCACAGTTCGAGGAATTCAATCAAATGACATGATTAAATTACAATACACAGACTCACAGAAGCCATTACACATTATAGGGAACACATAATACGAAAATTAGACTCTGGTGGAGCTAAGAGCAAAGGTGGTACACGGTTGGAGGATGGCTAGCCTACATGAGTCGAAAAGCTGAATGTGAAAGCAAAGTTACACAAGTAGACTGAGGGTGACAGACAGAGCTGAGCTGTTTCTTAAAAAGTAATGAGAAGTACTCTCATGGCAGTTTGTCACAAAATATCAATTCCTGCAATAGCATGCTGTCTCGTGTGTGTTTGTATGTGTGTGTCAAAGGAGATGGCAGCAGCAGAGGAGCAGCGGACTGAATGTGAGCTTCATGAGGACTGGCTCAACTGGACTGGTGTTAGGGTTAGATAGTTTTAAAATGTTGATATATGTTGATGTTTATGCCTTTTCATCTTCCAAGCAACTGAAAACTAATCAAAGAGCCACTCTCATAGGGTACATAGACAACGGAGCTCAACAGTGGAAGACTGCCGGGGTTCTGGAGGGAAAAAAATAAAATATTTAAAGTTTAAAGCGCACAGGTGGCTAGATTGTGCCACATCTAGCCAAGAAGTGGCCGGGTCTCCACGGGACAAAGTGTCTTGCCCAAAAGCACATTGACAATTTGCTCTAGCCGCCCCACCAGGTGTTCCAAAGGTCACCAGTCAAGTACTGGGTCGAGACCTTGGCATTGAATATATCCTAAATGCTTACAAGTTTGTTGCCCAAGTGGCCCTATTCCGCAAGTTGGGAAGCACTATTATTAAAAAATGTATTAATACATTAAGTACACCTTGAAAAACCTTGAGCGGGCATACTACGAGCAGACTCTCCACAGAGCTGACCTGTATTGGCTTGGAGCTGCCAGCCTCTCGTCTCCATAGAAACAGATACACCTATGTTGATTGCCATAGTGTACAAGCAGGTGGTAGACCCTCCACTGGAAAGTTACTTGGTGCACCTTTTGATCAAATAAAGGTCAAATAAACAATCTCACAGCAGACTGCAAAGGGCAATACATTTATTTACAGAGTGAACACACTCTGACCTCTGCATTCAACATGCCTCACCATACAAAGCTATTATAGAAAAAAATCTATTGAGTGCCGTTCTTGTGCTACCATCGACGCTACTCGCAAATAAAAGCATTTCACTTGGATGTTCTGCTGTAGAATAAAAGTACTGTTATTTATGGTTGGCCTGGAGCTCAATCACAATGTTTACACTCAAACAGAACACTCAACAGATGGAAATCACCATGTTTTTTTTTTCTTCCTTTCTTCCTCTTTCTAACTGTACATGTTGATGTTCTTTATTTTAAAATGTCCTCATAGACCAACTGCAGAAAGAAAGACTGACAGACAGACAGACAGAAATATAACATAGGACAAGTGATTACACATCGCCTACAAGAATCCTTACTCGGGCCACGCCTCCTTAAACATAGAGAGACACATTAAAGGTGGGGTAGGTGACTTTATGCTGCAAACACAATTTAGGTTTTTAAAGCTGACAATTTCCTCTCATAAGTCCTTCAACACATTGGTAATATTAACATTAACATTATGGTCAATAAATGTATTTTTTTTATAAACAACAAAGTGAAACTTTAGAGGACCACCCAAGCACAGCCAATCAGAGAGCTGCTTTCGACTCCTATTTAGAACTAAAATTCTTTATAATTCCATTCAGACAGTACACAGTGGTCTTATTTTTTCACAAAGTGCTACATTAAACATACACTTCTTGGTGCAAAACAAACAGTTTACTAATTTACAACTAAAAAGTTAGCTACCTCAACTTTAAGCTTAATAGTGTGTTGGAAGGTCTTGAAAAATGTGTTCAGACTGTACTTGGTCACTTTTCTTGCACAGGGGTGTCAAAGTGGCAGCCCTAAGATGATTTCATGTGACTCCTGGAATGACTTCTGATAATTTTTGATAGTGGCCCACCGATAAACTGCACACAACAATTTGAACTACAGGCCGTCCCACAATGCACTGCAGCCTAGCACTGACGAAAAGAGTAACAAAGACCAGAATAAACGAATCTACATAGCTATAGTGAAGAGATTTGGCTCACTTTGCTCATTGTTGTGTGTACTGTATATGCAAGCAGAAAAGTCTCACTGTGGACCACTGAATGTAAGTCTATAATCGTTCCAGCGCTAAATCAACTTGTAAATGAATCGATGTGACAGCAGCTCTTATACTGCGGTGGTTTGGGGAGAACCTAACGAGAGATGAGCCAATCAGCAGCTCCAAATGAACTCAAATGAATTGTTGTGGGCTGCGTTTGCCTCTGGGGCCTGTCTGTGTTCTGTCTAAATTACCTGAGAATCATCTCTGCAAATAAAGTTAAGGCTGCGCTCTGGGGACTCTACTAGTTCTTATGTGGTCGGCAGTTTGTGAGATTACTTAACAAGAACCTGTAAAGGTAAAAGTTAAAATGTGTTCCTCAAAGATTTGAGGCTAGAAAGTTAAAGTTATGAGTAGTGTTGTCACGGTAACAGGCTTGATTTTGATACAATAGAATGCACCTGATTCTTGATATCAACTTGATTTACTGAGTCAAGGTTTTAGACAAAGGTTTTCAAGCAGTGGTCCACAGAGCTTCTGCTTCTGAAATGCAATAGATTTTTATTTTTTATAGGGCTGTCAGTTTTATCGTGTTAATGCAAAACCTTTTTAATGGCAATAATTTGTTTGACGCAAATTAATCGCATACTTTTTTTCAACATTGAAACGCTCCAATGACACGAGGTTCATAGAAAAACACAGTGCACAGTTCTAACCAAGACTGCTGGGTCACTTTTGTAGACTTTGGTAACGTTTCCACTCGATCCACGACTGTCTGAGCGAGATGTGTTTGTTTACCTCGTAAACAACCTACCTCGTCCGTGTGCAGCTCGATCAGCTGATGAGGAGGAGGCTGTTCAGCATGGCGCGGTACATATTTCCATCTTCCCGTGTCTCGATAAAGTTGCAGTCCGCGGTCACTAAATGCAGTGTTTGTCCACTTAAGTGGTTGAAAATATCCAATATTCAGAATAGTCTTTCGAAAACGTTCGAAGTTCTCCTGTTGGCTCCGCTATAGCGGAGTAACTAGTCACGGTAAAGCTTCTCTAGTTTTATTGTGAAAGAGTAGTGTAATAAATGCTTATAATGAGTGAAATATCAATACCAAGATGTTGGTATTAGCATGATATTTTGGGAAAGCCTACAAACCATTATTTTACACTTCAAGAGAGTAACACATTCTACAAATAAAGAGGAATGAAAGCTAAATATGTTATTAAAATGCAAAATACATTTAAAAAAAATCAAAAATAAATACATTCAATTAAATGCGATTAATCGCGAGTTAACTCAAGACAATCATGCGATTAATCACGATTAAAATTTTTAATCGCTAGACAGCCCTAGTTTTTCATATTGTATTAATGAAATCCTTTGCATGAAAATATACAGCACCAGTCAACTAAATAATCAGCAGGTAGTGTATATTGTTAGCCAATCAAATTTTTATATGTATGTTTTCTTTATTTATGCTGATCATAGTGAATAAATGCAAAATTTTAATTTTTGCTTTCACAATAATTGTGATTCTAAAATTTGATCTCATGACATGCCTGGTGTCCAGCAGTCTACCATCCTTACATGCTAAACAAACAATGTTTTATTTAGCCTCAAGATCTAATGACATCAGGCATTGAAAAGCTGGTAAAACCACAATCACTAGCACTTGTAATCAAGCTGGCATAATTTTTATTTATTTTTTTCAAACCAACAGTTTTTATTCTGCAGTTTTTATCTATGTCTGTGTATCCTAATAGTGCTTAGTTCATAAACTCTTCCATTCATACTACCGACAGTACTGACAGTTGTCGTTAAAACATCCCTGTATATGCTTCCTCTGCGTTTGTGCACTCATCCTCTCCTTTTCACACAAATGAGAGCTGACGTTTTACAGTAATGGCCTAATCAAATTCTTCTCCAATGACTGGCTCTTGACTGGATCCAACATTGTATTGAAAACAGCTCCAGTATGAATCATAAGAATGGAAATAGACTGTAATCGTCTGTCTGTCTGGTGCTCTGTCCCACCCTCTTACACTGTTTTGTCTTTTCAGCAAGAAAAGGAGTATTAGGACTGTACTTTGACTTTGAGAGGTGTTTGGGTTAAGGAGCATTTTATCGAAGGAAAAACCCTGCGTAAAATTGACTTTAATGAGCTTTTAATCGTGTTCTCTCATCATATGTTACTTACATCAAGTTGGAACTAGCTGAAACAAATATTAAAATTAGTGACAGAAGAACAGAAAAGATAGTTTGCAAACAAAACTTTGCTAAATGTAAACCAAAATTTAGTGTAGAATAGAGTTTTAAAGTTAACTACAATTCTGAATGATAAACATGGATGTAAAATCGGCAGAAGAGAGACAATAAGTGGATTTAGGTTTTAGCTGTGACTGGTATGTTACGACATGGCTGCAAAATGGAATAAATGAAGACATATTCTCTGGTGATACTATTTATTTTTTAAAAGCAGGATTCTACAATAAACATCAGGTAGAGTTCAGGACAAGAAGGCAGATTAGATGTAATGACGGGACTGATGTCATTGTCTAAAAAAAAAATTATTCTTTATATGCTGGTTTTAGTTTGATATTGACCGATACTTGAGCTCAACTAATACCACTCAATACCAGAATATTGACTGAAAATAGCATTTTTAACTCAAGTGGCTTATACAGTATTACGTCACTGTTTTTTGTGCCTATAATGTAACAACATATGTAACATAGCAACTTTAAGTGAATCCATTTGAAATATTACGCATCTTTCTGGGTCAGCATCTGCCAGTGAATAGTCTTACATCCAGTAAAATGATATCAGCTGAAATGTACATGGAACGATCCATATGTTCCATTATCAATCACATTATCGTATCAGTGCATCCCAAGCCTTCATGTTGGATTCAAAATACTATTTAGTTGTTTTTCAACAATAAAAACAGGTAAGGGTGGGCAATATCATGATGAAATCAAATTGAATATGCTTATCTCTGTGACAATCTGCTTTTTTGATGAAACGGTCTTATTGTGATTTAACCTTTCTCTATTTGATGTACAGTGTCTGCTTGTTCCAATACAGACTACAGGCTACTACTCTTTTTGATCACTCTCACATTTGCCAAGGATTGTAAAGTTTTTTTTCAAAGTCTCTAAGTTTTTGGGGCTGCATTTTCAAGTCATAAAAGAGGTAATTTGAGCAATTCTGTAGGTTTGATTTGCAAAAATATATCAATGGTTGTTTGTTTTTTTTAGCAAAACATGGATTTTTAGTAGATGTTCACGTCTAAAAGTTCAAAGTTCTCATTGATGTGACACAAGATGTTCTAACTGATTGGTTATTTTGACAACTTTTTGTCGCTCGTTTAGGGAATCATTTTCAAAAGCTCAGTGACTTGTTTCTTTTTGAAAATCTGGCAACACTGGTCAGCCTTCAGTTTAGCCAATTCATAGACAGTGGCTAAACTGGATTTAGCCACTGTCTATGAAGAAAGAACTTTAACTTACCTTAAAGGCAATCAGAAATATTTCAATTCTTATAGAATATAAAATCTAAATCATGATCTGGCTCTAAGAACATTGTGATATACATTTTTTGCCATATCGCCCATCCCTGAAAACACGTAAATAAAATTTAGCTGCTTGTTACAGTGAAACATCCCTGTGAAGTTCTGCAGTTTTGATTAGGAAGTCCATAGATATGTAGATATGTTCCATTTACAACACTTTTCTAGATCTATGTTGTGTTTAACAATGAACAAAATGTGGAAAGGCCATTCAATTGCAACACTAAATTAACTTTTTTAAGCCTGTTTTGACATATCATAAACCAAACCATTATATTTTTCTGGTGTTTAATTTCAATAAACTGAGTAATGTTTTGTTTTTCATTAATCAAGCAAAAACAAGACACAAGCTTAAAAGTGAACATTTGTCTCAATTGAAGTCAGCCAAACGACCAACCTATTGCACTTGAGTTACAACGTGAATCAACACCATAAAGGCTCCTCATTTTATTTCCCCCTTTTGTATTGAAAACACATCTTAAAACCAGAATGTGTCTTTCTTCAATGTACTTTCCGACAGAATGACAAAGCTAATCTTCTTATTGGTTCCTTTGACAGCCTTAGCAGAACACTTCCCTCCTCTCCTCCTTCCTTGTCTCCTTCCTTGTCTCCTCTACTGTCAAGAGGATGTGCGCGAACAACACTAGCGGCTAATACATTTTGGCATTTCTCTGACGGTGTTACTAGATCCACCCTTTTTTCCTTAGCCTCTTATCCACCTGAATCTCTTTGTTGTGCTAAGTCTTTACCTTTGGGTATTCTCCTGAAGGCGATTTGGATAAAAGACATCCAAAAAAGGATATTTCTTAAGACATGTATAGGGTAAAGTGAAGAGAAGGGTCTTACCAAGAGGGAGTAGTAGATTTTGAAGCCCGGTTTAGCCACAAAGTAGTCGTTGGACCTGAAGGTGACTCGGAGGACGTTGCGTTTGGAGTTGAGGCTGGTTGGAGCGTTCTTTCCACACCACCGGCCCCAGTTGATGGAGGCTGCTGTGGTCAAGTCCTCCACCTCCACATAGTCGTTGCTGGAGTGACACACAAGTGGAAAAGATCGGATCAGTAATGCTTTAATACACGTTTGCCTGGAGTTAGACTGCAGGGATGTGGAGGTTATTCTGTGGACAAATGCGTCTCATGACAAGCACGAGTTTGATGACATTTTGTGCTTTTATAACGTAAAGCAGATCTAGGCCTTTTTTGCGTGTCTGTTATAAGGTGTCTCTATGGCTACATTCACACAACAACAAGGACAATTCTGAGTTTTTTACCCATATTCTTGCCCATACCATACCTACGCATCACTTTCATATGTGGAAATAAACCTGATCTTTTCAAATGCGACTCAAGTCTGAACGCTCATGACACATTCATCCGACATTTACGTCACACAACTCAACAAGTCAAAGCAGAAACAGCGGCTGAAGAAACAGAAAACTGTGCGAAGTGGTCCCTCTTGTGTTGTTGTTTTTGTTGATTCGCGGCGCGGCTAGGTCAAGTATCAAATAACGTCGTTAGCATATCATTGTTCTACTTCCTGTTAGCGTGCGTGCTTTCTATGCTTCAAACACATTTCTGTGACACTGTGGCACATTTTACACATGATGTAATAGTTTGGACTTATATCCATACTAGTGTAATGTTCTGAATGTGTTCAACTCTTTGGGTTTTTTAAAATGACTTGAATGATTTTATTTTGGACAAGACACAGAACTTGCTAATGTGCGCTAGCTTGTTAGCAGAACTATTCAGGGATAGTATTTGGTTTGGTTTTTGCAGCACCGTTTTTGCACAAAACAGCTTGAAATAGACACAAATGCCTTGGCTGTGTAAATACACTCTGTGTGTGACGTGTGCTCTTTACAGCGTATGTGGGTCACTTTTGGGGCTGCATCCCGTTCACACCAGACACGAGCTGGAGTCTCCACATGAAAAAAATCGGAATTGAGAGTCCGTTCTGCAGTGTGACCGCAGGCTACTTAAAGGTAAACTCACCCCCTAAACTTCACTCACAAACACATTTCAAACCCAGCAATCTCATTGAAAAACATTGGGAAAAGGGGAAAAGGAGGGGCTCAGAGAGGAGAGCAGCAGTATGATTGAATTGCCAGCAGGTGTCTGCAATTAAAGCTCAATTTTGAATGTACAATACACGCTGAGGTCACATAGAAGCTGGAGCTGACATGAGTCTGTAGTGAGCCAGTTTGTGACTATTTGGACCTGAAACCTGCTAATTTGCTCAGTTTGCATTAAAAATGCCAAAAAATGACTTTAAACAGTAGACAATGCTATTTACCCACTATATACCTTGAACAGCCCAACAAAGTTATTTTAGGGTTTAGCTTCTCTTTAATGCTGTGAAAAGTGTCAACTAGAGACACTGTTTTCTTAGCGTCTTATAAACTGGTGTTTTGGTTGAAGCCGTGTGAAGACATTTTCTTTTGGTTTAACAACTAAGTAGGTCAGAAGCTACAAAATAGGTAAGTTTAGGTCTGGGGCTTGGTTAACATTAGGATTAGGATTTTGTTATGATTATAAATAATATCACATCTTTACATCTACAACAGAAATGAGCTGTGGCAGCGACGCACATCATAGATACGCAAAAAAAGCACAAATTATGTGGTATACACGAATTTATGAAAAATAAAGAAATAGTAATAATAGTTGCTCCATCAAAACTCAGGGTACAACATTTTCAAAGCACCCCTTTGCACTCCTAGACCCAGGCCTGCAAGGTTTTCCACATTTGTGTGAGCGTAGGGATACTTTTTCAGCACAAAAAAAAATATCATATGAACATAACATCAGTCACACCTGCTGCCCATGTCCAACCAGGAAGTAAAAAGTAAATAGATCACCAAAATTGTCAACAGATCAAACTTTTTGGTCATTTTTTCTCTCACACTAAAGATAACAGCCTGGCCCAGCTTCACGTTTGCAGCTTGTCAACACTTTTTGTGGCGTCCTAACAGAAAACCTCATATAATTGCTGTGGCTAATGATGTTTTCCCTTCACACCTTTGGTCATTCGTAAGCAGCCATTGTGTTTAAATGGACACTAAATGTACCCAAGGCTGGCCTGTTGTTTACACATTTTGCAGATCATTAGAACACAGTATCTTCAAGTCTTCAATTAGTGATGACAGAGCCACAGTGAAGTGTGAGCTGTAAACAGGTGTAAGAATAGGACACAGAAGACACAAAATACCTGCAGTGTTTGGTTCAAACTTAAAGAAAAGTCTAGTGTTTTACAATGCCATATGCATTTCAGTAATTGAGAGCAGTTTATAATCAGATTGTTTATCATGCATCATCCCTATGCTGTTGTCCTTTACAAACAAGCTTTTGACTCTCTTTGTCATCCCAACAATGCATCTCTTTACAACTTACACTAAAGCACTCTATGTTATTCTGTCATCATTAATTTACACAAAGATATATTGCCTTCTTTCTGATGCTCAGAAAATCTCTGTTTTCAACTGCCACCTATCAACACACAATTGTCTCAGTTTACTAGTGATTCAGAAGCTGGGCTTATCAGTTTTGAACAGAAATCAATAGACCTGTTCTAAGACATTTTAGACCAATCTTGTGTTTTTCAATGAACAGTATAGGTTAATGATCTACATCCATGTACTCTTTTACATGGAGAGGGAATTACAAAGCAGAGATGAACAAACCTAGCTTACGTACCAATGCAGGCAGAGACATGCTAAACATCATCAAACAAGTGTGAATAAAGGTAAATACAAATTTTGTTAAATACTACAAACAATGTCAAAGCATTTTCTCACCAATTTGACCTCGTCCCCATGTCTGTGTGCTTCTCCTACAAAAGTTTCTTCTTACTGCAGTGACAAATCCAAGCAATGCATTACATTTCAACAATAGCAGACAGAGCAAGAGGTAACGGCTATGCCTCGCTGACTTTTGTCAGTCTCCAATTTCAGTTAAAAACCTGTGCTTAACCAACCTAATTATCACTAAAAGAGTCCTGAATGCAACATGAGCAAAATAAAATGGATTTTTACAACTTTTGTTTAAATAAGGATGCAACACAGACTAAAATAACTATAAGCTACAGTAAATTATTCTCACAGTTATTATCTGGCTATCAGACTATCACGCCATCATCCAAATAATTGACTAATCAAATAAATGCCATTAGCCCTGTATGGAGCCTGAGGCCAATCACAAGGCTTCTCGTATGGTGATTCTAGCCTGCCCGAACACATCTTCCACAAACTTAATCATTTCTCTCTGCCCAAATCTCTTTCTGACTCATCTCAGATTTTTTGTATTGAACTGCCTGCTTCTTTGTCAAGTTGTCTCTTTATAAATCACAATTTAATTTAGTTTTTACAAATGAGACCCATATTTCACTCCATTGACCCTCTCCTAGAAGATTTATTGTTTCAGCTAAATCTTTGCTGATTCGCTTGTCTAGCTAAATCCTTTTCTTAAGCATCCCATGAAAGTTTACTTATTATCTTATCGTTGTCAGTGTCGATATGAGTTGCTAAACCTTTACAACCGGTGCATTCAATTGTATAAATAAAGCACACTCAACTTTGTCCCAGACTAAAGTACCTTCATTTAAAACCTATGAAGGGAAAATGGGCAAAACTAATGAGCATGATTTGAAGCGGAGTCCAGAGCAGTGGATCTCTCTCCCACTCACACACACACCTCCCTCCTGCTGCTTCTCTTTTCTCCAAAGTGCTTACAAAGACACCACCGTTTCATACAGGGATGAAAACCTCTATTTTCTTCCCCTCGAACCTCAAGGACAAACTTCTTCTGATTGTTGCCAAGAATGCTCACTCCAAACATCCGTGTCTGTGAAAGTCTTCCCCTCATTTTCATGTGCCTGTTGTGACTAATGGTGTGCAGTATAAACACTGTAGGACTACTGCACAGGTGAAGGGAGGCTGCCTGATGTACACAGAATAAAAAAAACATTCTAGAGTAGGCTTAATGCTTACTAAAACAATTAGACAACTTTGTTAGAGACCTATTTACTCTGACATATTTTGGTTGCTGTTCCTGAGGTCAGCTGGTTCTGGCTGGAGACTCATGCTGCGTTCAGACTGGACAGTGTTGGAGCATCAGGGCGTCCAGTTTACTTGTTAAGTCAATGTAAACCTGCGTCTTGAGGTGTCCAGCGAATTTGCAGCGCAAACATTGCTTGTCCGGGTGTCTGCAGACGCTGGTGAAGTAGACTCTCCAATCTGTGGCAGACGCTTTGGCCGCCTCATCAGGTGTCGATGCCTGAGTTGGGATCTGCAGAACGCTCGCGTCCAAAAATCAGACACTACTCTCCTGTGGCATAGTGACATGCTTCTCTGCTCTCACATCAAGAGGTAAGAACGACTGTTTGCTGAAATCTTTTAACACCTTTTTTATCAAAAGATTCCTTGTCGTTAGGCTTGGTCACTTGTTGCTCTCTGAAAATCTGGCAACATTGACATCGGCAAAACAAGCAATATGGTAGTTGATCTGGACTGATGCAAACCTCACATGGATCTATGAAAATTCTCGTTGGAGTGTTTAAACCACTTATGTACGACGTGTACGACGTGACACTGGAGGAGGGCAGATACAGCAAAAGCACTGCCTGGAGAAGGAGAAAATTGTGCGATGTAAGCGCCATTTTATAAATGCTGCAATCCTCTATCGCTCTCCCTCTCTCTGCCTACGTGCAAAGCAAAGCAAAACGATGGAACAGCCCTAACATACTTTGGGACGTTTACGACGCCTGTTGGGGCGTCAGTTTTCGAAACTTCAACGAGTGAAATTGTACGCTGCCACACTGTCTGGCCTGAACGTAGCATCAGGCTGGCTTTGCCTCCACCAAACAATCCAGCACATGATTCTATCTGTACTTCACTTATGGATTTCAATGACGTGACGTCCTTAAAGGAGCTGTACTTAAATCAACTTAACTCCAGCACATAGCGCATCATAGATCTTCATACCTAAAACATAACTATTCCCAGGAGATGGTGGATAAAAGTTTCTTTTGCTAGTATAATAGAAAATGCCAAAAGAGTTGGAGGACTAGAAAAGTCAAAAACTCCAAGTCACTCTTGACGGTAATAAATAATACCAATAAGTAATATGTCTTTCATTAGTGTAGAAAAAACAACAACGCATCAACGTCTTTCTCCTCTGGTGAGCCTTCTTGGTGCATATTCTCAAACTTTTTTTGGCTCAAAATTTGGTTGCCGTGGGTGGTCTAAGTCTAATAATACAATAGATTGTTTGTTCACTAAAATCCAGTAGAAGTATCTGCTGAGGTTACACCAGCATGACTCAACTTGTCTTATAAAAGCTGTAAAAACGCTTCAAAACACTATTGTGGTGAATAATTTGGAGGATGAGAATGCATAAGTCAAGTGAAACATGTTTACTGTTGATCAAATTAAATATTTCTCTCCATTTAAGATTGCAAAAGTCAGTTACAGCGTCTTTAATCAAGTGTTTGAACTTGCTGCGTCTTTCTTTTTCAGTGGTCTGATAATGCTTTTACAGTTCTGAAGATGCTCCCAGCTAGACACCATATAAAGTATCTAATCTAACAAAGTCATTGGTCTAAAAATGCCTAAACAGTCAAGCAGGTGACTGATTATTCTCTTAATATGTTTAGTCCTGGCTACTGCAAGCTTACAGCAGTAAGTACTGGAAGAAGTTCCTTTAATTAGAGGTAATTAAAATAACTTCTTCCAGTACATCCAGCGACTACTTACAGAACTAAAAAACAGAATAACAAAAAACATGTATCGTCCCACACAGCATGCTTTCTCTGATTCCTTTTCTCTGAGTTACCTGCAAACTCCGTTCACCGGCCCCTCCAAACCGAACTTGTCGTCGAACTCCAGGCGGATGCGGCTCCCCGGTGGAGACATCAGTTTCCATGACAACAGCAGGTTGCGAGGGTATGCTTCGGGAAAGCGTGGGCTGAAGATGACACCGGCAAGCTGCGTCACGTTGAGGCTCTCCTCTCTGCGGTACAAATCTGTGGTGAGGTGATTGTCTGTTAGTGGTCTCAAAGTTAGTCAGAACAACTCTCAGATACTAACCACAGGTGCAAAGTAACAAAGTACAGCAAACTACAGCAAAAGTACTGTTTTACTTCACCACATTTCTGAGCAGTTCCTTCTGCCTTTTTTCTCACAAGTTTTGGTTTTAAGCAAACTAAAAATTGCATGAGATGTCTGAAAAATGTATTTCCTACTCACACTTTCACTTTCAAATATTTGCAAAAATACTTACTTAAAGGTGCTCTATGTAACTTTTGGACCAAAAATAAACTTGAATAAAAGTATGTTTTTGTCATTTTGATTTTTGTATTGCGATAAAACAGTCATAAAAATCTGTGTTTTGACTTTGAACAGGCTTGCATGACAACAAAATGGACAGTTATTTGACCTAAACGAGGATGTTTCCGTGGAAAAGCTGCTTCTTTAGCTGTATTTTTTTTCTCCACATTATTTCATAAAGCATATTTATCCTCATCCAGAATGAGGATAAATATTGTTAGCACTTTGGCTAACTGTTATTAGCATACCATCACCGCTAGCTTCTAAAAGCTGTGAAAAGTATAAAAACATTGCTGCTAATTATTAGGAGTCTCCTAAAGCTTTAGGTAAGTGAGCAAAGCACTGACAAAAACATGGTCTAGGGTTCTAACTGCCTTGTACTTGTGGCAAACAGAAAAAGAATCCTAGAAAAATATGAACTGTGGCCATCATGAAGCCTCTAAAACATTGGCCAATAAAAAACAAGGCACCTCGTTATCTATTGGCTTGTTAACTTGTCAGTTAAACCTATGTTCCTAAGAAAGAAAGGATTTATTTTCACCATCACTTTGTTTGTAATTTGTGATTCTCATTGTCTTGAGCAATATTCCTCTTGTTTTTGCATTAGAAACATAGATGAGTAGAAGCTATATGTTTTTGTCTGTTAAAGGTGATGCAAACATCACTTCGAGTCAATAAAACAAATGGAGTGATCAAAGTTGCCAAGTGGACAGTTTAGAGGCATTTTGATGAATCGGCACACAAACAAAACCATCTGTATGAGATATGTTTACATTTGTAGAAGAAGAACAGGGCAGCAGAAGAAGAATGGCAGCCAATCATGCAAACAGCAGAGAAAACATTGTTCTGTTGTGACAAAAGTTAGTTTGGTCTTGATGTCAGAAAGTTAGTGATCTGAATTCTAAGTAAATACAAGCTCAAGGTAGCTAAATGCTTATGGGTGTATCAATGTTTAACTCCATCTCTCTTTTCCACAATGCTGTTAATACACTAAGCCTGACATTCTGCTTAAATGTTGACACATACCAAATTACTAGAATTTCTTTCATATCTGATAGATTTTTTTTGAAGGGCAAGGCCACAGAATGCATGAAATCAACCCACATTTTTAAACTGACAGCGAGTAACTCCACAGTTTACAAGGTTGTAAGCAAAACAAAATCTGAGTTTGAAGCAACTAGAGTCCAAAGTGCACTTAATGATGTTTTAATGGAGGCTAAGTGAGAGTAAAAGCACATGTGAGTGAAGAAGACTGACTTTGAAGAGATTAAGACACATGAAGGTCAAACTGTAAAAACATATATCAAATGTATCAATTTTTATTTTTTTCACTTTTTTATATAATCTCCAATGAAATCACACCATGTTGTACTGAGGTCTTGGCATGGATTTCTCTCACTCAACATCTGAGCCCTGAGGAGGCTGCTGATTATTTCTGAATGTAGTATTGATCCTCTTCATGTTTGACTTTATGCACATATGTCATCATAAAGAATACTTTTGTGATGCTCATTTACAGCTTTGAGGCTACAACATTGATATTGACAGGTTTAGAATGTGGAATCCCATGCAACAGAACCAATTCAGAAAGTGTAATAAATCAACGTGTGTAAGATTTTGATTTGAGATGTGTAAACATGACCTGTCACAGATACAAGGTAAACATGTTCAATCTGATTTTTACTGAATGTCATTGTAAATCTGAGTTTTTCTTAGGTAAAAAAAAACAATGGTCATGAAGTTAATTTCTTGATGTTTACATTTGGTGTTTTGGTTCTCAAGAGGATTATCCAATCAGAATTCAGAATGAGCCTCACGTGACGCTCTCATTTGAGTTGCCAGTTTGGTTTCTTAGAGCTAAGTTGATTCGTAGTTTTTATTAGGCTCCACCCACATTGTGTAAAAATGTGATTCTTGGGAGCAAACCAACAAAGAGACAGGTGTATGAGAAAGTGACTGTCATGTTATTCTCTAGGTTAATACAATTTTTTTCCCGATTGGTCAGTATCTTCTAATCTTTAATGTAAGTCGGGGAATATCATGATACAAATGGAATTGTGAGCTCATCCCTGTAACAATCGAAATTTCCCATTTCTCTATTTGATGCAACTGTCTGTTCAAATATTGACTATTTTTCATACTCCTCTTATGGATCGGCTTCCAAATTGTCAAGTCCACTTTTTAATAGCAATTCTAGGTTTCTTTTTTGGAAAGTCGCTTTTGAATTTTGACGATTGCAGGTGAAGAAATTGATCTCGTGATCTGGCTCCAAGAAAAAATCTTGGAGAGATATGCATTTTTTGCCATATCACCCTACTTGAATGTATGGGTCCTTTCACAATCTGGCAACCCACTTTCATCTGTAATTGCAATACGTTTTTTAAACCATTAGTTGTGCATCTAATACATGGTTTCTTTAAGTTAGAGCTGCAAAGGAAATTACACATAAATAAACAAATAAATCTTGTCTGACATGCTAATGCTGCAGTGAGTCTGGATACTTTATGGACTGAACAGTAGATCTCAGAAGTCTGATCTTATGAAATGTGTGCCTGTGCAACGCAGCGTTAAACAGCATGTCACATGAACGCATTTTCTATTATTTGCGTGTTTATTTCATGTTTTGCTGGTCCAGCTCACTTACATGGTGGATGTAAAGACATTTTTCATGCATATTAATAATCCTAATCTTAACCAACTCCAAGCCCCAGACCTATTCTTACCAATTTTTGTAACTTAAGACGTGAATTTAGCCATCGACCCCAAATAAAACCTTCTTTATGGCCTCAACCAAAAATGTGTCTTCAAAGCGCCAAGAAAATGGGCGACAGAAGCGGAAGAAACTATTTACAGGGCGAAGCATCGACACACAATACAGAGATCTAATACATATCCTTTAAAAGTATAGACTCTTATAACTTTGCCTTTATTCTAGAACTCTGATCGCAACATTTTAAAGAGCGTAGTAGAGGCCAATAGAGCGGTTGGCCAGGTTACCAAACACATAACAAAGGCTTATTTACTGGAGTATCTTTAAGTAGCTAAATTGCACAGCGAAGGTCAGGCTGTGCTGAAGTATAGGCTGACAGAGCTGTATTTTGTGAAGGCTGGCTGCTTTTTGTGGGAAAGCTGAATGCATAATCAAGGCTCCCCAGTCTCCTCAGGGACGTGATGCTGATGAGGAGGAGGTCTGGCCTTTTGCTGCTCCTCTTTACTGCACGGCCCTCTCCCCTCCCACTGCCAGCCCATCCTGTCTATCCTCTCATTACAGCCTTTTAGCTTTCCACGCTCATTTTAGACTTTCTGCAAATCTGCAAGCTATGTATCTCATACGCTGATTTAAGGTGACCCAACGTACTGATTCAGATTATTTTGTTGGGTCAACTTGTACTTGTCTGTAGGCAAAGTTGTTCTTGAGTGAATCTTTTAATTGTTTCTGTGTCAAATATAAGGACAGATTTTTGGACTCCAATCTAAATTAAAAACTATTTGATGTAGTATTTGTCATTTTCAAGCCCCACTGTGTAACTTTTCAGACAAAAATAAACTTGGAAGCATGTTTTTGCATTAAAAAGTGTCACTTTACTTTGGGCAAGCATGCCTTTTACAAAAAAGGACTCTGGTTTGATTAGGATTAGGGCCTCTTCTAGTTTTTCTTATGTCTGTACAGGATGACATAAACATATCCATATCATTAACAGTGTTTCACTTTCTATTTCAATGAAACCACAATGACTTTTGACTTTCAATGTACATGTTGTCACTAGTTGGGCAAGATGTTCCCCCGCTTAAGGCCCAAAGTCACTGGGTTAGGCTCCAGTCACATGCGACCCCTAACGGGAACAAGCATCAGTAAAAAAAAGATGCACACAAGACAGTTGCTCTATCCCAAGTCATAGACTGAGTAATAGCTTTATCTACTGTCTGAAAGGAAATTACATATATGGGGAAGTTAAAGTAATCAAACTGATCTTGCCTGATATGCTAACTCTGTAAAAATGCTCAAAACAAGCCAGGAAGATCTATGAACTTAAAAACAGTGCAGAAGAATCTGGGAAACTTAGAACAGTGTTTTCTGAGGCTCAGAGAGGTAAGAGCAGTATGTCACAGACACAACTCGAGCTGTGTTTTAATGAGGAAACAATATTAGAACAAGACAAAACAAATAATTGTTGACAAAGAGCTCAATGTTTTTCAAAATGATCTTCTATTTTGACACACATTAAAGAAATCAATTACAAATGAGTCAATACCAGATTTTAAAAGGGCATATCAGTTCTCAGTAGACCTGTTAGTTTAAACCCAATTTCCAGTCTTTATGCGTCATAGTTTAGTATTAAATACAGTACATTGAAAATATGCAATAGCTCACTTTTAAAGCCAATTTATTTATACACTGTTTTTTTATTAGCCAGTGAAACAGGCATGTTTTTTATACTGTTGAAAATAAATTCCACATTGCTCAATGGCAACCCTGTTTAAACTAACTAAAGCTGTGCAAAGCTGTAAAAATATTAGATTGAAAACCCCATTCACACAACCAACGCCTGAAAAAAGTAGGCTATTTAAATATTGACACATGTAAAACATTCAAATGAATAGTTTATTTACTAAAGCTTACATGGACTTTCTATCTTTGAATGAGTTTGATAAATTCACCTGAGCTTGGCTGATGGTGCAGTTCTTCTGAGAGCCACAGTCTGGGACAACATACCAGCTTCTAACCTCCACAGTCCCAAACCTCATATTATAGGTCAAGAGGAACCAGGTCTGTGAGCACTGATCCTCATATTTTGTTAAGAGAAGTCATATGTTCACATTAGTTTACATTTCATCTATTCTAAAGTTATGTAAAACGTCATTGACTTTGAATGTAAGACTAAACATTTTACAACAATCTTATGTAATTGAAGCGTTAAACAATACTTTTAATTCACTTTGTGGACACCATTGGATGATGCACCAACAGGTACTTTTTGCTTTAACTTGTTGCTGCTTTTTCGTTGTTTTGTAGTCCAGGGAGTAAATTATGTTTCCTTGTCAAGGCCTACAAATGAATATTAGCATGATGCTAAATATGGTGCAGCCATCTTTTTTAAAGCAAATTGTCCTTGAAATAATTACATCTATAAAACGTAAATTTGTGTCAGCGATCATTGCCGTTTCTGTGAGGTTACAAATTAAAAGATAAGGTTAGTTCTGGCTAACACTGTTCGCCGATTGGACTTCCTGTTTTTTAGAAATTTATTTGTTAATTTTGGAGACATTCCCACTCAGAGACACAAAAACACATGTTTATACAAATTTTTAGTCCAACAAAATCATTTATATAAAGAGTCATGCTTTTGGTCAAGTTTAGCTATAAAGTTACATGGTGGGTCTTTAAAGTGGAAGCTATGAAAACTGTCATGACTGAGGCTCAATGTCTTTTGTCTGCACTCTTTATTTCTTTACTTCTTTTTAAAGTAAATTTTATGCTGATTATTTAATTATTGTAATTTTGATGCATTTTCCTGCCTTGTAAAGCACTGTGAATTGCTTTGTGTATGAATTGTGCTATACAAATAAATTTGCCTTGCCTTGAAATATCTAACCAGACCTTTGCACATTTTCAGTCTACTGATTTCTAGTTCACTGTCTGTTCACTTTTCATTCATTTTAGCCGACCTCCATTTGTAAAATTGCCCTAGAACATGTGCTGTCACGTGAACACAACTTATTGCACTTGTCCGGTCCTCCAAGACGCCATCCTTTTCCACACATACATCATGTACCACTTCTGTCCTCGGAAAACTTCTGACAGAACCAGACAACTGCAGACAAACTCAAAACATCGCACACGAACTGCAATTTTGGAGATGACCCGACCAAGTCATTTTGCCATCTCAATTTCCTCGCTGTCAAACTCACTCAAATCATTCCACATAACTGATTTTACATGCTTCTAACACACCAACTTTGAGGCTAAAAATGTTGCAGATTCAGCCCAGTGCTGCCTGCGGTCCTTTGGCTTTAAGAGCACTCGAACGCTACGATGTGGTCTATATGTACATGAGTGTCAGAGTGTGGGGTAAGTGCAGTCGTTGGAAATAGACCTTTTACAGTCTGCTGATCACAGAGCTGACGCTGTAGCTTCATTGACTCTTCTAAAAGTGTCCGAGTCAGGAAGTTTCACCCAAAAAGCTCAGGGGAACACTCTATGGGAGTGATACGTCTTGAATAGTCATCAAAATGGCTAAATGACATCATTACACTCTCACGTTGGGCTCATTTTACTGTGTAATCTTCACTTTAGATCTAGTGTAATCGTTTTTGTGCTGGTAAAGATGACTTGCAACAAACAGTGTCACAACCTGTTCTAATATTTTTCAAATGTGTGATTTCTCAAATTGATTTTTGATTTGGAATCGAAAATCAATTTGCATATGCAGAGATGCTTTTGCACAAAATCACAATTGTTACTGCACATGGACAAGCTAGTCTAATAATTATTTTTTACTCTTTAAAAATCTTTTTGAGTGAAGTGTTGGTAAAAACACAGGGGCAAACTTTTTTCTTCTGTGGGTCAAAATGAGCATTTTATTTTTATTTTTTGGAGGACAAGCCTGAGTGACACTAAGCCTCAAAAGCAGAGGTGCCCAAAGGGGGCCGGGGCCAAACTCAGCCCACTAGGGGGTAAAATTTGGCCCGCAAAGGGATCCTAGAGTTTTGTTTTAAATACAATTTTGTGTTAAAAAGACTGTCAAATGACATGAAATCAGGCGTAATCTCCTGAAAGCTGTTAATACAAGACATTGTAATCGTAATTTCTTCTCAAATAAACTTTTTAAATGCAAAACAATTTTTCTTTGGCCCACAGCATGCTTCAAAGTAATACATTTTGGCCTGCCAAGGGAAAAAAATCTGCTAATTTTTGCCCACCAAGGAAAAATATTTGGGCACTCCTGCCTGTTTGTCTCTGAATCAGATTTTTTATTTTTTTTTTTTTAAGTTATTACAACTAAATAAAGAATATAGAGGTTGGTGAAAACAGGAGTTTTCTTTGAGAGCACTATCATGATAAAGTAAAAATAGATTTTACATATGCCCTCTTTAAATAATAAAACAATCAAGCCTGGGTGATAAGAATAGTGTAAATGCTGAGAATGAGAGGGTGACTTTACTTATTCTTAGTTTAATTCTAATGACCTGGTCCATGTTTAGTGTGTGAACAGCAAACTATTCAAAGGTGCCCATGTTGGTTGATTTAAGCTCATTTTCCTTCTTTTCTTCAACAACTGTAAAATGATGAGCTGTTCCAGTGTACAGGCAGAGGAGAGGTGTAAATGAATGTATATGTATGCCTGCTCTGGGTGATAATGAGCTGCCATAGACTCACATTAGAACTCTGACAGTGCACAGAGCAGAAGACTTTGGATGTTTTTATATTCACACCATTGACCTTCACATAAATCATGTAGGTATGTCAATACATTAGCAATACTGTGAACAGGCAAATGTCAGGACTGGAAAAAGGAGCATAACCCTATTACTGGATAGTACAGAAGTCAAACAAATCTGATAGGAAAAAAAAAAAAAAGATTTGTTTTGTCAATTTATTATAGTGAATCAAACTGAGCACACTCTTCGTGAATCAAAACCGACATAAAAGTTTCCATTAAAAGTATTTTCTCCATTGTAGTAAAAAAAAGGCTTTGCTTTGGAGAAGCTAACTCCAAATACTATTAGACCAATTCACAAAATAGTTTGGCTGGTTCTATGGTTACGATTGAGCCTTTCTTTTCAGTTTTGCAGTGTTGATGGCCTTTGCAAGAGCAGTGCTTTGTCGTAAAGAGTCACAGAGCTCCTGAAAAGTAGCACAAAGAAGTGCACAAGAGATGCAGATGCAGATGCATTGCATTACATACAGTATTTTGGGAAATTCATGGGAAAAAGCCAGGCTGGCACTAGCTAGTGTGAGTGGTGTATTTCTTTCTGCATTGTGTTTTTGGTTTATGATTGTTGGTGCAGGAGTGAACCACAGGACACAGCCGAGCACTTGGAGGCGGTCTCCATTTAATCTGGATTACAATAAAAGTGAACAGAGTCATTGTGTGCAGTTAACAGTTTGCCCAGACTACAAAGAAGAGACAATGACATTGTCAGTATTTTTCTTGACTTTTTCGCATCAACAAATAAAAACATCGGAACAAGTCAAAGGTTTAATATTGACTTACAAGTATAGCTTCAAAATGCTCTCAAAACACAGGGTTACATTGCAGGACCAACCCGCCAGGTATGTAGAATAAACAGCAACAGAGACAATTTTATGTAATTTTAACACTATATATAATAAACTGGTTAACACTAGTACCTAGCTGACTTTCATTTCACTCTCAGCTACTAGTTCAGATATCGCAAGACTGAAGATGGTTCTGCCAAACTAGGAGGTACAACCAGCCAATCAGTGGACAGAGATGAAGCCGTGTGTAGGCCAGAGCCAACTCAAAATGAGATAGCAAGTGACTGTAAAGCATCTTTTCTCCTTCTTTGACCTTGTGTCAAATAATAACTTAGAATTTGATTTTGTATATTTCATTTTTAAGTTTACCTCACAAAAACTGTAACAATCGCTAACATGTCACACACACAGGCATATATGTTTGGGCGCAATAGTTAGGCTGGAGAAAAGAAAAGAAGTGTAGGCATTTTATCGTGTGTTAGGTTCAGTGGAGTTACACACTTGTACCTGCTCCTATTGAGACGAGCTGTGCAGATAGACCTGGTGTCTGTCCTGCAGTACATTGGTGGAATATTTGGTTCATAGTTTTAGTGCTCACAAAGTTCTAGAGTGACCCCTTGTCACTGTTTAGAAATGCCAGACCTTTATGCAACATTTCTGTTCCTGGTGGAGCACAGAGTTCAGCTCAAGCTCTCTGCAGACTTTTGGTTTGTGACAGCTCTGCTCTGCTCCTAAACCTCTCCATTCTAAATGGGTACAATCATGATTAATTAAAGAGTTGAATGATGTGCAAGTTTTTATTTGTTTTTATTTAAATACACAGCTCTAAAATATAGTTACCAATAGAAAGTACTTATAAAGTACTTATTCTTTAATCATTTAAAGTTGAATATATTGTCCCAACACTTACTACAAGTAATATCTTTCTCTCAGTTCTGAGACAACAGATCAAGCATGCTTTAATTCAGATGATGTCAATGGCGCTGATAATATCGGCCTGACTCACTCTCCTACATTTAAGCTCACTTTAACACACCAACGCTATGTCTGACAAGGGCAATTAGGCCTTCAGTCTCCTCTGACAGCTAGGTAACCTTGTATAAGTGTGTGCGGCTGCTGAAGTTCCCATCGCAATAAAATCAAATGTAATATAGCTTGAGCCTTTGAAAATGAAGCACTGTGAATGGTGCTAAGTTTGCTGAGATGTCTGAGGCTACGTTATGAGTGCTGCCACCTCCAGACTGAGCAGGGTGTGATGTTCTCCGTGGCTCTGAGATCTATTTCGGATCCAAGTGCCAATCATGGTGCTAATCGCCCAGCAACAACATGCATCGGCAACCGAAATATAACTATGCAGCTCCAGCTCTCATGACGGCCGGAGCATGACTAACACCTACTGTATTAAGAGAGTTTAAAAGTGCTACTTTGTTCAAACTTTCTCTTTGTGATGCTAAAGGTGTGCATGCTGGGAAAATGAAGGACGCTGAGATGGAAGATGAGCGAAAGTATTGGATTACAAAGCACACACATACAGTATGCTAATTAGAAAGAAGCTTGTGGAATTGGCTGACTCTGCTCTTAGCCAAGGCCGTCAACACTTGCATCTTAATCAGGCTGCTTGACCAGGGAGCTTACTGTAGAGAGCTGCAATAATAGTGGACCTAACCTTTGATTCAAGTTTACCCAGCGAGCTCAAGGACCATCACTGCTGTTCTCGGAAATAAGTTTTTTTTTTAATTGTAACTCGCAATGCTGTAGTTGTAATATGCATCTCATCTTTACAAAAGCATATTGAGTTTCATTATTGTTGTATCTCCAATCCTTTAGCCACTATTTAAACCTCCTTGTGTGGAAGCATATTCAGGCTTAACTAGCTGATTCTAGTGCAATGTTTTGGTCATCCGAGTCTCCAGGGCTCATACTGATGGTAAATAAATAAAGTCTCCTGTCTTACTTTGGTCTAGGACTTGTTGGGATAATACTTCGATATGTTTTCTTTACAGTTTTGGTATCATCTGTTTGATCTCTCATTTCAAAATGTACAACCAATCATTTCCAATCTGATGTGATTTCATTTCCATCTGTCGATTCAGATCGGGGCAGCTAACATGGAGATTGTTTAAATAGAGTTGTTTTTTGTTATGCAAAAGTTTATTGAGTGTCTTCACCCCAGATAGCACCAATTTTTAAATCTGTTAAATATTTATTGAAATATTTCATGGCAAAGTACAGTGGTAACTCCTATGAATTCTAGAATGTGAAACCCAGCAATAGTTACAGTTGGCAACGCACCACTTTTAGGGGCGTGTCCTGCTGAGGGGGAAAACATCTCCAACCTCACCACAATAAAGAATGGGAAGCTAAACTGTTTACCTCTTGTAAGACTTTTTCTGGTGAATTAAATGTATTTTTAGCACAACTAATTCAAGTCAAGTTACAACCGGGTTTAAATGGAGGTTACTGAGATGTTGTTATGTCAAAAAAATAAACAATAAGTTAAAAAAGATGCTAGAAGACACCAGGCGGCGCTAGCATCACGTTAGCATTTAGCTTGCAGCTACCGTTAGCATTGCTAGATATACTTACATACTTGGAAGGTTGAATCACTTTATTCATCCCCGTGTCTTCGTGTCTGTATTTGACACAATATATCTATTAAAGTCCACATTTGCTGTTGTCGTTTTGAGCAGTGACTGATAAAGCTGTTGTTCTGATTCACTCCCAATGTTAACTTTCCCCCTCGGAGGTCCGTTAGTGGGCGTGGATGCTGACGGTATCTATTGTGTATTGGCCATATCTGAAGTTCTAAATCCTGTTCACTATGTGATGGGAAGATAATATTACCCGATTTGTTCCGATACATAGATTTGCACACGCAAAAAAGTGAGTCAGTAGAAAAGAGCTTCATTGATGCAAATCATGTGACAACAGCAGCCTGCCTTGGACATTATTATTGTTTCAATGAATCTTAATTAATTCACAATTTTGACAAACATGAAGAAAGAGATCTCATCCACAAAAACTCAACTTTGTTTTCTAGTAGACAAGGCTATAAAGCAGCTGAACACGTTGATAATGACAGAGACAGTATTTGTTTTACCGTTGTGTTGTCTTCATTAAAGGGACTGTACTTGATTTTTTTGCAACAAGATAACTTAAAAGCAATTTATCCCTAGCACTGATGCCTTGTTAATGTATCTAATCAGGTGGAAATTAGTCCCCAAAATCCTGTCTATGTCTAATAAAATCCCGTTTGTGTGCAGCTTTTTCTGTTTTTGTTTTTAGCATTGTGGCTAACTGTTGTTAGCATGGTGACTCACCTCGCTGCTAAAAGCTGTGAAAAACATTAAAACTCATCATGATGAACAATTTTGAAGCTCAGAATGCATTAGCTACGTGAGGAAATCATGTAGCCTGAAGGAAAAAGGTTAAAATTAATTATTTTTGTTTGTTTACATTATTAGGATGCAAAAATCAGGTACAGTCCCTTTAAGGCTCAGGAGTTAATTCCTACCTTGGGTCTAGTCTCCAGTAAAGCAGAGCGCCTAACTTGTTTACTCTCTCTCTCTATCTCTCTCTCTTACTGCTCTTGTCTTTTTACAGGCCTCAAACAAATAATATGGAGTAAATAACTGCCTTTGGAATCAGAGACTAAAACAATAATGTCGGTGTCGCAGTTTTTAGAAATATTTTAAAAAGCTAGCAAATTAATTTAATTTTGAATTGACAGAATGTTGAGTGAATCCAGACGCATCATAATCAGAAGGTAGATCAAGTCATATCGTCATTTGTAAGATACTTTAAAGAATTGTATCGCTGTAAGGATCCAAGATTCTCGACACTACTGTTCACCGTTTCTGCCTCATTTTCAGCTAAATTCCTACCGTGAATCATCCATCTGCAGCTATCCGCGGAGCTGTTTACACATCTGTATTTGGTCGGTGTTAAACATTGCCCATTAGCAGCACAAGCACATTAGAACACACACTTGGCACATGCTTTTAGTCCTCTGTACCCTGCACATCTGCTTACATGCACATCTGTCGCCATGGCAAATGCATTTTCACTTGTTAATGTACATCCTCTTCCAGCACATTGGCACCCTTGAGATATAAGCCAAGTTTTCTCCATCTGGCTAAATGCTATCGCTCAGAGCCTTATGGGTGTTGAGGGATGTGTGCTGCTTATCTTTAGTCAGTCTCCTATGACAAATGGGCTATAAGTATTGCTCTTTGGATCCCTTGGTCACGCTTGCACAGGCAGAGGCACATGTGATGGCTTCAGGGTGGAGGGTCTGGTCAGTGTACACCCTATACGATCATCTCTTTATTCTACTCCTGATCCCCATGTTTATTCAAAGATAAGTAGTAAGAATTCTGCTGGATTGAGCTTCGCTGTAGGTTTGTGAAAGAAAAATCAAGTTGTGTTTTGTGAATTGAGAGCTCCACAGGAAGAAGATGTAATGTGTTCTGTGTCAAATAGCGCATATTACAAGTGTTGTCTATATAATTTACGTTCATGTAATCCTTTAAAATGTTAAATACAATTGAATCAAAATTAAGCTCGATCAACATATGGAGAATAAATCGTAACTACTGTATTTTTTTCTCATTTCACTCAGCTTCACCTCTGAGATGTTTACATATCGTCAGTTATTGGTTCATGGAGCTTTTCCCCATTCTAAAGTGCCATAAGCCCTGTTTCCATAGTGTCGGGTCGGGGTTGTATGGTATGGTACTGTTTCAACTGCGCAAAGCGACCCGTTCCGCTCCACTTGCTGGGTCTATAGTGAGCCGCTTTTGGCCCTGCGGTCACCCTGGACCCTGGGGCAGACCTTACAGCGGTCCCTCCTTTAGACTCAATGATTAGACAAAAGAAAACACAGGCTCAGGCGAAACCAGATGGAAAAGAGAAGATAGAAACATGAAATAATGTTCTTCACCAAAAGCCGACTTGATTCTGTTACAATCTATTGAAAACTGTATTTGTTGCTCCGATAGACTTAATAAAGCAATGCTTGCGCGTTAAGACTTGGTAATTTCTATTTGTTGAGGCAAGACACTTTAAAAAAATTGTAAATCCTGTGCGTAATGTGTCCAACATAGTCCACCCTCAATGCAGTGAATAAAACGGGTAGAGTACAGCGTAGAGTCGCACAAGCTTTGAAAAAAGTACAAAAAAATGACAATAAACCAGAAGTAGTTTCTTGTGTACACCAGCCTACCCTCCTCCCACAGACTTCAACTTTTTACTCTTTTTATTATTCACTCTGATTACGCCAGAAAGAAAAACTATATAACGTGTGAGTGACGTCAGCTGCTCACGTAGCAGACACTCAGGAGCCTGAACTTGCAGTAGAGATGCTCTCCATCATTAACATAAGGGGAAAACGCTCCAGTCAATTTAAAATTTGCCAAAATGTCTTCATAACTTTGTAGTTAATAAAGCTGCAGGAACAGATTTTTATAAACTTTTTATAAACACGTTTTTTAAACCCCTATGGAGATTTAGCTTGTTAAAGCAGGAAGTGTGTAGTTACTGCAGCTCCATAGGTTGCGTTCACTTGACGTCAGCCTATTTTGTTGGTAAATAGTATTGATGTTACAGTAATGAATCTAGGAGTTTTCACAGCAAAGTATATTATAATACATTAAGAAAGACTGATTTCTGTCCACTATCTGGCCTTATGTCATCCTCACATTCTACAACGTGAACATAAGTCATTCGAAGCTAAGTCTAATGGCACGTCTTCAAGAAGTTAAAAACAGTAATACATTATCTCAGCAACATTATTCAAACTGTTTTTTCCACAATGTCTCATGAATGTATAATGTAAGTGTCTTGGTTGAATTACAAGTATCACTCAAAACATAAATGGACCAGAAAATGGCAGAAATAACCTTTCTACCCTTGTTTTGAAATTTAAACTCGACATTTCTGTTCATCACTTTTTAATTAGCTGGCTGTCATTTACTTTTAAAGGACACATTATGCATTATGTTTTGACCTATATTAAACCACATGTTACTTTCTGTTTGTAAGGCAAAGACGGAATCACAGAAGGGAGATAAACTAACCTAGCTTACTCATGCAGCGAAACTGACAAGAGAACAGCTCAGAAGGAGTGATAGGAATTTGTAGACTCAATTAAAAGTAGGGGTGTCCAAATTTTTTTTGGGAAACATATAGAAAAAAGGGCCACATATTACATTAGAATGAAGTGAGATATTCAGAATTTTGCATTTGATAAGCCACATTTAGCCCCCAGGCCACTGTTTATCTGATCTAAGCTTTACCTTTGAAGTCACAACATTTGACCATTTGAAACTGAGTGTTTTCTGAGACTCAGCAATTTCGAGTAAAATTGTTTATTAATAACATCATTAAAAGTAAGGCAACTATAGTCATATAATCCATTTACAGCTCTGTAAATAAAACTACTTTCTACTAAGAGAGAAAGTCCTGGGAGAAATTGTATGCCATAATGCTATCTTTTAAGATGTTTTCCAGTGAATTAAGTGTATTTTTAGCACAACTAATACATGTCGAGTCACAACCATATTTAAATGTATGGTGTTGATGTGGTATTATGTCAGAAAAGTAAACTGAAAGTTAAAGAAATTTGCTGGCGGCGCTAGCATCACGTTAGCATTTAACTCACAGCTACCATTTGCATTGTTACATAATGTTTACAGAGTTGGTCTGTTGAATATTTTTGTTCATGTCTATGTCTATTTGACACACTACATTTCCTTAAATCCACATTTTCTGTTGTAGTTGATGAACAGTGAGTGATAAAGCTGTTGTTCTGATCCACTCTCAATGTTAAGTTTCCCCCACGGAGGTCTGTTAGTGAGGGCTTGGGGTAGGTAAAGATTAGGATTAGGATTCTGTTAGTATTCATAAATAATAACACATCTTTACAACCACCATAGTAAATGAACTTGGGCTACAGCGCATGTCATATTTACGCAAAAAATGAATCAAATTGTGCTAATCATATGCTTTTGACATGTCCTGTTATGTTGAGGTAAAAATACACTTTCTTGTGAGATCGGGTTTGAGTGTCCTTCCCACACCGTATTTTGCATTTACCAAGGCTTTTAAATAAAACATTGGAAACACTAACACACAGAAAAAGTACCACAACTGATTCCAGTCTTATTTTTTGTGATTTGCAACTTCATTTAGAATCACCAAGCATCTAATTTTCATCACAAACAATGTCCATAATTACAGATATCATGCAGTGTTAAGCAACCCAAAGTGGACGAAGAGTCACACTTGTGGACATGCTGTGTGGACACTCAGTGCATTAGACAGGCCACAGGCGCATTCATGTGCAAATCACATGTATGCTTCAGCTGCTCTGCTGCACCAAGCATGAATTATGAAAACTGTGAAGATTATAGAAAATGTACCACGCATGATTGTACACTATTTCTTCTCAGTCAAGTTTTAGGAGCAGTGCATAGCCATTCTTTTTGTTTTGTTTTAAATTCTTATACTTCAAGGTATGGTTGCTTAGTTGCCCTGGTAACATTATAAAAGCGTTTCTAAAAAAGTAGTGCAAACTTGAGTGGCACTTTTCGATGACTCACGAAAAACCTCCCACCTTCACACAAACTGCAGTGCAACTCAATGACTTCTTAAGTGCTGTACATTTAAGACCTGCTTTGATTAATAATATCATCAAAATGTATTGTGGAGATTTGGCTCACATTATTTTGATGTTGAGGGGAAGTCTCTATTTATTCATATATATGCTCAATATTCATTGGGAGCGTTCATGGGTCCAAAGTAGTAAAAAAGTCAGGTCCTCATCAAGGATTGTGAAAAATCATAATGCTAGTTCAATAACAGAGCCTTCTAATGACCATGAAAATGAGGATAACAAGAGTCCTTTGTTTATAGAGCAAGAGATGCAAACATGTTTTGGCCAATCAGGCCTTTGCTGGAGTCAACATTTTATTTTATCTTTTTTTTTTTTTCAAATCAACCAGTTTTGTTTTAATTCAACATTCTTGTATAGTTTTACTGTCTACTTAGTATTTAACCCTCGTATGGTGTTCGGGTCTGTGGGACCCGTTTTCGGTTTATATCAATAAAAAAATAAAACAATAAATAAATTTTTCATCCTGAAATTCTATGGCTTTGGCTCATTTTCGGTGAAGAACATAAATCAAAACTCATTTTCAATGACCGCATACCGTACACCCCCCCTACGCATTTATATTACATACAGGGTGTTCGGGTCCACTGGACCCAGGGATAATAAAATGTGGAAAGTATAGGTCCTGCGTACCTTAACTCTGTCTTTCTCCTTTCTGGAGCTACTGAGAGTGTTTTCTGTCCCTCCTGTTCCTGAACAAAACTTCAACATTGTTGCAACCAACACCGTCTGCTTTTACCTTCTGTCTTGCGAGAACCAACCTTTTTGTTTTGTCATACCCAATCCCACCTGTGAATTAGGGGTGTGACACTATAAATAAAGGCTTTACCAGTGTGGTAGTTTATCAGAAGTGATCAAGATGGCCAAAAGATTATCTGCTGAGAGGGCCCTGCAATTGATTTGGGAAGAGAGAGAAGTAGGCTGGGCGATTTGGAAATAAATGTAATTACGATTTTTTTTTTTTTTTTTTTTCATATTGACCAATCTCAATTTTTGATTTGATTTTGTTCAACCTTTTCAAAAACAAATATACACACATACATACATACATAGATACATACATACATACATACATACATACATACATACATTATGTACATATACACATGACTTTTGCTCCAAACTAGACATTTTTACTGACAAAGGATTGTTTTTCAATCTTTTTATTCCAAAACCATAACCAAATAATTGATGATTCGATTCGATTTGATCTCTCGATTGTTCGTTTAATTGCCCAGCCCTAGAGAGAAGCTTCCTAGAGATCCTCGTGTCAACTTCAAAAGACAACATGTTCCACGAACACCAGCTTCTGCAGCCATTGTGAGGAGAATTCAAGAGGAGAATGCTTTTGCCTGATCTACCCGACCTACAAAACCACCATCTGATGAACCTGAAGTAAGTGTGTGAAGCTGGAGCAGTATGTCATGTACGCTTATGTAGCAGTACGTCATGTACGCTTATGTAGCAGTATGTCATGTATGTATGTTAGTAACGGTTCTGATGTTTTCATTATTCTAGGTTGTGGCCAGCAGAAACAAAAAGAAGCCCTGTGAAGTCTGTGGATCCAAGTTGGAAAGGAAAACTCTATATACATGTAACAAATACAGTATGCAACACACACACTGTAAAACTCTTCCCCTCATGTTTTGTATGGGCTTGTGTAAGCAGAGTTCAGTGAGGCTGATGTGATGAGACTGTTACTGTATATGTACAACTTATGTTATGTAAACTAACCTAAATGAGTTATATGTCTAATGAAGTTCAAATGAATAAAATCAGTAGTTGTGAAACATCTTGCTTCATTTGTAAATGTGTATTTTTTCACTCACTTCCCTTGATTATAACTGATTTTCATGTTTATATTACATTTTATTAAAAAACGAGTTGCACATTATTTCATAAATGTGTTCTATAAAAGGTAAAGGGCAAATATTAACCATCATTGCTGTTCATTTGGCTTGTAATTGTGTCAAAGTAAACATCTGTTGAGTATTTTCATGTGAAATTATTTGATTGTGTTGTTTTGAAAACCCAAAACTCTAGCGGGTCCATCAGACCCATGAACACTGGCTAAGTAACAAAAATACGAACACCACACAAGGGTTAAACATGATTGTTTTGTCTATTTTGACCCGTTTCTGGCCTATCTTTCATAATTATTTATACACCCTCGCATGACTTTGTCATGTGATTATTTCCAATTTAAGCACAGCTGGTTGATAAAAAAAAAAAAAAAAAAAAAAAAAAAAAAAAGATTATCCTAAAGAAGGCCTGATTGGCTGAAACGTGTTGGCAACTCTTGCTTAATAACGGACATATGACAGGGATTTTTTTTAAAGGTGAAAATTAGTCTGCAGTTTCCTGTCTTAGTATAATAATGTACCGAAAATCTACAAAACGTTTGTTGTTGTTTTTAGCAGCAATGTGGCTAACTGTTGTCAGCTTACCAACACGCTTCACTTTTAAAAGCAAAAAAAAAAAGTCAGTTTCACAAAGAGTCTAGCCAATTGTTTGAGCCTCAAACAGTCCAGTACCACATTCATTTTAGGTTATTTTAATCTGTTGTTTTAAGAAAATATGCTGGGACCTTAAAGCCTACTAGGTTATACCTGAGCTCTTATACTATGAACGTTGCAGAACTTATTGCACAAGTGATCCAGTTTCGTAGGACCGTCAGACCACGTTTAACCCAGAACTTACCTCGATAAACCCTAAATCTAGCTACGTAGTACAGGGCTCTAATTTTTGCTTCCTGAAAAATGTAAACAAAGAAAAATGAATCATTTTTAACTTCTTACATCGATCCACATGTTGTGTTTGCCTACCGCATTCTGATCCTCCGAATTATTCACCACAATGTGTTTTAAGTTTTTTTCTCAGCTGTTGGAAGCGGTATGCTAACGACATTTAGCCACAATTTAAAAAAAAACACAACAACAGGTGAACGCACTGGAGTTTGGTGAACAAACAGGACAGTATTAGACACAACATTGGGGACAGTAATAAAATCTATGTGCTAGGGGCAATTGATTGAAAGTTTTTTTGTTGTAAAAAATGGAGTAGGCCTATAGTCCCTATAAAGGCCAACCCCACCAACACACAGCGGCACGGCACGCCACTTGCCCCGCGCCAGACCCAACCGTCAACACTCACCAAATGTTGCGAAGCCAGGCATTATTTTCAACAATCCGGGGTCGTAATGGCTGAGTAATATGTAATATCATTGTTAACAAAATAGCTCTGACAAGTTAACTACTGTACTTTATTTAAATCGTAGAAAAAGAAACTACGGGTGCCGGCAGGGTCATTTCCTGGAGCGGCGCCGCAACGGAAACAAACAAAACCCAGCCCAGTGTGTGCACTTGGTCTTAAGGCAGCTGTCTGTGTTTTCAATAAAGAAGAAGATACATCTTTGGAACAAAATACTAATCTACTTTTCTTCCCAGATCTAATATAGTCTTTGTTTTGGTCTTGGTTATCTCTGTTTGTCCTGTATAATCTGGGAAATTCTGATGTTAAAAAAAGCAACGGAAAAATGCAAGAAGCTCAACATAAATAACAACAACCTGTGCAGGTAAACATGAATAGCTATTTTTGCTAGCCACGTATGTCTATATTTTTACATGTGTTAAATTGTACTCTAGGACATGACCTTGTCAGTGCTATTGAGGCCACTATCCAAACCAGTGATTTTAAGCTGTGCCTCCTCCTCTCCGCAGCAGCAGCATGTTCACCTGTGTCCCTCTGAATCACACACTGAGCCGTGTCAAAGGTTACAAAAACAATGGCCCACATAAGCCTAACAGCCCATTGTCTGCCCACTGCGTCTGTCTGGGTGAGGCGGAGGAAAGATCAAATGTGCTGCATCCACCGGGGCTTCGCTTATGTACCACACTGTTTGGAACAACAAGAACTCATATCTTCCTCTTTCACATTTTCTTTATTGTGTGATGATGGCTGTTGTGGGCGGCCAGGGACTGAAGTCAGAAGTAACAGGCAGTGTGAGTGAAAGTGGGTTATGTTTTACTGAGAGCTTCAAGTCATTTATTTCTTTTTATTACATAGCTACTCTATAATTTTGATTAAGATAGACATATTGAGCTTTTTCCAGTTATTAAGTATTGAACTATGACATACACAGATAATCTTTTGTCGAAAGATACATGTCCGTCCAGTTGGCTTTAATAAAAACACAAAACAGGACGTGGGGCTAGCTGTTTCGATCAGGTACGAACCACTGACCTACTGTACGTTCTGGCTGTTGAAGCTGGGAACTGTTTTTTTTCCGGCTCGGTGATAAACTCTTGTACTTGACTAGCAGCAGCGCTGGCTAGTCTTGCTGCTATTACTTGTGTCAGGCAGCTCTACAAGTAAATCAATGATGAATTTTGATTATTTACTTAAAAATGCACAGACTCCAATGCGTTTAAGAATCAGACAAAATAACATTAAACATTATGTAAAATGTTTTCAATAGAATAAAAGTTGTTTTACAGCAAATGTTTAGGCAAATTAAAATTTCATGAATTAAGAACATAAATTCACAAAATTCACTTGATAAGTAAAATTCTGAATTGGGTTATGATTTAAAGTGCCATCTATAAAGATGAAAATGTGTCCGCAATTTCCTGACTATATCTAATAAATAATGTCCCATTAGTTCATTAAAATGTTGTTGTTGTTTTTAGCCTTGTGGCTAACTGCTGTTAGCATATCGGCATATCTTGTTCCTAAAAGCTGTGAAAAGGACATAAAACATATTGTGGTGAACAATTTGGAGGCTCTGAATCCATTAGGTAAATGAGCAAAACGTGTAGACTGATGTAAGAAGTTTAAAATAAATAATTTGTGAACCAAAAATTGGTTAGGCCTCTATCACTTTATAGATACAGTAGGTTACTTAAAAAACAAAAACACACTCTTGTTCTTAAAAAGTTACTTTTAACTTGAAGTCAGAAAATAAATCCGATTATTTTCTTGATTGACATTTTACAGTCATAAATCTTACTTTTATGTGTATATATTAATGTTGTGCGCAGGAATAGGTGATAGATGAAAACAGGATATTTCTGACTCAAACATGCATTATTAAAAACACAACTTTTGAGTAAACAAAGTTGAGGAAACGCAATTGTGGCATAGGAAAAAAATGACTTTTCCTAAAATGTAGTTTTATTGCTGTGTATATTATGTGCCTGTTGTTGAGTATTAACTGCTGAATCTTTTAAGAGCGTTGTTGCAAAAAGTGAAATTGTAAATGCCAAAGCAGCAGAGTTGAATGAAGCTTGGCTGGAGTGAAAGAGTGAAGCAAAAAGAGAAGAAGAAGAAAGTCTAGCCAGCCCCCAGATGAGACCTCCACATCAAACACATCCACTCATGAATATCTCTCTGTCTGTGGATGTGGACTGTCCAGTGTCCGAGTGTTTGAGTTCTGTTAGTGAAATGCATCATAAGATTGTTTGATTAATCAATAACTGATGTCTGATGTGTAACAGTGGCTCTTTTCACAGAGGGTCCAAATCTGGTCTATAAAAGAACTGTTCCAATTGTGAACTGGTTACAACTAAGGCTGGCACATACTAGTCGACTAGAAAGGTCAGGCGCGACTACTTAGAAGAGTTGTTGGAGGATAAACAAATCAGATGTTGGCTTAAGAAAAAGTGTTTAGAGGAGACATCCAATCTAAACGAAATGACAATAAACACATTTTAAAAAGTTGATCTGCACAGTTCAAAAGCTCCACAAAATGTAGTTTTTAATTATCATGTGACGTTTGATTTCTGATGAAGGGCTGCATCCCTAAACGTCACAACATTTGGCTTAAGACACTCTTAAACTGTGTCTATACAACATAGTAAATGTCAGTAACATGTCTGATATTTCCCTGACCCGTTCTACATCTCTCCCTGCACTTTTCTTCTAGCTCAGGGTTCATTGCCCGCCGCCTTCTTCACACTGCATGAGTCCTGGAACGCACTGTAGTCTGCCCCGTGTAGCACACAAACAGTCCACCCCGAGTATGGCTCCTGCTCAGCTCAGTTATTGCACGAACTGTCGGCCCCAAAGAGTTTTGTCTGGCCTTCTGCATCCAGCACAGGTAGATCCACACCACATGTTCTTTTAAAGAGTTTTACAATGCAGTTTGTGGGAGATGGAGATGAGGAAAAAAGACTAAACTAAAATTTTGTAGTCGTGCAAGTTGAAAACCAGTTAAAATGTGACTTCTTTGCTCTAGCAGAAACCCCAAAAATACACAAGAGACTGACTTATTTTTAACTACGAAAATACAATAGGATGCAAGCACCAAAAACACTGTAACTTACACAAGTTTAAGGAAAAAACAAAAATCAAACTTTTACTTTTTAGAAGTGAAATTCAGTAACAATACCGCAGTCCCCCCACAGTTTTTTTTTTTTTTTTTTATGTTTTCACAAAGATAAACATTTTTTTTTTGACATTCAATCATGTATTTTTATATAATAATATAAATAGAATTAAATAAAACTCAATTGGGTTCAAAACTATTGATTTTACTGACAGAAGATTGGACGTTGTGCTTCAATGTGACTTCACAAACAAATGTGATGTATTATTTGCATTGTTTTTGTTGAAAAACCTTACTTTCCATCTCACGTATTAGAACTAAAAGTTAAATGTGTCCTGTGTCAGGAATTAAGCTTGAGCTCCTTCTATCGACTGCAAAAGAAAATACATCACCACCAAACCAGTTTTGCCTGATATGCTGATAGAAGGGTAGAGAAATCCTCAAAATTACCATGGATGATTTATAGACTTAAAACAGTGCAGAGGATCTCAGAAATGCATCTATGACAAGACAAATCTGGGACATTCAGAGCAGTGTTTTCTGAGGCTCAGAGTGGAGAGAATAGTATCTCACAGACAGAACTGAGGAAGCGACATAACACATTACTATAGCTTCAAAAAGGTATATATAAAAAGCATATGTCCCAGAGCTAGACATCCTGAAAAAGACAACGATTACGACAACACGGTCTCTGGGGAACAAAATGAATCAATCAAAGTTGAGTTATTTGTGCACGCTCCTAACAATCATAAATACCTGTAAAACCAAGATTTCTTCATAACAGAATTTGATTTTGTGACAATGCTTGCACCAACATCATTAAAGCTCTTTTCTCTGGCTCCTTTTCAAAGGCACAAACAGACGACCAAATCACCGAGCCATATAACGCTGCTTTGTTTTGCTCTTTTCATCCCGTCCTCACATCTTTCCCAGCGTGTCTCTGTGGTGGTTTTGAGCATGTGATTAGCATTAGCGTCCTCTGGTTGGGTGAGTGGCTCTCAGGCCGATGTGACTCAGCACCTGTTGATGGGACCAAATTATTCTAATGGCCACACACAACCAGCACTCCGCCTGTTTGGGGCAAAAAGAGATAATGTGCTTTATTTTGGATATGATGGTAATATAAGAGCTTGGATATGGTGAGAGTGTGTTTCATGTAATGTATATGGGTACTTACAAGTCATATAAGTAACCACAGTATCTTCGAATCTTCGACTTGTTATATCTTCCTTGTCTCATCATTAGTTTACTCACAGTTTTATTTAGAATGATTCCTGCATGTTTTAATAATCACTTTACAACTATAAAATGACACTTATAATCTGTGGCTTTTTATGTTAAAATCTTACAATGAAGAGGCGGGGCTTATCAGTTCAGTAGTTTTGCACAGGAAGTAAATTAACCTATTTACTCAGTTGTTTTACATCAATTTTGTGTTTAAAAAAAACAAACAAAAACAAAACGTAAATAGCTGATCTACAAAAACACAATAGGTTCTTTAATGTAGCTTATTTTCACAAAAGAAACACACGCCAATTATTACTAAAAAGCATCAAATTAAAACATACATTTTATATTGTTATGACTGCTATGAACTTTCACAGCCGATTCACTTAGTCTCACATGATTATGGTAGAATGTAGGTTTATATGGCTATATCAATAAAAAAAAAAATCAAGCAAGATTAAGATTACTTTTTTTTTTTTTATCGTTCTATTTCTGTGAGTGCCAAGCATGGAAGTATAATTAGAACTGGAAGATGAGTCAAAGATGGCGGCCCATTGTTTTCAATGGCTTCTGCTCATTGGCGCATTGACGCCGAAAAATTTTTTACTTCCGCGCTCTTTCCTGAATACGGGCTAGCGCCTCCCACTACCGTGACGTCAAAAAAGTGACAACATGACCAATCAGCCGATGGTGGCCTGAGCGGGGGGAGGGGAGATAGCGTGGGCAGAGCGGCAAGCTAGGCTAAACACGGTTTAAGCGTTAGGAGCATTGAAAAAATTTGAAATGTTTATGTTGTAAACTACAGAGAAATACCTTCAAAATGAGACCTTAGTTAAAGCTGTAGGTGCCGTGTCCGCAGAGCATGGACAGTTTGAAATGTCGAAAAATGCATTGATGCTCTATGGGGAAATTTTTGTCTTGGGCCCAACCGCTGTTCAGTGGAGCAGCCACATCGCCACTCGCACGGGGAAAGAGATAATGATAATGTAATACATCCATGGTGCCAATCTACAGATCTAAAATGATTCTTCATTAAAAGGACATGGGTTACTAAAGGATTGAGGCTTCATCATAAATAGAGATGACTCACATTTCAATTTTACATGACAAAAACAAAAACCTTGCCATCAAATACACTGTATAAGTCAACTGCTCCAAATGCCAGTGGTTTTCAACATTGTTCAGCATGAAGTAGGTGCACAGTTTTTACTTAAACTATTCAGTTGCAAAAGTTCTTTGACGTCTGCTAATGAAGAATGAAAAGAGTTTGCTCTGGACATCACAAAAAGGTTAAATAAATACATGAGTGATTCAGCTGAGCCACACTTGACCCACGGTGTAATCTTGTAATATATCTATATATTTTAACTTCAATAAATGATAAACTTGCATCCTCACTTTAAGAGAGACTTGGCCATAAAAAGGACTCTTAAAATATGGCCTTGAGGAGCGTCTTTTATTCAGTTTACTTTTTAAAGTAAATGGTTCTTTCAGCTTTATTTTTTCATATTTTGACATACTTATTTATCCTCATAAAAATTAAAAAAAAATCTAAAATATGATCATAGTTTTATATTTCTAAATGTAGCTGACATTACACCTACAGAACGTTGCATAGAGTCACTTTAAATGCTCACCATCAAAAATTGATGGCTTTCACAATAAATCTGTAACTGATTGACACCAAAGTAATAACAGTGTGTAAGCGCAATCTCAAACTGGAATCACTTTATATGGTAACAATAGGGTTGTAACAATATTAATGATATTGTGATTCCAAAACTAACAACATGACGATATTAAACAGTATGACTTGCAACAGAAATAATTCTGAGTTCAGAACATTAACACACATGTTATGCAAAAATATATACAATTCTAAATATTTTAATAAACAAAAACAAAAAACAAAACTTTATAGCCAATATGGTGAGAGAGTAATTTAATCTGAAGCTATGAATTTGCACCAAGAAATGGAATCACTAAATATAAATATATAAAAAAAAGTTACAAGTCCAACAATCTGCACCAACTGTTGCATCCAGCAGCCAAAATAATGCTACACGCCACTCAAAAGTGGATAAAGATGAGGGACATGTTATCAAAATACTCCTGATGCCCTTTCAAACTACTTGATTTAAAAATATGACAGTAACATCTCAATGAGTGCTAATTCATGTGATGCATCTTGTTTTTAAATAAAGATTGTATACTTCAAACCAAAGACAAATTTACTTAAAGTGACATGATATATTAAACATATATATTTTAAATGTGTAAATAAGTGGCCTAAATCAGTGGTTCTCAAAGTGTGTAGGGGTCCCTCAAACTTTTTTGAAGCATTGGCCATGTTTTCAATAAAACAATTTCCTGATATGCCATTCTAAACATAGAATTTTTGATAGAAAAGAGAGATACTGTAGCTTTGAATAGAAACACATAAAACCAGTAAAACTAACCATAAAAAATAAACAATGTATTCAAATTTGATGCACAACTTGGCTTTAATTTCCGTATTCTAATGTTATATCAGAGCAAAAAGTGATAAGAGGTCCTTGTAAGATTTTCAAGCCGATAAGGGTCCCTGGACTAAAGTTTGAGAACCCCTGGCCTAAATAATGCAAACACAGCACCCACGAATTATTATTGTTCTATGAAAAGCATGGACATAATTACAAAGCTGAACAAAACCTCTGCAGTAGTGTTTTGTAGTAGGAGAGCTGGTGTCAGGTCGGGATTCAGAAACTGCAACTGTGGTATTTCCACCAGGAGGCAGATGAGAAAGCCAGTACTTATGCAGCTATCACAGAGACTTACAAAGACATTTAACAAGACATTTAATAAACTTTAAATCTATATTTTGACCTGAATATTAACCATCACTGAACGACCAAACGTCCCACATTGGTCATGCTCCTTACACTATACTACAAGACCGCGCTGTGCCAGGACGGCCCACTTAGCCCGCCGCTGTCCTCTGCTGTGATGCTCCTGGTTAACACCTCCGCCTTAGCTCCCTGAATAATGCACGCTGTGGCTGAGTCAGCTCCAACACGCGGCAGTGGAGATGCAGTCTGGCAGCTCTGCATTCACACACATACACGGAGGCACACAGAGGAGGAGCCACCGGGAGATACAACCTGAACTGCATAATCAATGGACATTAAAGCGCGGCCCACACACCTGCCTATAGAGAGCGGGCTGGAAACGGGATTAGCTGCACTTTAATGGGGCTCAATCAGTCACTGTCTCATTGCTGTTTTTTCTAGAAGTTTATCAAGTTTATCACGATTATTGTAAACTGTCTATTTTCAAATAGCTTTTGAGGTAAATAAAATCAATCATCTGCTTTTTTAGAATGTTCCTTCTTCATGTTAATGTCTAGATCCAGCCACCATAGGCTGATCAGTGTTGCCAGATTTCCAGAGAAAAACAAGCGACCAATACCAAAACAAGTGACCTCAACCCTTCAATTAAAAAAAAATTACTAAACATAATCATTTACTTAGAACATTGTGTATCTCCACAAAACAAGTTTCTAGCAATTTTTAACTTTAATAACGACTTTTAGACATGAAAATATGCTAAAAATCCATTATATTTTAGAATCAGACCTGAAAAATAATTAAAAACCACCTCTTTTATGCAGCTCAAAAAATATAACCTTCAAAATTCATAAGAGACTTAAAATAAAAAAAGTCCAACATTGCTATAATAAAGGAAACCTGGCAGCTCGGAGACTAAAAAATTAGGTTGGAAAAAAAAAGTTTGTTTTTGATGAGATTCCAATAAGACGATTTTATCAAAAAAGCAGATTGTCACAGGAATGAGCTCACGATTTGATTTTTATCACGATATTGCCCAGCCCTAGTTTAGTCTATGGTGATTCTTTACTGTCACAATATCACGTAACAAATATTAAAACAGATGGTGAGAAAAGATTTAACTTTGGGGAGGTATCAGACAGTTCCTACAACAAGAGAAAAGACTCAGGGTAATCTTACATTCACTGCAATTATAGCTTTTGTTGTTGCTAAGTTCACTTGAAATAGCATTATGGTGTTACTCTGTTTCTTGTGCTTGAGAAGACTAGCTGGCACACTGTCTTTGTTTGGGGAGATGTAGAAAAGTTTTACAAACAGTAAAGTTACTAAAAAGATTGCCACAAATGAATAATTTGGAGGTCATAAACTTATCCACAAAATTTGTGAACTCTGTTTCCCTCCAGAAAACATATTTGTTCAACTCATGCCCTTTTCTCTTGACTTTTTTGTGCCTGCACAGAATTACATTTTTTAATTCACTAATGGAAAGCACTTTGGTTCAGTTGTTGCAGTTGTATAGTGCTTTACAAACAAAGTTTGATTGATTTATTGGTCCAGAAAGCTCAGTGCTAAAGCAGAACTTCAACCTCTCTTCAAATATCTTCATCATATCATTATGACTCTTTGGGATCAGAGCTGACTAATGAGGTGGTAAGCTTTGTTTCACTTTTGTGTCCAAAACTATTCTCTGTGCAAAAGCAGAACTTCAACCTCTCTTCAAATATCTTCATCATATCGTTATGTAGGGCTGGGCATTATCGTGATAAAAATCGAATCGTGATCCCAAGTCTGACAATTTGCTTTATTGATGAAATTGTCGTATCGTGATTTCCCAATTTTCTATTTAATGCATATGTTTGTTCAAATGTAAATTGTTTTTCCAACCTACTTCTCTCAGCCTTAGAGTTGCCAGGTCTGCTTTACTATAATTATCATGATGATGCATCATTTGGAAAGTTGTACTTTGAACTTTCAAGTCATTAAAGAAGTGACATTTTGCCAGATTTTCAGGTTAGATTTACGAGAAACTATCTATTTATGTCTGAAACATGGATTTTTAGCATATTTCCATGTCTAAAAGTCATTTTTAATGTTAGAAATTGTTTTGCGGTGACAATGTTTTAATTAATTGATTTTTTAAATAACTTTTTGTTGAAGAGCTGAGATCACTTGTTTTGGGAATTTTTTCAAAGTCACTTGTTTCTCTTTACAAAATCTGGCAACACTGGTCAGGCTTTGACAGTTGGACTTAGCCACTGACAGGGACGGAACTTTCTAAAAAAAAAAGAAATAATTGTATTTACCTAAAAAGCAAGTCTACAAGAATTGTGATCAAATTGAAATCGTGATTTGGCTCCAAGAAAACCGTGATTTTAGTTTTTTGCCATATCGCCCAGCCCTATTGTTATGACTCTTTGGGATGAGAGCTGACTGGCCTAAGCTTGTTTCACTTTTTGTGTCTAAAAAACTAGTTCCATGGCTGTGTGAGTGACCAAAATATCCACATATTTGAAAACTAATGATGTGCCAATGACCAATGGGTTTGTGGTGGGCGAGGGATGAGTTGGAAAGGAATAAATACACACTTCCCTTTACACTGTTTGTAAATGAGGTGTTTTAATAATAAAATCCCTTTGCATGAATCTCCAAAACATCGAAACAAGGGTTAAACGGAGACACTGGGACATCTGGCCGTTGGACGATGCCAGCTCACAACTGCAAATGAAATGCCTCTTTGTAAAAACGTGTGAGCTTTGATTGACAGCTGTGCTCATTTGCAGTCGTCACGCAAATTGGCCTTCTTCTGAGCAAACGTATTTTTATAACTTTTCTTTCATACAGGAAATGAGTGGTAAGATTACATAATTGTAGGTGTGATATCCTTTGGCAGTGGTGTGAGTGACAAACTGGGCTTCATCAGAACCAGTCGCATAATTACTGCAGACAAAGAGCACACTGGAAGCTCCTGCATGTTTGTTGGGGAGTTTATGCTTGTCTGAAGGTTTCACAGTAAATAATGGCTGGGTTTGCGTCTTCAGTAGTTGGCTTTATTGTGAGAGATAAGCTGTCGACTCACTGTTATAGAAAGTTTGTTTTTTCTAGGTGTGTTGAGTGATTAGAACAACTGTAATTCAACTCAAGGTAAAATTTTGAATATGAAATGTTATTGCTTATTCCAAGTAAAGCAATAACATCTTTCTGCAAGTTCACCCGCTGCAAGTTAATATGTTTCTTCTTAAAATCATGATGCAAATATCTTTGGTCCAGTATGTGTAAATCAGTGGTTTCCAAACTCTTTTTCTCAAAATCAAAGACTCACCATGCCTCCTCTGTTAAAATATTGGCTCTATCCTCCAGGTTAAGAACCAGAAATGACTGCAGGGACTTGTTGCTGATCCTGTAACCTTTTTAGTTCATGACCCATTTAAGGCGAGACATGGCAGGTGAATAGGGAAAAAAATTAAATTGATTGCTATCAATATGAAACTTGTCCTGTAGTTTACTCACATAAATGTAAGAAAAAAATGTATTACAAGTTTTTCATCATGTCATGTTTTCATACAGAAATAATGTGTTTTATGTGTAAAAAAGGCCAAAAATACACTACACGGGGTGATCAAAAACACAAACATGGAGACAACCAAGTTTAAACCTAATAATTAATTTTGTTCACACATTTGATACGAAGGTTTTTACAGAGGGAAATTTGGATATCTTATTTAATTTTTTAATAAACTTGATTTGACTGAAAAAATGCATAAAAATGCAAATTTTTACGCATTTTGTAGCCTTTAAACGTGAATAAATCAGGCTTGAAACTAGATATCAAAAAATCCTTCTGTATAAACCTTAAAAATGTTATTAAGAACAAAACTGGTAAATTTGGTGCATGTAGGTGCCACATAAGGTACAAATATTGATCACCCCGTATTGGAAAAAAGTCATTTTGAGAAAACGAGCTTTAAAGTTTTAAAACAGAGAAATTTAACAATCTCTACTATATAACCAAGTATAAAGCCAAAATATAAATAACTATAGGCATTCATTAATATTATAAATCATTAAAATTATATAAAGCACATCAGGAATTTTTTTTTGACCATTTAATTGAATAAAACAACCATAAATATACAACGTAACTAGAACAAAACATTCATTTCATATCATTGAGACTCTGCCTCTCTATTTACACCTCTCCCATCTCTCCCAAGCATCTCACTGTCTCTAAATGTCCATTCCTGCTCCATAGGTTGGTCCTTCCTCCTTCTCTTGTTTGTGTCTAATTACTATTTGGCATTACTCATGTCAGGAGGCTTTGTTTGATGTGGGCTGGCTGGAAACAACTTGCTTTAGCGATTCTGACTACATCTGTTTCTTGACAGGTGTTGATGGCTGTGGTCTGAAGCCAGAACTGAAGAAGTTCTTGAATAAAATGATTGGTGTCACTATTTTGATAAATAATTACAACATAAAATATCAATGCATTTACATATTTTATGCATTTAGCAGAAGTGGGAGATTTGCCACTTTTCTCAGTATTTTCTATTTTTTTTTTAATATTAATTATAAGCCCAAGACTATTTTTTCAGCCTTTTAACAATGTTACATTTGTCAAACTATATTTTAAAACTCACATATAGTCTGTTCAGTTACGACTCAAAACAAAGCGCTGCAAATGAATCAGCTGTTCCTCACGTGGACTGCCACATGGAGCGAGTTCAGTTTCACTTTCACTTTCTCGCCACATGCGGCTGGAACAAAGGAGAGACACACAGCAACTGCTGTTTACTCAAAACTTGTTACTATCTCTTTACCTGGAGACAAAAGGAGAAATGAAGAAGGCTGGATTACATATATTCTTACTCGGATTTATTTGGCTACAGCACAAACGCGCGCCTCAGCGGGTCACATTGGGATTATAGCCTACTTTCAACTGCAGCGACGTGCAGGAGGATGCTACGGCAAAGTTTGGATTATATTATGTGTTTGGCATCATTCTTCTGCACAAACGTAATTTGATCACAAGGATTTATGAAGCTCAACACTCAAGACTTGACAGAAAGTCTGCATTGAGGACTGTATTTTAATTGTATGGACCCGTTGTTTCTTCGTTTCTTCTATTTAAAAAGGTAAGCTGACACACTGCGGTTTGTTTATGACACACGTAGGTGCAGGACACTGTCTTTTTGGGAGAAGTGAGACGTGAATTGTCCCGTTAGCTGTCCTAAACTCACACGGTTATGGTTATGGTTTGGGAGAACGTAAGAAGTGAATTGCCGTGACACCGCAGAATGCACATTTGACACATAGGCTACGTATTGTTTTTGCTGTTTGTGAAGCGTAGTTCGCCTCATTATAGGGAGCAAACGTGTGTTATGTTTGTTCTCTGCTTATTGAAAAGAAGCCGGGTGCTGCTGTACGTGTGTCACGTGACGCGCAGCACCCAATCATATGACTCGAAACCGCCGGCAACCAATCAGAAGTTACTATTTCCGGGAAAACAGCTTAGATACTTTTGCGGTTGGTCTTTTCCACACAGGAAATGTCCATATTTGGAGTAGCTAGCGCTGTGGGTGAGGCTTTGAGCTTTACAACGACACCAGACAAGTCATGTTTGTGTGAATAGAGACGGCACGGGAGAGCGCGAAAGAAAGCCGTTTTGGGTGATTTTATAACGAAAAACACTGGCGACAGTGAACAAAATGTAAAGAAATAAACGTCTTAAAGAGTTATTTTGACAAAATTTCTAGTCTCACATGAAAGTTAAGATGTTAAGGCAACTAACTAACCTAAAATCTAAAAATTGACCACTTCATGAAAAAACGGTGTTTTCACCTGCCGTGTCTCGCCTTAAGACAAGTTCACACAGAAGAGAGACAAAGAACTAGAATGTCAGTTTAAGTATCATTGTAGCTCCTGACCTAATGACACAGTTCATAATGCTGTTGACATAAGTGGATGAAAAAAAAGGAAAATGGTTTTAGACTTTGCCGACAGTGATGACAGCTCACTTGTTCAAGCTCTGCACAAATATTTGACCTAAACCACACATCGTCCACATGAAGCAGGGGTTTCAGGACACTGAAAACGAACATTTCTGAAACCAGGTCCCAGAGTGAAAAGATTTTAAAACTCCAGTTTATCGGATTCCGCAGTTACGTTGTATCCATAACTTCTTTTTATATCACTGCCCCAGAATTACAGCTCATCTACAGAATGTTCTGACTTTTATATAATGTTCACTGTGAAAATCTGCCATCTCATTGCACCACAAAAAATTAAATCCACTTAATTAAATCTGAAGTATGAATCCTCTTTCTGTGTCTCTTCTGTAGATTTTAGATCCACGTTGTTCATTCAGAATGTTTGCTAAGATTAAAAGAATTCTCTGCTAAGTTTCTGTTTACGTTCAACAACTTTTCTGCACATGCTCAGTGTCAAGTCTTCCTCTAGTTTTGTGATTTTCTGTGTCAGACACACTCTGACAGACAGTCGCATGTTTATGCAATTCGTTTTTAAAATTATCATTGTTTTGTCTTTGTGTGGACAAGACCTAAGTAGGCCCAGGAAAAAACATTAGAGTATTTGGCAAGCTAGCAGATGAACCAGCAGAAGTTTGAATTGCACACTTCACACAACAAAGCAAAGCAAACAAAAAACTACTCAAGACTTTAACAAAAACATGGACCACAACTGCTGACATCTCTGAATTTCCCATGGAGCGTCTTTTGGTCAATGCAAACAGAGCAGGAAAACATTTCTGGGGAGAAAGACCCTCAGAATGAACATGGGATGGAAGTGTTCCTGATTTTTGGTACTTTCATGTGCGAAAATCACTTGTGCAAACATTAGTGACCCAAACATCCTTCTCCATGGATGTCTTATGGCATATGAGATGTAACTATTCCCTGGGAAATAAAGATGCTGAAGAACAATGAGTGTTATATAAACATAATTAAAGCAAATCACATGTCGGCCTTTTCTTATAATGCACAGACTTGGATATTATTTTAACCCTAAGCTATTCTGCATTCTCTGTTAAAAGGAACAACTGATGTAGAAGATATACAAGCTTAGAAAGACATTTTTGTTGCTAATGTTGATGATCACAATGGACATTAGTAGGTGAATTCAAATGTATGTGTTACTAATTTCAAAAATAAACAAAAGACTGCAGACATTGTTAACAACTCCCAAAGTTATAAAGAACTGCCTAATCAGAGACACACACTTGTACAAGGGTTATTGTGACTTTGTAAAAGCAAATCAAGTCTGCAATGAGCGTTATAAGACTTGAATTGATTGCCAACAAAAAAAAATCTAAATCTAAAACTACTTGCAATAACTAAAGAGAACAAAGACAGTATATAGAATAGTAGTAGATTTAGTTAGCTAACAAATATATATAACATTTATATATAAGATTTAGTTAGCTAACAAATATATATAACAAATATATATAACAAATATATATATATATATATATATATATATATATATATACACATTTAATTAACATAGGATAGAGCTAGATTTAGCCAACATTCCATAGTCACTTTGTCACACTCTCACACATTAAGTAGGAGCTCACACGGTCAGGGAGATGCCCACATGTCCACCTGCTGCTCTGCCAAACTAAGGAAGTAACGGAAGAGAAGGTGTCAGAAGGACAACCATCTCCATCTTGCATAGAAGAGGCTCATTCCTAAAAAAAAGTGAGAACAGATTGAGAGAGGGGAAAAGAAATAAAGAGAAGAAAATGAAATAGGCATGAGGAGAGAAGGAGATTGTCTTGTAGGAACAGATTGTAAGAAGGCTTGAGGGGAAAGGCGGAATAGATGCAGGAAACAATGAGTGATAAGAGGGGCTTGTGTAACCCAGGTGACAATTTGTTCCTGCCTGCCGTGCTCTCTCTCTCTCTCCAAGCGCTTTCTCTCTCTCTCTCCAAGTGCTAACTCTCTGCCGGCTCTAAATCTCGCGCTATTGTAATGATTTTGAGCAACCAATCACAATGCGTCTTTCCGTGACGTCATACAGCCAATCGCGTCCCTTTATCAGGGCAGTTCTGATTCAATGTGATTAGATGTAGTGGGGAACGCCGGTGAGAGTCGTGGCTGAGGAGCCTCCTATTGTGGCCAAATCGACTTGTTTGAGCGGAGTTGTGAGGCGTAGATCGCGGGAATTGGCCAGGGTTCAGCATGATGGCGAGCTAATTAACGGAGCAGGCCCCGAGCCTACAAGAGCCCGATCGTTGAGAGCACGTATCGCAGAGCCACTTCTATCCCGTTGGGCCGGTAGGGGGCTCCTTGCAGCCCACACAAACTCTCTCCCCACTCACTCATGCCCATTGCCCTCTGATGTGCTGAACTACAACACAATACCTCTCACAAACACTCTCTTTGCACTACCTTTCCCTCTGGACATCGGTTAAACCCAGACGTGGGTTTCAGTGAACTTTGGGGGGCTGGGGTTGAATAGTTGGAGTTTCTGTGGCAAACCTGTTGTTGGACTGTACAATATCTCATACAACGGGTTGTTGCAACTTAATATTATTGAATTCTTGATACATGGTGCAGTGAAATATTGCCGGACTCTTGATGATTTGCATTGTATATTTTTGAACTTGCAAGGAAATGATTTGTGATCACTGTGTAAATATTGAATGGCCATTCACATTTGAGCTGTTTATTGTTTGTTTGTATGTATGTCATTTACTATATTTTTCTCACAATATATGGTGTTAAACCAAAATCAAATCTAGGTCTCCTGTCACTCCCTCCTAGAGACGAAACCTTAACCTTCTGATTAGCCTAGCCTTATTACAAAGTTATTACTTTATCATAACCTTACATAGCTCATTACTGGGTTATTTTTATTATTAGACATCTGTACATTATTTGTTGCAACACAGGTGCTACATAAAGCGTGGCGAGCTAGCCAGGAGGGAGTTAATTGGGCAAATTTGAGTGAAAAATAGTAAATTGACAACTGTATTACAAACATGGACACTTTGGCAAAATATGGCATAAAGATTAACAATTCGGTTCTAATTAAGTACACCGTGGATTCAGAAACAGATGAGGAGGTCATAAAGTTTTTGAGTCAGTATGGCAAATTATCAAAAACAAGAGTTATTACTGAATCAGATTGTGTTTTGCAAACATGATTATTGCAGAGTTCGAATCAGAAAACGTGCTGGTTGAGTTACGACAATCTTTACCATACACTTTCACATGTGAAGATGATTTAGCTACATATGATATTTGTGAACTGTCAATTATGTGCTCGGAGCTAGAAGGCAAGCTCAAAACCGAAACCTATTTGAGTGAGCTGAAAAATCTTGCTAGACTCACAGGGCAGGACTACGCCGGGGTCCTTAGTAATGTGATGTCTCTGTTGGGCCGGTCCATCTCCGAACTCCACTCCACTAAAGTGAAGACATCCCCAGAGGGCGCCGAGGGTGCAGTACCAAAGCAGTTGGTGTCGAGTGTTGCCATCTCCAGTCAAGAGCAAGGTGCCGCAACTACAGCCCAAGATACAAAAGAGAACTGGTCGCAAGTTCATTCAGATCCGACTGCCCAGCCTACTGCTACGGCTAGATCTTCTCCCCAGCAATGTCACTCCCACAGCTCAATCCACCTGAAATACAACGCTATGTGGTCGAACACATTGTGAAGAGTGACGAAGCTGCGCTACACATGTCATCTCAAAGGCTTAGATCATTTTCTGGCAGAATACCAAGGCCTCAGCATGAAACAGATTACGAAACTTGGCGCTCGGGAGTCGATCTATTGCTTAATGATCCTGCAGTATCCGATTTGCAGCGTTCAAGGAAGATATTTGACAGTCTTTTCCCTCCAGCAGCAGACATGGTTAAACACTTGAAACCAGACACACCACCCACGACTTATTTACAAATTCTCGACTCTGCATACGCAACAGTCCAAGATGGTGATGAGTTGTACGCCAAATTTATGGAGCTGTTTCAGGATCAGGGAGAGAGGCCATCTGCTTATTTACAGCGTTTACAAGTTGCACTTAGTTTGGCTGTGAAGAGAGGCGGAGTTTTAGCTTCTGACATTGATCGACATTTATTGAATCAGTTTTGTCGGGGTTGCTGGGACGACGCACTCATTTCTGAACTCCAGCTAAAGCAGCGCAAGCCTAACCCACCGTCTTTTGCTGAATTCTTGTTCTTACTCAGGACAGAGGAAGACAGAGAAGCTGCAAAAGCACAGCGCATGAAGCAGCATCTGGGCTCGTCCAAAGCCAGAGCTGGAGCACATGCCCAGTACGCTTATGCTGCACCTGAAGAAAGCTCAAGAATTGACGCGCTGACCTCTATCACTCAGCAGCTGTCACAGCAACTGGCTGACATTCAAAAGCAGCTAGCATCACTAACAGCTAGTCAGTCGAATCAGACGCAGCCTTTTCCAGCTAAACGCACTCATGTCAGCAAGCTTAATGAAGGTTCTAAGACAGGCAAGTCCACTTTTCGTCCTTCTCAGAAAGCTCCACAGTCAGCACCGAAACCCGGCTATTGTTATAACTGTGGTGAAGACGGACATATTAAGACCACTTGTGACAATAATGCAAATCCTTCTCTTGTAGCTACAAAGAGACAACAGTTTGCAGAAAGAAAGAAAACTTGGCAGAAGTCAAACCCTCACAGTGCTCAGTCTTTAAACTAGAGCAAGTTCCTGTTGAGGGGCAGACAGGAACTGCTGCGGACCGACAATGTCCCATCAAGCAGACACAAGTAAAATGCAGCAAACAGTCGCATTTAACTTCCACTGAACCCGTTCATCTGCCAAAGGGTTTAATTGGTTCTAAATGTACTGGCCAAGTTACAATCACTGGTCAACATTTCCAATGTCTTTTGGACACTGGATCCCAGGTTACTACCCTACCTGTTTCCGTCTACAATGAACATTTTTCTCACTTGCCTGTTAAACCGCTGTGTGACTTGTTACAGGTAGAGGGTGCAGCTGGACAATCAGTTCCTTACTTGGGATACATCGAACTGACTATCACCTTCCCAAGAGAATTTATCGGTGACGACATAGACGTGTGTACACTGGCATTGGTTGTTCCCGACTTTGGCAGCGGATTCCAGTCTCAAGTTCTCATTGGGATGAATACTCTAGAGCCGCTTTATGAACACCACCTGGAGAGTGAATCTGCCAGTTATCAACCTACTAGACATGGCTACAGAGCAGTTCTCCAGTTGCTCCAGCTAAGACACCAGCAGACTCAGGAGGGCAGTGAAGGTGTTGTGAGGTTAGCTGACAAATCTCCGGTCACAATTCCAGCTGGCCACACCTTGGTCCTTGAGGGTTCTGTCCACGTGAAATCACCAGCTGGCACATGCGCTCTAGTGGAGCAGTCAACCACCATGCCAATGCCTGGAGGCTTGTGCGTAAAGAGTTGTCTTGTCACACTTCCTCGTCACTCATCGCACAAAATTCCCATTGTTGTCACCAACGAGTCAGAACACAGCGTAATACTCCAACCACTGAGTGTTATTGCCGAACTTTCAATGTCACCACAGATTTTGTCTCATAATGTTGTCAATGATGCACAACCGGAAGATGTAAATTTGAACTTTGATTTTGGAGATTCTCCAATCCCTCCAGACTGGAAAGAGCGCATCATCTCCAAACTCAAGCAAATACCGGAAGTATTCTCGCATCACGATTTAGACTTCGGATGCACAGACCGTGTGAAGCATCATATTCGTCTCAGTGACGAGACGGCGTTTAAGCACAGAGCTCGACCCATTCATCCACGAGACCTCGAGGCTGTTCGCAGTCACCTGCGAGATCTACTGGAAGCCGGAGTGATCCGTGAATCGGAGTCGCCATTTTCTTCGCCCATTGTTGTTGTGCGGAAAAAGAATGGAGATGTCCGTCTCTGTATTGACTACAGGAAGCTCAACCTTCAAACAGTTAAGGATGCGTATGCGCTCCCCAACTTGGAGGAGTCCTTTTCCGCACTTTCTGGTTCTCGTTGGTTCAGCGTTCTCGACTTGAAGTCCGGATATTACCAAATCGAAATGGCAGAGTTGGATAAACCAAAGACCGCTTTTGTAACTCCCCTGGGCTTTTGGGAATTCAACAGAATGCCCCAGGGCGTAACGAATGCACCATCAACTTTTCAACGTCTCATGGAAAGTGCATGGGAGACTTGCATCTTAAAGAGGTCTTGGTGTTCTTGGACGACCTAATTATCTTCTCAGACACACTAGAAGAACATGAACATCGCTTGTTGAGAGTTCTCCATCGGCTCAGAGATTATGGTTTAAAACTGTCACCAGAGAAGTGCAAGTTTTTGCAAACGTCAGTGCGCTATCTCGGCCATGTCGTCTCTGAGCAAGGTGTAGAGACTGATCCAGAGAAGATAAGCGCCTTAAAATCCTGGCCAGTTCCTCGAACCCTGAAAGAACTAAAATCCTTTTTAGGATTTGCAGGCTATTATCGCCGGTTCATTAACAGCTATGCAGCTATTGCTAAGCCGTTGAACGACTTAACAAAAGGGTATGCTCCAACCCGCCGCCAAAGTCGTAAAGAATCTTTATCCACTCCAAGTCACGATGCCAAGCAGCCATTTAACGAAAGATGGTCTGCTCAGTGTCAGTCTGCATTCGAAACTCTCATTGACAAATTGACGACAGCCCCTGTTCTTGGGTTTGCCAATCCCAAACAACCTTACATACTCCACACAGACGCGAGCACCACTGGCGTCGGAGCTGCGCTCTATCAAGAGCAAGAAGGGAAGCTGCGTGTCATCGCGTATGCTAGCAGAGGCTTGTCAACCAGCGAATCCAGATACCCAGCTCATAAACTGGAGTTTTTGGCATTAAAATGGAGTGTGTGTGAAAAGTTTCATGATTATCTGTACGGATCAACGTTTGTAGTAGTAACGGACAACAACCCATTAACTTACATCTTGACATCAGCAAAGCTGGATGCTGCCAGCCATCGATGGCTTGCTGCTTTATCTACATACGACTTTAAGTTGCAGTACAGGGCAGGCAGTCAGAACCGAGACGCCGACGCACTCTCTCGAAGGCCCCATCACGAGTCGTCAGATGCTCACAGCTTGAAAGAGTGGGACATGGTTGAGCAGTTCACCAACAGCCATGTTGTCGCTCCAGGTTGTGCTGTTGAGCTCTCTCCAGACGTTGTGGCCGCCATATGCCACAGTTGTTTGTTAAGAACTTGTTCTGATCCTGTTGAAAGTCGTATAACGCTAATTGAGTCATTGAGTATGTCTGTTGTGGTTGTTCCTGATTCCTTTGCCAATGAGTCTCATCAGGGTTTGCCTGTTGTACCTACCTTGTCTCATCTCGATCTCAAGAGAAGCAGAGGGCTGACTCCATCCTTCGAGAAGTGATCCACCAACTGGAAACTGGTGAGAATGTCCCTCCAACGGTGAGGAAAGAGCTTCCAGATCTTGCTCTTCTGCTGCGAGAGTTCAGCCGCCTTGAGATACATGACGACATTCTCTACAGAAGGAGGCAAGATGGTGATCTCGTGTCATTCCAGCTCGTGTTGCCTAACGATCTGCGCGCTGTGGTACTTACCAGCCTCCACGACGACATGGGGCATATGGGGGTTGAACGTACCTTAGACCTCGTCAGATCCCGGTTCTACTGGCCGCGCATGGCTGCAGACGTTGAAACCAAGATAAAGACCTGCAACCGCTGCATCAGACGCAAAGCTCTTCCAGAACGAGCCGCGCCTCTGGTAAACATTAAGACCAGCCGACCGCTTGAGTTACTGTGCATGGACTATCTCTCGCTCGAGCCTGATAAAAGCAATACCAAAGACATCCTGGTACTCACAGACCACTTCACTAAGTATGCGGTGGCTATTCCAACCGCCAACCAAAAAGCAAAGACTGTAGCAAAGTGTCTGTGGGAGAATTTTATCACTCATTATGGCATCCCAGAGCGTTTGCACACGGACCAAGGGCCGGATTTTGAATCACATCTGATCAGAGAGCTCTGCGACATAGCTGGCATTCAAAAGACCAGAACCACGCCATACCATCCACGTGGCAACCCGGTCGAACGGTTCAACCGGACTCTGCTAAGCATGTTAGGAACTCTGGAGCCAGAGCAGAAACAGCGATGGAAAGACTACGTAAAACCACTGGTCCACGCTTATAACTGTACCAGAAATGAGGTCACAGGCTACACACCCTATGAGCTCATGTTCGGTCGCTGTCCAAGACTACCTGTGGACCTAGCGTTTGGCTTACCAGCTCGAGACACTCCGTCTACTTCGCACTCGCAGTATGTGCAGAACCTGCGTTCTCGGCTTGAGGAAAGCTATCGTCTCGCTTCTAAGAATGCAGCTAAATCTGCGGAGAGAAACAAAACTCGCTTTGATCAAAGAGTAAAACCTTCAGTTCTGGAGGAAGGTGATCGTGTGCTTGTCCGCAATGTTAAGTTACGTGGTAAGCATAAGCTGGAGGATAAATGGGAGAGAGACATTTATGTTGTGCTTAAGCGTGCAGGAGACCTCCCTGTTTACACTGTGCAGCCAGAGAACGATACATCTGGACGGACACGTACTCTGCATAGGGATCTTCTCCTCCCGTGTGGATTTCTTCCTGAAACCAAAGAACGAGAGCTGCCAACCCTCACACCTGCTCGCAGACCTCATACAAGAAGTCAGCCGAAGCCAGTTGAGGATGTTGAATGTCTGAGCGAAAAGGAGGAGGAAGACTTTGCAGTACCTCAGGTTGCACTCCCACCTGTGAAGTTCCATATTGAACATACTCTGCCTGCCAAGTCCTCAGCCGGAACTACAGTAGTACCTGAAATTCTGCGCTTACCTGAAAATAACTTACCAGATCCTGGGGAGTCCTCTGAAGTTTCCAACGATGTGGATCTGTCTCCATCCAGTGATGAGGAAGATGCCATCTCTGGCGGGCCTGTGGAAGAAGCTGAAATACACCCTGAAGAACACCTACCTGACAGTCCTGTTCTTCCTGAGACAAGGCCACCAGAGGAAGATCCAGTGTTCGGAGGCCCAGCAGAGACATCACCCAGTGCGGCAACATCAGCACTTGATTTTACTGAAGCACCTCCCTCTATTTCAGTCTCTGAGGGTAGGGATGCTGAGGAAACTGGGCCAGAGCAGTTTATTCGTCGTTCTGCTAGAGACAGGCAACCGCCCAAGCGTTTCCAGTACTCTGCTTTAGGCAAACCGCTTATTTCTGCAGTGCAGACGCTTTTGCATAGTCTGGCCGACGCCTATGGTGAAGCTTTTAGCACTCCTGTGTCCGATCGTGTATACATTCCTATGTCGATGTAGTTAAACATGCACCGGAGTAGCATGGTTTTAGGAGGGGAGGGTGTAACCCAGGTGACAATTTGTTCCTGCCTGCCGTGCTCTCTCTCTCTCTCCAAGCGCTTTCTCTCTCTCTCTCCAAGTGCTAACTCTCTGCCGGCTCTAAATCTCGCGCTATTGTAATGATTTTGAGCAACCAATCACAATGCGTCTTTCCGTGACGTCATACAGCCAATCGCGTCCCTTTATCAGGGCAGTTCTGATTCAATGTGATTAGATGTAGTGGGGAACGCCGGTGAGAGTCGTGGCTGAGGAGCCTCCTATTGTGGCCAAATCGACTTGTTTGAGCGGAGTTGTGAGGCGTAGATCGCGGGAATTGGCCAGGGTTCAGCATGATGGCGAGCTAATTAACGGAGCAGGCCCCGAGCCTACAAGAGCCCGATCGTTGAGAGCACGTATCGCAGAGCCACTTCTATCCCGTTGGGCCGGTAGGGGGCTCCTTGCAGCCCACACAAACTCTCTCCCCACTCACTCATGCCCATTGCCCTCTGATGTGCTGAACTACAACACAATACCTCTCACAAACACTCTCTTTGCACTACCTTTCCCTCTGGACATCGGTTAAACCCAGACGTGGGTTTCAGTGAACTTTGGGGGGCTGGGGTTGAATAGTTGGAGTTTCTGTGGCAAACCTGTTGTTGGACTGTACAATATCTCATACAACGGGTTGTTGCAACTTAATATTATTGAATTCTTGATACATGGTGCAGTGAAATATTGCCGGACTCTTGATGATTTGCATTGTATATTTTTGAACTTGCAAGGAAATGATTTGTGATCACTGTGTAAATATTGAATGGCCATTCACATTTGAGCTGTTTATTGTTTGTTTGTATGTATGTCATTTACTATATTTTTCTCACAATATATGGTGTTAAACCAAAATCAAATCTAGGTCTCCTGTCACTCCCTCCTAGAGACGAAACCTTAACCTTCTGATTAGCCTAGCCTTATTACAAAGTTATTACTTTATCATAACCTTACATAGCTCATTACTGGGTTATTTTTATTATTAGACATCTGTACATTATTTGTTGCAACACAGGTGCTACACTTGTCCTGGGCTCACCTCATCCACACTGACGGTTTATTTACCAACACTGTAGCAGCAAAGTCTTCCTTCTGACTGGAGTGATCTATGTGTCCTCGTCACTGCTCATCATATTATGTATCTACATGTTGTTGGTACTTAGAGGATGGAGTGTATAATGTCCACTGATCTCCTCTTACTGTTTCAACACCACAACTGTGTACTAAAAAAGATTTTGCTTTGTACTGTTTCTGAATGTTACTGTTTTATTTTAAATTTTGGGAAGTCCTCAGAGGAGACGGTTGTTGTGCTTTAGTGCTTTACAAAAATACATTGATTTGATTTATTTGTCCATAAACATGATGTTGAATGTTTTTCGTTGGTATACTTCTCCATCTAGAAACAGCTGAAGGAGTTAGTTATCATGCTAATGCTAATACAGAAATGCTTGAAAAACTATTCTGACACTAATACAGTATATGTACTCAAATGATTTTATTTTTATTATTAGTTTTTTAACAATATAATAACTTTAAAGGTGCACTGCGTAACTTTTTAGCTCAAGGTAGACTGACATGTTTTGTTCTTTAAATACCTTTAGCACTAATTAACTAATACAAATCTACATATTCACTCTGAGTAGACTTACATAACCACAAATGGACTGTTATATAGTTAAGAAGAGGAGGGCCTCTTCTTGTGTGTTTCTATGGAAAAGCTATTCTTTTAGTTGTATTTTTCACATTATGGCATAAAAGCTATTTAGCCCAATTTAGAGTGTTCCAAAGTATGAATTTAACTTTCATTTTCTACTGATTTGTGAAGTTGATTTTCATCTCCTGAACGCCACACAATGCACCTTTAATTCATCTTCCCCCTGCACAGATATCTTGTTAAAGTATCTGTTCAGGTGTATCTATTTTAGCTCTCCCCATCTGATTGAACTTAGCCTGTAGAATGTTGTGATGTTATCTGAAACACAGCAGTAGTGACTGAATACAACTCAAAATGAGGGAACAATGTTACAGTTCTATTCAAAGCACAAGGGCTCATACATTTTGGTATTCTAAATCCACAAGAGTGCTTATGGTTATGTCCACACTGAAAAGACTACACCCTTAGCTAAATCCAGACTAAAACAGGTCTAAATAAGGACTAGAAGAGGACCAACCAGGACTACATCCTAACTAAACCTGAGATCAGACTGGGGAGATAAAAGATCATTCTTTGGACCCAGAATTTCAAGATGCACCTCTAAAACCGAATCTTTGCCTTATATTTATTGACATCACACTGTGAGAAATTACCATGAAATAGTTCACATGATCAAACAAGTCTACGGCCAAAGTTAGTTTAACCAAAGATACACCCTGGTTAAGCCACAGTGCCCCTTCGTGGAGACTAGAACATTTTACATTTGTAGTTAGCAGATGAAATGGAGCTGGAGAGACACAATTAAATTTGTGGTGCTGTTTGTGGAGCTCCTGAGTTTGCGATTGGCCTCCTGTTTGACAGAGATTGATGATTGGTGCAGCAGAAGGAGGTCCCACTTGCCTGATATTCATCGCTGTTTGTCTTGAGTTGTAGAACGGATCTAACTTTAATCATAGTCCCTGCCTCACTTTAAAACCTACAGCCAATGTTTATGAGCAATGCGTAGATCAATAAGAAGTAGTTTTACACCACAGACAGACACAATGGTTCTGCAGATCCAAGATAAATATATCTTATGTGTAAATATGACTTCCTCTGTGTTCTCTGCATGTCATGTTGCAAACATAGGGCCTCATTGATCATGCTAGGAGCTAAATTGTGGGTATGAAATGATGAACTTTTGTGCCTTACTTAACAGATTGGGCGACACGGTGGCGCAACATTTAATGCTCTGGCCTGCCTCATAGCAAGAAGTTCCTGGGTTCGACTCCCGGGCGGCCCTATAAATAAATACATGTCCAATGTGCCTCCCCTCTCCCCTCTAGCTGTAAGCTACAATCTGGTACAAGCATCTCTGCCATTGTGGTTAATGTAATTGCATTGTGCATTGTCCTTAATAAACATTATATGTACCACTTTATGTGTTGCCCCTAACTAGGAATGTCATAATATAAGTTTTAGTTCGAGACAAGATATCATGATTTAGCGATTTTTCACAATTCAAATTACTGCACCCAAACTGATTTGAAGTAGGGCTGGGCGATCTGGGAAAAAATATAACCACATTTTTTTTTACTCATTTTGATCCATTTCAATTTTCGACTCGATTTTGTTTAACCTTTTCAAAAACAAATGAACAATGCCATTCATGAACATAAACAAAACAGAAACGTCCCATTAATTAGATTTTTTTTGAAACTTTATATCAATATTCATCCTCAAAGAATGACTTTTTTACTGACAAAAACAAAAAAAGGTTTTCAATCTTTCCATTCAAAACCCAGCACCAAATAATAGAAGATTTGTTTCGATTTGATCTTTTTTGATTAATGCCCCAGCTCTAATTTGAAGTTACAAACACTTTTTACAAACAGCAAAGTGAAACTGGAGTGAACCACTCAATCACAGCCAATCAGAAAGCGGCTTTTGACTCCTGACGAGAACACAAAATCTTTTTTATTTATTTTAGACAACATTCAGTGATCAGATTTTTTTTTCACTAAGTGCTGCATTTATCATTTATCACGACAAACTTTACAAATTTCCAACTAAAACAGTAAGGTACCCCAGCTTTAACCTAATAATCTAGACATCTATCAATAACCTCTTTTGCACATGAGCAACTGCTTGATCAATGAGACCTATAGAGTGTGCACATAACACAACCAAAACGCTCAAATCTCTGCACATCACACACGCACCAAGGCTTCGGGCCAGATCACACTCCATCTTTTGTTGCACTATTCAAGAAATGCCACAGAATTCTCCACATATTTCCAACGCCTGTCATTCACGCCGGCAAATGTCAAGAATGCCCCTCACGCGTCTGCGCTCCGTCCGTGTGCGCGCATTCCTGATGAGTTATGTGGACATTAAACTGCGCCGGTTAGTCCGCTGAAGCCTCGGTGCAGTAATGCGCTGGAGAGGAATGGAGTGTTGAGATGCTCGCGTTGGAAAGCTTGTTAAGACTCCCGCTGACAGATACTGCAGTCGAATGGGGGGGGGCGTGAGGACAAGCAATTAGCCTTGCATCTCACACCGTCGAGCATTGATATTCTTGTAAGGACGTCTGCGAACGAAAGCACAACTGGAGCGATGTAAAGGCAATTTAAGCAATGCGGTTAAACATGTTACGAGGAAGGCGCGCGCTTTGTTACGACTGCGAGCGGCCCGTCCTGGGGAGATTAAAGCTTTAGTTAACATGTGTGTGAAGTGCTAGAGACATGTTCTTAGTGCGGTGCGTGTGATTTGCGATGCTGTGCAGAAACATATGGCACACTTCCAGCCAGCCTATGCAAATACTGTCTTTGCTTGCCAACTTCATTACAAGGATGACAGACTGCAAAGTTTGTGATTCAAGTCATGTCAGCCGCTGCAAATTCTCCGCTACATTAAGTGTCACTGTTATTGTTCGGTTTTCATTTTGTCTATAAGAACCAATTTGAGTACGTTTGTGCGACAGCTGTGGTCAGGAAAAGGCACCGTTCCAGCAAAATTTGACCTGTATTATTGAGTAGGAATGGGACAAAACCTCGCGAGACAAGTTTACACACATGTTGAAATTTATCTTGTAAGATTTTATTCCCTTTAAGTTTGGCTTAAACTTGAAATGGGTCTATGCTGGTGAAGTGCCCCTCTTGTGAAGTAGTTCTGAACATCGACCATGTTTCCATTAGTCTGAATCACTCATATCGATTTACTTTGATGCCACTAATGTTAATAACAAAGGGCATCCAGGCTCTCAAGGGTCTGTTACGTGAGCAGCTGATGTCACTCACACATAAACTTTACATGAATTATACTTTTTCTTTCTGGTATCTGGCATCATTCACAAAAGCACATAATTCATTGTTCAGGCTGGTGTAAATGGGTTTATGTTGGATGTATTATTTTTTACAGTGTTTTGCATTGACGCATTGACAGTTGATGTTAACTATGATGCATGATGCTTTTTAAGTCTACAGCAGTTTGTCACAGGGTCAAGTCGGCGTAAGGAACATTATCTCATACTTCTATCTGTTCTTTTCTGTCTGGTTTTCACCTGAGCCCTTGTATTGTCCAATCATCGCGGTTAAAAGTGTGCCGTGGGAGGGTCTCCTCCAGGGTCCACTGTGAAAGTAGTACCCTCTGTGGCTCACTTCAGACCCATCAAACAGAGCAGCAACCGTACCATAGCATACCGCCCTGAACAGAACCAATGGAAACAGGGCAAAAAATGAAAACTTGTAAAGCCAAAATTGTAGGGCAACACTATACATTAATCATACATGTCGTCTTATCTTGTTCATGTGGACACAGTCTCGTGTCTTGTCTCATTTTGTGCGTACTGCATGTGGTTCCACAATTAGTATTTAGTCGATAATTATATGGTGTAAAGAGGAACTGTTTTGGATTTGGGGAAAAAAAACTGCAAACAGGGCACACTATACAGTGTAGAAGGACTTAAACATCCTGCTTTCAGCGTTCAACCTCTGTGCCAGCTGTGCTGATGGACCCTGTCAAAGTAACATCACCTTCTGAAGCCAAAAGATGTTGTATTTTATGATTGTCAGCCATTTGCACGCCACTGCTCACAGCCAATCACAGCGCAGATTAGGTTTGGAATCTCACCCCTCAGTGAGAAAACCAATTTGTTCAGAATTCATAACGTCCATCCCTAAAGAAACTTCTGCTGTTGTTTTCAGCGGAGCGCAGAACTGAATAAAAACATGCTTGTCTTGTAAAACAGAGGCCAATCCAATATCAACAGCTCAAAAGTAAATTGCACATGCTCAATACGTTTGCCATTTATAAAAAATCATTTTAGATGAAGACATATCATAAATGACTAACTCGTAGAGCAACCATTCCAAAACTTTTCAGCACTGTGGGGGAAGAACCCTCAATAATATTCTACACTCAGTTTAAAATAATATATTAAAAATAATGTTTTTCTTCTGAGTATGATATAAAAACAACAAAACCATTATTTTTATCCACTTAGTAAGATTTTAAAGTGTTAAAAAAGTCATGTCAAGTTAAATTCCTTTTCAATTGTCGACAACATTTAGATGCCTCCAGAGCCTCTGAGGGCCTTCAGAGGACTCTGGACCTCTCTTTTGGAACCACCGATGTTACAGCAGCGACAAATCCCAGAGTATTCTTACAAGCTTGCAGTTCATCAAATTTGTTCAAAGTAACTTAGGCCACATACTCATACAGCTGTTGAAGCTTTGGCTGTAATGTTTCATAGAATGGCTTTACTTGTTTTAATGAAGACAATTAGTGACACCAGCAGAACAAACTACATGTCAGATCTGTGGAGCGGCAAGCCAGGCTGCAAGCCAGACTGATTCTAGATACATTAAATGGCATAATTCCTGCGTACAATTCACAAAAATCTACAACAACTTGTTTCGATCCAATTCCATAAATAAACTCAGCCAAACATTCTCACTGACTCTTGGTTGAGAATTAATAGTGCATTTTACAATCGTTGGCTGATATCGACTCCTCCTTCCACCTTCCAGAACAACTGCCCCAGCTCGCCCCTAAATCCGCCCTGAGAGATTGGACCTCCGGTGCCGGGCTCCTCATATTAAAAGGGCCGAGCTGGGATCCTGTCACAGGGGACAGTCGTAATATGAGGTCAGAGCAGGGCCACAGAGACAGCAGCAGTGTGGAGCAGAGAGGGACAGAGGATCACTGTGTTAAACCCATAGGGAAATTCAACAAGCTCTTAACCCATCCATCACTGAGCACCTCCAGGGGAACGGCAAAAAGAACAGCCCCAGGAACCTGCAGCGCACTACCCACATGATAACAAGACAAACTGTAAATATGTCTAGTGCTAAAGGAACACTTCTGCTGCTGTAGAGTCTTGTCAGTACAATATTATGTTTGTATAAAATGTTCACTCGCTACTATTCAACAATGCACACTCTGGACGGTTTAAAAACAGTTTTGTAGGAAAAGTACAATGTATTTTTGGTTAAAAGGCAGGCACACACTCAGTCACTCTGCTCGTCACATGTTGGTTGCGCATAGACGTCGCCCGTATCTTTCATACTGCTGTGCTCGAGCTACTGTAGCATTGAAATTGTTTGTGTGGTTGCGTTAGGTGTGTAAGCACTATAAGACATGTTAATAAGCTTCATATGAATACCTGTTTTAACAATATATCAGTACTAGTTTAAAACCGATTTAAAGTCATTTAAAAAGTCTTTAATATTACATTTGCCTATACTGGAAAAAAGAACTTATCATCTCCTGTCAGACTCCCAGCACACACCTGCTGCTGTTCCCACTTCAGATTCTATCATTTAATAGAAACACCTCATCCATTATTATCTATACAATCACAAAAACACACATTGCCCCAAACTTGAGCCAAACTCTGCAGAATCAGCTGTGATACGGCAGCGTGCATGTTTTAGATAAGCCTGAGCCGGAGTAGCACTAGTTTATCAAATGGGATCCCTCGGAGGCCTGTGCTGCTGATGTTTTGACAGCCATCTTGGCCTGTCTGTCGAGTGTGTTCAAGTGTGTGTGCTGTGCTGTAACAGAGCAGGGTTAAGCACTGACCCCGCTGTCCGACTCATCTGACCTCGTCTTCTCCGATGGGAACACTTACCCGCCCCACGCTTCGTACTGACACACACACACATTTATATATATATATATGTATTATGTTTTCTGCTTTTTGACATTCTTGACTGTCTCTGACCCCCTTTTTTGCTTCATTCTAACAAAGTGGTAGTGCTATACTGAATATGTTTAAAGAGTTTTAATACAAAATACATTTTAGATGGTGCAATGGAATTATGTTTTTCTTTCACAAAAATGTTGCCTGAAGTGGTTGTAGATGTATTGTAATTCATGTATGATTCAGCAATCTGTGATCTCAGCCTGTGTTCATTTTCTAACTGCTTATTGTTCTTTTTTGGGTTGGCCGGTTACTGGAGCCCCAGAGACTTTGGGCCTTGGGATGTGAAACAGGGTTTACACATAAACAAACATTCAGTCTCGCATTCATCCACTCGGGGAATTTTACAGATGTCACTTGATCTAAACATGCACAATTTGGAGGTGTTCTCCCACCTCCAAGATGGACTACTTAGAGAGAAACCATGGTAACACAGAAATAATGTGCAAACTCCACCCAGAGATCATGAGATCTTAATTTAGTCCCATCCTGGATTCAAACCCATACTCTCCTTATTAGGAGGTCAGAACTCTAACCGTGCTGTGTGCAGTCTTCTGGTAGACAAATGCACAAACATGGACATGAGCATGACAGCTGAATGTTCCTTCTAAACTTCTGTGACATTGTGCTTTAAGATCAAACTGAAAGTTTCAGAGTGTCCTTTTGTTGTGGTCAGCTTAAGATTCACCAGGTGAACCTGGACTGTGGATGCTGATTAAGCCTTTTGATGACCTCTATGAGGTGGAAATAATTATTTTGTAAAAAGGAGTTGTTTGTGTAAACTAGGGAAGATTCACTTAAGTCACAGTTCGATTCAGTTTTCGATTTTGCGGTCACATATTTCAATTGTATTTCATTTTGTTATTTATCTACATTAATTTTGTATTTATTATTATTATTATTATTTTTTTTTTTACTTTAAAACAAAATAAACCATAGTAAATTACATTTAAAACAAAGTCACATTTGTTAGTGCTCAGAACTTGTATTTTTCTATGAACATTTGAACTATTATTTGTATTATACAACTAAAGTGTGTGTGTAAGTCAGTGGCTGCATGAACAAAACTGATCCAGTCTGGCTTTTTGATTCGATTGGTGCATACTTCGAACAATTTTCAAAGTTTTTTAACTTTTTTCCATCCCTAGTGTAAACAGTGAAATTGCTTTGTTAGATATTTGAGCTGTTGGTTCAATACAAAATGTCAAACTATTTCTTTAAGTAAATACCCAAAAGAGTTTCTGATACAATTTATGAAATAGTAGAAATCCACTGATATGATACTGGGATTGAACACTGGCTCTATTAAGAGCTGATGTTGCACCTTTAATGAGACACATGCTTACCCAAACTGTCTCATATTGGTTAGCTTATACGTTTACTGTGTTTTGAGAAGAAAAAAGGGATTTCATTCTCGGGTGTTAATCAATATTGGGCATCATCAAACTTGTATGATGTATTGGTGCATCCCTGATTACCATATAAAACCATATAAAAAAGTTCTTATCACTGTTGTTTGTTACTGAACTCTGCATCCCTGGAACACTCCACACAAACAGCACTCTGAGCCATTAAATCAGTGAGCTCGCTCATTTTCTCCACTTCTAACAGATCGACACTGGACTCCACAGTGGCACAAATGTTTCCACTTTCCACTCAAAAACAGGCTTCAGGTTTGATTTGTGAACTACAGGACCAGCATTATGCATGTTCTCCCTGCTGTTGTCACAAAACTAACCTTTCAAAAAACACTACAGCCGTTCTGATACCACACTGATAAGATAATCCTGAACTTCTACTTGGTAAACAAACAAAGAAACAAAGCAGTTTCTTCGAACTGTAGCTACCTGTCTATAAGCAGTAAGTTTGATACAATGACAGACAAGAATCCACAACCAGAGAATCACAAAAGAAAGTCTCAAAATAGAAGCAGTGGTCACCAAATGTATCTTTTTTCTCGAGAAGTTTTTATTGACATCCTCTCTGCACGTTTCCAGCAGAAGAAAACAAAACAAAATGTATGTTCACCTTAAACATAAATGTAATCCTAATGTATTCTCACACAACAGCATAGTGCACTTTCCTTTTCGTCTGCCATTGACACACTATTACACAAAACTTACACAATATTTTCGTGGCATTGTATTAGTGACTTTTGGGTGAGGCCACATGAGGATTATTAATTTAGATTTAACAGCCGAGTTCAGGTCTGAAGTTACAAAAAATGCTATGTTTAGATCTGAATTTATTCATAAGAAATAATAGAAACATGGATTTGAACATGGACTCTGATGCTATCAAACATGCTAGTCCAGTATGTTTTGAGAACTCCAGAGTGTTCTCGTGTTTGTTTTCCTATAGCCGTTAGCGTTAGCCCGCAAAATACGCACGTTATGAAAGTTGTGGAGAGTGTCAGCTGGAACAAACCTACCGATCACGTTTGGCAGAGGTCACAGCCTTTGTTGAGTTTACAAACTTTTAGTGTTTAATTATAGGGTAGATTTGTGTATAAAACTGCTAACAGCTAGCAAACTTCAAATAAAGATTTCTAAACGTGCATCATCTAATGACTACTAATTGCCCTCTTTTACATGTTACTAGTGAAAACAGGAGAAAAATGACAAACATCACCAAATAAAAGTTGTTCTTCACTTCTCTGTTAAGGAGTGTCCAGGTCACATCGATGAGTGATGGAGTCTGAATAGCATTTTGTGCCTAAGAATGTAACAGTTTGGGAAACATAATATAAAATTGCCAATGATGTTTAATAAAGCTTCATAAGACACAAAGGAGTGCACGGTAGCATAAGGAGGTTGTGGGTTCGACTCCCGGGTCGGACCATATCAACATCTCATGATCTCTCTGGGTGGAGTCTGCATGTTCTCCTTGTGTTACCGTAGGTTTTCTCCAGGTACTCTGGTTTCCTCCCACCTCCAAATACATGCATGTTTAAGTTAATTGGGCATCACTGTAAATTTCCCTTAGTGAGTGAATGAGAGAGTGAATGGTTGTCTGCGACGAGTTGGCCACTGTCCAGGGTGTTCTCCTGCCTAAAGCCCAAAGTTTCTGGGATAGGCTCCAGTCACCCATGACCCCTAATGAGATTAAGCAGTAGAAATTTGTTTTTTTTATTTAACCTTTATTTAACCAGGAAAGTCCCATTGAGATTCGAAGATCTCTTTTGCAAGGGAGTCCTGGCCAAGAGGCTTCCACAACACAACACTACATAGACTAAAACAAACAAAAGATATAATTAAAAACAGTTAAAAACAGTTACAGGTTAATGACTGCATTTCCAGGTCTTTCAGAAGAGAGTCAAAACTAGCCATAGAGACAAGAGTCTGAAGCTTAAAAACTCTCTGTAAAAAATTCCAATCTGTGGGAGCACAGTACTGAAAAGACATTTTCCCTTTTTCTGTTCTAACATTGGGAACAATCAATGAGTAGACATCCTGAGAACGCAACTGATGAGGTCCATCTGGCTTACCCTGAAGATACACACTCAGGTATGAAGGAAGTAGACCAACAAGTCCTTTGTATATAAACCTGTACCAGTGTGTGAGCCGTCTTTCATTCATTCATTCAAAAATGAATGAATGAAAGACACAAATCAGTCTGTTTTGCTTATGGTTTTGCTGAAATTGCTTGGTTTAGTTTGTTCTGTCCATAAAAGTGCAACTTGTGTTCAATTGATTTGTGTCGTCACCTCTACCGGAGGAATATGATGTAGCGTCATTCATGTTGTAGCAACAGAGCAGAGCTGCTGATTGCACGTTTACTAATTTGAGGCAACCACATGTGTCACAGACAGGCAGTAAAAGAAAAATGCATCAACATGACACTGTTTACATTGTTCGGTATAGTCACATATCTTCATGAGACCAGGATGCTTTGAAGCGATGTAGCTGCAGCTTTAGTGAGAAGTGAAAAAAAGATGTTGTGTGATGCTTGAGCACCATTTGAAAAAGGACAGTTGTCGGAGTTGCTTTCCTTTTAAAATCCTCTATACATCTGTGAAGTTATATCCAGGCAATGCACTAAGTTATCTAGCTTTCACAAAAACGGCTTCGGTGGAACTCCAACAAACAGATTCTACAAAGAGCAGCCAGCTCACCTGTGCTTGTAGCTTCCTCCGACTCCAAAGAAACGCTGTGTGTTAATGATGGGAAAGAACCAGGAGAAAGAGAAGCTAATGAAGACAGGATGAGACAGGGCAAAGTGGAGAAGACAGACGGAGGAGTGCTGAGGTGCACAAACATGGAGGAAACGCTGACAGTCGGAGAGGCAAAGATAAAAGTGTTTGACAGAAGGAGGAAAATGGACTCTTTTTCATTTGTGTCAGAGCTCCATTGTGAGCGTAACAAAGATGTGGTGGATTTGTGAGAACGCTCAGTCTGTGGGGACCGGTCTGCCTCTGTCACTGTTTGTCAACCTGCTCGGAGCTGTCACGCTGGAGCCGCAGAAACACATCATCTCTGCATGCTTTTACAACTCACACATCTTTGACTGGAAGATGTAATTACTTAACTGTAGTTATGCTAGTTTTTGTATACATTTGGAGGATGCTGCAGTTTTTAACCCAAATGTCTTGAACTTTCTTTAAGCTATAATAAGTCATAAAATATTTGAAAAGCCTGGTGCAGACAGTGTGTTACAGATATTAACTTTGACAACTTTAGGAAGTCAGTGAATAATGCACTCGAGGTTTTGCTTATCATTTGACAGTATTATTTAAAGAGAATGTAATTAGCAACAAATGCAGACATTTAAACATAAAAATGAACCAAACAAAAAGGTAGATTAATATACACTATACACTTTTTAACTTTTTTAATTTCTATTAGCCTTTTCTGGTCACTTAAGATTCAATTAGGTACAGTTTATTATAAGTCAAGAGAATGTATACTTCAGCATTTATTTCTTCAAAATTAACCCTGGAAGAGACGTTTTATAAAATCATTAAGAATTATTAAGAAGATGTATTTAGAGGATTCATATGTATTTGTGTAGTTTGTATTATAACATTTGGTTTCACCGTGTGTCATGTTCACTGCTTTACATTTTTAGTTAAATGTGCTATACTCGATTTATGCTTCTTTAAAAAGAAATATTTAATTTCAAACTTCTTTCAGTCTACATTTTTGTCATATCTCGATTATGATATTCAGTCAATATTATTTCACACCAAGCATCAAGCATGTCTTAAATGTATTATAGTTGAAGTGATCAGAAAAAATTAGTTTGTGATTCACTGTAGACATGGTCGACTTGTGCTATCAATCAATTAGACAACTAAAAGTTAAACTAGCAAGTGTCTCGACCATGAAGTGTTTTAAGCTTTTCTCACAGTTGTTAGGATCATGACAAAACAGCAGTTACTCACACACACAACTCCAACAGGAATAACAACAGATGAACTTAGTGGAGTTTGCAGAACAAACAGCACATTAGTAGATGCAGACAGGACATGATTCAGATCTTTAAGTAAGTGGACTATATTGGCACAATAAATGAAATACTGACATGGCAAAAAAGCTTGAATCTTTTCTGCTCCTCTTTTTTTCAGTGATTTACCTGGCCAAAAAAAACACTAAAAAGACTACAACTGCATATGCTAATGAAAACATGTATTTACATGTAAAATATCAGATTAAACTCATGATTTGCTCCAAAACCCTGTAGCTATCTTCTTTCACTCCTCTTATCCAAATAAAAAAATAAATAAATGTCGACTTTTTTGCCCAAGTACCTAAAGCCTTACTCATTTTTAAAGTTTTTAACATGTTATCATTCACCTATTGCATAATCTTGATTTATTCATTTTAAAGTGACTTCTCCTTACAAACCTTGCGCTGGATGTACACTGACTGCGAAGTGGGTTCGGTTTGGGACACATGCAGGTTTCTTGCCTGTTACACCAGATGCGATCAACTGCGGTCCAGTTTCATCCGAAACTACGCGGATTCACGTAAATTTCTGTGAGAATGATTGTAAAACTAATTGAAAGCCAGGGTGCATGATGGTTAGAACTCTGGCTTCTCACCAAGAAGGGTCGTGGGTTCTTCCCAGGTCAGACCATATCAACATCTTACAATCTCTCTGGGTGGAGGTTTTCTCCGGGTACTCAGGTTTCCTTCCACCTCCAAAAACATGCATGTTTAGGTTATTTGGGCTTCAGTGTAAATTTCCCGAGAGAGTGAATGTTTGTCTGCAACAAGTTGTCCACTGTCCAGGGTGTTCCCCCGCCTAAGGCCCAAAGTTACTGGGATAGGCACCAGTCACCCACTACAACGGTGTGATCTACGGAAAAAATACAGACTCGCGCTGCTCCAGCACTCGCATCCGCACTCTTCGTAGTGTACATGAGCGTATTGGTTTTAAGCACCTTCTAAGTTCTGCAGGATTCACACCGAACTCACATTCAGTGTACATCAAGGGAAAGACTTAGGACTGTGCAAAGACCTTATTATAAGTTAGACAAGAAGAAGAAAAAAACATATTTCCAAATGGAACAGTGGTTTTAAAAGAATCACACACAGAGCCAGGGGCATTATGCAGCTGCAGGTGTGTTGTACAGCTGTGAGTGACATGGGTAATGTGTGCAGCAGAACAGCAAATGCACCGAAATGAGCCCGAGCCACATACATACGACCAGGAGAGGGATCAGACAGCATGATTAGGCCAATGGGGAGAGCAGAGCACATGATAAAAGTCAGATGAAGAGACCGAGGTGAGGAGGAGGAGAAGAGAGAGAGAGAGCTTCTGCAAGGACGAATACATGAATAGCAAAAGAAGAAACTCAGGGAGGAGACGTCAAAGTTCTCATTTACAAAGTTACAGACTTCACCACAAAATGATCAAGAGGAAAAAAAGCTTTCACGAATAATTTAGTTTGATGAAATAAGGCCTGTGAAATTAACAGTAGAGTCATAAAACCACATACATGATAAGAGACGGGTCACAAAGAAGAGAGAGAAAGAGAGTTTCATAAAACACTTGAACTACTGGGGTGAGAATGTGTATTTCAGATGCGTATACTCGTGGGAATCTCTGCTTTGTAATGTTATGTTTTGAACCTTATGTAATGTATATCAAAAGCAGGATTTCATTTATGTAAAGCAATCTCACATCAGTAAAGACAAAAACTGCCATAATGGAAGCATGCAGTGATAATGAATGCAGTTTGAATGATCAGAGTGTCAGTTTACCGATTGAGCAGGTAATCTTTAGTTTGAGCGAGCATATGTAGTATCTTCAAAGTGGATTCTAGTAACATTGACATCAGCTATTTCAATCATCAGATCATTATACCACCAGAGAGTTACATAGTGTCACACAAGGAACTAGGCACTACACACCTCTAGCCCCTTTTTAAATTTGACTTCACCTTTATTTAACCAGGAGTGCCTCATTAAGATTACAAATCTCTTTTTCAAGAGTGTCCTAGAGGCAGCACAATTTCAAGACAAACAAAGACACAAGATTAACCTGGCTCACGCCAGATGGATCTGTGTTGAACTCCTGAGTTCTCACTATATCCATCTGAGACTTTACTCGCTGAAAGCGTTCGAGAAAGGCGGGGCGTTTAGTGAAATACTACGCGTCACATTTCTGCTAAAACCGCATCAAAAACAGAAGAAACATGTACATCCACGAGAGCCGCCATGTTTGTTTAGCGTAAATGAGACTTGGCGGTGGCGCCGGGGCGCTAACAGCCGTCTTAACACCGCCGAAACACCGCTGGTTCGGACTCCCAAACCAATCGGGCGGCTGGAAGGCCAGATGGTTTATCTCGTGTTTGTGAATTCACAAATATGCCGAGATAAATCATCTGGCTGCAATTCATTCCAAGACGTATGTGCATCAAAGCTGAAAGTCTTTTTCCTCAACTCAGTTCTGACTCTAGGTACAGACACTCTGAGATCTCAGGTTATAGGAACCAGAGTTCCTGGGTATCAAATAATCCGCTGAATATTGCGGAAGTAAACTTAACATGGCTTTGTAAATAAAAAGGAGCCAATGTTTCAGTCTACGTAGTGACAAAGACATCCAATCAACTCTGTCATAGAGCACACCAGTAATGTGTCACAAATCTAAGGGCCCCATGTTACAGTATCTAAAGCTTTTTAGAAAAACGTATCCAGGATAAGTTCAGTGAGGTTCAGGTTCAGACTAATACAGATACACCCATAAAACAATCTTAACCCACTGCAATAGTATTCTAAAACCAAGCTCAAATACTGTATATCTCAGGCGTTTAATATCGCCCTACGTGAACAACTTAAAACAACTTACATTCTTTTTAACCCACAAAAACATAAAAACAATTATAGATCTGACAAAGAAGAGACAAACATTATGGTAAAGAAAAGGTTTCCAAGTCCAAAAAACATTCTTCTAAAGTGAAAAACCAGAGACATGCTAAACATGTTTATCACAGCTTCTCTTTTGATAAACATTCATCAAATGTGCAGTCATGGCAACCGCCTCAATAACACAGCTGAAGAGAAAATCAATACCTGTGCATTTGACACGCTGCATGTGAAAGCTCTTTGCAGTGACTTTGCTTTCCTGAGGTGGAGATCAGATCTTTTTTTTTTTTTTTTTTTTTTTTTTTTACATTTTATGGTCCTGTCCTTTGGATAATTGCCTTATCTACAGAATGTGCCCTACACTTCTGTCTGTCCTTCATCCTTCTACACTTTCTGTTGGTCACTATCTCTCCCTCTAAAGCTGACAGAGCTAAAAACTTAAGCTGTGACGTATTTGAAGTTATCTAAGCCCATACCACCTACATTTTGCCCTTAAACTTTTTAAATCCCTCTTCAAACTTTCATTTTTACCATTTTCCCATTTTGTTTAAGGGGACATTATGTAAAATCCACTTTTCTTAGTTTGTAACCATATTATAACAGTTCTCTCATCATTAGTTTATTCATAGTTCTAGTGGATTGATTCATGAATGTTTAAATAATCTTGTATTGTAGTGCTCAGAAAATTCCTGTTTTCACCTATCACCTATCCTTCCCTTTTCTTTAGGTCTAAAAAATTGACAGTAGACCATAAGGTTATCCAGGGAAGGTCAAAGAGCAAGAGGACTTGTCTGGGAAGAAGAACGCTTGGATCCACATCTAAACCTGATGTGTAATGTAACTACTACAGTCTATTTTTACCCAGACTTGTCCTTGTGTCTTGCTGTGAGTCTGAGTGTCCCTCCGGTGTCCTGTGTTCAGAGGAAAAGTGTGGAGCCTCCTGACTTGTTCCTGGTGATGACAAATGTGTGGGGATTCTCTGGAAAAGGCAGATCCTGTCATTGTCCTTTGGGTGTTCCTCCTTGTGAGTGTGAGTGTGACTCATGAGTTCCTATTACCTCACAGACACTTGGAAGCACAGGGCACAAGAAAATGTAGGTCCTTTGTCTAGTTCAGTGAATGCAGCTGACCTGCTGTTGTGAATATGAACAAAATTAGTTTTGACAAATTCTAATTTCTACCTTAAATCTTTCTATTGAAGCCACTAAATGAATTTCACAGACTTTCTCGTCATGTGACAGATTTTAAATGGCTATTGTAATTTATCTTTTGCATTCAGTCAAGTTTGTGTTCACCAGAAATGGAGGTCAACAATATTACAACAGCATGACTTCACAAGATAGGCTGAGGAATAAGATAAGACCCTTGTAACACGGGATATTAAAGATTATCCACAGAGGTCTATGATCGGAGATAGTGTGCATGTGACACCTTTAGAATAAGCTCACAAAGAGGATTGTGGGAGATCATATATTCTGGTTTATAATGAATACAACTGTCTGGTCATCACGTCATCGTCTGAGTTTCAGTCAGTGTGATTGACAGATGGATTAGCCTCAAATGGATGAGCATATCCCTTTAAATAAAAACCAACATAGCTAGGACCAAATCAGGAATAAGGTAGAACACCCTGTCAAGAGCTATGGTCACTGCATTGCAGTGCACAAGGATCCATCTCCTGATCTAAAGTTTTGAACAAGCTCGTGAACATTGTCTGTGCCTTCAGAGGCTTGCTTGAGGTGGGTTTCTTTTACCTGTTACACCAATGACAGTGCCCTGCCGTCCATTATTCACCAAAGCCACACAGATTCAAGTAGACCACGAAAAAGCTGGTATAATTACTTGAGAACCAGCAAACTGTAGTGATTTCTGGTAAAATGATGTTTGTTGCAGTTTCTTTCTGCAAACATGCTGCTCCATGTAACACTATAGGTTTTAAGCATGTAGGACCCAAACTCCAAGTCAACATTGTTCTCATTTATTATACAATGCATGCATGATAGATAATGTATACTGCCTGAGTTGGACCAGGCAACACGGTGGCGCAGCTCTGACCTCATAGCAAGAAGGTCCTGGGTTCGACTCCCGGGTCGCCCGGGGCCATTCTATGTGGAGTTTGCATGTTTTCCCCGTGTCTGCGTAGGTTTCCTCCTACAACTAAAAACATGTCCATTAATGCCTCCCCTGACTCTTCCCCCAGGGCTCCCCTGCAAAAGAGATTATGAATCTCAGTGGGACTTCCCTGGTTAAATAAAGGTCAATAAAAAATAAAAAAAAAAGTCATAAAAAACATTTGAAAAAGGAAGGTTGATGGTACAGAAGTTCTTCGTCTCAATTTTACCTCCCAACAGAAAAATGAGAAAAATGCAAAGGTTTCTGATAAGCAGACCTTCACCAGGGCCACACCACTGATGAATGCTCACTCGTCCTAATGTCTGAATAGAGCGTACAGAAAAGAATGAAGCGCTGGAGGTCGTACAGACTGGTCCAGAAGGACTAAGTGATTCGCCCTTGTCCGTTGACTGTAATCTGGAGTGTGTCCGTCACACTGTTTGCTGCATTCTGTTTGCTCACACAGTCGACAGGGTGAAGGAGGTTTTGATTAAAAGGAGCTGAAACAGATGGAAGATAAATATTGAAGAAGGAGAAAGGTGAGATTGAAGGAGAAATGTAATGTTGCAATGACAATAGAGAGACTGATAAAGATGAACTCACCTACAGTGAGAAATGCAATGGACATTTTTGTACAAAGAGCAAATTTCAATGTTTACAGTCTGTCATCTTTACATGTTCAGGAATATTCCGATTGTTTTCTGCAAATAGGAGACTATTCTGCGCATTTACAATAATTTCTATAATACATGCTCTGCGACTTAAACAGCGACACAATCACAACTGAGCCTGCAGATATCATCAAAAACATTGTTATGAAAAACTGGTTTTACTATGGTTCCTGATTGGACCATTGAATTCAGAGCCATAACACAAACACATATTTGTACACTGACTTGTTTCTCAGTAAATGGTTTATTTGATTTAAACATGTCTAAGAATTTTATTGATGTTAACACCTTTCATTGCAATAAAGCCACAATACACAGACGTTTCAGAATATTTTGTTATTTACCAGCAATTTTTCCAAATTTGATTTGGGAATATGCTAAAAATGGCAAATGGGAACACAAAAAGAAATATGTCGGGCTACATTTTAGTTGTTAGCTAAATTAGTTAACTGCAACTTCTCGATCGGTCAACTAATTTAGGAAATCATTTCATCTTGAACTGGTCTTTACATAGACTTCAAAACATGCCATGAGCTGAGAAAAACCTCAGAACGATCAGCAGTGAAAAAAATTATGTAAATTTGTCTTTAAAGCTACATCTCCAGAACACCTGAAGCGACCTTACCTCAATCAATAAATATAAATAATCGCACCATTCACCTATTACCAATAATAATACTTACTTGCAACTTTGTATTTCAATGAGACTTTTAAAACAATAAAGAAAAACATCATGTACCACGGCTACTTGATTATGGAAAATAACTGAAATCAAGATTATGCTAATGAGTGGATAGCAATCTTGCCTCACAGCAAAAAGTTTGTGGGTTCGACTCCTGCACAGCCTGGGCCTTTCTGTGTGGAGCTAGCATGTTTTTCCCCGTGGCTGGGTGGGTTTCCTCCGTGCACTTCGGTTTCCCCCACCAACCAAAACCATTAGGTAATGTCCTCCAGCTACAGTAGTCCTGACCAAGCCTAGCAACCCCTGGATATGGGTCCCTGATCAGTTCTGGCCAATCAGAGTGATGGTGGCCTGCGCAGCGGCAGAGCGGAGATTATGCAAGCAGAGCGTTAAACTAGACCTAACACTGTTTGAGCATTTCACTTAAAACACTGGAAAAGTCAATGAAAATAGAGAGGAATATCTTCAAGACTTTTGTTAAAGCTGTAGGAGCCGTGTGATGTGAGCCAAGCATCAGCAGTTTGAAGTGCAGAAAAATGCATTGACGCTCTATGGGGAAATTTTTCTTGGGCCCAACCGCTGCAGTTCAGCAGAGCGACCACTATTGCAACTCACACAGGGAGACGGGAGGCGATGTCTATTCCAGCTCTAACAATACATACATGAACATGTATGTATTGTCCTGAGGAGATACCCCAGTGGCACTGAAGGATAAGTTAAACTTAACCTTATGGGGAAAATAAAATAATATACTACTAATTTCACAGAACTAGATTGTTGTAAAAGTAGTCTCAGATAGTTGAGTGGTCAAAACTGCGCGTCAAAACTTTTCCCTTTTCTGCACCCACATTTGAGTCCTGCTCAGTACCTCTCGCTCTCTCTTTTTTAATTTTATCTTTTGACCAACTGTGCTTGTTCCTGAATATGGATTAGCACCTCCCACTATTGTGATGTAAGAAATGTGACACAAGCTATAGAAGCAACACTCGCCAGCGCTGTTGTCAGCTAACTACGAGTTTATCACTGTGCGAAAACAAAAGTTATACTGCTAAATCAAAATTGGGGAATGAAATTGAAAAAAAAAAAAAAACAAAAAAAAAAAAAAACAAGAAAAACATTGTCTCAAGATTCAGGAGACAGACGTTTGTCACACTGGTTCAGACCTGATCAAAACAGCTAACACAAGTCATGTTTCATTGTTTTAATCAAAGAAGTTTCCCCAGCCAATAGTCATACAGCATATCTTTCTGCAGGTGACATGCACAGTAGAGAGGAAAGTGATGTTGACTGATAATCTCTCTTAGATCATTAATAATATTGAACCCCCATAAAGAAAATTTTCAAATTTGGAGTAAAAGTGACATTTATATTATTTCACAGCCCTCTGACTAAAGTTCTTTTACCACATCATTTACAGACACGTTTCAGATTATCACATTTCTGTGGATTGCGATAGTTTTGTGTTTCAAATGTATCAACATTTTGATCATTGTTTTTTATGAATATATTATTGTTTGATTATTATTGTCTACCTCCGTTTGCCGTCAGAAAGAAAATGTCTGTTCCATTGGGTTCTCATCACCACTAATACGATGTTAGAGTTAAAATCTCTGAGAGCGTTCCTTCTCGTGAGGCTGCAGGCTATCGGAGCTGACATTAGCCATGAGCGGACTCTGGGTAATGGCCAGTTAATCGCAGGCTTGACATTTACAGACACACAGCCTTTAAACACCACCATTTATTTTCCTGGGCCATTTGAGTCACCGGTGGAGCCCGTGTGGATCAGTGAGGAACGAGCTAGGCTAATGTGTCTTGTGTCTGTTTGCTAGCAGGTAAACAGGCACTAGTTGCACATTTACATTGTAAGTAAAGTTGCCCAATTAGGAAAAATATTGAATTGCGTTTACAATTCGAGTAAAAAATGTGATGCTGTTCACACATTTTCAACAAGTCTGGGAAAAAGTAATACAAAATAAGCCAAGATGCTCTAATGCTAATACTGTGTCAACAAAGTGATTTTAACTCAATCCTGTTTATCTGCAGTGTCTCAGTATCATTTGTGCTTTAAAATTTGAACCAAAATGTCCAAAAGAACTAGAAAAATAAAATATGTATCATGTTTAAACACCAGTTTCATTCATTGTCACACGGTCCGGATACTCTGGACCTGGATCAACAGAACCTGCATTACGCCGGACTCGCACTGCATCCACCCGGATCGGTGTACGGAGGCTTTCCGTTTCTTGAAAAGTAATGAGAGGCTCTTACACAGCGATTCGTCCGGTCTGGCGAGCCGCGTGGTCCAGATCGTTTCCATTTCAAGGAACTTTTTCCCTTACTGCCGGAGCGCTCCGGAGCCCTTTTTGGTGAAGTTGTGAAGACAAGACACGACAAACGGGAAGCCAAGCGAGCGCATGTGAAGTGCATCCGGTGGTTTTCAAAATAAAAATATTACGTTTCTACTACTACAACAAATACCTCAAAATGCTTGACATATACACGACTATTGAACACAATTAAACAGAAAATAAAGTGACGTGAAATAAGGCCAAAACTCGGCGCAAGTGTTCTTTGTTTACAAATACATGTGTCAGTGATAGCTTAAACTCCCCTAAACTCCCAAGTTGAGCGAGAAATCCCCGTGAACTTACATACGCATCAGATACGCATGCATATTCCGGCTGCAGTGTGAGTGACCACCGGACCCAGACGGATCCGGATCTGGACTGGAGGCAGTGTGAGCCCGGCGTTAGTCTTTCTACCGCTGCATAAAACCAGCGCATCTACAATCATAATCCTCCTCACTCCTACACCTATGGATCACTGACTACATATTCCAAACTGTGAACGCTACTCAAGAGTTTTCTTTTCTGTGGGGATCGTTCAGACTGAGGTCAGCCAGGCTACTGAGGGCTCTAGCTACTGTTCCTTGGTTTCTGGTCCAAACTGATGATATACAATATATATATAATTATTATATATAATTATTTTTAATTATTATATTATTATTTAGAGTAAATGCTTGAGTTTATGCTTTATGTAATAAGTGCATAATAATAATTTGATTTTAACAACCGAGTGGTGCACCTAAAGAAAGCTATATCTTTTACTGACTATAATAAATTTGTCTATGTAAGCTTATACTTCAATGACGGATAGATTGATGGATTAGGGAGAAATATCTTTTGTGCAACTAAAGCTGGCTTTTCTTTACTTATAAAAAGTGAAACAACAACAATGATGAAACATCCAAGGATTAAACTCTGTCTAAAAAGGCCACAGGAGACAAACTTTCATGAGAGGTAGGAGATGTACTGACTTAATGTGAATATGATGAGTTTGTAATATGTGCATTGGCTATTTTCTACAAGAGCCGTCATCATAAAGGAAGAGAAGCCAGGCGCTGTCCTGTTGTTGTAAAGGTTTTCATGTAACGACTTACACTGATACAATCTGACAAAAGGTTGTAACAGAGCAGACCTTACAAACATGACGAGAGAAAGGACAAATAATGACAATAATTACAAGAATCGTTACTCGAGCAACGCCCCCCTGAACTCGTGGAGAGGCACATCAGGGTTAATTTCGGGCTACAAGTGAGTTGACACGCTATTAAACAACAATCTTTTTTGGCGTCCTATAGACACGTGTTTAAAGCTACAGGCTAAGTTACAAAAATAGCTAATTTTAGATCTGGGGTTCAAGTTGGTTAAGATTAGGATTAAGCTTTCTTCTTTTCTTTAAATAACAACATGCCTTACTGTATATCCACCATACAAATGAACTGAGGGTTAGGATTACAGTTATAGTTGCATTGCAGGTAATCAAGAAGCATAAAAAGTGTACTCTCATGTCACTGGTGTAGTAATACTTGAGACTAATCTTGATCTTGAGACCGCTTTTTTAAGGTTTTTGTCTTGTGTCGTATTCAAGCACATTTTGGACACCAAGACTACATTTCTTTACCACCACACTCTGATAACATGCACCAGGACTTCATGGTCCCAGCACAGTGACCTGTCCCTTTGTAATAAGGTGCACAGTTTGTAATGAGCACTACATAATAAAATCATGTTGACACTGATAATTGTATATGTTACAGGCAAAGTTGATAATCCAGGCATTCTATAGAATGCTATAGAATGCCTGGATTATCAACTTTGCCTGTAACATATATATTTGGTTGATGGACCTTGTCTTGGTCCAGCCTGTTCTCATGGATAAGCGTGTCAATACCACGCTATTGTAAACAGCGTGTCATATGAACGCTACTTCTATTTTTTGCGTGGGTAATTCACGCGTTACTGTCCTAGTTCATTTCAGTGGTGAATGTTAAGACGTGTTATTATTCATGAAGACTAACACAATCCTAATCCTAAACTTAAACCAACTCCAAGCCCCAGACCTTAATTTACCCATTTTTGCAACTTCAGACCTAAATTTAGCTGTTAATCCCTTGGAAAAACCTTGTGTTTGTCGTCAACCACTAAGCGTGTTCATGGTACGCCAGAAAAAAACAAGCGTGTAATTGCACGCCAAAACATGCAGAGGGCGTCGTCATGACACGCAATTTGTCATGGCGTGCTATTTTATGCAATCCATGAGAACACGTTGCTTGGTCTTGTCTCGATCTTGACCTATAAAAGTCTCAGTCTTGTCTCTGTCCTGACTGCCAGTGGTCTTGGTCTTGTCTTAGTCTCGGGACTCTATGGTCTTGACTGCTGCGGTCTTGTGACACACTATTTACAATGCATGGTATAGGTCTTTTTGTTAGACCAGGTTGGGATGATGGACTGGACCATATTGTTTTGAAGGCCTGATTTGGTTCCTGGTTCTTGAATTGAACGTGTTTGCTCTAGATATTTGTTTAATATTAATAAATACAATGTTATGATTTATATGACAAGTGATGGAACTATATTATTAAACTTAGAACAAGTAATTTCATAAATGTAATATGTGGGTGTGTTTTGCTGGGAAAGCTCACCTGAATTTACAGAAGCACTTTTGGTAAGTCATGGCTTGTGTCTGTACCTGCTTGTGAGAGTGCATATTTCCCTGCTTGCATAAGGCCACAGTCCCAAAGCTCTCTCTTCTCTAACCTTTTAACGCACACTGACACACTTGAATGGAGGCAGTCTGGAGCGGAGCTGAACAAACATGGGAGGGAGAGCCTGCCTGCAGGGCTGAATTCTTGGAATAAGCTAAGGCCTACTGTCAGAGGATTGGCACAAAGACGGAGCACATACAAAGGACATGTACGCCGAAGAGAAACAACAGCTAAACGGAGACTGGGCTAAAGCCCTTCCAGCTGCAGGGTCACCAAAGCTCACAGAAACACGGGCCCGTCAGCACCAGTCAATCATGCGCTGAACTCTGCGCTCAGGTTGCACGTAAGCCTGGTAAAAATGCACACGGACATTACTGGGTCAACATCCAAAAAGACTCAAAAGCGCTTATTCTTCACCGGTGTTGTGGAGATCATAATAGAAGAAAAGAATTGACTTAAGTGACTTGGAACACTGACCTACATTTGACTGTGTGTCCTGGTGCAAACTCATTTTAACCACAGTCCCAGAGCTGACTGCACAAATGCACTTTTCTCTAAGAATCAACAGATTTTATTTTTGACAGGCAATAGATCAAATGAGAATGTTCTACAATATGTTTTATTTCTAACTTTGGTTGGAAACAATGATGGCAAAATGATACGTGAATGTTGAGTAATACATTTAATGAGACATTTTAACCTTTGATCCTTTTTAGTTGCGTATTCAAGCTAAATGCATTCTCACCAAATAATTTTTACACAACCTTTTGCACAAGTGAGTTCTTGTTCCATTCTGAATGACAGCGTAAGGTCAATTAACAGTTTAATTACTGTTCTTCAGAATACATTACTCACTGGATTCAGAAATGGCCTTTCTTGTCACTCAAAGAGCTTTACAGTGCACAGTGTTTCTCCACCACTGTCTCATCTTGTGAAAACTGTCTTGTTCCATCTACAATTGTGATATTCTCATAACTTTCCAGACCAATCACCTTTCAGCGGAGGCATGAGAACATTGAGCAGCAATTATTTATCTCACAGTCATAGTTGCATCATGTCACAGGGAGGATAAAGACCCCACAGACGTGTCGAGTTCAGTGGAGTTTTTCTACAAGCAGAGTAAGTGTCACATTATTAAGTGCAGCATCAGAATGAAAACACAAGACACGAGCATGAGTTGTCTTCACATGCCGGTAAAAAAGTGAAACAATGACGATGAAGAGGTAAGAAGCTAGTTACACCGACTTACTGTGGGCATAAGGAAATAAACAAGTTTGCACAAAGTGGGTTGGCTTTTCAGCATTTTAAGAGCTGCCATCGCAAGGTACAGAAGATTCAGTAGGCCTACATCATCTTATGAGACAATCTGACATAAAAGTCCTTACAACGCACCAATCCAGCTTTTTCAGTTACCAGGCAGATTTTGGCTTTCAGTATCTGCTGATATTCGCTATTAACCAATATTGCAATAGAGAAATAGAGAAATAAAATGTCAATCATTGAGACATTATGGGTGAACACAGCCAGGAAAGTAGTCCAATTAAACGCACAATAATGATATTGGCTGAACCGCAAAATTTTCTGGATCGACACCATTATCTGATCCCGATTGGATCAGTGCATCACTGACGCCACAGACATGATGAGACGACAAATATTTTCTTAAGAGAACCCATACTTAAGCCACTCCTCTCTGAACTTGTGGAGAGACACATCAGGCTTAATAGACACCAATGTAGCCATTCTGTACAAGTCAGTTCAGGCTCACAGTCTGGAGACTCCAAATTCTCCATTTCTGATAAGTTTCAGTAGCTTGGAAAAAAAAAGATTTAACTCTGTACCAGCAATTGTATAAATGCACAGTTTCTCCAGAAGCAAGTTTACAGTTTCCCTATTTACTGGATTGGATTTCAAGAGAAAAACCCTGACGCCTAAAGGGTTTTCGATATACGTCTAGCCTAATTTCCTGTATTGTGTGGAAGGCAATACATTTCACCTATATACATAAGATATATAGTTGTCTTTTTTAATGAAACAGTACATGCAAGATGTATGTGTCTCCTTGGAAACATGCAGGTGGCTGACTCTATAAAGTTTATACAGTGCATCTTTAAGAAAGCTCCATTATGCAACAGCTCTGAAAGTGACATATTAAATTTGAAGCACATATGAGAAAAGCTGACATGGACTATCAGTGTGTCAGTGAGGAATCTGTCCTGTCTCATCACAAACTGTATTAGTCTGAGCAGAACATTTGGAGTTGGACAGCTCAAAGCCAGACACAGTAGTTTCAACATTTGGAATGAATGTGCCAACAGTGCAAGTGCAGACAGCTCCGCGCAGGAATACCAGAAACAATTACAGCTGCAAGGATTAGAATACAAAATATAGTTTGCTTTGAATGCTGATTTGAAGCATAAAGTGTATATTATGAAGACAACAGCTATTAGTTTTTGAAATGATTGTTCGCCATCGCCTTAATTAATTATAAAGTTTCCCTGCATTTTCATTGTAATGTCACTTATTAATGACATATTTCTGTGTCATCGATTTTACTGTGTTAGTTTTCTGATGTAAAATATACATAAACTACCTTATAGATTGCCTTACCAAATTCATTATTACAAATAAAATAACAGAGATGCCTGTTATGCAGACTTTGATTTACATGATGAGATTGCAATGACAAAAACAAAGAGTTTAAAAAAGTTTTTAGACGTGTTCAGGCCACGGAAATAAGGACAGTTACTTGTCTCACGGTTTGTTTTGGTCCTCATGGTTTTCACACCTTGAAGGTGGTCTTTCCCTGCGTCTGCCAAACTAATCCTGCAGCAGACGCAGGTAAGATGTGTAATTATGTAATGACAGCAGCCTGAGGGCCAATGCAAAGTCAGCTTCAATTCTACACACATTTACGTTTATTGGTGGTTGGAGAATTTCCACTGATGTTGTTATTGGTCTGATAATTTTGTTTTGCAAATATTTGACATTAGTATATAAAGTCAGTATGATTATTCACCTGAATAAAGTCAGGTGAATAATCTACTATTCAACTACACAAAGAAGTAAAACATTACTCTGAAACATTCTTAATGGGGATAAAGATGTTTTAAACCATAATTCCATGGAAACAAGCAGGTGGAGGCCCTCTTCCAGGCCTCAAAACAGTTCATTTTGGGGCCATGCAATCCATAAAGACACAGCCTTTGGTTATTTATTTAGTATGTTTTGGTAAAACTTACCAAACATACTTTAATTCAAGTATGTTTTTCATCAAAAAGTTACACAGTGTTTTTTAAAACTCTTTCATGACAACAAGCAGGAGACTCCTTCAAGCCAAGTCAGAGTCAAGTTAATGAAGATGCAAGCCCACTTATGGTCAGGTTTCAAACCTTAAATCATCATAAAAAAATCATCTTTTGTATTTAGCTTAATATAGAGCTGGACAATATAACACATTTTAGGTAATATCATGATAGTTGTTTTCGAAGATGCAAAACTAGAATATAGAGTATATCGTGTACATGTAAATAAAACATTCAAAAGTAGTTGTTTAAAGAAAATAAATGAAGAAAATTAACACATCGTAAATGCTTATATAAGTGTAGAAGGTGATATTTTAGTCAATTAATCACACAGTTAGTTGAAAATATATGTATTGATTAGAAAGTACATTGCAAATTTCTATGAAAATCTTGTTGAGCTGCATTTTTTCTTTATGAATAGTAATTTAGCCTGTAATTCTCTGAGTTTGTAGTCTTGTGATGGAAGTTTGGGTCAAATATTTAGTCAGAACATTGGTGGTTTTGAGAAAGTGGAAACTTTTAGTTGATTGACTGATTAATAGCACATGTCTAAAGTCGATTAAAAAAGCTTCAACTAACACATTTAAATATGTGTTTGAACATTTTTTGGTTGAACTAATATTGTCTGAACATTGTAATAGAGATGTGCCAAAAATTATCAGCCCTAGCTTCATAGTACTAACTTCAACATTTTTGAGAACTTGTTCATTATTGCTTTTTAATTGTAGTGGCCACAACCTGAAGATATAAACTCAAACTCAAAAGTTACTTAAAACAAATCCTAGCACTTACTATTGCCGCACTGAGCTGACTTTCTCACTTGTCAGAAAGTTTAGTTCCCTCCAAATCACAAACTCATGATCAATAACACTTGTCCGTCCATAACAAAGCTCTTACCGTCTCGTCTGACGCTCCCACGTATGACTTTGGCGTTGGCGACTTGAGCCTTCACCACTTCACTTGAGAAAAGCCACAACAACAAAAGCATCCACAGGTGGGAGAGCGCGCGTCCACTCATGACAACGGCACAACTTTAGTTTAGTCCACGGATTCAACACGTAACGTCACTTTATAAACAAAAAAAAAAAGTTGTCCAAACACGCTACGTCTCGTTTTGAGGTTCTTTTGGTCCGACTACGCGCAGGTGGTGGGTTTTATAGCCTCGTTCATGGTCAGATATAAGATTACCGGCGCCCCGCTTCTTATCACACGCGCACTCAATACATTTTCTCCGGTCACTGTGGAATATCACGCATATTTGTTCCACTTTGCGTCTGACGCGTCACGCTTTAAAACGCCTGTTCCAAAAGTCGGCGCCTTCCCAAAAGTTTTGCCCAAATAAGTGAAGCGCGCGCCCGTTCCGCATGTGCGTAAAGGACGTGATGCTGCGCGTGTGGAGCAGAGAGATAGAGAGAGCAGGGGAGAGGCGGCAGACTGCGGTTAAACGAGGAAATGCGCCAGAGAGGAGGAAACATTTGGGAGGAAAGTCCTGTTAGCGCGCGGAGAGAGGAAGAGAGCTTTTAGCGCGGCTCTGCTGGGACACTTGAGTTTACAGAGGAAACAGCTGACACACACACGGGCTCTGAAGGCGCGTCTGCGGAGGAAGTGTCACTTTCTAATAATTAAGACTGTTTCAAGAGATCATCTTCTCTATGGACTTTTGGTAGACTAACTTTCAGGGAAAACGTAAACATAATAGGACCATAAATATTTACAACCACATCAGTCATTCTTTAACGAATTTGACTTAGTTTGCATTTCAACCCCACAAATAAAAGTCAATTCAGAAAAAAATGAATATGTGTGTTTTATATTCACCACATGGCCAAAAAGAAACAGGCAAAGCACTTCGGAGTTGCTTTGTGCTTTTATTACCACTTAATTTTTTTTTTTTTTTTTTTTTTTTTTTTTTTTTTTCAGAAAATCCCCAGATTTAGAAAAAGTGCACATACAGGATCAGCTTTTTTTCATTGATCATGTTCACAAGTTGGTTTTGTGCCTTTTTTGCCCAAATAAGGATTTCATGAGCTAAAGTCACATCAAAACAACAAACAATAGACCTACAACAGAAATCTTCTAGAGAAGGATTTCATCCAACTAAGAAGTGTGGCTTGTGATATTCAACAGTTGGGTTCTGCTGGATTTTGTGAAAAGAGCTGCATGTTTTGTTTTGTTTTTTTTTACCTATGACTATGGAGACCTTAGCTCTATAGTTTGGGATTTCTGAAATGACTCTGTTGCGGCAGAACATCTCCAATGCTTTATTTCAAAAGCAAATAAGAGAATGGCCCTATCACAAAAACAACAGAACTTCACCTGCTCCAACTGGACCTGACTGTGACGTGTCTCCAGAATTCACTTTCTCCACTTGGACCTGACTGTGATGTGTCTCCAGAGTTCATCTACTCCACCTGGACATGACTGTGATGTGTCTCCAGAGTTCATCTGCTCCACCTGGACCTGACTGTGATGTGTCTCCAGAGTTCATCAGAACCTGACTGTGATGTGTCTCCAGAGTTCATCTGAACCTGACTGTGATGTGTCTCCAGAGTTCACCTGCTCACACAGACCTGACTGTGATGTGTCTCCAGAGTTCACCTGCTCACACAGACCTGACTGTGATGTGTCTCCAGAGTTCATCTGCTCCACCTGGACCTGACTGTGATGTGTCTCCAGAGTTCATCTGAACCTGACTGTGATGTGTCTCAAGAGTTCATCTGAACCTGACTGTGATGTGTCTCAAGAGTTCATCTGAACCTTACTGTGATGTGTCTCCAGAGTTCATCTGAACCTGACTGTGATGTGTCTCCAGAGTTCACCTGGACCTGATGAGAAATTTTCATCATTTATTTTATTAATTAAATATTTAAAAGTCCATAGAAATCATGATTTAGTCATTTTTACATTGTAATTTGAGAGTAATAAGGGGTAACTGTTGCTGGTGTGCCGTAGCAGATCACGCTGTTACCTCACAGCAAGAAAGTTGCAAATTCGATTACCCCTCGGCCCGGGCATATCTATGTGGAATTTGGTTTCTCTGACCACTCCGGTTACCCCCACCAAAGATACGGTAGTCCAGAGTGCCTAGCAAGAACATCTAGGCTTCCAAGTTTTACACTGTGGCACTCAGGTGCTGCTCGTGAGGAGATGCCTGTGTCATAGAAGGATGGGTCAAATGGAGAGGACAATAAACTGTACCTTAACCTTAAGACTTTAGGAATGGCTGCTCTAGAGTGCCCTTGAGTGCTATACGGCAGGTCCCCACTGAATGGGTCAAATGCAGAGAAAAGATTTTCACAGGCATTATTATTCTGCTGTTTTGGCATCTTAATATGAGAGTTTATGCATTCTGATTAATTTTGAATAGAATGTGAAATATTACTGGGGGGCCTCAGACAATCTACGGGTCAATAGGGGGCAGCGGCTCCGAAAAGTTTGGGAACGGCTGCCTTATTCAATTGTTACCTCAGTCCTATCAGGCCTACACAAGGACTAGGACAGAATAGAACCAAACAACACCAAGTTCACATAAAGATTTACTGTAAATTTGATCAATCCCATCATGGCTGGACATAAACAAGACCTTCTATCTCGTTTTTATCAATACGGGCTTCATCTGTGAAAAAAAACTAGTCAAAACCCATCTGTATCAGTCCTGCCTCCAGCAGCAGCTTGATTCTTCTTGTATTTACCAACCTAATCTAGGGAGGATTTGAAATTAGATTTTCATTTGTGCATTATGACAGCTCAGCACAGCAGAAGCCCAGATACAGCTCAGCTCACAAATCAAACAGCTTCAAGAAGAGGTTTTGCTGTCCAGAAAAATCTGTTCTTAAGGGTCAATAATTCAGTTTTTATTTATTGATTTATTAAGATTTTATTAATATAAATATTTTTTAAGCTTACTTGTCAGCTTTAGACTTTTGAAATGCTGTAAATGGATTTCTGTAGTTCTCATGGTTTCCCTTTTTTCTTATGGGTTTTCTGGACTCTCCATGATGGAGGGCAAATGTGCTGTCTGTGCTGTGCGCATTACAACTATGGAAACTTTCTAAGTTACTTTTATTGATTTCATTTGTAAAATGGCTGTATCTTGTGCAACACGCTTCACTAACAGATTAAAAGATATCCCACTTCTACAGACAAATGTACTGAACATGCACTGAAGCATCCATTGCTGTCTTTACCAAAAAATATGAAAATATATGAGAATTTGTCAGTTTTACGCTTCCTCTAATGCTGCGTACATGCACTTCTGCCCTCCATCATGGCACAATCACATCATTGTGACGTAGGTGCAAAGAGTCAAAACTGAGTTAAGCCTTGCCCCTGAGGAAGGCCTACACCCTAAAACCTGTTCATAAACTGGTTCAATGGGTCCAATGCTTCTTATTGTTGCCTGCTTCCCCTCTAATGTTGTCTCCTTCCTTTCTATTGTTCCCTACTTCCCCTCTATTGTACTTCCCCTCTATTGTTGCCTTCTTCTCCCCTATTGTTGCCCACTTCCCCTTTTTTGTCGTGTGCTTCCCCTCTATTGTCAGCTTCCTCTCTATTGTTGTCTCCTTCCTCTCTATTGCTGCGTGCTTCCTCTCTGTTTTTGTCTACTTCCCCTCTATTGTTCCATTCTTCTCCCCTATTGTTGCCCGCTTCCCCTTTGTTGTCATCTGCTTCCCCTCTATTGTTGTGTCTTCCTCTCTATTCTTGTCTGCAACCCCTCTATTGTTGCCTACTTCTCCTTTATTGTTGCCTGCTTCCCCTTTGTTGCCATCTGCTTTTTTTTCTATTGTTGTCTGTTTCCTCTCTATTGTTCTGACTGAGTCTGCCTAAACAGAGCCTGTCTAGACTATTTTAAGCTCCTCCTCAGGGGCTTTTTAAATCAAAACTTGATTTAAAAAGTAGGATGGGGCTCGTGTGGAAGTGGAAACAATTCCGATATTATTAGGCTTTTACTGTAATTAGAAATTAGTAGACCACAAACTTACAGTCACACTGCATGATTACATATGTAAATAAAGGAAAAAATAATCCTGGAATTACTGTATAGTTTACCAGAACAATTTGTGTAAGTAAGCCACGATGACACGTCTTCACATAAATACATTTCTACATCACTTACTGAAACCTGGATTGTGGTTTTCATACTTCCAGCAAAACATCCACTCCCTCAACTTCCCTTTTACCTTGCCTGAACAACTTTTGAACCACTTCTAAGTAACCACCCTCACAGTTTTGGACGACCTTGCCAACTTGCTTGTTTCTGCTGGCTGCGCACCTTCGTATTATCCAGTCGATGGCTAATGAGCGATGCAGCGTCTCCCAAACTCCACCACTCTGGGATGATACAGGTTATTAATAGGGAGAGAGGAAATGAATTAAAATTAAAAGCTATTAGCCGACCGTGCACCGCTTCAAAGGCATATGCTCCGGGCAGATGAATTAGTAAGCACATTTTAAGATTGCTATGAGCTGTATTTCTGCCGGGTATAGGACATAGTATCTGGTTGGAATTCATTTTGCCTCACAGAAATGCAAAGTTGTACAAATGAGATATTGTGAAAATGAAATCCAACTTTAAAATACTGAGTAGAATGCCTGTAACTACCCGTATCCAGTGTTCTTCCCTAAGGCACAGCTAGGTCTATATGTTTTGATGGATATTGTACAGATATGGCTCCAGGCAAATGTCAAGTGCTAATTTAAACTGTGCAGGTTTCATCCATGTCACTGTCACCAAGCTGTCCTTGAATTTAGAAGGACAGAAGTGAAATGTAGTTCACCGGTAAATGCTTTTGAGACATTATTTCAAAGTTTTTCAAGGTATAGCGTTGTTTCAATAAATTTGTTCTTGTTGCAAGTAGTGCAAGACATTTACATTTATTTAAAGTTAAAATCTTTTATAAGTCAGAAATGACTTATAGACTTATATGAGCAATTTAAACATGTTACTAGCGCAATTCCATCCTGTTTGATCAAAAGTACTCAAAATTATGATACATAGTTTGAATTCTAGTTCTTTTAACCAAGACCATAAATTCACATTTTGCCGTTTTGTTATTGTTTTTTGTTTGTTTGTTTGTTTTTTTGTTTTGTTTAACTGAAAATACTTTGTGATCTAGAAGCATAAAACATGCCTGGTGCAGCCAACCTCAGTGTAGAGAGATTCATACTCCATTTTTTTTTTTTAAATAAAAGGAAGATTAAAAGCCTTCAATTTTACTGTGAGATGCCTCTACGACGATACCTATCTCCAAGGAGGCAAACATCAACCCTCCCCTAGAAAACCTACAAACATAAACCCAAGCCTAAGACGTCCGTCAAGGTTTTTGCTCTGTGACGTTCATTGCCATATTGGTTGTTTGCTTTAGCCTTTTGCTAGTTGGTCTACCGGCTTTTGGACAGGTGCAGTGGTGTTTCCCCCTGGGTCGAGCGGGACAAGCTCGATCCGAGTGGAGGCATGACCGTTCTGACCAATCAGAGCAGGAGTTACAGAGTGAGCAACAGTAACTGAAGCGAAAGCATAAAAAGCCATTTTAAACAAAACAAAATCCGACCGTTCTTAAAGCTGTAGATGCTGTTTCTGCTTAACATGAGCAGTTTGTGTTTGCATTATGTTCTAGCCTGGCATGTACAGTATATGCTTTTTAGCCTGGTATATACTTTCTAGCCTGCATATACACGTTTAGGTTTAACTGGTTTATGCTTGAAGTTACTACAATGGGTAAATTTAGGACTAGGATTTAGATTATAATTAGGATTTTGTTAATCCTCATAAATAATAGCCCGTCTTTAAAACCACCATAGAAATGAACCCGGGACTGAAACGCCTGTCATAATTATGCAGAAATAATACACTATTGCCATGTCCTGTTATGTCGTCGTATATATACGTACGCTTTCTTGTGACATCAGGTTCACATATTATGTGTATGTATATTTGAATTAACCTTTTTGAGCAGATAATGTTCAGGGAACTCCTCAACATTATCGGCTAAAAAATGTATTTCAATGGATTCCTGCATGTTTGAGTCATCTTGTATTGTTCTGCGTTAGAGTGCTGGTGCTTCAGTTGAAACATTAACCTCTTTCTAGTATTAAAAACTAAAGGTTTACAATTAACCAAATATAAAATAACGATAAAAATGTCTTTAAAATATTATTTAACAATAAAGAAAAACAATATCTTCTATCGATAATGCACATGTAAAGTTGTGATTGTAGTCAGTGTCAAAAGTCATCAGGCAATGGTCTCAGGTTCTATTCCCAGATGGTGCCTTAACAGGTTTCGTGAGTGCCGTATTTTTTCTCTTACTGTGAAAGATTAAGCTCTTCTCAGTTAATATAAATCCAGTGCACTAAAATTAGATTGCACTTTCTCTTTTTTACTGCCTGGGAAAGTATTACATCTTAAAAGCAATAATTTCTGACACTTTTTAATCTTCTCTGGGTAATAGTAGAAAAGTGGACAGGTGGTTGACCAAGATACAAAAAAGTACATTTAAAACCAAATGACACAAAAGCAAGCAGATGTACGCAATGACAATAAAGACATAAAATCAGTCTGTAAAAGTACAAGACATTTCCTGGCCGTTTGGGCGTAAACAGCAGGCAGCTATTCTCATAAGAGCAGTTCGAGGAGACACTAACTATGATAATAAGACCCATCAGTTGTACTTTTGGGAAGACATTAGTCATACAAGGAGGCTGCGTAAGTGTGTGTATGTGCAATAAACAAGCCCACTTAGTGCCATAAAGCAGTGATTTACAGGTGGTGCTAAATGGTGTTAAAATATGTGCTTCAACACGCTCTTCAAACTGCAATCATATAAGTACCTCCGATAAGTTGGACTGCTCATGTGGCTAAAACTCAAGATAAAAACTGAAAGTATGTGGTAGGCTACTTTAGGACTAAACAGGGCAAGTAATTTCACACATTGTAACTAAACTAAATCATCTTTTTTTCTTCTGGTATTTGACTACATTTTTAAGACCATGCCATAAAATCAGTATGCCCTTAGCACAGATATATTGTTAAAAAAGTTTTCAGTGTCTATTATTGTATTGTTTATCCACTCAAATCCAGGAAGTTTGCTTGTTGAGGTTATCACTTGGGCTTGTTAGCGTACCATCACAATTTACTTCTACAAGTTAAGGTTAAGGTTTATAAGGACCGTGTAGAATTACATAAACACAAAGGCAGAGATGTTTGTTCCAGATTCCAGGAATGGAGAAAAAGGGAGGCGTTAGTGGACATGTTGTTAGTGGTAGGGGAAATCTACACAGACACAGGGAGAACATGCATACTCTATAGGGAAAAAAAAACCCTGCGCTCTTGCTATGAGGCTAGAACTGCTGTGCCACTATGTTGCCCAGCAAACACTAGTTGTGAAACGTGCTTAAAGCCCATAGTGGTGATGTACATTTCCTCAGAATGCAATATGTGATTGAGCAAAACATATGGGCAGATGTAAATAGTAAATAAAAAACAAACAAACAAACAAACAAAAAAAGATATTTCTGTTTCTGTTTGTTTAGACTTTTAAGGAAGCATAAATCTGGTGAGACGCCTTTAATCTTCCTTGTCACTTTTAGCCTTAAAGAAAAAATGAAACTAAACTAAGGTGAATAAATGTTCTTATTCATCCAGGACAGTCCTGTGTCCCATGTCTCAGTAGATTTTGTTCAAAACCATTGATTTGTTTGTGTTTTATACAAGACATGTGAGAGTTGTCTTGTTTTTTGCCCAATATGTTTCTCGCCTATATAAATAGAAAAATATATTGTTAGGCTAATTTATTTTGTTAGATAACAAACAAACAAACAAAAAATGTGCTTGACAGTTACAAAATAAACAACTTATATACATATTTTTTCTTCGTTAAAATATAAATGTGAGCTGTATACTGTATACGTTTCTAATTATTTCTCACAACAACCTAGGTGTGTCCCAGTTAAAATCTTGTGGTCTATAATGTGGTCATTCTATCTAGCATAAACATGCTAAAGCCAAACATATTTCACTTTTCAATCCAGTTCACACATTTAGAAGAAAAACCACACCTGCTTGCAGATGAAGTTAAATCATTTGTCGTGTCTCTTAGGCTGGGAATTTTGTTGTCTAAAACCATGGAAGGACTGTTTTTGCTGTTAGCATGTTAGTTAGCTATGGTTAGTTTAAGCTTTTGTGATCAATCATGTTACTTTTGTATTTTACCATCCATCACTAAATACTATTTGGTAAAAATGCTAAATATGACGTTTTGTCTTCCTAGTGATGCCAATATGTTTTTTCTTCACTTCCCGATACAATATGCACTTTAAGACTCAAACGTCTATGTCCAAATACCAAGTTCTTTTGTGGCCGTCTGATCTCAGAGGGGAATAGGTCAGAGAGCAGACTGTCATAGATTCGTTTCATTTCACGTTTGGTCTTCTGTCCTTGCCTGGTCGTTTTTATTCAGAGAGTCATCCTTTCAGGTGGGTTTAATGTCACTATGATACAAGTGGGATTAGCACGGCAGATGTGACCAGTTTTTACTGAGCTAGGTCTGTGTCAAGTGCGATTAATGTTAGTTTAATCATAAACTCAAAAGCAAAAGTATAAGCACACTCATTTAATTAAAAGTGAAAGTAACTTAATAAGCTGATTTAATAGCTGGGCTTTACAACATTCTAATCAAGATGGCAACTAAAGGTCCGGAAACCATCAACTTAAACATTTCTGAATTAAGAATGTATTCAGCTTCTTCCCAACACTATCCATGAATAGATTAGTTTGTGCAATCAGAATTTTTGAAATTGTGAAATGGAGGCAAGGCAAGAATGATACCAATATTGCATATTTGCGCTGAGCTCTGACTTTGACCTTGCATTCTCTCTCAGAACATTTGTATTTTATGACTTTCCACATGAGCTGTCTACAGTACTCTCTCACACAAAGACATGGTAATAATCTGATAATTTAAAAGTCTACATATTGTACATATACATTGTCAAACATCATGGATTCAGTTAGCGTTCTATACTGCTATCATACTTGCCAATCATTTGTGTCCTGGCCCTCTTTCTGACCTTTCTCTAAATCAATTATTCAGTTTAATGTTTGATGTTGAGGGAGAGGGAGAGGTTTAAGGTCACCCAGCAGGCACCTCCAGGTTCAGTCAGCTGTCATATCTGACCTGTGGGACTCTGCTAATAGCCTCAGCATCTGTTTGTGTGCTGTGGACATTGTTAGACACTAGTTTTGTATGAGCTGTTTGCATGAGGACTATAGTCTGTTACATGGGTGTAAATCATTCTATATGTGCCATAGGTTTTATTGCAGCGTTACTTAGCACAAGAATATCTGGTAACACTTTATTATAACTACAACTTAACTATCTTAAAGCAGAAAGTCAACACATTAATCACATTAAGTATGATTCAGGCTTTGTACTAACACAAAATCTTAATCTTACTGTTGACAGCAGCATCTGAATCCGAGAGGTCATCACGATCTACAAACATAAATCGTGACACAAGGGCTTCAGGCAGTAGGGGGCATGCGTGCCTTCTATTGTCTGGCCCACAGTCTACAAGACATTTATGGGCATGTGATGTTTCTGAGGAGGACTGCTGGAAGAAGCTGATCTCATGACATGTTTCCCACAGTCCAAATTATTTTTAGTTTACCGTATTTAATACATGAGACTAATGATAAAAGGTACATTATTTTTATATGAAACTAAAGAGACTATTAAGTTAAATTTTATTACAAATTTACTGTTCAGCTTGTTTTATACTGTGGTGCCAAAAAGTAGACTATATAGGAGCTCGCCATAGGCTCCTCTAACAATGGCAAACACTTAAACCCCAGAGATCAAATGTAGAGGGTCAGTGCCTTTTACTCACTGGCATTTGCTGCCATAGAGAGGGTTTTTTAGTTTGTCAACACAGGGATGTGCGCGCACCGGGTATGCAGAAAAGAGCTGATTGACCAATGATGCAACAATTTGAGCCAGGGATGTTCTCAGCTAACTACAAGAGTTTATTACTGTGCGAGCAGCATTTGTGAAAACGGCGACAAAAACACTGTCTCAAGCTTTAGAAGACAGACGTCTGTCAGACCGGTTCATACCTGATTGAAACAACTAGCTCTTATGTCGTTTTGTTGTTTTAACCAAACAGTTTTCCCAGTTAACCAGATGTACAGCGTCTCTTTGTGCATGAAGCGGGTGAAGTAGAGTGGAAAGTGACATCGACCGATAATCTCTCTATTGGTTGTTAACTTCAGCCATTTGCTGGGTTCTCTACAGGCAATCGGCCACATGCAGTTGTGTTTCCCCCATCATTCTTTCCTTGTCAAGTTGGACAAGCACAAGCCGAAAGGAGCCAAACTGAGTCGAAAGTGCAGCCTTACGGTTCTGACCAATCAAATCAATAAAATCAAATCAATTTATTTTGCATAGCCCAAAATCACAACAACATTCGTCTCTGAGACTTCCCAAGATTATTAAAGGGACTGTACCTGATTTTTGCATCCTAAAAATGTAAACAAACAGAAATAATTAATTTTAACCTTTTTCCTTCAGGCTATATGATTTCCTCACGTAGCTAATGCATTCTGAGCTTCAGAATTGTTCATCATTATAAGTTTTAATGTTTTTTCACAGCTTTTAACAGCGAGGTGAGTCACTATGCTAACAACAGTTAGCCACAATGCTAAAAACAAAAACAGAAAAAGCTGCACACATACGAGATTTTATTAGACATAGACAGGACTTTGGGGACTAATTTCCACCTGAATAGATACATTAACAAGGCATCAGTGCTAGGGGGGAATTGCTTTTAAGTTATCTTGTTGCAAAAAAATCGAGTACAGTCCCTTTAATTTAGCAAACATGAATGAATGAATCTCATCAGAGTGAGATTTGCAGAGTGAACAGCCGTAGTTTGAATCTAAAGTTTAAAAAAACGTTTTATACCAAACTAAAGACTTGAAATAAAAAATATATATATATATATAAAAAGGCCTTTTTTTGTTTAGCCTGTAGAGAGATTTTCCCGCTGTAGTACCAATGGCCACTGTGGCTGAATTGCAACAGCTACAAGCTAGCAATACCGTATCCAGATTTTATAATAGATCTATGGAAACACTGAATTGTGTAAAACAGGTAAATCCTGAACTTATTTTACAGTTTAAAACTTCTCATCATACTCGCTAAGCCTTTTTAAATGTAGCATGTAAATGACATTGAAATGTCACTATGAAGAGGCAGAGCTTATCAGTCCTGGAGTAACCAGCTTCTAAAGACATAACTTACCTTGTTCAATAGTAAATACATAAAAACCCTAATGATTCTCCTTTATTGAAAGGCACAAATATTAATTTTCTCTGCTTTCTTGGTTCTCAGTTGCAGAAATGTGGATGTCTGATGTTTTGCCCATGCCTTGGCTTATCTGTGACTTTATTACTGGCGCTTGAACCAAACTATGCCCACATTAACTTGTCTCTCCAAAATCTGCCCAGAATTCCAATCCACTGTCTGCCAATAGGAGCTCACATTTCACATTTGCACATATTTTCTAATTCAGCAGCTTATGAATATGTATTTGCCCACTTAGCTGCACTCCGTACACTTCATGCCCACACGTCTATGTGCAGCCTCCAATAGTTTCATTAGTGTGAATAATATACAACGTGTGGTAAACATGGACAATCAACACTTATTAGCGCCATCGTGCAGTCACAATCTGGATTCAAGTTTTTTTGTGTGTGTGTGACTGGAACATCATCCATCTTAAAAGGAGTAGATAAAGTTGCAAGAGACAGCATTACTCAGACTGTATAATAATAATGACCTTTAAAACCTTTTTTTTTTTTTTTCCTAGAACGCCTGACTAAAATTCAAACTTTACTGTTTCTGAACCTTTGGAGCACAAACAGTTGGCTGTATATATATGTATTTTACTGGCATAGCATCAATAACCTATAGCAGACTGGATTATATTGCTTTTAAAGTCTCAATCCAGAATGTCTCTGTGAAAGACACAGTATATATAGTAAGTATTCAAAAAGATCTTAAAAACTAAAATACTGCATTTACTTTGGGTCAATGTGAAATTATTACATTGAAGGTGATATTTTCCTACATTTATTGATTTCACCTTGATTCCAACATCATGTGGGGTTGGTTGTAGAGGCCGTTGGCGCAGACTGGCTCAGTCATCGTCTGTCCCAGGACAGCTGTACCTTCTTCTTGCACACAAACAAAAGTGAAACAAACAGAATGATGCACAAATAAGTCTGAGACGAAGTAATAGCTTCAGCGCTTTATTAACAAGTAAACGGCAAAGTCATAAAATGTGAGATTAAACTCTGAACAGTCATTACAAGAATATAAAAGTTTATTAAGTGGCCGAGCAGTAAATACCACAGTACTTATACTTAATTACATTATTTTTTAACGGCAAGAGAATAGATTTAGAAGATGATTATCAAAATGGCTCTTCATAAATGTATTATTTTAAAAGCAACGGTAACAGCCCTTTACTGTGTGTGGACACAGCCACTTCAGAATCAGAAAAGATTTTATTGCCATTGTCAGTGAGTTACAACATTCACAAACTAGGAACTTGCTTCGATGCTAATGTGCAACATATAACATTAATACAGTAATTGTATAAAAGAAAAAAATATTAGCTATGATAAAAAAATACTTCAAAAATATAATATAAATAATAAGGGCATGCAAAGGAAATAAGTATATCAAGTAATAAAATAAGACAATAAAAATATATGCAATCAGAGCAATCGGAACAATAGTGCAATTTTCCAGTGCAAGTAGAAAGATGTTACTAGCATGAGAAATAAAGTGACAAGTGTAAAGTGACCATGTGATCAGTCCAATGTTTTATAAAGTGTTCATGAGTCCACTTATCATTACTCAAGTATTTTTTTCAAAGTTTATTCACATTAATTTGGTTGAACATGAGCAGCAATCAAAGTACTAAAAGGTTTGATTATCAAAGTACTTTGGAGAATCTTGCAACACAACATGGCTGCTTGGAACTGGACCTTTATTTCTAATGTCGCAAAGCGTAATTTTTAGTTTTGCCCTACTATGTTAACGTTTTCTGGCAAATTAAGCATAGTTTTAGCACAAATAGTTCAACTGGAGTCACAACCACGTTTAAATGGAAGTGACTGATGTGGCGTTATGTCAGAAAAATAAACAAAAAGTTAAAAAAGGATGCTAAAACATGCAAAGCAAAACTAGCATCACATTAGCATTTAGCTCGCAGCTACTGTTAGCATTGTTGGATGTAGCTATTTACATTGTTGGACACTATTTATGTCTATGTCTTCATGCCTATATTTGATACAATATAGTTGACATTTGCTGTTGTAGTTGTTGAGCAGTGAGTGATAAAGTTGTTCTGATTCACTCACATTCACATGTTAAGTTTCCCCCACGTAGGTTCGTTAGTGGGCGTGGCCGTTGATACAGACTGTATCTATACTGTAATAACTCACTGATTATTATATTTACTAGAGAGATACCACAAAAAACTTTCAGATTAAACTGTACTTTCTACTATCTGGGGACAAAAGTGACAAGCTTTTTTTTGCTGACATGAACAACCAATTGAAACCTTTCTTGTAAGTTAAATCAAATCAACTTTTTTTTGTAGAACCCAAAATCACAACAGCAGTCGTTTCTGATTACTTCTCGTCAAGATTATTGATTTAGCAAACAAAAATGTCTGAAGATCAAACACTGAAACCATAAAAGATGCAGAGCAGCTTAAGATATACTGTCACAAGTGGTGTGGAGTTTGGTGAAAGTTGCTTCAGAAATGACAAATGGAAATGGACAAGCCTGACAATAACATGTATAGGTTCAGCTGAATATACAATATTTGTTCATTTGATTTTCCTTTGGGGATGAATAGAATGGTAAGTAAGGCATAGTCAGAACAAACATGCACTGAAACATATAACTCAGTCTACATTACTGCAGATACTCAACACACTGTCATGATTATGAAAGTATAGGTTAGCTGTTGATTGTAAAGTTTAATAACTATTCTAACAATCTCAACACAAAGTAAAAGAGCTGTGCACCCAATAGAATATCTCATTACAATTTGAAGATATATATGGAATGTAAACATTTCCTGTCTGTTTTTACTTGACTTGACAACTATCCCTTTGTCCAACCCTCCAACCAGATTGAACGTGATCATTATTAGTACAACAGATTTATAAGGCTGCCGCTGCAGTAATGAGAATGTTCTTTTAGCAGAGTGAAAAGCTGGAGTCGTAGCCAAACAATATGAAATGTAACTCTAATGTAAGTGCTTTTTGTGATGGATGCTCAGACAAAAACTGCTTTAGTGGTTTAAGGCATTACTCAGAGCGTTTGTGTTTTAAAGAAGATTGTGGTTTGGAAAGAAATCAGCCGTGAAAGACGTGATACAGAACGAAGCATAGGAAAGAGAAAGAGCAAAGACAGAACTAATAGTGAAATGAGGGGTGAGTACAGTTTTATTGGTTCATTACTTTACCGTATAAAGTTGTCTCTTCCTCTGTCTGTAATGTGTAGGTGATGTGCAGTGGCTCTGGCACATGTTAACCTTACTTATAAATGAATGGTGAAGTTCAAGGATTGGATGTTCTACAGTAGCTATTGCAATCTATTCAGGCTCTCAGGAGAACATAGTTGTTCATGTTAAAAGGACGACTCATTTATGGGGCTTTTTGCACTACATTGTACAAAGCATATTGTATTAAACTGCAGGATTAAGGATAACATTAAGTCAGTATTCAAGTTGTGTCATAATATTCTAGTGACATCTGAAGCATAAGATGAAGCATTTTTGTTTGATCTGTAGGTTTTACATCTATGTTGGACGTTGTATGGACGTTTTAACAGAAATCTTTACATATACATAGACATATACATATACTGTACATGTATACAGTCAGGACACACATTCATACACACACACCAGATTCATACTAGGCAATGTGGATGAAGTGTCTTGTCTACAGACACAATAACGAGTTTCTCCTCTGTTGCTCCACTGTGGCACCTGAGGTTCCTTCGCGGTCTCCCATCCGAGTACTGCCCAGACCCAACCCTGCTTAGCTCCTCAGGCTTTGGCAAGCTGGTAGGACCAGTTATAGAAATCTTACTTTCTGTTTATATTTACCAACTTTTCTGAGCAGGTTTAGTGTCATGTCGTCTAGTTTGATGACTTTCTGTGTTACAACCGTTTTCACTGTTTCAAGACACTCACATTTACTGAGCCAGTGCCATGTTTATGCAATTAGTTTTGGACATTATCATCATTTTGTCACTGTATGAACAAGAACTTCACTAGATTCACTAGATATATTTAGCCTTCCACATTTGTCAAATGTGTCACCTGACTTCTAATCAGACAATTAATCATGCCCAGACAGTGATGAATTTGGAGAAGAAAAACCCATATGATAAACGCTCTGTCGTATTGGGTACTTCTGACAACGGTTAAAAAAACGGCTTAATAAACAAAACATATAGCAGAAAATTATATAAAAAAAAAGACAATAATCACACTAACACGTTGATAGGATATAATCACAGGACTGGCCTTCACCAACTTCTGCAGCCTCCTACGTTTTCATGTGATTTTTACTACAATATGCTACTAAAAGCAAGATTTTAACAGCCTTCATAACTAGAAGTTTGCCGTGTGATCTTTGAAAACACGTGAACCTCATTTTGTCTGCAGTCACGATAATTTATGAACATGACAATACAGTATCTGCTTTAAAACTTTTGTATCCCATCTGTTAAATTGTGTTTGTGTGGTAAAGGGTATCCTGGGACTTTGAGACAATAACAGACAATGAAATGTCAAGTAGCCTCAAATTGCCCATTAATCACAACTACGCTGGTGATATCTGCACACAGCCACACAGACACACATAATATGCACCTATCTATCAGCCTATTGACCATTCAGTTTACCCTATCTTTAAGCAAACTTCTGTGCTTTCCCCAAACGGTCCATCCACCACAGGAAGCTGCTTTTGACCACTGTGTTTTCCCATTCAAACAGTCAGGGAGAAAGTGCCTTGTTTTTCTTGTGCCTTTTCACACACTCTCGCCAACGATCTTGATCTAGTCCCCATTTAGGTCAACACTACTTAGCATTAAAGATAACCTCACAGCAGTCGTCCTGTTTATGCACAATAAAGAGGGCAGGCAAACATGAGCTGCAGAGAGAAAACACACAAACAACGCATCAAGATAGGATGAGTGTCTCTGCTGATTTGTCCTTGAAATAAGACATGTTGGGTCTCATTTATCTGTACTGTACATGTGCTAAGTTGTGGGTATACAGAGAAAAAAAAATGTGTGTGCTTTGTGAGTGTTTTGCACTCAATTGGCTCAGTGCAGTTGACTTGTTTTCGTTCAAAATAGTACATCCTGTACATACAACCATTTCCTGTTCAATTCTTTTCTATGAGGTTTTAACTAAAACAAATAAATACCCTTGAGATCAGACAGTTGTGAAGAATGTTACAGAAAACATGTTAAAGACTTTATATATTAGAGGAATATTTCACCACGAGTGTGATTAAAAAGAGACATGATTGTGTCTAAATGCTAACACTAACAGGAAATTGTCGTATGTACAGAAGTTAGCTATTTTGAACATACGCAAGCCAACTGAACTGAAAACCTACACAAGCTGCAATATAAATCATAACACATAAATAATTGGTTGTCACTTCAGAAGTACACCGTGTTTTCTCGACTCAATCAAACACAGCAAGCATAGAAGATAGGACACTGGAACTTCGATGACTCTGCTTGTCAAACTAAATACTATACACAGAACTTTAAATGCTGCGTACAATTATATGAAACACAAGCAGAATTTTGGCTTGTACGTGTCTGTTTAATCAGTCCGTACTGTATTGCAGCCATCTAGTCCACCCAAGATTTGCAAACAGATCTCACTTTGCCTGGAAGCCAATTCTGTGGTGCTGTTGACAAGCCAACCCTCTCTACCTCCTGCTTGTCCTCCTCTCCCACACACTATCTTTTATTAATGCCCACCATGTAATCGGAGTATGTCTTCATTTGGCCATAACTCCAAACTAGAAATTGAAACGCTGAAATAACGTTGTCGTATCTCGCCCCAGAGACACAAACTGGCAACAACTGTGTGGATTCTTATTGCAGTTACTTAGCAGCTAATTATGCATTCCCCTCTGGCTGGCCGCGCTATGATTGGCAGCAAATAAAAACAAAGTGTAAATAAAAGCAGAACTCCTCCTCACTAGTGGTCACACAATGCAAGAAGAGCAACTGGCTGCCAATCTGCGCTTCAGCCTCAAGCCAACTCGCCTAGATTCACTCGCTGCACCTCAAGGCGTTTGGAGGCTACTTACTGCACTTAGTTTGACGTTTTGTTAATAATTGAGCACAAAGAACAAGTCGGGAAGGAAATCAGTTGGAATCTTTATAACTGTAATTGATATGTATGAATCTGTGTAACCCGTTAAAGCACCAAGGGGACATCCCACTTTTGTCTAAAAGCAGATGTAAACATTGAACTTCCAGGCAAATCAACTAAGAGGTAAGAGGACTTTTTAATGGCTTTCGCCTAAACATTTAAAATTATTTTAAGTCCCTAAAACTAGTATTTAATTAAATTACTTTCAGCTTTTAAGGAGGAATTTTCAAAACACCATATTTCCTCATCATTCAGGCCTAGGCTCGTGCCACTAACTCAAAATCACCAAAAATAATTTAGGTGGAAATTATTTTATGGATTCAGGTATAGTTATGATAATGATAAGTCAATTAGACAATAGAGATCAAAACTACAAAGCCTCAGACTCACAAAGACTCATATTCTTTATGGTCCAAAGGATTCAGAGACAGAATATGTTTAAAATTTAGACACATTTTCAGTTTCTGGTCAGTTTCAGAAAAAATATACATATTTGACTACTGTTTTAGTAAAATATACATATTTGACAACAGTGATTACTGTGGCCACATAGGATTGTCAAATGCATTAATAAACAATAATATCAGTCAGCATCATTAACTAAATATCTAAGCTCTAAGGCAACATCAAATAAATGAAACAAAATGTGACCTTCCAGTTTTAGAAAGACTTAGTTTGCACTTTATCAGAGTTAGTACAAGGTCACGTGAAATGAAGAAAGTACAAATGTTTGTGGTGAAACAAATATTAAAATAAGCAAATAAAAGTTTTGATGGGTGGTATTGACAAGTGAATTAACCAATCGAGATCAGGACATTGCTGCTTATGGGATAAAATAATCATAAAATATCACAGTGGACTGAAAAGAAATCACAGCTTTCTGCGTTACAGATGTTGCAGAACATTATGATTATGCTATGAAATATCTAGTCAAGTTCTTAGAATCAAAGTTGAGTTGGAAATCTCTGTATTTTACAGACACAAACAATATGCTGCCTATATTTATCTCTATATCTATCATCTTTCATTGCATGTTTTATGCAAATGTTGGAAAATAAAAATGTATAATAAATAGACATGATGATTCTGTGATTATGGTTCAATGTCTTTACTGTGCCTTAAAGTTGATGTAGCTCAACTTTCTAATTGTAAATTAGTAAATTTTTTTCCCCTTTTAAAGTCTGCTGTAAATGCAGCATTTTCTAAAAAACGTAGACCAATGACTGTTGTCGGAATCAAAATAAAAAGCATGTTGTTTCTCTTGAAGAGCCAAATGCAGTTCTCTGATTGGTGTTTGAGTGGTCACCTCCAGTCTCACTTTGCTGTCTATAACGATTTACTTACAGACAAAGAAATGTATTTGGATAGCATGTATTTTATGTAAATGTATTTGTGTTTATGCGCTTACGGATTTGTGAGAGCTAGGAACAAGTTGGACCCATTTTAGATTTTTGCAGAGTGAAAATCAGCTTCCCCCTCCTTCATTGGATGTCATTAGACTTTTTAATAGCTGATGTTGACCCAGAATGTGTAATTCAGTAGCTTTTTCCACTTTAATCTACTACACCTGCACAATGAATAACAGTTACATAACACAAAATGACTATTTTTTATTATAAATTTTCTGTGTTTTGAAAAATATTATTGATCGTTTTTGGAACTGAAGAGAATGTATCAATGCAACTCTTAATTACATTGCGAGCATTGGGTCCAGATCTTTGCAGAGATCTCAGTCTTGTCATAACGTAACATTACATAACTCAAGGCATGTTGTCTATTTTCAGAAGTCTGTAGCCCCAGTGTGAAATGTGAAATTACAAGAAACTGCCTAAACATAAACAGTCTTTGTTAGTTGCAGTTTTAATTAAAATATCTGCTCATCAATGTTATGACCTTGCCTGAAAATATGCACCTGGAGCTCTGCAAAAACGAGAAAAAGCTCCTTCCATTGTATGCTCCAAATTACATTTTGATATGAAATCTACCGAAGACAGGCTAGGCTTTCAAATCAAACACAGTGTACTTTTTCCCTCCACAATAGCTTCGGGTTGAAAAATGGCCTTTCGGGTGAATATAAGACACAATATAGGGCCTCATTGTGGGAAAAAAGATGAGTTGAAGGGGAAAGCGAACACTGGGGAGAGTCTGTCAGCCGTAGAGACAAAACGGTGAGCGGAGGAGACAAGTGGTGTCTAAGTGAACGAGGAGAGGAAGCCAGTGATACATATGAATGAAGCACAAACTCACAAAGTGTATAGGGACATCCATCCAGGCCCGCTGCTGATTCAGCTCTATGATCAAACCCGCTCTTGTCTCCCATGTACACTTGCCTGCGTCTTTATCAGCTCCTCAGCTCACTACCCCCATCTCCTCTCTGCCTATTATACACACTCTTTGTCTTAGGCCGCCTTTTATTCCTGCTTTTTGTGCTGAGGGAAAGCTTAGCGGATATAGGGCAGCATCCCACTGAATTTAGATTGTGAGCTGCCAGGCAAAACTTGTCGGTTTAGGGAGTTTTTCTTAGGAAGTCAGCTAAAAAGTTATCAGTTTTTTCATTTGTTCTTCTATCTGCATCATCTGTCATTTGAAAACATTTTCTTTCTTGTCTACATAACTGTGAATCCATCATTTAAAGGCCCTGAACCCAATTAGAAAATATTATATACATCACTTTTGCACTCTTACATATTATATCGCCAAAGCAGTGCCTCTTATATAATTAAGCAGTTTATTTCTTAAAGCCCAACCCATGCAGCTAACTGTCATTACAAAGATGACTCAACTTGTGGTTTCTAAAAGTTGTGAAAAGCACCTCCAAGTTTAACACAGTCTCCAAAGAAAACGTACAACAAAACAACAAAAATATACAATAAACACGTTTTCGAGTCACGTCAAAAGCCAAAACGCCAATCACCACAAGTTTTTGGTTGAAGCCACATGGCAACATTTTGTTTGGGTTCAACGGGTAAGTTTAGTCTTCAAGTTACTAAAACTAATACGTTTAAGGTTGGGGCTTGGGGTAGTTTAAGATTAACTTGTTAAACTTAAAAGAAAATGTCACCAAGTGGCTTAAACCAAAATTTGTGGCTGGTTTACGTTTTGGCTTTTCGTGACATATTGATGTAAAAAATTGTGCTCATTGTATGTTTATTTTTTTTTACATTTTGTTGCATATCTATGTTTTATTTGGAGGTGATGAAGAATTATTAGGCTCAAAACACAGGAATACTGTCAAAGGTATTCCTGTATTTAATTAAAGAGTTACACAGGTAGAACATGCAAATTCATAGGATATTGATTTGAAGCAATTTTTTTGTTATTGGGAAGTCACACAAAATAGGGTCAATATGGGTGAAAATTATTCCACAATGCCCTGTCTGGTTGTCAAAATCTATGAAGTTAGTGTTTAGCATGTTGCTAACCGCTATAGCACAGCGGCATGCCTTGCTCCTAAAAGTTGTGAAAAAAGCTTAAAACAAATTGTGGTGAAGAATTGGGAGGCTCAGAATGCATCAGGTAAGTAAGCAAAAGATGAATGTAGAAAGTTTAATATGAATTATTTCTTTTTGCTTCCATTTTTAAGAAGAAAAAAATTGGAAAAAAACAACAACAACAACAACAAAAAAAGTTATTAGTTTGCATGTTAAGGGCTTTTCACACAAAGTCAAAGGTCGCTCGTCTAAATCGGTTTGTCAACTTTTGCCGACAGGTGGCTTACGTGTGTTTGGTGTGAATCGAGCTGTCAAGGGTCAGAGGAGCGTGGAGCAGGTCGTGGAGGCCAGTGTTTGAAGAGTCTGCGTCGCCAGTTGCCACATGTGCAGCTGTTTGATTGGCTCATGGCTACTAGATTAGACATATCTGTTCTTCATCAGAGTTTGATGACTACTCACACTCAACCCTAATGACTAGGGGTTGTGATGGTCTGAAAGACCTTTTAGGGTTCACGTTGGTCACTTCTTGTTTTTGATCACAACTGTTGAATAAAGGTAATTCTCATGTACTGTCAATCTGACAAAGAAACTTAGAGGACTTAGAAAACTGTCATGGCAATGTGACCCAAGACAAGTTTCTTCTCAGTGACAATAAAGTTTTACCTTACCTTAACGTTGACATTTATAAAAACAAGATTCGCTCAAGCAGATTAAAGGTAGAATTTACTTAGCAAGGAGACAGAAAATGACAAAGATGTTGCATAGTCAGATGTCCGGGCTGTCTGTCTGAGTTTACAGAGCACTTATAAAACATTCACTTCCTCTGCTTCCACCAAATGTGTCCTTCTCAAGGAGACTTTGTCTCATGTCATGGTCATAAAAGGTTGTGGGTCCAGTCTGCATTAGTTCATAACACTGGTGACCTCCCATTTTCAATCAGTTAACTTTGTTCCAGACAAAGCACTACTGTCTTCATAGAAACAAACTAAATATCAGCACATTTGTTTGTTTAGTATCAGTTATAGATAGAGAATATTTTGTTTGGCAAATGCACTTTAAGTGAACAAGATAGACATAACCAACTAATGAAAGATCCCGACTGTGGCAGGATTCTATGACAAACTCAGGCTTGGTCGAGATTTTTGTTTTTAGGTGGTTTATTGTGACTTCCACAGTGCAGCGAAAAGTGCCAAAATGTGCCAAATGTTATTTACAGTGTATGGTAGTTCATAAAACCAAAACAAAACAAAAAATCATGGTAGCACTTTAAAAGACCTCCACGGAGCATGGAGACAGCGAAATGTGCAATTCCAGGGGAAAAACGTTTATTTCGACCAGGATTATTCCCAGAGGTGCAAAGAAAGAGGAAGCAAGTGCGCGAAGTGATTAAAAGACTTAAGGAGCGTGACATCAAGGCACAGTCACCATACCCAGCGCAACTTAAGTTGTTTTTGGACAACGGCACCAAAACTTTTCCTTCTCTGTGGGAAGCCCAACCAACTCTGAAGGCCCTGGGATTAAACGTGAGTGTCGACGATCGAGACATTCTGGAGAGAGAGTTTCATGAGAGGTGGCGGATCCAAGGTAAACAAAGGAGGGACGAGCTGGCTCTAACGCCAAAGGAAATTCGAGCCATTCTGAACGGGGCAACCCAAAACGAAGAGCAGTTTGAGTAACAAAAGAAGATTTCATATGACTTTAGTTTAAAGGTTGGTGGTATTAATATTGATGTCAGAGTTAACAGGCAATTACAGTTTTTTTGTTTTGTTTTTTAAGATAAATCGGGTAAACACAACTTAAGTTTGTTTTTTTTTATTTACTTTTGTGCTATCAGGCATATTTGCAGCAGAGACTTACCAGACCGTGGACTGCTGCTTGCACCGATGGTGTACCTATTCCAGGGAACTCTGTCTCCCTGCCCATTTTCCACCGGGGGTGGGTTGCTAAAAACTTTTCATTTAAAAATGTATTCTTACATATATTTTTCTCTCGTTTCTTTTTTCTTCTTTCTTGTTTTTTTGAAAGCAACTCTCTGTTTAATTGGAAGTTCAAAAAGGTTGATTGTTCACAAATGTTCTGTTTTCTGTTTTTCGGCAAACAATTGGTATTTATTGTACTCAGAATGGATACGATGTGTGAAGAGATGCATTTTTTTTTTTCATTATTGCAGATATGACTACCTTGAAATTGGTTAGTTATAATGTAAATGGTCTAAACCACCCTATTAAGAGGAAAAAAATATTGACACAGCTGAAAAAGCTTAATTGCTTAATTGGATTGCTACAAGAAACCCATCTAGATGTTAAAGAACATGACAAATTAAGAAGGGACTGGGTAGGACAAGTTTTCAGTGCTTCATACGAAAACTCAAGAAAAAGAGGAGTTGCTATATTATGTCATAAATCGCTGTGCTTTGTACCAGAGAAAGTTCTTCAAGATAAAAATGGTCGGTGGGTAATGGTTATAGGAGCTATCGGAGATATTGAGATAACTATCATGAATTTATACGCTCCTAATGAGGACTTTCCAAGTTTCTTTAAAGATGTAGCACAACTTTTAGCTGAAAATTCTAAAGGTATAATTATAACAGGAGGGGATTTCAACTGTGTGGTGAATAGTAACTTAGATAAATATCCTTTCGAACAAAGGTATCAATCTTCTAAATCTAAAGCATTGTGTAATATGATGGAAGAGCTAGGTCTTGTTGATATATGGCGTGTAAAAAATCCAAAAGATAGAGATTATACTCATTTCTCGAAAGTCCATAAAAGTCACTCTAGAATAGATCTCTTTTGTATTCCAAAACAGGATGTGCATAAAGTGGAATATTGTCATATTGAACCTCAAACTCTTTCGGATCATGGGCCAGTTGTTATGCTTATGAATCTAGAGTCTAGATTGGCTTATCTTGGTCTAGATTCTAGACCAAGATAAGCCAACAAAACTATGGAGATTAAATGTTTCAATTTTAAATAACCCTGAGATAGTCCAGTTAATTAAAGAAGAAATAAAGATTTATATGGACAATAATGATGATGGGAGTGTGTCACCCTCTATCTTATGGGATACTGCGAAGGCAGTACTGAGGGGCAAAATTATTTCTATTTCTTCCCAATTAAAAAAAGAACGTGAGAAAACCCAAAAAATCCTAGAGGAACAGATTAAGCAGTTAGAGACCACCCATAAAAGACAAATGATGACAATGTTTTAAATGAGTTAAATAGTTGTAGACGTAAATTAGATGATATATTGACATATAAAGCGGAGGGGGCATTACGTTTTACCAACCAAAAGTATTATGAACAAGGGAATAAAGCCAGTCGGTTGCTCGCCTTCCAACTGAAAAAAACACAAGCAAGTCGGATAGTACAAAAAGTGACGTGCCCCCACTCTAAAAATGTGGTGTCACACCCTAGAGCAGTTGCCAATGCATTTTCAAAGTTTTATGAACAATTATATAATTCTGAGAGTCCCCCTGGAAAATCTGAAAAAATCCAACAGTTTCTTAGTCAGATTAATTTAGCCAAATTAGACGAACAGGACTCAAAATTATTAGTTGAAACGATTACTAAAGAAGAAATACAACTTATCATAAAAAAACTTAAAAATAACAAGTCGCCTGGCCCTGACGGCTTTCCGGGGGAATTTTATAAATGTTTTGAAAAAGAACTCACTCCCATCTTACAAAGAGTGTTTAATTACGCCCTAAGCTCCAAAGATCCACCTAAAACATGGGCCGAAGCAATAATTTCCGTCATACATAAGGAAGGGAAAGACCCCACGCAATGTGCCTCCTATAGGCCAATAAGTTTACTGTGTAATGATGTTAAAATTTTGAGTGCAATATTGGCCAGGAGGCTCCAAAAATTATTTGTAAAATCATCAGTCCAGATCAAGCTGGTTTTATGCCTGGAAGGCTAGGGATAAATAATATTCGGCGTACTCTTAATATAATGTCTATTGCCCGCGAACAGCCCCACCCATCAATGCTTCTCAGCTTAGACGCTGAGAAAGCGTTTGATCGGGTGGACTGGCTATTTCTGAAACATGTACTGGAAAAGATGGGATTTGATCGAAAGTTCAATGATTGGTTTGAGGTGTTATATACAAATCCCACTTCTAGAGTTCGTGTGAATGGATATATTTCAGATCGTTTTTTCTTAAAGAGAGGGACTCGGCAAGGTTGTGGGTTATCGCCGATTTTATTCGCAATTAGTATCGAACCGTTGGCCGAACTAATTAGATCTAATCAGTTGATTTCAGGAATTTCGGATAAAATTAAAACTCACAAACTGTCATTATACGCGGATGATGTTATATTATATATTGGCAACCCGAGGGTGTCCATACCGGAGTTACAAAATTGTTTGAGAGCTTTTGGTGATGTTTCAGGGTATAAAATAAATGAATCCAAATCGGAAGCTATGATGTTGAAAGGTAGCTGGCCCCCGGAGTTGACCAACAAAGTCAAATTTAATTGGTCTTCGCAAGGGTTTCGCTATTTAGGTATTATAATTACACCAGATCCCTCCCAACTATATAAAGCAAATTTTGAAAAATTATTGGAGCAGATCAGGAAGGACTTGGAAAGGTGGGAAATATTACCACTCTCACTTTTCGGGAGAATTGAAACTGTTAAAATGAATGTTCTCCCCAGACTACTGTATTTGTTTTTGTCTCTCCCAATATGGCTTTCTGCAACTAACTTTAAAAAAATGCAAAAAATGATTTCCAATTTTATTTGGCAACAAAAGAAACCCAGAATTAAATTCACACAGCTGACCAGTAGTGAAACAAAGGGAGGTCTCAATTTACCCAATTTAAAACATTACTACTGGGCAGATCAATTACGTGCAGTGGTGGAGTGGCTGAAACAAAACAGGGAGACAACATGGATTAGTTTGGAGCAGAGTTCATGCCCAGGGAGATCACTACAGGCCTTCCTGTTCTGTGCTAATGAGAACACAGATAAGAATAAGATCACAAATGTTTGGATGAAATGCACAAAAAAAGTTTTGAATGCAATGCGTAAAAACGGTTATGTTCCTCAAACAATATCAAGGGCAATGAAGATTACAGACATGATTGATTTTTTACCAGGAAAACTAGATTCTAGATTTAAGGAATGGGATAACAAAGGGCTTACATTTATTAATAATTTATTTGGAGGAGAGACTTTGTTATCGTTTAGCCAACTGCAAGAAAAATTTAATTTGATTTCTACTGATTTTTACAGATTCTTACAATTGAGAAGTTACTTGATGTCACATAAAGATTGGTCAGCTCTCAGTAAACAACCGACAGATTTAGAATGTTTTTTTATCAAATCCTGTGGGACAGGGAAAAGTGAAAAGGTCGTGTCCAGTTTGTATAAATGTCTACAAGCAACTGTGATGGGGGGCTCTCCGGGGGTGAAGGAAAAATGGGAGCTTGAAATGAATGTTGTTATTGAAGATCATATTTGGGAAAACATATGTGAAAATGGGCATAAAACAACCAATAGCCCAACATGGAGAGAGTTTGCATGGAAAATAAATCAGAGATATTTTAATACCCCATTTATTATTTCTAAATTTGATAAAAACAAGACAAATTTTTGCTGGAGACAATGCGGCCAAATAGGAGATCACACACATGTTTTTTGGGACTGTCCCAAATTGAAAACTTTTTGGGTGGGAATCAAAAATGAAATTTCTAAAATTTTACATCTCTATGTTGGGCTAGACCCACTGGCTTTGGTTTTCGGAGAGCTCCCCAATGACTACATGAGTAATCAAAAGTTGTACCTATTTAGGATTATGGTTCTGGTGGCAAAGAAAATGATAACGGTATTGTGGCTGAATCCCCTGCCCCCTACTGTCAAACAATGGAAAGAGAGACTAATCAAAGTATACACAATGGAGAAAATAACGGCACGGTTAAATTTGACAGAGGAACGGTTTAGAAATGTATGGAATCCACTAATAATATATTTGGGATTGACATAGAGGTGGGTGAGATAATTAAAACCATTTAGGGTGATGTAAGAACATTTTAAGTTGTATGGTGTGTAATATTGAAGGTCTGACTGTTCACAACTAGAACAGCAACTTGTTTGCCGAATGTCAATGTTACATGTTGTTTTAATTTTATTGTTTTCTCTACGAGAAAGAAATATATTGAAGCTTTGTGTCATGTATAATTTCAAGTTGACACTAGAAACCTGTAAAGCTTTAATTATGAATAAACGCTTTTGTTCAAAAAAAAAAAAAGACCTCCACGGTACCTACCAGTTAAGTACCATGTCAGTTACTAGTAACTAACAGTGACACTTACTAGTACTTACTCTGGTACTTACTGTGGTACTTACACTGGTACCTAGAGTGGTACTTTGAGTGGTACTTGTACCAGCAGTTACTGGTACATACCACTGTACTTACTGTGGTATTTACACTGGTACTTACACTGGTACCTACAGTGGTACTTGCAACAGCAGTTACTGGTACATACCACTGGTAGTTACTGGTACTTACTGTGGTACATACACTGGTACTTACACTGGTACCTACAGTGGTACTTTGAGTGGTACTTGTACCAGCAGTTACTGGTACATACCACTGGTAGTTACTGGTACTTACTGTGGTACATACACTGGTACCTACAGTGGTACTTTGAGTGGTACTTGTACCAGCAGTTACTGGTACATACCACTGGTAGTTACTGTGGTACTTACTGCGGTACTTACACTGGTACTTACACTGGTACCTATAGTGGTACTTGTACCAGCAGTTACTGGTACATAACACTGATAGTTACTGGTACTTACTGTGGTACTTACTGTAGTACTTACACTGATACTTAAGGTGGTACTTGTGTCATCAGTGACTGGTACTTACAGTGGTAACTATTAGTACACTTACCACTTTTAATAATTTGTGGCACACACATATGTTTCAGTGGTGGTATAATTGGTACTAAATTAAAAAGTAGAGCTTATAAATTAAGAATAACAATAAAATGCAAGTGTTAAAAAAGCACACAACTGTCTTTATTTATGTCACAACAATATTGGGTATTGACAAATACCAAAGTAATTATTTGTTTCAGTAAACAAAACAACAGAAAACAATTTACAACAATCTTAGCTTAATTCCAACATTTATTGATAAATACCATGATACATAATGGTAAATAGTGGTACTACAATGGTACTTATTACAGTAGTTGACAGTCAACTACTAGTAACAACGGGACCTGTTCTAAAGTGACACATACTGGTACTTGAGTGGTACTTACTACAGTAGTTGACAGTTAAGTACTAGTAACAACGGGACCTGTTCTAAAGTGACACTTACTGGTACTTCAGTGGTACTTACTACAGTAGTTGACAGTTAAGTACTAGTAACAACGGGACCTGTTCTAAAGTGACACATACTGGTACTTCAGTGGTACTTACTACAGTAGTTGACAGTTAAGTACTTGTAACAACGGGACCTGTTCTAAAGTGACACATGCTGGTACTTCAGTGGTACTTACTACAGTAGTTGACAGTCAACTACTGTAGTAAGTACCACTGAAGTTGCCCCACTGTGGCACCAGAGGTTCTTCTGTGGTCTCCCATCCGAGTACTGCCGAGGCCCAACCCTGCTTAGCTTCTGAGATCTGACTGGATCAGGCTTTGGCATGCTGGTATGGCCAAAGCCATACCAGCATACCTACAGTGGTACTTTTACTGGTGGTAAAAGTACCACTGTAGGTACCAGTGTAAGTACCACAGTAAGTACCAGTTACTACCAGTGGTATGTACCAGTAACTGCTGGTACAAGTACCACTCAAAGTACCACAGTAGGTACCAGTGTAAGTACCACAGTAAGTACCAGTAACTACCAGTGGTATGTACTAGTAACTGCTGGTACAAGTACCACTCAAAGTACCACTGTAGGTACCAGTGTAAGTACCACAGTAAGTACCACAGTAACTACCACTGGTATGTACCAGTAACTGCTGGTACAAGTACCACTCAAAGTACCACTCTAGGTACCAGTGTAAGTACCACAGTAAGTACCAGAGTAAGTACTAGTAAGTGTCACTGTTAGTTACTAGTAACTGACACGGTACTTAACTGGTAGGTACCGTGGAGGTCTTTTAAAGTGCTACCAAAATCATATTATTCAGTAGACTTCCCCTTTAAGTCTCTCAGTTTTAGGCAGCACAAGGTGGCACACTGAAGCCCCTCCCAGCTTACATAACACACAGATATTAATGACACATTTTCTACAATTAATACCTTTTTCACAATTGCAAATGTGTACAAAGACTAGTGCATTCATAGAAAATTACTATATCACAAGAAAACCCTCAAAGATGTAAAAAACAGAGATAATTGTCTATGCAAATGATTTTTGGCTTACATGACCACTGAATCCTGGAAGACAGGGACATTTAAACATGAATATGTCCTGGTTTGGAAGAGAGAAGAGACAGCAGCGTGCAAATCTAGCGTGTTTTCTAAGGGCCAGATTTATCAAGCATTTGCTCATGTGCAAAACAGGTTAGGGAGAGCAAAACCTTGGCAGAGATGACATTTTTCTCTCACACACTTTAAAGATGCAGAACTTGAGGTGGTTCATATCTGTTTTGTTTAGTATGTTGTATGTGCATCTTAAAGTTTGTGTAAAATGCTCATAAATAACAAGTTTTTTAGTTTGTACTTTTTGCACCCGCAATTTAGCACCTGACTTGATAAATCAGGTTCTGAGTTTGCACTCTTAGACACAAAAAACATACTGGAGAGGGTATAAACCGAGTTAATATTAAAAGATATTGGCATGATGCGCAATGGGAAAGGGTGCGCTTGTCCTCACATGCTCTTCAGAGGAGCCAACTCATGGACAGACCTGCTCCGTCACACTAACTCTTTCTTAGGGACACAGATTCATTCTAGATCCTGGCACATATCAAGACATTCCGCAGTATGATGGGTTTGAGACTGGGAGCCACTTTGGCATGGACAGTCATTCCGTTCACCAGTATAATCTTTCATGCCCTGTTCTATTTAGTCTAAATGAAACGATGCCGATCAATCAGCAGTACTCATGCTAAACCACTGGGGTCAGTAATGAGCTCTCTCAGCAGAGGAACAATTGCTGCGGTGGGAGTATGAATTAGCTGTTTGCTTCAGAACAACATCTGGCAACAAAAGCTCATATCTGCTCCGTCCTCCTGTCTTTTCAGTGACACTTCTACACCTTTCACACCTCTTCCTTCCATCTGTCCGTCCTGTTACGCCCTCTCTCCTCTGTCCGCTAATCATCTCTCCCTTTTTAATTTGCCTCGCAGACAGCTCCAGCGTTTAGTCACAGGCTTTTAATTACGGCAAAGCAGATTATGAAGGCCACTGTCCACCTACCAGCGCGCTCTGAAACAATTATGTAAAAATACTGTATTTTAGTGTCTAACTTCTTAAATGTCACGCTGACATAGTGAGGATGGGGTGTTTTGGGGTAATCCTCGTTAGTGTTGTGCAGTAGTTCTTGCAGGTGGTGCAGTGAGAGTGCTTTTGGGTCGCTGGTGTTCCTGAAGTTGTTGCTGTTGACGAGTGGTTTCACACATTAGAGTGCACCCCAGTGAGATCTAGACTTAGTTCCATTTACTTCACTTTTGGGGCAGTCTTTTCACCACCGATTTTATTTCCATGACAACGGGTTTTAGGCAGACAGAGCTTGTACAGTATATTCACCTTATTCCATCTCACCCGTTTTTGTGTCTGGGATGAATTTGATATAATGTTATTTTCTGGTGTTCAGGAATTCAGTTTGTGTTAGCGGCAAGAGGGAAAAGTCTCGTCACAAAAGCAAAATAAAGTAGGTTGATTTGTGTAGAAGAATATTCACTCTTCATGTGTATCAACAACTCAAACAATGAACCAATTCTCTATATGACTTGAAAATGACTTCTTAGCGACTGGAGACATATTTTTATTTACTCTTGAGATCAGCAGAGCTATGCTGCTACTATAATAATACAACTGGTAGAAGGACTACATCTGATAGTGGTGCCCAGGGAAACTTCTTGAAGGTGAATACACGGTACACTTTCAATCCAGTGGCCCTGGTTTGATACAAATATCAAGTATACAGTAGATACACAAAGAAGCTACTTCAAGACCACTCTGGGATTGTCTGTTTTGTGAGTTCTAGATATGGCCATTCTTGCTTTTTACCTATATAATGGCAGTGTGAACATTTGTAGTTGTTTAGGTTGTTGATGTTGTTATTGTTTGTTGTTGTTAAAGCACAAATATGATGCTTTTTTTTTTCCTTCAAACATGCTCCTAAGTACCAGCACTTTGTTATCTTATGCACTAGAAACAAAAAAAAGAGTGTAGTAAAGCACACATGACAGTCATGTGTTTCCCACATCAGGAATTGAGTTAGAGCTCTATCTACAGACTGAAAAGGACATTTCACAGGTTAAACAATACCATTGATCTTGCATGATGATGTAGCTTCAGTTATGCTCAAAACGAGTCTGGATAAATTGTTTATGTAAAAACCTAGAACATCTCTGAGATCTATCTATGACATCACAGATCAGGGACATTCGGAATGGTGTTTTGAGGGAAACAAAAGATACAGTATACAAAACTTCAGCAGTGTTTTTGGTGAGGAATAAGATCAAAAAGGATTGATTTTGTATAATGTGTCCAGCCTGATGCAACAGCCGGTTTTATTTCACTTTGTGGAAACTGTCTAACATCGCACTTTATTATTTTTTTTTTTTATTGAACCAATCACTGCTTTTTGTTTGTTTGTATGTCGAGGACTGCAGATGGAAAGTAGCTTTGTGCTAAATCTGGTGCAGCTATCTTTTTAATGTAACTGCACATTGTTCTTCCAATAAATAAACTAAACTTTTGGTAATTTTTTAGAAAGTAGAGCATACAAATGGGTCTGTGATATTTGGTGTTTTTATGTTGTAAACTTGCACATTAAAAGGTACAGTATCATTTTCTGAGTACATTTTGACTTCACAGGAGGAGAATATATACAGTAGTTTTAACTTGGGTTGGTTCTGGCTAACACACCACTCGCTGATTGGACGTCCGTACTTCCTGCTTTTTGGGAACCATCTTAAGTCCTGCGATACTTGACCTAGTAGCTGAAGTGAAATGAAATTGAGTGATGTCATTACTTGGCGCTAGCCTGGCTATAATATGTCCCTTTTAAAGTCACAGTTGTGGCAGTACATTTACATTTGTTATAGTGTCAGAAATATGCGTCTATGAATAGTGTGCTACATGAACACATTTTTATTTTCTGTCTATGACCTGCGTTGTTGCCTCCACTTCATTGCTACGGTGGATAGAGGCATGTTATTATTTATGAACTGAAACAAAAATGCTAAAGGCCAGCGCACACCGGGACACTCTGCCGCGTGGCAAATTGGGCGCCTCCGTTAATTTCTATGAATGTACACACGCTGGGCTCACGGCACCGCTTTACAATGCGCTGTGATTTGCTTTTGTTTGTTTCCGTTGCGGCGCCGCTCCCGGAAATGACCCTGCCGGCACCTGTTTCTTCTACGATTTAAATAAAGTACAGTAGTTAACAATTTTTACTTGCCAATGCTATATCGTTAACAATGATGAACCTGGAATGCCTTTCACTATTTAGGACAAAATGATCATATTACTCACCTTTACGACCGCGGATCGTTGAAAAATAACGCCGAGCGTTGCGACACTTGGTGAGTGTTGACGCTTGAGTCTGGCGCGCGGCAATTGATATGCCGCAGCATGCCGCGCTTTGGTGTTGGTTGGCCTTAATATTAGTCTTAACCAACTCCAAGCCTCAGACCAAAAATCTGTAACTTCCGATTTGAATTGAAAGCCTCCCAAACTCGTGTCTACAAACTCTTCATAGTGTGTCAGCTCAACGCGAAAGTAAACACATGACATGGTGTGTACAGTCTTTCTATGAGAATATGTTCTTTGAACTCTGCTGTCATTCTGAAAAACATCTCTACACTTTGACCAACAGTTGTTTTTATAATCTCTACCTAAGTACTTACATTTTTAAAGTGTACTTTGTCAGCATCTCCCTTCTTTAAAGGTCCGTTCTTGAGTCATACATTTAAGTGGAAACACCTGGGAGTTTCAGACTACTTCTATCAAAGTCCACACAATCAATTCTAACAGTGCAATAAATCACTGTGCACATATGAATAAAGAAAAGGGACTGTTACTCTTTCACAGAACCCATTTAATGTAAACTGTGCTCAGTCAGGTAGAAGCTGCACAGTGGTGAGAGGCAGCCATTGTGACTAATGTAGCCGCTCTGTAATTGGTGCGTGGGAGGCCCGTCACAGCTGTTACATCTACATTCAGGTTAAAGTGACATTTACTGAGGAGCTGAAAGGAATATGCTAATCAATGTGCACGCTAAAGATGGATGTGCTTCCGGCTTCCAGAATGACATCAAGTCTGCCATCACCCGGAGCAGGATTCCGGTTCGGAGTTGAGTCATTGGAGACATTTTTGACAGTTAAAGTTAGCTTATAGTAAGTCTAGTAAGTGCTTCTGAATTGGATTTGGAGCAGAGTGTTAGGAGGAAGAGCTAAAATAAGATAATTTACATCGATTTGTTGGCATTTTTTTTGTGTTTCACTTTGACAATATGGATGATCAATATAGATTATCAATTCGAGCACAGTCCAATTTGATACTTCTCAGTTACGTTTTAAAGAAAATAGATTAATTCAGTTTTTTATTTGTTGGGACCAGAAGGAAAAGTATTCCACTGCCTTATAACAACTGCCTTCTGCTTTATAATGTCTGCTCAGAAAAGCCCTGTCCTCGCCTACCACCTATCCCCACCCACTTGTCTGTATTTAATTTTGATTATTCAGAGTTTATTGACTTTCCTTTCCATTTGTTTATGTTCATAAAGCCATCTTTTATTTGTTTTTGAAAAAGTAAAACAAAATCGAATCGAACACCAAGATCAATCAATATGAGAAAAAAAAAAAAAAGGCAATTTATTTTTTCCTATGAATCCACCTGTACAATACACTGAATCTTATTTGATGACAAGAGACAAAAAACTGTAAATTACTGATCTATAGATTTTATTCCTAAATTCATACAAAACACACAATCAACTTCAAATCAAAGTTGGTCGATTTCACAGTGTTTATTCTAAAACCCAGCACACTCTAGCAGGTCTTAAAGTGCCTGTAACAGGTTGAACTACTGATCTCATTAAAATGAAGTTAAGATGCTTATATTAAAGTAACATTTTTGCTGTTTTCACTCCAGTTTGGTCAATTTTTAGGATTCAAAATGTACATCATGTTCCTATAATACAACATTATGCTAGGTACGTAGTTCAACGATGAAAAAAATGCCCTGAATTCCTGTAATGTAACAATTTTTTATATTTGTGACATAAAAATACACTTGAACACAGTTAGTTTGTTCAAATTGTGTTCACAGGCTCATAAAAATGTGTTTCTCATTGAAATAGTCTTTGTCAGTTTAGAACTTTACCTCCTGTTCACATATTTTCAAACTTTTCTTTAGAAACTTGTTCATTTATATTATAACAAGTGTCACTAAACTAAGTTCAATCAGAAAATCATACACACTTTAAATCTTCTGTAAATGTGTCATATTCAGTTATCAAGAAAAAGCATACTTGGGACTATGAGGTTGTATGGTTACTATAGCAACTTCACCGCTTTCTCACTAACCTTTGTGCAAAAGTATCTGAACATGCTCAGTTTGGTAAAAATATGCCAAATTGGACAGTGTCACAAATCAGTTTTACACGTGAGTTACAGATAAACAAATGCTGCTTTTTATAATTGAAAACTGCTTTGACTATCATCATCATCGCTTTTCTATAGATGCACCAACACTTCCAGACCTTCCAGACCTGTACTAGAACTCCATACTGTGCCATAAAATAGTCAAGTAAGTTGTGAGTAAGTAAGCAAAACATATTTTCCCTTGACGTGCAGAAGATATAATCATAGCTGACGGGAAAGTTTACAGACTTTCCAAACTCTCCTGCATTCTGGCTGCAGATAGAGCAGATTAAAACCCTATTTAGATTAAATGTGTTGCTCTTCCTGCAGCTGACAGAATGTAAACAGACACAGGGGAACGGAGAGTGAGCTGCTGTGGACTGCAGGAGCCTCAGAGCTTCCGGACTCGCTCTGCATAGCAGTGGTGTTGCATAGGCCTAATTAGGATCCCGTATTAGATTGTGCAGGAGTGTGTAGGCAGTGCGGACGATGGGCATTTGTGACTTTGTGGGGACTTGAATCTGTACACACTTTATAGGGCTTACTTATGAGGTCAAAATGTAGGTTTCCATGACATACAAAGTCATCAGAATGGTTCGTAGTAGGTCACTGACACTTTATAAACCTGGAGACATCTCAGTTCTCCTCAGCAGCATCCTGGCTATGGATAGATACCTGGCATCCAGTCACTATGCTGTCATGGTCCGCCCACGTGTCTTCTTCGTGTATCGTAACTTCCTCTTTCATTTTGCAAATTCCTGTGTTGGGAAAAGGTTGGTCATCCACTGTAATCCTGTTTTAAGTGCATTTTAGTCATTATTTCACTTTTATTTTGGTCGTTGAACAAGCTCTTCTTGTATGTGGGTCAATATTAAGCCATTGAGTTGTTCCGATGTTTTTATTTATTGACGCAAAGAAGTCTGGAAAACACTGATGCTGTAATTGTCTCTTCTTTGTAGTTTGGGTCAATCGTTTGCAGCACATGTTGACACTGTTCACTTTTATTGTAATCCAAATTAAATGGAGACCGCCTCCAATTGCTTGGCTGTATCTTGTGGTTCACTCCTGCACCAACAATCATAATCAACAATCATAAACCAGCACACACAATGCAGAAAGAAATACACCGGTCACACTTGTTTAGGATTTATCGATACTCCTCTTATCAATACTGTGGTCTTTTAATGGTTCTCTTATCAATGCTTTTACTTACAAAAACAATGAGCGGTGAGTGCACGATGTCGGATTGTTCTCTCTGCCTGTGTGTGTGTGGCGACGTGAGCTCAAAGCCAGACCGCTGCACACAAACACAGAGAGAGAAACGCAAAGGCAGAAATCTACTGATATCGTGCAACACACGATCAAAGCAAGGCCAATAAGAGGACTGATAGGGCTGGAGCTTATCGATCCAGTGAACCGTTTAGGGGCTGTTATGAAACCAGGTCTCGGTACCCATCCTTAGTTCTGGCAAAATGTGTCTTCCCAAATGCCTGCAAGAGACAGCACAGCGGCTAGATCAATGTGCAAACAGAACTATTGCAACAGAACAACTTCATGGTCACCACCAACATTTTACTGTGCTCGGTACTGTGCTCCTCTTGAATTGTTGAGTTCATTCTTTCAGGTGGTGCCTTGGTTGTCTCCTCCAGGTGCTGCTCCTTGTCTCCTTGCTCCATCACCACCGGTCACATCCATGACCCAGAGATCATCTGTAGGTCCACCATCGTCCGTCCTTGTCCTCGGTCACATCCAACATGGCTCTTGTGCCTTGTTATTCTGAGGAAGTCTGTCCATGTCATTCTGTGCTAATCCAAGATCAGGTCCTTGTGACCACCAAGGACATGCTAAAAATCATACAATAAATCTCTGCAATACAAAATAATAATAAAAAAAAAAAAAACAGTTTCCGTCCTTGGGCGCAGTCACATATTCTCTGAGTTTGTTATTCACCTCATAGGTCAACTGAACTGAAATCCTTTAGTTAATTTGATGTTAGTTCTGCTGTCAATACGCTTTTCCTAACGTTCCCACTCAGTTGTTACACTTTCTGAAAATATCACAAAAAGAAAGTCTGATGGAGGCAAACTAGTGACCGTGAGACTGAATATATTGAATCAAAAAACAACTGCAATCAAAACAGGAAGTACAGGAGGTATTAAACCTTTCTATCTCATTCTCGCTCTCACTAACCCTTTAGCACATACATGCTTACAACTTTAGAGCAGACAAATTGATTCTAAAAAAATATGTTTAACAAGATGAAGACTGAAGAGGTTAGATTTGTAGAGGTTAGAACATTTTTGCCACTGAGCCTTTTAATACATTTTCTGGAGAAACAAAATGTATCTGTTAGGAGTAAAAAGTTAAGGACCTCAATTTTAAAGTAATAGTTCAGATAACATAGCTGCACTTTGGAGCAAATAATGAGAAACATACTGTAGATGACAAGACATAGTCTAAGCATCGGCTCTTTTTATCTGACCTGTTACTGCGGCTTTGTTACTTCCTTATCATGACCAAATGTAATATCCTCCTCTGTGCTGCCAACATATTAAAGTCACCTTTCTCCTCTTTTATTTGGGATTCCTCCCCTCCTCCTGATAAGGCACACAGAACAGCAGCTTATGAGGAAAGGTCCTGGGAATGAGACGCCAGAATGCATCACCTGTCTTCAATATTGTTTGTCAAACTACTGGATGGTCTTTACAGCACATTCTCATATTGCTGAATGAGTTCATATGAATCTAAACAGATATCTCCATTTTTAAAAGTTGACAAAATGTTATTTATTTTTAATACCATCTTATGTGTACAGATATTATCAATGTGAATAGTGTTGAGTGGAATCGATCATGGAGAGAAGGAATACTATTTTCTAAAACTTTGCAATAGACTAAAAAATCCATCCATCTATGCATACATCCATCCATCCATCCATCCATACATACATACATACATACATACATCCATACATACATCCATCCATCCATACATACATCCATCCATCCATCCATCCATACATCCATCCATCCATACATCCATCCATCCATCCATCCATACATACATGCATGCATACATACATACATACATACATACATACATCCATGCATACATACATACATACATACATACATACATACATACATGCAATGGTCAAATTGGCAAAAAAACAAGGTTATGTGAATAAGAATTCTTTGCACTAATCATTTTAACTTACTTATCAATCAGACACAGACAGTAAGTACTCTTCTCTCTCAGCTTGACTTTGAGCGTGTCAAAGCAAACATTGATATATACATTTTTTCGTATTATGATTTGAATCTTTAAGAAAAACACACAATTTGGTTAAATACAGACCCAAATACTCATAATTCCACGTGGAAGAGTGTGTTCATCCCTGGTACACATCACTTTCCTGGGAAATTCAGATAAAAAATATAACGTCTGGCCATCTTGTCCCTCTTTTGTATTTCAGTGGACGTGATTGACAGATTAATTAGCCAATCAGGGACATGCATCTTGTATGAAAACCAATATGACTGCTTATGATGAAAAAATACAAGGAAAATTATGAAAAAAACATCATGTGCAACTGAAAGCACCATGAATTTCTGCAGAATGAATGAGCAAAGCAAACACAACCCTACTGCCGTAAGTCAAAGGTTACTGCTTATTGCTCCATGTGAGGCAAACCTAAAGTCACCATATTTTAGAAAATAGAAAGCGGGATAGACACACAATATAGAGGTAGCAATAACATTAGTCTTTTTATGATGGAGAAAAGTCATTGCCTATAATCTGAAAATGGCAGATTGAAAAAAAATGTATAGTAGATTCTTTAGCTCTGAGAGACATATAATTAGTAGAGCCTTTACTCCAGAACCAGAAGCTCCCAGCACAGCTCTTCTCTGCAGAGATGGGGCCGTGTCCAGGTAGTTTATAATGAATTCAATTTGGAGCTTGTCAGTGCGGAGCGTTTAGAGAGGTGTAAGTGGTGTGGCTCCACTGGACTGTGGACAGATTTCATTTTGATGTGTGTGTGATGGAGGAGCTGTCAGACGGTTATTGTGCCGCCTTATAATGGACCCTAAATAAACCTGTCTGGAGCACCTCACTGACCTTGACTCGACCAAATAAGTCAACTGCAAATGACTGGGATGTAATGGCCGCACAAATGAACTGTCTCGTAGCTTTACTTTAATCTATTATGTCGTTGGAATGAACAATATGCGTTTGTTTTCTAACCATATTGCTTAAATAAATGAGTGAATCAAAAACAAACTACTATTGTGTGTGTCTGGGCATGAGTGTGAACAAGAAGTCTGCTAAAATTTAGGTAAGTACAAAAAAAATCGGATTATTATAATTGCTATAAACATTACACTGACCCTAAAAGCCAAAAAAAACCCAACAAAAAAAACAAAGAGCTTTTTACAACGCTATTTTTTAAAATGATAATATCACTGTCCAGACTTTTATTTACAGCAGTCCACATTTTATGCTCATAATGCAATATGTCCCACTATTGAAGCACTTTTCACAACTTTTAGGCAACACAGAGAATTGAACCATGTCGGTATGCTAATGGGAGTTAGCCAATTGCTAACAACATAAACGCTCTTCCTGGATTTTAGAATGCTAACTGTGGCCTATATTTGCAGATGCAGAATGTACACCAAATAGATATTTTCCGGTGTCTTTACTTAACATACAGTCACCATATTTCAAAAAGTTTGATTGATACAGTATTTTAAGAACTAAGCACGACATGACGTTTGTTGCTTCCAATAATTAGCAATAGCATTACTGTAGGTTATTCATTGATGTATTGATGGCGGTTTTGAGCATAGGCAAACTAGACGGTTGCCTCAGGCAATGTCTGGTGAAAAGGGCGCCAAAACATTCACACATTCATTAAGTTATGCCCACAAATAGCTGATGAACTTTTACATCTGCAGATTGAATCACGCAAACTACCGTAATGGTGGTGGGATTTGTCCTGACAGGCTTTATTATTTCTGTTCCCAAATGCTTGTGTGACGATGAAGCCTATTGGTTGTGTTCAGCGCTGAAGAGGGAACAGTGGATGTTGGTGAGAACATATTACAGTGCAAAATTACACATCACCACTGCTAAAATAATATATGGTTCTATTTTACACCCAAAAGAATGTTTCTGTACAGGAAATGATTTTTTGGATTCAAACAATTGAAATCAGAAAATATAAAAGACACAATCAGCCTAGTAAACAAATACATACTGACAAAAGAAATCCCAGTAATATGATATGAGGATTATTCAAAACTTTCAGACTTTTCTTGTTCCTTTTCCAAAAACAACACCAAAAAGGCTTAGCTTCCTGGTGCCTGACTGCTGCAGAGTGATTTTGTTCCTAACATCCCTTTGCAAATGCTGAGGCACTTGAGTGAAGGACAGTTGTACGAAGTGGCGCTCAGTCTGCAGTCAGCCCACTCCCTCGGCCTTCACAGCCTTCACAGCACAGGAAGGACACTGTTCCATTTGCTTCAGAACTAGCCTTTAGCTTTATCCAAGTGTGCCACATTAGTCATCTGGCACACTCCCTGCTGCGACAGGAGTGCAGTGTGGAGGCAGATACATGTTTCAATGACAGCTGTGTGATGCCACGTTCTTGACGGAATCAGAAAAGTCTGATTCCGTGGCTTAAGTTTGAACTATTTTTTGTAACCTTATAATTATGTATGCCGTTTTAAAGGGAAAAATAAAAGCAGCAGACAGGGATGTTGATTTTGGGGAAGTAAATGCTTTTCCTCACCAAAGTCACCAGTCTTATCTAGTTGGAGAGGTTTTGGTGATAGTGACCTGCATGTGTTTAGTGTAAATATCACCATTAAAAAGAAGGTAATCAAAGCAGGTTTTTGGAGAATTTCTCCAGTTGCCATAAACGATCTGATCTGTTCAGATAGATTCTCGTGATAATTGTGACTTTCACAAAATCTTGAGAATCCATCTAGAGCAGGCCAATGCTGATTGTGGCCCAATGTTGGCTCTCAGAACTCCTGAAGAATTGGCCTAAACAGCAAAAAGTGACGCATCTACCGTTATTAAAGCCAATATCTAGCATTTTGCAATGTGCTATTGTGATTTTTAACCTCATATAAACCTCTTGGAGCTCAATATAACTTGTTCTAAATGCATCCACTGGAATTTCTCATTTTACATCCACTTATGTACACTTTCTATGTCCATTGCGAACATATAAAATGCCCAAAGTAGCAAATTATCAAATTGCAATCTATTGGCTTGAATGTGGGCAATGACGTTTTGTAAATTCTCCAAGGTTGCTTCTTTAAGCACAGGCAGCCTATTGAATGTGAGTGACTCAGATCCCATTCTCCCGCACTCATCCTCGTTCTAGTATTATTGTCATTATTTGCATATATACTGTATTTATTTGCATAAGCTCTTAAGTTTGACAATTGTTGTAAATTAATTGTTAAAAAAAAATGTAAATACATAGTAAATACTGGCTTTTAGTTTTCCAAACCCCATCTGGGACTCCACACAAAACAAAGACAAGAAAGATCAACAAGGGCTGCTAAAAGGAAAGGGCAAAGTGTGAAGCTGACTAATGCAGCACTCAAAATATCTAGAAAATAACAATGTGTCATGAAGAGACTTTTAAACTGCATCCTATGGCTGAGTATTGCTTGCTCAGACTGGGATGCAGTGTCACTAAAGGCTGGAGATTGTTCAGATGCACCTTTAACGATGGAAGCTGTCTAGACCAATCACAATACAGCATTGGATCAAACACAGTGCAGCATTGTCGTTTGGGCAAACATGGCGGCGCTAACTCACTTCAGCCTATTATGCAGAAGTTTTGCTTTTGAAAAAATCACATGGAAGCAGTTCATTTTCTCAACTGAATTTAACAAAAAACTTCATTTCTCAGCCTCTTCTCCTGTTGTGATACTTCACTTAGGTTTATATTTGAGATTCTACCTTTTTCCAACAACTTTCAACCAGTGGCAAAACTGAGTTTGGGCAGAATTTGTGCCACTTAAATATTCATACATCCATTAAAATACAACTTTAGAACTTTAATTATGAAGGAAACGACCATAACATGACTAAAAGCAGTCTCCTTCAAAGGGGCCTTTAGTAGAACTCTTGGTATTTCTTCTTCTGCAGGCCAACTTCAACAAAGTGAAAACATTTTACCCTCAGTTTTATTCAGAGCAGTGGGAGCATAATTCTATTGTAGCTCAGAGTCTCATTTACATCGAATACTATTTCAAATGGTAAACACCGTGAGTTGGAGGAATCGCGCGCTTAGCCTTGGTCATTCCTCTCAGCAAGTTGTTGGCAGACAAAATGAGTTATCAGACTTATTAAATCCAATACATACAAATACAAACCGAGCCAGCCTTTTCAACAGCTTATCGAAAAAATGACAAGGAAGATCCCATGAATGTTAGTGTGATATGTGTGAGTTTGTGTCAGTGCTGCAGTCATCATTAGCACACAGCTCGTAGGATCAATACTCCACCTGTCAGTCTCTCTCTCACTCACAGATGTATATAGATGTATACATTATGGGACTCTGCTGACTGGCCTGTACCTTTGCCCTTTACTGCTGATGTAGCTCATGCTAATTATCCCCACTAGTAACGTGAATGCAGATGTGTCCTGTTCAGATGATTCAAGCCCAATAGACCACTTTAGCCAGTGCTTTTCTCCATTATGCTCAAAGTGTCCAGTGTGTGATGCAATGGAATATCCCCTTTAAGTTTAATGACCTCCAATGAATACTATTACATGGCTTATGTCTGCAACATTTATATGAAAGAGCTGTTTAGTTTTGGCTTTGTCACAGTTTTCTGCAGTAACCAGGAATGCTTATGTATATTTCAACATATGGATATTCATTTGACAGTTCTATTCATAGATGTCCTGTTCAGGTGTCATTGAACCTGAAGTATAATGATTGGAATATCTAGGGTTTTAATATCATCATTAATGAAATCCTGACATAACCATAAAGTTTGGTCAGTGAAACTGTTTTCAGAAACATATCACCATAACTACTTTAGCTAATGTTCCATTTGTAGTAATTCAGCAAAATTGTTGAGTCATTCTTTTGCTCTACTCTTTCTGTTCTTGCTATTACACGGCCAAATTTGATCTGCAAAGGGGTGCACAGGTTTGCTACGACTATCTTTTGATTAAATTTTGTTACTTTTACTTATGTTACGTCGTACATATAGCACGATATGAATAAGCGTAAAAATGACACGAGATTTCAAGCGTCAAAATGACACGAGTTTTGGTTGCAGCCACGTGGGAAGTTACCTTCTGGTGAAACGTATATTAGGCATAAAGTTACTAAAATGGGTAAGATTAGGGCTGGGGCTTGGGGCAGTTAAGATTAGAATCAGGTATTTCGTTAAATTTTAATAAATAAGAACACGTCTTAACAACCACCATTGAAATGAAGTGGGACTGCAACGCGGACTATAATTATGCAAAACAGCCGTGAACTCGTGCTAATCATACCTAATTTACATGTTGCGTTATGTCGTGGTATATGTACGCTTTCTTGTGAGATCAGGCTGGTTGAAAAGACTGTCAAAAGACAACAAATCAGGTGTTGTCATCTGAAACATAATAAAAGACAATTAAATCAACTTTTTATATACAAAACAAAATTAATTTTGGCCTTCACCCTCAGCATTATTCAACATGATACATATTGTCCCATCAAGGAGAAAAAAAACGGCCACCGTGGAACAAAGTTTGGGCATCCCTGCTGAAGTCGATCTAATCAGAGAGAAATAAGGAGACAGAAACTATCCTTTTAGCAGCACTGTTAGACATCGCAACAAAGGATATCAGCCAGCAACAGAAATTCCAAAATATCAGACAAATTTGAAATGAATCCCAGCTCGTGTTTGGACGGTTCCAAGTTTATTCTTTTCCCCTGTGTCACTCTCAGACCAATGTCTCAGAATTCTTCCCACAGTCAAGACCATGCACTGACAACTGGCTTTAGTTGTCATTTGTTTGTCAAAATGTTTTAAATTTGAATTTTAAAAGCACGCTGAGCTATAGTATATCCTCCACTTTGAGTCCAGTACCAGAATATCTCAAAACTTGCACAAATATCCAACAGTATCCACTTTTATGAGCCTTCATTTTAGGCCCATTTATGTTACTAACTCTACTTTTATATACAATAGCTCCTAATGTTTCTCTCAATGCCCAAAGCTACAAAAACAGTCCAATCCTTCTCTTTACTTCAAAGCCTGCTTTGAGTGAATTGCACTTAGGTGACCCCCATCTCAGACTCCTGCCTTCTGAAATGTTGTCCTCAGGTAATGATGACACAGCCTGCTTCCTCTGGATCAGTGTTTATACAGCCTGTGTTGAGCTCAACTTTATACTGTTTATCCGCCCTGAGCAAATAAATAGGAATGACTCTTTTTAAAGCAGTAGCTTTAAAAGAGATTGACATCCACGTAGACATTTGTCACACAGGCCTTTACAGCGCTCGCCAAATGTCACAGACTATTGGAAAGGAAAGTGAATAGGCTCAGTCCTTGTTGTAGATTATGATGATGTCAAAGTTTCAGATGAAGGCAGAATACACACATTTCCCCTTTGTTAATAATAACCTCCACAAGCTACAGGTAATGTGTTCTGAAAATTTGGCTTACTTTTCTGGAGGAAGGTAAACCACCTGTTGGACTCCATAGAGATGTATTTGCTTTGGAATGTACCACAGTACACAGTATTAAACATTGATAATCAATATGAGACAATTGCACTCTGTAACTATACATTTACATGCAGTCAGCACTTGTGTTAAAGGCACTATGCTCTAAAGGAAATAAGGTAGACCCCTGCCAGTCCAGTCTGTAAAGAAAATGTAGATATAGAATAATTAGAGCTGCCGCTGACTGACACCAGCTGTAGAAACAAGTCAAGCCAGCGTTGTTGTCAGCAGTGCAAAAACAAAACTTTTGATGTTAATTCAAAATTTGTGAATGAAATTCAACCCTACGACCCTTTCACATAACATTCAGTGAGTGAAAAAATGGCAAGGTCTGTCATATATATACCAGATCGAAACAGCTAGCTCTCATCCTCTTTTGTTGTTTTAACCAAAGAAGTTTCCCCAGCTAACCTGATAAACAGCATCTCTTTCTGCATGGAGCATGCGCAGCAGAGCGGAACTGATAACTCCTCTAACAACATGTCAAAAACATATTATAGGCACATTTTCATAATTGACGTAAAGTCACTATGTTATAAAAAGTCAATTGTAAAATAACCGCATATTTTGGTCGAAGCCACTTGACGACATTTTCTTTGGGCTTGCTGGGTAAATCTCAACCTACTCCAAGCCCCAATTCTAAACATACACATTTAAGTAAGTTGGTGCCTAAACTTATTTGTTAAACCCCCCAAAATGTTGCTACATGGCTTCAATAAAAATGTTTGGCTATTTTACAATTTTGCGTTTGGTAACATCTTGACGTACAACGTGCTACTCATTTGTTTTTGACATGTCGTTGTATAGAGGGATTATCAGTTGACGTCACTTTTGGACGAGGTCATATTTGCCACCAATTGCGAATATTAAAACAGCTGTATTTCTTTTATTGAGCTATAGGGACAGAGCTCAACAAAGGACTTCTATGTAAGTCAGTGTGCCTCAAATCTACTTTTCATCTTCTTCTAGTAAGTTATGCCGCTAGATCCTTGTAGAGCACCTGCTGATCTGACTTTTGGCCTGTCGATGCACTCACTACTTTCTTCTAAGCTGTAATTCTTTTGCCTATAGGTTTGTTATAAACTTATTATTCCTAACCCCCAGTAAACACAAGAAATTGGATAAAGATTAGATCATATTATTTTAAGTATATGTTGCCTCTTGGGATGGGAGCACAATAAAAGCAGAGACATCTCTGTACTGAGGTGAGCTGTATCTGTTCACCAGTGTTAATTAGGCCTTATAGTGTTGCTCCTGAGCCTGTAAAAGTAGAGCAGCAGTAAAACAAACTAATTGCCCTGAGAGCGAGAGGAGGACAGAAGGTAGAACATCCTCTCATTTACTGCTCATGGTAAACAAAGACCATTATGTACAGAGAAAACCAAGATAAAACATATTTACATTTTCAGTGTAAACTGCATTTAAGCTGGGCATTGATGTTTCTTCTTAAGTTACCAAACAAGGCCTGCATTAGCTGATATTTTTCAGTTGCAAAGTGTGTCAATTTTTTGTTCTTCTTCTTTGTGACTATGTGGTATTCTGTAAGCTTTACTTTTATTTTCTTCTGTTAGGGAGTCAATGAGTTTATTGGCTCTCTTTTTTATGATGAGGTATCTATCTTCATTTTTTAAATATGCAATAACTCCTTTTGGCCAGGTTTATTTGTAGTTTAGAGTAGTAACTTTACAAACATTACACTCAAATGTCAAATAGAGTAAAATAAATATATTTGTACTTTGTCCAAGTCCTTTTTACCAGAGCCAGGGACAGATCCGGGCATGTGCAGTTTGAATTCTGATGCTGATATGGCACAGATTCAAATAAATGTAGACCATAGGGACACTAATAATCTTTTGCATGTATGATAGTGGACAATATGTGGAGAGAGAAGTTTAGTTTGATTGACACAAAAGAAAGGTGATGTTCAGACAAGCTGAGGGGACATCAAAGGCTTCACAGTTTGGGAGAACTATTTTTATATCCTTCAAAATGAATAGAAAATGAATTTATGCAGAGTTTCAAACAATAGTTGGGTCCTTTGAACTATGTTTCAGCTTTGGATTGTGGTGTTATTTGCACTTGCGTAATCCAATTTGAGTCTTTGCTGTATTAAGAGATATAAGTACATGTTCTGTGTATGTATAATTACAGTTATGTTAGATACTGTATATGAGTAGTGAAGTGAAAGCTATATAATGCAACACAGTAAAAAAACACATTTATACAACAAAATGTCAAAAACTTACAATAAGCATGTCTTCACTTTTTTTGTCGATATGTTAAAAAAAAAAAAAAGTAAAATATCCACAAATTTTGGTTAAAGCCACGTGGCGACACTTTCTTTGGGGTTTAACAGGTAAGTTAGGTAAGTTTAGGGCTGGGTTAAGATTTACCCGTTTACTTCAGAAACAGTGCTGTATAATGTGTTCCAGTGAGTTTAGTTCTCAGACAAGACATACACTGTGTCCGAACGTCTACACTCATTCCCTATCCACTCAGTTACTAGATTATGGAAGTTTTTTGGAGCCAATATTCAAAATGAGAATTCAATGTGCAGTTTAGAATTGCAATTTTTAAAATGAGAATTCCTTTGGCAATAACTGTGTGTAATCTTCATTTCTAATGTGCTTGTTAAAATTGCAATTGGCAAATTGTATTTTAAATAACAAATTGACAATCCATTTTGTGAATTAAATTCTCACTTTGACAGTTGCAATTGCCACTTTTCAACTTACGTTTCAAATTAAACCACATTCGATTGCATTGCACATTTATATGGTGTTTTAGAGACAATATTCAATTTGAAATGTCAATGTTCAATTTAGATTTGCAATTTAAAAATGACTATGTATTTGTAATGTTAATATTTATTTTTAAAAAAGCATTTGGCAATTATTACTTTAATTTAAAATTTGACAATCCATTTTGCAAATTGAAATTGCAATTTGACAAATTAATTCTCACTTTGACAATAGAAATTGCCACTTTTCAACTTACGTTTTAAATTAAACAACATTAGATTGCATTGCACATTTATATGGTGTTTTAGGGACAATATTTAATTTGAAATGTCAATATTCAATTTAGATTTGCATTTTTAAAATGACTATGTAATTTGCAATTTTAATATGTATTTTTAAAAAAAGCATTTGGCAATTATAACTTTAATTTAAAATTTGACAATCCATTTTGCAAATTACATTTCACTTTGCCATCTGACTTTGACAAGTGGTTTTGTCAGTTTGCAAGACGAGTTTGTATTGCATTGCATGTTGTGAAACAGCACCACCTGTGGATTGCAATTGCATAACAACGTGCTTTGTCAGTGCCAATATTCAAAGTGGATATGCAAACTGTCAGCTGCCCATCAAGGCGGGACACAGACGTCCCTCGGCCAATCAGGAAGCTCCAACACAACAGACACACAGGCTCAAGGCTGTGCTTCCTACTTTAGCAAAGTTTTCTTGTGGGAGTCGGACCATCTCAAAATGAACAGTGGATAGTTACACCTTCTGTTTTGGTAAGTGTATACTCGTCTTTCTGCAGTGTGTAACAATTACATACACAACATTAAGCCTTAGCAGTAGCAGAGCAAAGTTGGTGCTAGCTAGCGAGGCTAACGTTGTTAGCATAGACTCCAGTAGTACAGAAAGGATGGCACAACACATACTGAAAGTATTTTATCTGTTCACAGGTTAAGTATAAGTAAACACATTTAGAGTAATGTGTGAATGCTAGTGAGACAGCTAAGGCTGTTTTTATTCACTACATTGTTATTTCTGGTTGTCAGTGTATTTGGAGACTTGTTGCAAAGCTAATTGTTTTTAGCTAGCAGAGGCAGGTTTACCAGCAGGGAGTACTATTGCTAACTCTAAATATGTCAATATATTATTAAAATACAGATCTCTGACACTTTATGTTTATGTATATAGTATTTTATTATATTTTATTATTTGTGCACATTTTTATAGGGAAATAACAGTTCTGTTCAATCATTAGTACAGAAAAAATGGCACAAGCACACTGAAAGTATTTTGTGTGTCCACTGAAATAAAACCAACTAAAGCCACACTTGACTCATCATTTAAGTGTGCAACAGATGGATAAATAAATGATAAAACTACTGTATCTGCAACATAAACTCTATGTAGCATCACAGAGGCAGATAATCATATCGGGCTCGGGAAGAATCTGTGGTTACCATGGAAATAATGGCAATTCCATAGGAATACATTAGACAAAACGATTAAAAAAGTAAACTAAACAGCCATGGAACAGCCCAATAAACTGCTGAGTCAGTACTGGTAAATTTATGTATCACTCTGTAGTGTCAGAATATGATTTAATTAAAGCTATTTTTGGTATTTAACAATTTAAAATCTCCATTGGTTTAACATGGGACCAACTGAACATTCTGATGCTGTATGATGTCACATTACCAAGCCTAATTATGGAGAGCAAAGTACAAAGTACAGATTGTGCATTACTGTATAATCATGTCTGTTAACATTTGTATGCAACAACTTTTCAAATCTGTCTTTATGTAAATCAAAAGAGCTGTCATCTCAGCAAGAACAAGACAAACAAGATTTTGTTGCTTCCTCCTTTACATACATTTATACATTGACTTTTGTTTGTGTTCTTTCTTTTATAGGTCTGACAGATGTACAGTGTCATTGCACCGATAGCACAGCAGCACAGATCAACTCAACCAGTATCATGTTCAGTTGTACCACTACTATCTGTGTGGCGTATGCTCCTCATTGTATCTTTGCTGTAAGTAAGGATTAGGAAGGAGACAAAGCTTGTGTAAAAAAGTACAATGTTCTCTGAACAGGTGATCTTTAACTTATCTCCTGACCTACAGTCTTCTCTCTACAGATGCTCTTAGATCTTGCCTACTATTAAAAAAAAAATCCATGTCATGCATCTCTAACATCAAGTTAGGCAGACTGACATAACATTATCTGTGTTATATATTTATGGATTACTTTTCATAGTAACACAGTATTACAACCCTGATTCTGTGAGCTGCAACAAAAAATGGACAGGACACAACAGAGACCATTTAAGCCCACAGTGGAGCTTCTTAATTTTATTTTAAAACAGTGTATGTTTCTGTTATCTGTGTGCTGAGGTGCGGTGTTAGGAGGATGTTGTGGTAGTTAAACAAGATGCTGATGGGTTGGCATGGTTGGCGTGAGCAGATATCTGAAGGCCTGGTGTCTGCAGTAAGAGAGAGGTCATCTGTCTATTCTGCTGATTTCATAGGCCTTAGTTGTCCAATCAGTCACCACCTCCTGCTTAGGGCACAAGAGTCGTTAGTTGAGCTATCAGGGTGTGTGCTCCATGTCCACAGGTGTAGACCAGGGCTTACGCTAGAGGAAAGTAACACACTGTAACACAGCTCAATCCTTACTTTTGCTCCTTTTCTCCTCAAAGGTCTTCAGGTTCTTTGGACCAGGACATCTCCCGATGAATCTGCTGTCAGGAGGAGAAGAAAAGAATCAAGAGCAGTCTGTGAACATGTCTCCTCATTTCTTCAGCATTTATTCGTTTAATGACTGGTGTTTTCTTACTGTTGCAGCTGCATTATTTGATCTGACTTGTGACCATATTAATCTTTAGCCAGATTTTTAGCATGTTCATCTGTTAAAAGGAAAAAGGAACCAGAGTCATCACATACTGTCTACACAGACTTAATGAACAAACGAACTGGAGGTACATACTGTTAAGTCCAGAACAGGGCAGACAGGAGCAAGTTAGTGAGGCCCAGGTGAGTGAGGAGCACTTTGGATTGGTCTAGATTGTAGAGACGTCATGTTTACAAAACAATCGTCAGAATAAATGGTAAATAATAAGATTAAATGACTTAATGACATGTATTATATACATGGTGCAGTGTATTACATTGTTTGTGATTGTGTTTTGTGATGTAAATAAATGTTTTATTGTGATAACCTGTGCATCTTGCAGTACTATTATACATATTGGTTGTTTGTTGTTGAATACCTGAATAGTTCAGTTACAAAAACCTGTTTAGCCTCTACAGGTACAATTGGCTGGCCGGCACGTTGAACTTGCATATTTACAACAGTTGTCATACACCATTTTGAGTCCAATCCACTTCTGATGAAATCTGCGAATAGCAATGAGCACATATGAATCAAATAGAGAACACATGATCTGCATGTGCATGGTGCAACCTGATGGAGACAACAAACATGTATGTAGAAATAACAAGGTGACAGAATCACGGCCAGAACTCAATGGTGGCACCAGAGAACTGCAGGACAGTTTAACTTATAGCTTGCATTGGTCCAAGAAAGAGCTCCAAACAGTATAATCCTGATGTGCATGATTCTTGTGTGTTGTAAAGTGTATACTCACACAAATGATGAAACTTTTCACTGGTGTGCGTATTTCAAGAACCTGGAAAAAAATGTGTACATTCAGCAGTTTTTCCTCTGAGAAAGAACAGAATTATAACATGAGAAACATTACAGCAGACTGGACCCATGTCTACAACTATGACGACATTTAGAAGTGTTTTCATACATAATGTGGCAGTTATGTGATTTATTGTTTGTGAAAGCTGAATTTATTGTGAAATAATGTGAACTCCTGTAGAACTGTTGCATCTGAGAGACCAGTGTGACTCACTAAAGTCAACAAAAGTGCAATATAAAATACTATATACATAAACATAGTGTCAGAAATCTGTATTTTTGTAATATATTGACATATTTAGAGTTAGCAATAGTACTCCCTGCTGGTAAACCTGCCTCTGCTAGCTAAAAACAATTAGCTTTGCAACAAGTCTCCAAATACACTGACAACCAGAAATAACAATGTAGTGAATAAAAACAGCCTTAGCTGTCTCACTAGCATTCACACATTACTCTAAATTGTGTTTACTTTAATACTTAACCTGTGAACAGATAAAATACTTTCAGTATGTGTTGTGCATGCTTTCTGTACTACTGGAGTCTATGCTAACAACGTTAGCCTCGCTAGCTAGCACCAACTTTGCTCTGCTACTGCTAAGGCTTAATGTTGTGTATGTAATTGTTACACACTGCAGAAAGACGAGTATACACTTACCAAAACAGAAGGTGTAACTATCCACTGTTCATTTTGAGATGGTCCGACTCCCACAAGAAAACTTTGCTAAAGTAGGAAGCACAGCCTTGAGCCTGTGTGTCTGTTGTGTTGGAGCTTCCTGATTGGCCGAGGGACGTCTGTGTCCCGCCTTGATGGGCAGCTGACAGTTTGCATATCCACTTTGAATATTGGCACTGACAAAGCACGTTGTTATGCAATTGCAATCCACAGGTGGTGCTGTTTCACAACATGCAATGCAATACAAACTCGTCTTGCAAACTGACAAAACCACTTGTCAAAGTCAGATGGCAAAGTGAAATGTTAATTTGCAAAATGGATTGTCAAATTTTAAATTAAAGTTATAATTGCCAAATGCTTTTTTAAAAAATACATATTAAAATTGCAAATTACATAGTCATTTTAAAAATGCAAATCTAAATTGAATATTGACATTTCAAATTAAATATTGTCCCTAAAACACCATATAAATGTGCAATGCAATATAATGTTGTTTAATTTAAAACGTAAGTTGAAAAGTGGCAATTTCTATGTCAAAGTGAGAATTCATTTGTCAAATTGCAATTTCAATTTGCAAAATGGATTGTCAAATTTTAAATTAAAGTAATAATTGCCAAATGCTTTTTTAAAAAATAAATATTAACATTGCAAATACATAGTCATTTTTAAATTGCAAATCTAAATTGAACATTGACATTTCAAATTGAATATTGTCTCTAAAACACCATATAAATGTGCAATGCAATCGAATGTGGTTTAATTTGAAACGTAAGTTGAAAAGTGGCAATTGCAACTGTCAAAGTGAGAATTTAATTCACAAAATGGATTGTCAATTTGTTATTTAAAATACAATTTGCCAATTGCAATTTTAACAAGCACATTAGAAATGAAGATTACACACAGTTATTGCCAAAGGAATTCTCATTTTAAAAATTGCAATTCTAAACTGCACATTGAATTCTCATTTTGAATATTGGCACCAGAAAACTTCCATACTAGATAGTCCTGTCCTGTTCAGTGGACTAGTACGTGACTCATTCATCTGGTCTTTTGGACACAAAGTGCATTACTTTCAGCTGACCGCGGGTCACGTGACTCTCCCCTTCTGTTAAAACACCGTTCGGCAAAAGTCAGATAATAATTAACTTATGAAAAAAATAACCTACTGGTCAAGTCCTTCTGACACTTGCATATTTATGGACTACTATACAAGTCTGGTTTAACAATATTAACAGCAAACAGACTGGATGCAGCTATCGTTAGCATCTTTATGGCTAACGGCTTTCAGTCATGAGTGTTTTGTTTTTTCTCCGGCTCAACAGTGACTTTAAGCGGCTTCATATCATCTTTACTTCAGTCGAGTTGTTTCTAGTTAAAGACCAGACGCTGTCCATGTTGTGTTTCTGAATCTCGCAATGAATTGTGGTCCATATTGACCGTTCTAGTGATCATTAATGCTCACTTCTTTTCCAGATGCATTGTGGGAAATTTTGAGTGCACTACTTTTTGACCTGCTGGACATTTGGACACCTCTACAAAATGGTGTAACTACTATATAGTGCACTATATAGTAGTTAGGGCGTACATTCGGACACAGCCATAATCTTGGTCTACTCTAATAATTACAGTATATATATTTTTTCATCGTCAGCTGTTGTTTAAATAGTATGCATTGATGTATTGTGCATTTTGATGAAAAATGTTTACATTTGTCAATAAAATTAAACCCATCCACAAGACTTTTATGATCTATTGATTAAAATATACTAATATACTAACTATACTAACTTTGCTTCTTAAAAGATGTAAACATCTCTCACTTAAATGCATTTCCTCAAATGATAGCAAGATGGTTCACTGCACACAAATCTCTCACTCTTTCACTTGGAAAAAACAGAAAATAATTAAATAAAGTATAGTGCTTTTAATCAATACATCAAAACGCCTGAAAAAAATCCAACCAAATCAACTAGTGTTAACAATAACAACTGCGCCACTGATGAGGTAAGAAAGCAGCGCTTGTTTTTCTGATTGCATTTTTGATCATTTTCAGAACTGTTTGCCTGAAAAAGATAAACAATTTCAGCTTTTCATGTGTAGTTCAATTGGACAAAACCCATTAAGAATCACTGTCGGATAATTGCAAAGCTGAATTTTCTGTTAAAAATGACAAATAATACAAGTTATTCCTTCATTCCATGCAGTATTCAGCAGAGGTGGAGCTTTATAGTGCATGTGTGGATGTAGTAGTTGGATGTGATTGGCCCTGAGGCGTTCTGACTGAACATCTGCTCCTTCCTCACAGCTCCTCTTCTGCTCCCATTCCTCCACTCTGCCCTCGCACTCAGACATCATCAGGAAAGTACATTTAAAAGCAAAGTCAAATTTTACTTTGGAGATGCAACTGCAAAGCAAAGGTAGTAAAGTTAAGTTTGACGAGGCTTGTAGCACAGTGTTTTGTTGGTAACTATCAAACGTGCATGCCTCTGACTTCTGGGCCAAACTGGGTCCTGACACCCTTCATGTTCGTTCAAAGACCCTATATCTACTGAACACATGTAACCTTTCATTGCAGGTGTTTATTTAGGTCATGTATGTGGTCAGTGAAGTCGATCTAATCATCATTGTGGAAGAATAAATAAGTTAATGCCATCTATTTTTATAGGTGATTGCTGTGCTGGTATTGGACCTAGGATAGATACTCCAAGTGTTTTGCTTTCTGAGTCAACATTGCAAAAATAAATGTGAAATAAAAACTCAAGCAGTTTAACTAAATGATCAAAATGATGATGACACATTGCCAGCCACATTGCTATATATTTTTGTTTTTGGTAGCTCATGTCCAGTGACATCAAGACCTTATGTCCTCCTAATGTCTTCTGTATTGTGTCATGTTCTAAATGCCACGGTAAATGTTAAATACAATGGACTAGTGACGTCCACAAATGGACAAGATGCACTGTGTTTTCTGCCGAGTGATAATATACTGAAATACATGACCTTATTAGTCATCTTGACTAAACATTAACATAATGTTTCAGTCCAAGTTCACAGGGAGGACAGAGTGTCGTCTGTGAACCAGCTTCAGTCTATCTAAAGCTGTATTCTCATTACCTCGTGTATGCCCAACCAAGATGTTATTTTATTATTATGGAGCTCACCCACTTCCTGGTTTAACATGCTCAGACTTAACCTGGCCAGATGGTTTATCTCGCGATATTTGTGAATTCACAAACACGAGATAAACCATCCCCGCCGCCTGATTGGTCTGAATGTTCGAAACAGCGGTGTTTCGGCCCACTCACATCACAACAGCGTAGTTTTAAGGCCCAATCACATTGTAGCAGCGCGGGCTAGCACGGGCTGTTAGCGCCCTGGCTGAGTCTGATTCAAGCTAAACAAAGATGGCTGCTCCCGTGGATGTACGTGTTGTCTGCAGCTTTTGATGCAGTTTTAGCAAAAATACAGAGTAATTTCTTTTTGAAAGAAGAGCAGTATGTGTGACACATATTTGTTCTATCTCACGCGGACATTGAATTCTCCATTACAATTTGTTGCTGTGATTGGCTAAGAACAAATGAGGTAGGCCGCTCAACCAATCAGCTCGAAGTATTTGACTAAACGCAACCACCTTTTCTTAAATGCCTTCAGCAAGTAAAGTCCCAGATGGATATAGTGAGAACTCAGATAGAAGTTCAACACACATCTGGCGTGAGCCAGGTTAGCTCAGACTCACATGTTAAATCTTCATAAAAGTTTTGAGAAAAATGTAAATAATAGGTTTGAAATTGTCCTTGATGATTCTTTCAAGACCTAGATTTTAGTTTAAAATCCATTTCTGCAGCTTTATAAATTACAAAGTTATTAAGATATCTGATCCAATTTTAAGTTACAGATGTGCTGTTTAGACTAAATACAGCAGCGTTAAGAATCTGAGTTAGCACAACATGCTGAAAATGGAAACATTTTCTAAAAGCCTTGGTGAGACGTTGAAAATAAATGCAATACACGTTTAATATTGTGAAATCTAATTTTAACTCCAATCTTAACCTTCCTTTCAGCTGCCGCTCTTGTCTTTTTTCTCTCACTTCCTCACTTTTCAATTAAAAAGGCGAGTAAAATCATGACAATGGCTCATTTGTGCATCGCGGCCAGTTAAACGGAGCTATCTTGTGAATAGTAAATGAGAGAGGAAGCAGATAGGGTAGTCCTCTCTCTCCACTCCTCTTTACACACAAAATAAATCTTCAACAATATCTATTTTCTCATCACCTCAGCAGCTTAAATAAGTCAAACCTGTCCACATGGCACTCTCCCGATAAACTTCTTTCCTATCTCCATCCTGCTGCTTGTTTCTTTATATTTTAATGAGACTATATTTAGCCTGGCAGGGTAGAAAATGTCTTACCCTTCAGTGCATTTCTCCTGTCACCTTGGACATTTCTGCCACATAGTTCAGACGTCTCAGCCTTGCGCTCACACACTCATCACATTCATAAAGACGCATGCATTAGAGTCGACAGCAGAGGCCGAATGGGCTTGTATCCAAATAATAACTAGCTTTTTCCATTAAGAAGTCTCTTTTGTTCTTTTATTTCTATCTGCCATATTCGTGGGGAAAATGAAAACATCAATTTTTTAAAGCGCCGGCAGTGATTCTACAGTCTAGTATGAGGCATAAAAGAGTTTTACTGCATTTCAAATGAAGACACCTTGAGGCAGGTCATAATGGTAAAATAGATGCAGCGCAAAATAGTGAGACTCAGATAAATACATTTAGAAGAAAGCTTGAATTTCATAAACTTGAGTCAATCTCATGCACCAGTCCAGTCCGATCTCACAAGAAAGCGTACATTTACCACGACATTACAGGACATGTAAATTACATATGATTAGCACGAGTTCACGGCTGTTTTGTGTAATTACGGTACGCGTCACAGTCCCAGTTCATTTCTATGGTGGTTGTAAAGACATGTTTTTATTTATGAACATTAATGAAATCCTGATCCTAATCCTAACCTCCCCAAAGCCCCAGACCTAAACTCACCCATTTTAGTAACATGAAGCCTAAACTTACCCGTTTCACCTGAAGAAAACGTCCCCACATGGCTGCAACCAAAACTCATGTTGTTTTTACACTTTTTCATGTCGTGCTAAATGTACAGCGTAACAGAAGTACTCAAAAAAAGGCTTAAAATCAAGGTCATAATATGCAGTTTTTGTGTCGTTGTAAAAGTACGCTTTCTTGTGAGACTGTGTTGACCAGTCAGCATAATAACTTTTCAACTAAAATGAAACTAAAATAAATTCCCAAAATGTCCTTCAATAACAAAAATAAAGAATAGGATATTTAAACCTGGTTGTGTCCATTTTTTCTTTTTTTATGATCACATAAAATGTGATGGTAAAGTTATAGAAAATAACTATACAGGAGCTAAAGCTTGTAATTTTATTTTATTTATTTATTTATTTATTTATTTATTTATTTATTTATTTATTTATTTATTTATTTATTTATTTATGAGGCCTTGCTTTTAATAAACAACTCTAACATTGCCATACTTTGGCTAGCACTATTACCTCACAGCAAGAACGTGGCAGGTTTGACTTTCACACAGCCCTGGCCTTTCTGTGTGTAGTTTGCATGATTGTCCTCGTGACATGGATCAGTTTCCTCCGGGCACTCCAGTTTCTCACACCAGCTAAAACATGCACTTTAGATAATATCCTCCAGCCAATTTCACCATTTTCCTAAGGGTTATTAAAAAGGAACCTTTAAGTAAAAGTAACGTCACTGTCATCCACCTTTGAGGATTGCTCCGACACAAAACATCTCTCACCAATACAATCGCTGTCCACATTTTGTGCTGTCAATTAACGTCTGTTCACACCCACTGAGCGTCCCTTAAAAGGCCTCTGGGCATCTCCTATTTTTGCGAGCCTGTTGAGAGAGCAGTTGTGAGCAGATCTATAACCGTTAGCCTCACTTTAAAAGTCTTGTACCTTGGAATTTTTGTTATTTGATTTATTAAAAAAAAATTGCTTCAGTTAAAACTAACCAACTAACTAAATAAATACATACAAATAGTGGTATAAAACATATTGTGAATCCTTTAGACTTTCTGTGAAGGACAGCAGGTTTGTGGATGGTGTGCAAACATCTTTGCCTCCCCATATCATGACATCATTTAACAAGAATTACAATAATGCATGCTACTAAAATGTTCAGAAATGTACAAGTCTAACTTCACAAAATCAAAGTGTAAATGTAGATAAACGGCTGGAATGAGAAGTGTCACATATGAAATTACACTTTAAAAGTGAAAAGTTGTGGACTATGCAGTTTTATTATATACAGGATTTAAAAGTCATTCAAGTATTGCAACATGTTTTCGATACAGAGCCAAATAACATATAGACCCGGCCTTACAACATCATACAGTCTGATATGGCAGATTCAACACCAACACCTGCTGGCTCTGTGCTTCAATTAAGTGCTATGTGTGCCACTTGGGATTAGTTCCACTGTTGGCCACCGGGGGAAGTCGGGAGCAATTAACTCTACCGTGACGTCCCCTGAAAATACTCCATCCACGTCTTATAATAGCAGGCTACCTTTTGGCATTTGCTATTTTGACCTTTCTGATAACAAGTACCAAGTCTGAATGGATGTGGCAGTGGAAAATCGCACTTTTAAACAGACCAGACAGTGACAGTGATGCATGCAAAGTGCCATTAGGAAACAAAATGGCTGTTTATCCTGATTTTACCTCATGATGCAAACCTTAGACTGCTTTTTCACATCTTATATAAGTCGACTGCTGGTACCATGTTGACATAGCATTGGTTTTAGTCACCATTTAAATGCAAATTCTTTTGGAATGTAGTGCATGTAATTTGTCTTTTACAGTAAGTACGGAGCATAAATCTCAGTTAAATGTTCTGACATAAATACAAATACAAGTTGCACTATGCTACAATGTTTTGTACAATGATAATGGATATTCATACAATGTATTTGGAGCACTGTGTAGGTTTTTGATTTATTCTCACCCTGACCTGACAACATTCAGTCTAGCTCCAGTCACTACTGGCCGTTCGTATCATTAAAAGTGCCCAAGGAGCTCAGACATGTGGCAGACTACAGTTTATCCTTTCCGTGTGGATAGGATTTTGCCAGAGTTTTGAGCTATCTTCCCACACGATCTCACAGAAATGTTTATCTATACTACGACAGGTTAATAGCGTATCATGAGGATTTTTTTTGCCCCTTTTTTTGCGTGTCTATTGTATTTTCACAGCATCTATTAGACACCGGTTGAAGTCACATGGTTAATGGCTACATTTTGGTCTGAATTTATTTATTTATTTGAAAGGGACAATGCACATTAATGAACACCAGTACATAAAATACATGTGTAAATGTGCCGAAGTTAGCGAACAGTTACAGAAATGTTTAGGACTGGGGCATGGAGTTAACCTTGCGCAGCAAGATGAATTCTCGCGGTATTTGTGGGTTTACAAATCCACGAGAAACCATCTTGAAAGACTCCCGCCCTATGGTTTGAGCCGAGTATCGAATACTCGAACCAATCAGAAGGCTTCTCTACAGGAGGAGGTGGGATTTTTACACGTGTGAAATCAGCGACTGCCAGGCGTCATGTGCTCACAGCAAAACAACAAACATGGCGACGCGGACAGACGCAGGTGTTGCAAAGGCTATTGACTGAAGTACCGCTAGAGAAACGCAGATCGCTAAACACGGAGAGGACCGGACCCGGAGCGCGCAGGGAAAGCGCAAATCGCCTGGAGATGGTCACAACCACGGGGAGGACAGCTGTCACAGGCGCAGACGTACTGTTGCTCGCTGGTGGTGGATGTTGTGAAGTGCTTCAAACTGTGTTTATATGAACACAATGATATCAGAGGATTAGTCTTCAACATCTGGCGACGGAAGTTTGGAAGTTTTGGCGTCTCCTCTACAATACGCAGGTAAGAAACAAAGCGGTTTGTGGGAGACGTCATTTTGATTTTGTCTTGTGATTGGCTAAAACACGCTAAGCTGGGGTGGGCGCGTTGTCCAATCAGATCGAAGTATTTCGCGAGAAATCCCTCCCTTTCCCAACTGCTTTTGACGAGAGCCCTTCCAGATCGAATATGTGTAGAACTCAATGCAGAGTGATACATATATCGATCTGGCGTGAGCCAGGTTAGCATGGAGTCAGTTTAGATTAGGATTTTGTTAATATTCATAAATAAAAACAAATTGTTTACATCCAACATAGAAATGAACGCGTATCATACATACAACAAAAAGTAGAAACTATACATACACATTTACATTTGCGTGGTATACATACGGAACTTTATCAAGAATGCTCTAACACAGCAGCCTTACCCTGGGCTCAGACTGCGTCCAGTCAAGCTCCAGTCGAGCTCTGGGATAGTCACCACAGACTTTACTAGAGGGGCTCACACCACACTGTGCCACTTGGAGGTGATCCAGACTCTTTCCATTGGACAAAGAATTATCTCGTACAATGCCTGGTCTTGCGTGTGCTGGGATCAAAGGAGGTGAGCAGTTCTCCGCGAGAGAACTGTATCAAAACAGGACCAGAGCCGCACGAGTGCTGGACCAAAGCAGGAGTGAGTGCAGGAGTGCTGCAACTTCTGCTTGTTTCCACGGTGATATTACTTTACCTGAAATGTTCCACAATATGTCATTAAACCTGTTGATGGCACCAAGCTACAAACTGACCAGAAGTGAACCTACTCAAAAAAATGTCTTACTCTTATTAAAAGATTTTTGTTTGTTTTTATTGAGTAATGCAGCATAGATCTGTTTACTATACATTCCAGGCAATATGGCAGCTTTGAGATTAAAGGAAAATGATTTGGAAAAATAGATTTTTAGGACTTTCTGATCATGTCATGTGTCTTATTTAACTTCCTAAAAGTTAAATTTTAGAGTCTTCTATATCTGAGTAATCTGTTCTCCGGTGGACGAGTTGTCATGTCAGTCTCAGTTTCAACAATCCCTGAATCAAAACCTTTACAACTCTTTACTTAAAATGATCTGAAGTGGTATCTTCTTAAGACGTGATGCAAGTGGGATTTGAGATTTTGTTGCAAATAAAAAACAATACAGCTGGTTGTAATTGTAAACTACAGCTCTCCACAGGGCAATGTAACATAAAGAGAAAGGAGAGAAATCGGCACAACCATCTTTAATGTGGAACTAAGTAGACTTCTTATTGTAATTAAGTTGTTTCAGCTCAATATTGTGATTTAAAATGTCCAAACTATAACATAGTGATCTGCAGGCGTTATAGACTAAAACTATGGCAGACAGAAACACAATGGGTCTGTTTTCCATAATTACTCTCAACTTTCTCCCTTTATTTATTTAGTCTTAAGCTGATTGCCCGCTTCGCCCATTGTCAATATTATACATTTTCTCATATGGCCCAAATACTTTGAGCAGACTAGTGTGTGAGTTAAACAAAAGCCAGAAACCGAAGCATAAATATACTTTTAAAAACATTGGCATGGACATTGACCCTCCGCTGGAAACAGGGGCACTTTGGTGTGGGCAGGGTCGTCTGGCTCTCTCAGACTCTCACACCATGACAGCGTTTGAATGGAAGTTTGAAGCCTGGTACAATAGCAGGAAGCCCTCACACCTTTGGCGGCTGGAACAGAGCGGTGCATGTATAAATCCTCCGGAGACGACTAACGTGCTGAGGCAGAGGGTTTTCTCAGCTGTTTCACTGATAGATATGTGAGCGCTGGGGGATGTGTGCCGTGCCATTAAACTTTAAAGCAACGCTGCTGTCAGAAAGCACTTCTTTTATCACTTTTTAGTGTGACATGAACACATCTGTGAGAGGGCTGATAGTCACTGCTGCAGGGCCTTATGCTTTGGATGCAACATAAAGGTGCACTATGTAACTTTTCTGGCTTTGGCTAAAGCTCAAAGTCACTGGGACCAACCACCCCAAACAGAAACAAGATATTGAAAGCATTAAAGAAGAACCGTACATTTAAATAAACAGGAAACAGTTGAAGTTGCTGATTGTTAGGTGAGCTGAGCGTGTTGGCTGAATATTAAAAAAATGTATACTGTAACTCAAAATCCATTTCTCCACTGCAATTATATATTTAAAGTATTTATTCATTATATACAAATATATTTTTTTATTTTGTTGTGTCCCATCCATGTCTAAGAACTGATTGTCTGTCCATTATAATCCAGAAAGTAAACGGTAAATGATCTATTTATATAGCACTTCTCTACCTTTAAAGGCTCTCAAAGCACTTTACAATCTACTCACCCAGTGTACGTAGACACTGAGGAAAGTGCCTTGCCCAAGGACACAAGGACAATCCACTTGTGTCGTCCCACTGTGGCACCTGGTGTTTTAGCAGTCTCCCACCTAAGTACTTACCAGGCAATTAATTAAATTTTTAGCGTTTGGCCAAATGAGGTAACCAACACGGCGGAACTCACAAGTTGTATGTGAAGCAGAAGTTGTGTAAAAATGTTCAGATTCAGGAGACACAGAGTGCATTATATTAGTGAACAAAACACATGGCTTGCTGTAAAAAAGTTAAAATGAAACATTTATGTTTGTGTTCATTTTAAAAACCACAAAAATCTTTTACAGTGGCTTTCAATTCTCTAGAAAGAAATAATTTAGCAATAGAAATAGTCAGTGTTTTTCAAGATTTTTCGGTCCAATCATTAAATTTCAAATTGGAGAATCTAAATAAACATAATGATTGACGGAATTCATTCATTCATTTTCTACCGCTTAATCCCGTTAGGGGTCGCGGGTGACTAGAGCCTATCCCAGTGACTTTGGGCCCCCTGGACAGTGGCCAACTTGCCGCAGGGTTAGACAGACAACCATTCACTCTCTCATTCACTCACTAAGGGAAATTTACAGTGATGGCCAATTAACCTAAACATGCATGTTTTTGGAGGTGGGAGGAAACCGGAGTACCCGGAGAAAACCCACTGTGACACGGGGAGAACATGCAAACTCCACCCAGAGAGATTGTGAGATGTTGATATGGTCCGACCCGGGAGTCAAACCCACGGCCTCCTTATTGGGAAGCCAGAGCTCTAACCGCTCTGCTACCGTGCACCCGATTGACTGAATGTAATAGGGATATATATGATATCAACAGGCTTACTCAGACAGAGAATACCATATGTGCAGAATAAACAGAGCAAAATATGATGGAGCTGTGCGCAAAGGTGGTGCTGGGGAGGAGGAGGGATGCAAGTCAAACTGCTGAATAGAGAAGCTGAATAAAAACAAGTAGACTGAGTATCGCTGAGTCTACACTTGCTGTGGAGTAAGAAAGTGAAGAAAGGCAAAGCAAGTATAGGTCACTTTAAATGGTAGAAGGAAATCACACCAGAACTATACCAAACTACTCTATAGAGCCCTCAAGCAAGACCGCTGTAAATACTGAAATGTATGTTTAACTTACTGTTACCTTAAAATGGTTGTTTGTGTGAAGCCTGTGGTTCAGTTCCATTGTAGAATGTTTGTCACTTCATATTCCTCGACCAAAAAGATTTTCAAAGCCTCAAAGATGGGGCAAAGGTTATACTGTATGTTGAATATACAATATTTGAAGATTAGTGTGATGAAAACTCAAAGAATTCCCTGAGGGCAGCAGCACAACAATAGGATGTTCAAGGCTCGTCTCTGACTTAACCAATGTGTTCGCCTTCACTCGCCTGCAGAAGAAAAGAACTGCACTAGTGCCAGGACTGGGCTGTGTTGGTCAGAAACATGTCTTTTCTTTAAAAAAATGTATGACATTGTACTTTACATTTTTTACTGAGTGTGTGTCTTTAGTTTGATGATTGTTTTTTCTTCAAAACTTTTACCCTAGCTTCAACCCAATTTATTATCATTACTGCAACCAACAAGATTTCACCATTTCTATTCATCTCTAGATCTGGAGGTGACATATTTGATCCAAGCAACTGGGAACTCGCTTAATTTTCTGACTTTCTCACTACATTTGAACCCATCCATCGACTCAACCAAATTGAATACCGTTTGTAATGCTTAAAGGACACTAGCTTTGGGGGAAAGTCCAGCATTCCATCCTTCATTTCAATTACAATAGCTTCTCTGTGTGCAGTAAATCCATTTGTGGCGCCGTGAAGCTGTGGTGCCATGATCTATCCAGGCTGAAACGGCCACAGTGAACAATGGCACACTTACCATCAGCAGAAAGAATAGATGGTGTGTGGGGACTGTGGGGCTGGAGCAGGGCGAGGGTGCTGAACTCACCTGCTGCCAGCTCAGAGACAGAATACAGATGAGGAGCCATAGACTAACGTGTATGAGAGCCAGAGAAAGGAGGAGACCCGGCCCGGATGACAGGGAGCAGGCGGAGGTAATGGAAGTGCTGAAAGGGAGATAAATGGTATCAGAAAGTTAATAACAAGCATTGTGCTTTCACAGCTCTTGTGGGAAAAGAATAGGGCCGTAAAGAAAAAAGGGCAAGTCTGGGTTTACAGGGTTGGACATGGCACATGGTAAGCACAGGGGACAAGGGAAACTGAATGTGGAGATGGACACAAACACATAGAGCGACAGCAGGCAGGTAATTGGCAAAGTTAGACAGATTCATCTTGTGTCAATAAGCAAGAACCTTTTATCACTTTTTAATGGGCGGAGCTCAATTATTATGCCACCCCTTCACATTAGAGTTATGAAGTAAAATTCCCATCTATTTTCTATAAATATTTTGGAAAAACAAGACAAGAGCTTAAAGAATGGCCAGGGGATTAACCAGCTGTGCTTAGCATTTGAGTATTTCTTCATAAACCAGCTAGAAAGCTATTAAGATGAATTTTTAATTCGGCATTCATCTAGTTTCAAGGTTTAAAAGTGAGACAGGACACAATTTCATTCAAATATTAACTTGATCTCAGATGAGTTTAAATGCTAGCTTCCCAATCAATTTCCATTAGGTTGACAAAAACTCAACACCAAACAAAGTAACTACAAGAAAATCATAAAAACACCCCATGCACATGTGTGTCTGTTTTTAAGTTCGATACAAGCATAGGCCATTGAAGGAGTGGAAAGCATCAAGTTGTTTTCTGCCATGTTCCACACATGATTCAGTTCCCTCTGGTCTGTTTCCCATTCAGCATTTGAATGGGTTTTAATATGTTCCTACTGACTCTGTAAATCACAATATGAACAATAACCACTGACAAATCAAGAGCTATAACCCAGCAAGATTTACCGCTGCCCACTCCAAGGAAATCAGTGGTAAGAACTGGGGCCCAACCAATATGGATTTGAACTGACAGCGATATAGAGGAGGCTGGGGGTCTATTTTGTGTTACTTTCTCTCTTATGAGTGACTTAAAAGGCTTGAAATTTGCTTATTTAACATTATTTTGATAGAGTTGTACTGCTGAAGTGAACTCAAGAGGCTAAAGGTGAGGTTAGCCTCATTAATATGCATGATGCTGCTGCAATTAAAATGTGCAAATGCAGACTATTAATACCTCTTTTCATGACTAATTTACATGTCAATGTCCAGTAATCCACAACACAGACACAGTCACGTTACAGTCACCAGACAGAGTGAGCTGAGGCAATGTTGTGATAGCATCATGAGCTAATTGCTAACTACAATGAGCTAAACTGAATATGAACAACTTTTCACCACTGACCGCTCAAATAAACTCCTCTCAGATCCCACTTCTTCACAATCAAGAATAACCTTACTCCAAACTCCAAAGAAATGTCCATAGTGAGAAAGCTAACTTCTTGTTGTTGACAGCACTAACACTTTGACCAAATAAAAGTCATTTCAGTTGTTGCGGGCGTGATCTGTGATGAAATTATTTGCTTTTCTTAAGGCAGTAGCAAAGTTGAGAGCATTTAAATCAAGCGCCGCCTCAGATCGCACTATATTATACATACTATATCAGGCAGATTTTGGACGATAACCGATATTGTTGTTAGTGTTCGTATCAGCCAACCAGTACATCGATGAGACATATTGGCTCGGAGGTTGCCATGACACACACACTCAACTTCAAATATGAGCTCCATATTACCCCCTATAATTGATTGCCACAAAAACATTGACTGAACCAAACATTCTTCCTATGTCCAAGCATTCTACAGTCTATTAATACAACCAAAAACATAAATTATTACAAGATAGTATCATAAGAACTTTTTACTTCAACTACCTTTCTTACAATGTCACTAGTTTGAAATTCTTATGTAGATTCAGATTCTTACTATTTATACTTCCAGGGTTTACAATTGTGTTTGAAGACTCTCCAAGCTATTTTATAACAAAAAAAAACAAACACAAAATGAATCATATTAAAATAGCTTATAGAGATGAAACCAAAATCTTTTCATCATTTTTGTTTGTGTAATTTATTCATAACCAACAAATACATTAACTGAATTCCTTCTGACAATAACAGTACATTTCACTCACATGCTCAAATGGGTATTTGTTCAAAGAAATACACTTGACAAAACTAACATGGCAAGATTCTTAACCAACCGTACGCCATTCCTAAAAGCTTCTTCATTATTCTCCATAAAACCTCTGGAATGCTTCTTGTCCAAATCGAGTGGAACATCAAGAAAGTCCATTCAACTTTGCCAGCTGCTTATAGAATCCCATAGCAGAGGGCCAAAGCTGCAAAGGAATACTGACTCCAGAAACGTGCAAATGTGCCAGGTGACATGCCAAGGCTAATTCTGAGCCAAAGGACAAACGTGTGCCAGAGAGCAGAGCATGTAGCCAAGGACTACCGAGTTATAGAGTCACAGAAAGTGACATAGGATAGTTCACACCACTGCAGATAGAGAGCTGCGAGTGATAAGATCAGAAGTGCTAGAAATAGAAAAATTGTCTGGTCAGATCGCCATCAAGAGGATTGGCAAAGGGTCACGAGTTATCACTGGACAATCTCAAAAGCGGTCACGGTGGCACTATGTAGTTTACTGACATGGATTTGAGTGCTTGAACTGTAACTGCGGGATAGAGTGGCCATGGATGTGACATATATTCTTTTACTATGTTTATTTTTAGAATAAAATGGAAGGCAGAGATGAACGACATATGTTTTATACATTAGATATCACACAAGGAAGCCGCTTTATGCTATTTATTCTGTCATTTATGCAAAGAACCCACCCCGCCAAAATAAACCACTTCTCCTTAAGCCTGGGTCTTCCAGACCAGTTCACTTTGGAGGGATTTGGGCCACTTATGGTAATATTCCTGAGCATTTCTACTGCCGGTTCTGGCTCCTGAGGGTCTGTTCTGTGAGCAGCTGACGTCACTCACACATAACACAGGTTTTCTGTAAAATTTAAATTGTACCTGAATTATACTTTTTCTTTCTAGCGTCGATCTGATCTGAGTGAAAAAGACGTAATTATTTCATGTCTGTGACGCTGTGACACAAGGGTCAGGCTAGTGTAAACAAGAATGTACTTCTTCTATTGTCACCTTTTTGCATTTATTGAACTTTTCTGCAAAGTCTCTGCTGCTTTTTCTGCATTTTAAACTTGTTTTATTCAATGCATTGAAGTTGGATTATGTTGGACACATTATGTGTTTTGCCTCGACAAACAGGAAACTGCTGACTCTAATGCACTAGCCTTGACTTTGATAAGTCTATCAGAGCAGCAAATAAAGTTTTCATCTCTGGAAATATCTCTCTTTGTGTCAGGATGAAGTTGGTGAGGAACATAATATGTATCAATCTGGTCTTTTCCATCTGGTTTTCACCTGAGCTTGCGTTCTCTTGTCTAATCATAAAGCTTAAAGGGAAGATCATGAGAATACCTGCTCCAGGATCCACTCTGAAAGCAGCAAGCGAAGTGGAACAGCTCGCTTTGTGCCGTGGAAACAGCATAAGACTGTACTGCCTTGACCTGAGCCTATGGAAGCAGGGCTACAGAGTCCACAGGAGCAGTCATCACCACCATTGATAACTCCTCCTGAGCTCAGAAATTTCACTGATGTTCATGTGTGTTGCACAGAGGTACAACTAACGTCATAGACAATGTTGCGTCACCAAAAATTCAGAGTGAGTCCAAGAGAAAAAGAAGGATCCGTAGTGTGGCAGCAGCTGCAGCAAGCGCTCTGCTCCCAGAAGCAAAATGAACATTATACAAGAGGAAAACTTGTGTACACATAGAAGGTAGGGTCCTGTCTCCATTATGATTGAAGGACTTGTAAAGAGCTAATTACACCCAACTCCCTCCAGGACTGAACACAAAGTTATGTAAAATATATTGATTTAGTGAGCACGCAGAAGCATTCTTCAGAGCATGTAATGCTGATGTTTAGGGAGCAGCTCTCACATCAGACCTGTGAGTAGGTGAGGAGGAGGTAGATGAGTGGCAGGGGACCGGCTGATGCAGAGGGAGGCAATTAGTGCGAGAAAGAGAAGAGAACATAACAGAGAGATCCAGAGACACTAGGGACGAGACGACAGGGAGGGAACCAGAGTTAAGGAGTTCAGCAACAAAGTACAGGTGTGGAAGTTTCATTTGTTCTGTTCAGTTCTATAGTGTTGATGGTAGAATCTCATATGGGGGTCTGTAAAATATTATATACAGTAGGCCTTTTTAAAATACACATCCTTAAAAATATAACAATTTTCTTTGCAGTTAAAAATACTTTCCCTCTTAAACTTTACAACAAAACAAAACCAATAAAAGATGATTAGCTTTGCCATTAACAATGCAAAAAATGACTTAAGCTGGCTGTACACTGGAGGAGTTTAGGATCTTTTGCGTTTTTTAGACACATCAAAAAAGAAGAGGCCACAGACATGAGGACATTTACAATGAAAATTTGTCTCACAGTTGCATCATGTGATTTCACCTTCTCCATGAGTTCCGGTGAACTTATATTTGTGGGATTTGTGCGACTTTGTTAGAACATTTTAACCAGATTATACAGTATCATCATGAGGAACTTTGCAACAGCCACACAACTCTTGACTTTACTGTTTTGTGTTTGGCTTAATCTGTAGAAAACGGCCAACCCACTTTGTGCAAACTTTTTATTTCTTTACGCTTGCAATGAGACAGTGTAACCAAGTCTTTAAACTGTAATGAATATCCTCTTTCTTGTGGTCTTTACAAACTGGGTTTAATGTACTTGCGTTTCACGGCTGTTGTTTCACTTTTACGTTTTTTTATGGTAAATATGATTTTATAGCTCTCACAAACACTTGACACATTGCCAGTATTCTCATGCATTTTGGGGTTGTATGAAAAGCTAAATCTTTCTCAGGGTGCACGTTTCAGTCAATAAACTGAACTTAATCATTAGATGCAGATAGCACAAAGCAATTTTTTTTACATTATAAGGAAAGTATATATTTCAGAGCAGAATAATGTTGTGTTGCCATCTAAACTTAGAGACAACAAAAGTCTCCAAACCTCATGAGGCTAACTGTTTTGACAGAATATCTGCATGTAAACCCAGGCAGTGGCTCAGTGATTAGACCTTTTGCCCACTAACCCAAGGTCAACGCTTCAATTCCCAGCGTGGTGGGGTTTCGGAAACAGCAGCCTCTCCTCTGTCACTCCAAAAGTACCACACAGTGAGTAGACTGAATAATGACCACAGCTGAGACTCTGTGAAAAGCACTCCCGATTGTTGACCATACAGCTAACATGAGTAATAAATGGTTTTAATTTAACTAACACTTTTTTTTTTACAATATCAAGCTAATATGCCTTTAAATCTGTGCCCTTTTCAAGTCAATAGAAGGCCACAATTCTGTTGACTTTAGGAATGACTTCTTCTTCATGCTTCTATTCACCCATGTATATTTTTGCAATTAACGTTGTTGAAATTCCCTTTCTAATTTGCACAAATGAATAAAACAAATGAAATGAAATATAGGCTATTATTTATTTCACAAACAGGGTGCATAAGTTATGGTTAGGTTTAGGAACATTGAGAGAGAAAAATAAGGACATCTAAAATGTACACTGTTGTAAATAATCAGGTTTTATCCAAGATGAGAATAATATCCTTTTTTATGGAAGATACAATTTTGTAGTTCACATTCTAGAATTTGATGATACAGTGTTATATGTTATAAAGTGGGAGCTGGAAGTTTACTGTGTTTGAAATAATGACTTTTTTGGGAACTTACCTCATGCCAGATTGAACTTCTTCTACATTATCCATTTGGAACTTCCTCTGCTGCAAGCGCTCTGGAAAAGGTTGGACGTTTAATGAAATACTTGGAGTGACTTGTCAACTAGTGCTGGCCAACCTTAGTTTGTGATAAACTGATCACAGCAATGAACGTAATCGCAAATCCAATGTGCATGGAATAGAACAAGTGTCACTCTTCTTTCAAAAACTAAAAATACTGTCATCATTGCTAACAACTAGCCCTGCTGTAATGTAGTTGGGAAGAGCAGGCCAGTTGTTGTTTCCATAAACTAGTCAATCAAATTCAGAAGTTAAGCACCTAGTCTTCTTCAGTGAAAACCCAAGTACATCTTAGTTACCTAATGTAACTGTAGTTCTATGAGTATGTGCGTAGCCCTCTACGGGCTTCGCTATTGGCTAACACTCGAGGCAGCGCCTCGCACCTGAAGATCAAACAATGTACCGCTCCAATCATGGGACGTGGTTCCCCCACTGGCCGTATATAAGGCCCTGTCCACTATCGCTCGCCCTTCTTGAACTCTAGCACAGTGGAAGACATGCCTGCTGGGCCTGCAGGTAGAGGGCTACGCACATACTCATAGAACTACAGTTACATTAGGTAACTAAGATTTCTATGTCGTATGTGCTACGCCCTCTACGGGCTTCGCTATTGGCATACCCTACGCGAAGGCCGTAGGATCAATGTACTCCCAGCAGGCATACATGATTGGAGGAGCGCACCCGCAAACCTACTTCGTACCAAGTACAGAGAGGCAGCGGGCGAGGTTGAAACCGGATGGAGAGAAGGCACATAGTCCTGCCCGGACCTGCCACAACCACCCGCATGAAAAAGAAACAAAGGTGATGAAAGGCCGCCTCTCCCAAGAGCGCCAAGTCACCACAAGAAAAGCATCCAGAAGGAGTGCTAATGCATTGATGAACTGGTCGCCTCTCCCAAGAGCACCAGGACACCACCACAAAAGTATCCAGAAGGAGTACGAACGAAGGTGAACAGGCCGCCTCTCCCAAGAGCGCCAAGAACACCCAGGCAAAAGCCTCCAGAAGAAGACGCTGAAACTGGAAGCAATGCGCAGGTCGCCTCTCCAAAAAGCGCCTGAGGCACATCGCCAACAAAGAGGAAAGTCCTTAAGCCGTCACCTCATGTCGACTCATCCGGCCCGCGATAAAGGACCAAATGAGTCACTGACCGCACTGTCACATCCAACAGACATGACTGCACAAACGTCGACAAGGAGGACCAGGAGTTTGCCAGACAGATCTCCTCTAGGGGCACCCCTCTAAGAGTAGCTGAAGAGGTGGCCACACACCAGGTAAAACGAGCTCTGATGAGTGCAGGAGGGGAACGCCCCTCTGCCTCGTCAGTCATGTGACCCGCCTGGCACACCCAGTGGGCTAAGCGCTGCGAAGAGAGAGCAGTGCCTCGATCCTTCGCATCAAAACCCACAATAACTGGTCAGAATACCTGAATCCAGCCGTGCAGTGCAGGAAGCGGCGAAATGCCCTGACCGGACATGACAGGTGACACCGTTCACCCTCCGCTGACGCATGTGGGGGATGACAACGCTGTCCCAAGCGGATGACCCTGGACATCCTAGGCTGGAAAGCCTGGTTCGGCCATAACTCCACCAAGCCTCCATCACCGCTGAAGAACATGCAAGAAGGGTGGATGGAGTGGACGCATAATTACCTTGCCCTCTTGGCAGAGGCGATCACCAAAAACGTCTTAAACGATAAGCAGCTGAGCTCAGCGCGATCCAGGGGCTCAAAAGGTGGACCTGAGAGGCCCTCTAACAGACCTGCAGTTCCCAAGGGGCGGCAGAGCTTCCGGGGGGTGGGTTCGGACTGAGCGCACCCCGTAAGAAGCGCTTAACGAGATGATGGTTATGGGTCAGGAAACCACCAAAAACCAATGCGGCCGAAAGCGATGGCCGCAGCAAAGACGCCCAAGGTCGAAGCCGATCGACCTTTGGCCAGGAGACCCTGACAAAAACCCAAGACCTCCTGAATAGTGCAGGAGAGGGGATCCACTGACCTCTCCGTGCACCATGTGGCAAACAACTGCCATCATAGCCTGTAGGCCCTAATCGTCGAAGGCGCACGGCCTCCTTGAATAGTCGAGACTACAGCAGAAGGCAGGCCTAAGCCTAACCACCTTCCTTCTCGGCTTCCAAACCAAGAGCCTGTGGCCTAGGATTGGACGTGAGTAAAGGGATCTTTGGGCCTGAGTCAGCGTGTCTGGCGAGTCCGGGAGGGGCCAAGGTCCCCCCTGTGCCATGGACACCAAGTCCGGGTACCACCCGGCACTTGGACTGTCCGGGGCCATTTGTAGCCTGTCTCTCCTGACTCTGTGGAGCAGTGGAGGGAGGAGCCGGAGGGGAAAATGCATAAAGAAGACCCCTCGGCCAAAGTCGGTGCGCCAACGCGTTGACGCCCAGAGGAGGCTCGTCCCCTAGTCTGAGTGAGAACTACAGGGGGCATAGAGTGTTTTCAGGTTGGCCACCGGGTGGCCGAGCTGTTGCCAAACCTGCGCCGCCACCCAAGGGGCTAGGCTCTATTCGCCGCGGACTGCTCCGCTCCTGGACATTCTGTCCGCGCCTACGTTGAGAATGCCGGGGATGTGCCGGGCCCTCAAGGAAAGGAGGTGAGTGATGGTCCATAGAAAGATCTCAGGCCGCCCTCCTGTGGAGCGAGGGAGATCTGGTTCCCCCTTGTCTGTTCAGATAAGCCACCACAGTCGTGTTGTCTGATCGGACTAAGACGTGGTGTCACTCCAGTTCCGCTCTGAAGTGCAGGACGTGCAGGAACGTTCCTCACTGCCTCCATCTACAGGACATTGATGTGCCTGGGCGTCGGAGACCAGGTGCCGCCCGTCGAGCACTGGTCCAAGACCCCTCCCCAACCTAACAGGGAGGCATCTGTGAACAACTCCGTGTAATGGGGGACACAACCCAGCAGCACACCCTGGCTCAGAAGAACCGGGACGGTCCAGAACTGGATATCCTTCCGTGCGGGCATTGGGGGCCTCAGCCATGTCCTCCTGTCGTGCGCCGGGTGCAACCTGAGACGGGAGTACCACCGAGGCGTCTCATGGGCAGTAGGCCAGCTGTACCACTGGTTGGGCCACTGCCATCAATCCGAGAAGCGATTGAATCTGATGGGACCGGACTTGCGTCAAGCAAACACAGTCTGTTGACCAAAAAGCCCAGCCTGAAGATGTAATCCAGCACCACCTCTGTGTGAGCCTGAGCCTCCTGATGGGAAGAGGCCAGGATGAGCCAATGGCTGGTTCCAATACAACGCAGCAGGTCCAGCGCCGCCTCCACGCACTTTCTCCAAGTGCCAGCAAACAGCCAAACGGAAGTCAGCAATATTCCTGCATCTCCTAGCCACGGAGAAGCGGTGGAACCTTCAGAGCTCCGAAACAATGGAAACTGGAAGCAAGCATCCCTGAGGTTAACAGAGTCAGACAATCGCCCAGACTGACACACTTAACAGGTGTCGTGTGGTCAGCATGCGAAACGGCCTCTAGGCTATGCATCCGTAGAGGACATGAATCCAAAAACAGCCGAATGCCGCTGCTTTTCTTGGAAACCAAGAAGTACGGGGAGCAGAAACCGTTCTATGTCGGCCTTCCATGTAGATAAAGGCAATAGCGAAGCCCGTAAAGGGCTATGCCACACTCATAGAACTACAGTTACGTAAGTAACTAAGATTTCTCTGCTCTCTCTGCCAGCACCTCCACTCCTGCGCCACGTAACAGGAAGGAGGAGACGCGCAGATCCAAAAAAGGGCCGTATGCCGCGCACTTCTTGGCAACCAAGAAGTACGGGGAGTAGAAACCGTTCTATGTCGGGCCTTCCATGTAGATAGAGGCCAATAGCGAAGCCCGTAGAGGACTACGCACAAACTCATAGAACACAGTTACGTAAGTAACTACATTTTCTCTCTTCTCTCTAGCACCTCCAATCCTGCGCCACGTAACAGGAAGGAGGAGACGCAGATCAAAAAGGGCCGTATGCCGCCGCTTCTTGGCAACCAAGAAGTACGGGGAGTAGAAACCGTTCTATGTCGGCCTTCCATGTAGATAAAGGCCAAAAGCGAAGCCCGTGGAGGGCTATGCACATACTCATAGAACTGCAGTTACTTTCTCCGTTCTCTCCGCTTGCATATCGTAGCAGGAGGGACGGGAGCCAGAAGCTTGGGCCNTGGAAAGTCACTGCGTCACTACTGCTGTCGACCACTCTCTCTCGCAAACAGAGACGTGCGCAGAGGATAGAAATGCCACATCGAAAAGAGGAGGAGCAAGATCCAAAAAAAAATGCTAACGAGGTGGTGTACTGCTTTTTATATCACTGAAACAACTCTATTTCATGTCGAGCTCATCGCCGTCGCGTAAAGGATCAAACTGAGTCACTGACGCACTGTCACATCCAACAGACATGGTACTGCAGCAAACGTCGACAAGGTGGAGGACCAGGAGTTTGCCAGACAGATCTCCTCTAGGGGCACCCTCTAAGAGTAGCTGAAGAGGTGGCCACACACCAGGTAAACGAGCTCTGATGAGTGCAGGAGGGGAACGCCCTTGCCTCGTCAGTCATGTGACCCGCCTGGACACCCAGTGGGCTAAGCGCTGCGAAGAGAGAGCAGTGCCTCGATCCTTCGCATCAAAACCCACAATAACTGGTCAGAATACCTGAAGTCCAGCCGTGCAGTGCAGGAAGCGGCGAAATGCCCTGACCGGACATGACAGGTGACACCGTTCCCCTCCGCTGACGCATGTGGGGGATGACAACGCTGTCCCAAGCGGATGACCCTGGACATCCTAGGCTGGAAAGCCTGGTTCGGCCATAACTCCACCAAGCCTCCATCACCGCTGAAGAACATGCAAGAAGGGTGATGGAGTGGACGCATAATTACCTTGCCCTCTTGGCAGAGGCGATCACCAAAACGTCTTAAACGATAAGCAGCTGAGCTCAGCGGATCCAGGGGCTCAAAAGGTGGACCTGAGAGGCCCTCTAACAGACCTGCAGTTCCCAAGGGGCGGCAGAGGCTTCCGGGGGTGGGTTCGGACTGAGCGCACCCCGTAAGAAGCGCTTAACGAGATGATGGTTATGGGTCAGGAAACCACCAAAAACCAATGCGCCGAAAGCGATGGCCGCAGCAAAGACGCCCAAGGTCGAAGCCGATCGACCTTTGGCCAGGAGACCCTGACAAAAACCCAAGACCTCCTGAATAGTGCAGGAGAGGGGATCCACTGACCCTCTCCGTGCACCATGTGGCAAACAACTGCCATCATAGCCTGTAGGCCTAATCGTCGAGGCGCACGGCTCCTTGAATAGTCGAGACTACAGCAGAAGGCAGGCCTAAGCCTAACCACCTTCTTCTCGGCTTCCAAACCAAGAGCCTGTGGCCCTAGGATTGGACGTGAGTAAAGGGATCTTTGGGCCTGAGTCAGCGTGTCTGGCGAGTCCGGGAGGGGCCAAGGTCCCCCCTGTGCCATGGACACCAAGTCCGGGTACCACCCGGCACTTGGACTGTCCGGGGCCATTTGTAGCCTGTCTCTCCTGACTCTGTGGAGCAGTGGAGGAGGAGCCGGAGGGGAAAATGCATAAAGAAGACCCCTCGGCCAAAGTCGGTTGCGCCAACGCGGTTGACGCCCAGAGGAGGCTCGTCCCCTAGTCTGAGTGAGAACTACAGGGGCATAGAGTGTTTTCAGGTCGGCCACCGGGTGGCCGAGCTGTTGCCAAACCTGCGCCGCCACCCAAGGGGCTAGGCTCTATTCGCCGCGGCTGCTCCGCTCCTGGACATTCTGTCCGCGCCTACGTTGAGAATGCCGGGATGTGCCGGGCCCTCAAGGAAAGGAGGTGAGTGATGGTCCCATAGAAAGATCTCAGGCCGCCCTCCTGTGGAGCGAGGGAGATCTGGTTCCCCTTGTCTGTTCAGATAAGCCACCACAGTCGTGTTGTCTGATCGGACTAAGACGTGGTGTCACTCCAGTTCCGCTCTGAAGTGCAGGACGTGCAGGAACGTTCCTCACTGCCTCCATCTACAGGACATTGATGTGCCTGGGCGTCGGAGACCAGGTGCCGGCCCGTCGAGCACTGGTCCAAGACCCCCCCCCAACCTAACAGGGAGGCATCTGTGAACAACTCCGTGTAATGGGGGACACAACCCAGCAGCACACCCTGGCTCAGAAGAACCGGGACGGTCCAGAACTGGATATCCTTCCGTGCGGGCATTGGGGGCCTCAGCCATGTCCTCCTGTCGTGCGCCGGGTGCAACCTGAGACGGGAGTACCACCGAGGCGTCTCATGGGCAGTAGGCCAGCTGTACCACTGGTTGGGCCACTGCCATCAATCCGAGAAGCGATTGAATCTGATGGGACCGGACTTGCGTCCTTCAAACACAGTCTGTTGACCACAAAGCCCAGCCTGAAGATGTAATCCAGCACCACCTCTGTGTGAGCCTGAGCCTCCTGATGGGAGGAGGCCAGGATGAGCCAATGGCTGGTTCCAATACAACGCAGCAGGTCCAGCGCCGCCTCCACGCACTTTCTCCAAGTGCCAGCGAACAGCCAAACGGAGTCAGCAATATTCCTGGCATCTCCTAGCCACGGAGAAGCGGTGGAACCTTCAGAGCTCCGAAACAATGGAAACCTGGAAGCAAGCATCCATGAGGTTAACAGAGTCAGACAATCGCCCAGACTGACACACTTAACAGGTGTCGTGTGGTCAGCATGCGAAACGGCCTCTAGGCTATGCATCCGTAGGACAGAGATCAAAAAGCGATGCGCTGCTTTTCTGAAAACCAAGAAGTACGGGGAGCAGAAACCGTTCTATGTCGGCCTTCCATGTAGATAAAGGCCATAGCGAAGCCCGTAAAGGGCTATGCCACACTCATAAACTACAGTTACGTAAGTAACTAAGATTTCTCTGCTCTCTCTGCCAGCACCTCCACTCCTGCGCCACGTAACAGGAAGGAGGAGACGCGCAGATCCAAAAAGGGCCGTATGCCGCCGCACTTCTTGGCAACCAAGAAGTACGGGAGTAGAACCGTTCTATGTCGGCCTTCCATGTAGATAGAGGCCAATAGCGAAGCCCGTAGAGGACTACGCACAAACTCATAGAACTACAGTTACGTAAGTAACTACATTTTCTCTCCTCTCTCTGCTAGCACCTCCAATCCTGCGCCACGTAACAGGAAGGAGGAGACACGCAGATCCAAAAAGGGCCGTATGCCGCCGCACTTCTTGGCAACCAAGAAGTACGGGGAGTAGGAACCGTTCTATGTCGGCCTTCCATGTAGATAAAGGCCAAAAGCGAAGCCCGGGAGGGCTATGCACATACTCATAGAACTGCAGTTACTTTCTCCGTTCTCTCCGCTTGCATATCGTAGCAGGAGGGACGGGAGCCAGAAGCTTGGGCCTGCCCACTATGTCCGTAGGGGGGGGTGGGGGGGTGCTCGTAAGGGACGTACGAACGAGAACCGGTCATAACGTCGCACCCGCGCAGTCTGCGCCTCCCCTAGGGAATGTGGAGATAGACAAGCATTCCGCCGAGATGCTGTCAAGCTCCGGGCAGAGGCCGAGCGCTCACAGACTTGCCCCTGCTCCTAATGCTGGAAGGGACGAGCAGGCGTCTGATGCCGCGGCGCTACACTAACCGTAAGAGGAGAGGATCTATGGACTGTAGACTCTCCTCCAAAGCACGAGGGGAAGCGCGTCGATGCGCACCCCTACGAGCCTGCACTTGCCCCCTGCGTGCTGCGGGACAGCGCAAGAAGGCGTTTGGTGTAACTCCAACAGCAATGCCAGCTGGGGGACCGTCCGCAGCCAGGACAGGTGGAGCGCGCGTCCCCTGTCGCTGCGCAGCACTGACCAGGGAGGGAGCGGAGACGTGATGGGAGCTCCGCTGCTCGTGCATGTGTGACCCTGTGAGAGGGAGCGCATCAGAGCGCGCCCTAAACGGTCCTGCACTACACAAATCCGCATCCTCAAAGCAGAGCGAGGAGCGGGAAAAAAACATCTACATAAAAAGATGAGTAAATGGAGATGATGCACAGAAGCCTGTCTTCTTCCCACATGCTTTCCAAGCGCAGATAGGAGCAGAACACGGTGCCCTGCTACCAGAGCAGCAGCGGTGGGTAAAGAACTGTCCTTACCCTGGACAGCTATCTGAGCTGCTGGAAACTCCGCCCTCACGACAGCGGCTGTGGTGAAGTACGTGGTTCTCACCTACGTCTTCTTCCCTGGGCGAGAGTGGGGGGTCACAGTCAACCTCTGCCCTTTCCTGACGCACTCATCCGCACCGCGACACTCAGCGGGGATGAGAGTGACAGGGCAGCTGGAGCCAGCATCGGAGCTATAGCACCAGCATGAACAGCAACAGAAACGCTACCAGTGCGTGTCTGTTGCATGGGAGAAGTAACTCTAAATCATAACATAAAGAGCCTCTCCTCTCTCTTACAAGCTCCAGATAAAGAAGGAGCGCGCCGCTCCGGACTCGCGCTCCTGATCTGTGGGAGCCGGAGCCCGAGGAACAGAACGCCGCAGCTGTAAGAGCGTGTCTCGGGGAAGAGCGGCTCCTCCTCCTTCTGACCCGAGCAGAAGAGCGAAGCAGCGGGCGAGCTGCTTTTCTCATGGTCCTAGAGGGAAGACAGACCCAGCCAGAGATGTCTGCCGCCCACCTGTGCCGCGCACATAGACCTACGCCCATGGCGAAAGCTTGTGACATGCAGAGGAAAACAGCCACCGTGGTCCGCAGCTAACTAGGCCCTGCGCTAGTTGCTAGCTAATGCTACGGCCTGTGCAGCATTAGCATAACAGCTGTACACAATACAGTCGTCAGCCTGTCTCGGGCTGGAATAGAGGCTTACCGCCAGATCAGAGCGAGGAAGAGGGAAGCAGAGCCAAACTGATCTCGTCCTGCGCTAGTAGCTAGCTAGTGCTATGACCTGTGTAGCATTAGCATAGCAGCGATACACGACACCGCCGTCAGCCTGTCTCGGGCTGGAATAGAGGCTTACCGCCAGATCAGAGCGAGGAAGAGGGAACAGAGCCAAACTGATCCCGTCCTGCGCTAGTAGCTAGCTAGTGCTATGACCTGTATAGCATTAGCATAGCAGCGATACACGACACCGCCGTCAGCCTGTCTCGGGCTGGAGTAGAGGCTTACCTCTGGACCAGAGCGAGGAAGAGGGAAGCAGAGACAAACCTGATCCCGTCCTCGATGGATGGAGCCCCCGACTCGCTGCACCAGTCCAGCACACAGCGATACGGCCGGTATGCTGGCACACGGTGTTGGCGCCAAGCAGCAGCCGCGGGAGAAGAGGAACGCCATGTCTTCTTCATAGGGGGACAATCCGGAGGGAAGGAGGCGCTGGAGCCTTGCTCGGCAAGGCTGCAGCACGGACCGGAGGCACTGTCTTCCTCTCGGACATCTCCGGGTCCGGACCGAGATGCTCCGGGGATTCGGGGCTCATTAAGCCACGGCGCCACTCTCGCTTCTCCCTGGGAAGCGAGCGGCAGACGGGGCGGTCTTATCCCTGTGTTGTGCTGCCAACAGAGGCAGAGGAAACAGACGGTCCTCGGGGAGAAGAGGGTCTCACATCTGCCGTACCCACGGTGCTCGACACCGGAGGGTGACATTCTTCGAGCTGGTGAGTACGGCGAATCCTAAATCTTGATTGTAGAGAGTAAATCTTTCTTAAAGAACATGTTAAGAGATCTTCAAGTGCTGAGTGAAAAGAAGGGCGAGCGATAGTGGACAGGGCCTTATATACGGCCAGTGGGGGAACCACGTCCCCATGATTGGAGCGGTACATTGTTTGATCTTCAGGTGCGAGGCGCTGCCTCGAGTGTTAGCCAATAGCGAAGCCCGTAGAGGGCGTAGCACATACGACATAGAACTATTTGATTGAAGTTTGGGTAACTAGCTTTTCTAGTTGTAAATGATTATACTGTAATACTGTTTGAATTGAATAACAAAGAAATTTAGTTCCAATCAGGAGTCGAATGCTGCACCCTGATTGGCTGGGCTCAGGTGGTCCTCTCCGGTTTCACTTTATTATTTGCAAAATAAATGTCTATAATTCATAATTGCACCAAAAATTAATACATGTTGATATTAACCATGTGTCGAAGGATTTTATAAGAAGAAGTTGTCAGATTAAAATCAAAATTGTGTTTGAAGTGTAACAATTCGATCCCCATCCTTTAAGGTTAAGACTTTGGATGGGCTTTTAAATTACATTGTGCGGGTTGTGCAATGACAATAAAGGCATTCTATTCTATTCTTCTATTCTATTGGAACATGGAAAACAATGGAAGAATGCCCTGGTTCCGGAAGTAAATTATCCCATTGTAAATTGCCATAGACTTTTCAAAAAATTCAAATATTAAGAGTATAAAGACATGTTTGTGGACTAATCATACGTGCTAACTCAGATCCACAGAGCTGTTATTTTCAGTCTAAAAAGTACATTTATAACTTTAAATTTGGCAAAATGTCTTAATAACTTTGCATTTTTTTCTAAACTGCTATGGAGCCCGAGATTGTTGAAGCGGGGAGTGGGTGGTCACTGTTTAGCTCCATAGAACGCTGAATATTTATGAAGTAACTTAGCAACATTACAAACACACTGCATTATCATCAGTGTTTAAGCCATTTCCTCTTCAAGCTCTCCACCACCTTCAGTTTATTCTTCTATAGTCCACACATGTGTTTCAGTGTCTGTGTGTCACAATCAGGACTGAATGGCTGAGGCCTTCAGGGTAGACATCCTAGCGAGGGGAGCGAAGAGAGAGAAAGATGGAGAGGATGATAGAATGACATAAAAAGACGACTTTAAAAAGAGCTGATGCAAGGCAAAGAGAGATACACAGATTATTCCAGAGATGTGCGGATGACTGACACTGACTGAGAGGCAAAAGTGGAATGAATTCATAGATTGCAGGGACCATAAAAAACAGGAGAGAAATGTACTGATTCTGAGCTTGCAGTGTAAATATGGGGAGTTAGGCTCAGTGTGCTTCCTGTGTTTTAGTTAAAGCTGTTACTAATAAGCATGCGTGCCCCTAATTGTGCTTTTGCCCCATGTTGTTTACTTTAATTAGTGAGTCTATTAAATTTAACACTTGCTTAGTTGTGTTATCAGCTGATATTTGGGAGGGTGGAGTTGATGCACCGTGTTAAGCGCTGGGTCACAATTATAATTCTGGGTAATGGGTTTAGTTGCCGTGTTAAAGGTGCTCTTTGTAATTATTCTGCTGGTTTTTCTCCCTGGAGAGGTTTATACTTTGTCTAAATATTGTTTTTATTTAGTCAGGTGCACACTAGAGCACTGTTTCTCACATTTTGGTGGGTGTACTACCTAGTGGTACCCGAAATGATTTTTATAGAGTCAATTTAAGTAGGTTATTGGTAATTTCTTGGTTAAAACTGTAGCAATAATGTGGTGTTTTAGATCTGGTTTTCCTTAGATTTGGACAGGATTAGTTCTCTTTTAGATCTGGCATCTGATGTTATTACTAAGATTTTGTAACTTTGTGTGAAAAGTTTAAGAACCACTGCAGAGATTTTTTGCAATTTTCAAACTTGTCATGGAAGTCCCAACTACAGACATAAGGACATGTTTCTCACAGGTGCAGAAAGGCTGTAGATAATTAAATCTTCGCTGTCACTAAGCAGTGGGCCTTGGCGCTGTCTGGCCGCTCTGATTGGCTGATTTAAAAGACATTTTATGCTAAACTGCCTTGTTTGAGGGTTTGATCTTGGTCTAACTTTGCTTCCAGGTCTAAAACACACCTGAAGTTTTGTCTGTGAGATATTTTTCATTCACTTTTGAGCTCCCAAAAACACTGTTCTGAATTGTGATGTCATCTCTGAGATCTTCTGCACTGCTTTATGGTCTTTAAACAAAGGTAAGGTAAGGTAAGGTATACTTTATTGTCCTCGTGGGGAAATTTGTCCTCTGCATTTAACCCATCCTTCAATGCCTCTGGGGCATCTCCTCAGGAGTAGTGATCGCTGCAGTGCAGCGCTCGGGGACCCATCTCCAGATGTTCTTGCTAGGCTTGGTCAGGACTACCGTAGCTGGAGGATATTACCCTAACATGCATGTTATTGGTTGGTGGGGGAAACCGGCGTGCCCGGAGGAAACCCACCCAGACACGTGGAGAAACATGCAAACTCCACTCAGAAAGGCCCGGCCCGTGCGGGAATCGAACCCGCGGCCTTCTTGCTGTGAGGCAAGACCGCTCAGCCACCGTGCTGCCAAAAAGCTTTTTAACAATGTTTTATCAGTCTAACCCTAATCCTAGCTTTAACTCTGGGCTCACACTGCATACATTACAACTCCGACGCAGCCACCAGAGCCTTTACATACAGTAACTTGAAATGTCCGAGAGTCTCTCACATACCATACAGACTTGTTTTTCTGGCCAGTGCTTCCGAATCATTTTTGTTGGCTTTAAATTTTATCCAGATGTTGAAGCTCACCGCAGCCTTTTTCCTTAACAAATAGTAAATTCCGGCGAGAAAATGTGGTCTAGCGTTTGCCAAGATCAAAAGAGGTGACTGCAGTGACACTAGAGGAGAAGCAGACCCAGAATAACACTGGATCAACACAGGACCAGAGTTAAATTGTATGCAGTGTGAGCCTGGGGTGACCCAACTGAAAATACGTAGGTACAGCTGTGTACAGTTTATGAGAGTGCAGTCTGTGTGTCCAAACATGTTCTAAGTGTCGATACCATAAAATACTGCACGACGCTGAGTAGACAGACTAGGAACAGCGTAGAATAGACTTTTCTTGGCGTCTTATAGGTGTTTTGGTTGAGGTCACATGGGAACGTTTTATTTGGGGATAAGATTAAATCTGGGGCTTGGAGTTGGTTAAGGATTAAGATTTGGTTAATATAATAAATAATAACATGCCCCCATAGAAATGAACTAGCAATGCATGAAACAGAAGCACAAATAAAATAAAAAAATTGCGTTCTTACAGTATGTTGCACTGTTTAAAATTGTGTTCCGTAGACATGGAGTTCTATGAGACCAGGCATTCATACTAATGGGTTATTGCCCTTGCTGCATTGTGTGTTTTTAATGTTGAGGATAGTTCAAACACAAATGCAGTAGTGACTCAACATCATACGAGTTCACACTGCTCAAATAAGTGCACTTTGATTCCTGCTGTAGCCGTGTGAGCCTTTTATTAGTTGGTTTCATTATTTACAGACTTGATTATAAGGCAGAATTGCATCAAAACATCTCTTAGAAAAGTAACATTTTAAGATCAAACAAAATCAATGTAATTCAGTGTTCATTTTATGGTTGAGCTGCTAAAATGTGCGGTGTGGATGTTCCCCGCGGCTGACAGAATATCTGACTGCTGCGCTGGTGGAACAATCTGTTACACTGTGTAGTAAACCTGATTGTATCCACTAAAGCAGAGAGGAGTTTGCTGTTAGTGCCACAGAGCAAGCACAATACAATTACACTTTATTTTACTTTGTCAATGTGAATATGCTTCTGTGCGCTGCTTTCGCCAAACAATCCAGTCAGAGGTACAAAAATATTTATCACCAAATAACTTCAAATTAATTTCACCCAAGTACAATTGCATGGTATAGACACAAATTCAAAAACACAAATTAAACTCAGCATGTAATGGAAAGAGTAAGTCTATGTTTGTCTACTTTTTAAAGCTGAATCCTGTGAGATAATGTTGTTGACTCCCTGTTCAGAACTGCAGAATTACTTAGCCCTGCCTCTTCATTGAAAATAATTTAAACTACAGTGTGGAATAGATAATAGGTAATCATTACAACAATACAACCTCACTCCAAATAACATTGAGTAGTTTAATAACGGGAAAACACATGGTTAAAAGTGGATTTTTATAATTTGCATCCTTTAAAGGGAACCCTGGTTATGAAGACAAATCTGGCTAAAACACTAGTACTGGTCATGCCTATTAAAATACATTACAAACAAATATATAACTGCATCCTTTTTTTTTATAAAATTGTCATTATTTATGTTGTTTTCAAGTCACTGGGACTTGCCATTTTGGTTGATGACATAAAAGTGTTTCCATGGTTACTCCCACAGTTTCATCAGGTGAACAGTTTCCACAAAAACACCACTGACAGTGTCCAGTTCTTGCCTCTTCCTCTCGATTATCTTCAGTTTTACTAGATTCCACATAATCGTTCTGTATTTGGCTTTGCTCCGACAGGAATTTATGTTGCTTACTACTGCCTGTTACCTGACAACACTATTTTATGTCATAACCGCAGCAAAATGGCAGCCTCCATGTCATTTCCTCATAACACTATTTTAATAAAACTACAAATACTTCCAAGGTATTTGTCCTGTATTCATATAAGTGACGATATTATAAGTGTTTTAGGACAAACGTGATTATATCCAGGGTTCGCTTTAAAATCTATTGGTTTAATATTAGGCTTAATGACACTTCTCAGACACAGTCTCTATTGTCTGTAGAATGATGGATAGTCTTTATTCTTCTGCTTCAGCCTTCTATTGTGAGGTAAATAAACACAGGAACGTCCTTTATTAAAAACAGATTGCAAACCTCAATGAAACTATCCTGGATAAATAAACACTTATTATTTGCTTGTTTTCATCTGTAATATTTTGTATTTGCTCACTGGTTTCTAATTTCCTTTAATAAATGTATTCTTCCCATGTTACACAAACCATTGTCCAACAACCTCCTTGCGGTCAATATTTGCATGACAAACACTTCATAAGTCTGCAAACCCATGCAGTCCACCAACAAGAAGAATCATTTGCACTTAAACCCAAGTGTACGCGAGGCTATATTCCACTAAACCACGTTGTCACATTTACCTAAAGTATGTGGTTGCGGTTGTCAAATCCCAATCTTTATACTACGGTGTCCTATTGCACACATTGGATGCCAGTCGATTCTCGCTCCGGATGAATGGCCATTGGTGTGAAGCCTCGGTATTGACCTGCATGGCGGCTTGTATTGATAAAGCCATAAAGGAGAAGACATCCTGGTATTAATAAGTCACTACAAAGCGGTGTTCCCTTTATAACACAGATATCATTAAGTGTTGCCCCGCTGTCACTCGGTAATAGCTATAATCAAGCTCTCGGTAAAGAGCTAAAGGGAAGTTGTGCCGCGTGATCGTATATGTACCCAAATGGATAAAGCGGGGTGAACGCGAGAGCTAATTTTATCTGATGTGGCCACGAGTGAGTGTAATTCTACATTATAGTCCGTAAGCTCTCATTAAAGTGAGCTCAAATAGGGCAGAAGGAGTCAGAGCTGTTTAGTTGTATAGATGTATGGCCTGGATGCCTTTTATCTGTAGGTAAATAATGCTTATGAAAATACATGCGGGAGTGATGTGACTTTACATTGCATCATGCTGTATATGCACATGATTATTTATGCATGCTTCAATGTGGGATCAAGGAAAGGAGAGGAGGAAAGGATGCCAAGAATAGTATGTGAAGTATACACAGAGCAGTGGTGTGCATACTTAGAGTGACTTAAGTAAGGTCACTGGGATTTCTTTCTTTTTTTTCTCTCTCTCAATTGCTCAGAAAGGGTATGATTCTGTTGGTTTTTTTTAAGAACTTTTATATAACACCAGGGGAGAGGACTATCGGTTTTTCTCAAGTAAATTCTGCCTAACTGTTGACGTATCAAGAGAAGTAGTGCTTTACCAACAATGCTTACAGAGAGTTGCTGGCCTCAGATGAGGAGAAGGAATACTTTGAGGACCTCCTCAATCCCACTGTTAGTCTTTTGAAGAGGACACAGAGACTGAGAACTCAGAGGCAGATATCAATCACCCAAGCTGAAGCCACTGAGGTTCTTCCTTAGTGGTTGCATGGGTATTTGAAGTTTCTGGAACTGTCTTTGTTTACATGTCTCTACTGTGGCGTTCTAGGACAGTACCTCTGGACAGGTAGACCAGGCAGGTTGAGCCGTGTGATTTCTCTGCAACTAGAAACACATTTGGTAAGGTTTACTCAGTGTGCATCTGGAGAGAACCTATAGTCTATAGTCAAACCTGGACTATTCAGCAGCAGTCTGGTGATCGGTTGAATCGTGAAACACTGGACCAGTTCTCTATATCGGATGCTCGATGTTCATATGGGTTTGCCCAACATGTGTTTTGTGAATCTAGAGAGGGCATTCGACACTGTAGAGAGTGGTTCGGGGCTATTTCCTCAGGGCTGTCAAGTCTCGGAATGATCAGAGCAAAAGCTGGGTTGGTATTGCCAGTAAGTCAGATCTGTTTCCAGTGAATGATTTCACCAGGGCTGCTCTTAGCTGGTTGTGTTTATCGTTTTAATGAACTGAATATTAGGCTCTTCTGGAAGAGCTGAAAGAAATGTGTGTGAACAGGGAAGTCTGGGCCTCCCTACTCAGACTGCTGCCTCCATGACCCGACTTTGGATAAAGCTGAAGAAAATGGTTGGTTTTTACAATACAAAAAAAACAAAACATGTACTGAAAATCTTTAAATCTTAACATTTATAAAGAGGTTGGCACCGAAGTAAATCACAGACTCAATAAAAAAGTGAACAAACTATAGTTTTAATCTTACCTGTTACTTGCTGTAGTGACAAAAACTTAAAATAAGTTACAATATTGCCGTGTACAGCCTTGTTATCTCTCTAGAAGAATCTTTGCCCGAATCTTGCTCACTTTGTAATCACATTTTAGGAGAGTAATCTTTCATCTCTCAATCCATTTAAGCCCCAACATTGAAATGTGCTCCAGGGTTTGGTGCTGAAGATGGACTTTTAGCTTTTACTGTTTTCTCTGGATTAAAAATGCAGAGATGACCATTCAATCCTCAGAACATGGATAGTGCATTAGTGCCAGTGTGTGTAGAACATGGGACAGCCTCCATGTCTGGCAGATGAGGATGTACATTTTTTTTTGCCTTGCATGATATTTCTTCACAGCTGGCTCCTTTACCTTAAATTTTCAGTGCTTCATCTTGCATATTATTCAAGAACCGTGTTTACAACAATTCCAAAATGAGACTAAGCCTGGGTGGATAGCAGCAGAAAATATTGTAAGAAGAATAAGAGTTTTCTAGAACGTTCATAAAAATGCAAATGGAGTCATTCCTGGTAATGTAAAAGTATCATTGTTTCTTTACTAAAGAATGTCATTCCAGTTAAAGGCAGACTATTCTCAGAGTTTCAAGGTGAGCTCTGACCATGTTTTTAAAGTGATACCTCTTAGTTACGTTTAAACATGATGAATAATAACCAATAAATGTTGGACAAAAGCTCATTGGACGTGTATGAGTCGTTTTCCAGTCTGTTCCTGCCATGTAAGGACTGGCAATAGGGAAGACGCTGGATAAGAAGAGAATAAATATTATATAAGAGACTATTTCTATTAGCTTATCATTTAAATGCCACCAAAAAACCTTGTTCTACATTTTTTAAAGTAAATACACTATCAAATCAAAACCTTTTTTTTTGTTTTTTCTCTTTTTTTATGTATCCTAATGCGACGTTCACACCGGACAGCGTATTTCCCTCAAAAGTTGCGCGTAAAAGCGTATTTTGATGCAGATATAATAAAATAGGCGTCCAAAACACCCCAATGCGTGTCGAGGCGTTGGGGGACAAAAAGCTTCTTTGTGTTCCCGCTTGTTTGCAGGCTTTGTTTTGCACGTATACAGATCATGTTGAGAGAGAGAAGGAAGGAGAGCGAGAGATAGAGGCTTGCTGCCTTTATAAAATGTAGCTTACCCGATCACATAACTTTCACCACCTCCAGACAGTGTCCTTTTGCTGTCTGTCCTCCTCGGCTCCTGCCGTCATATAGCAGGTTTAAACACGGCACCGAGCATTTTTGAAAGATTCATGTGAGTGTCAGTCCAGAATCATGTCCTAGTTTGTTTTGCCGTGTCTCTAGATTTTCAGAGCAACGAACGATGAAGCCTTTGAAAAAAGCCCCCAAACAAGCGACTATTCGTTAAAAAAGTTCTTAAAAGACTTCAGTAAACAGTCCTCCTTTCCTCTTGATGTGAGAGGGGAACAGCAGCTCGTGTCACGGAAGTGTAGTCTCTGATTGGCTGACGTCGACTTCCAACGTTTATACTGACTTAACATTGAAAATAGACGCAGAAATCCAAAGACACTGAACGCACCATTAGTATTGACTGCAAACACATTTTACACTGCCAATTTAAAAAAAAAATGAAACAGCCAGAAAGCTGGTGTTGGGTTGGGATTCATAACTGCAAGATCCATCAGGAGGCGCCTCCACCAAGAGGACTGGAAGTAAAACAAACCTAATTTTGAGATGCTTGAAACTGCAGCCAGGCAAGACTTCTTCCCTTTTGCTGGATCGGGTATCAGTTTCTATGACAACCACTAACTTTCACAGGACATGAAAGTGATGTTTTTATTTACACAACATAACATCTGTGATAACTGGCCTTGGGGCAGTTTTGGTAAATGCTAGATAGTCGGGTCTGGAGGGACGGTAATTAAGTTTAGGAGAATGAGTAAGTTTAAGAAAAGGGTTAGGGTAAAGTTAGAAAGAAGTTTGGTGATGAATAATAATGATAAAAAATTTTTTTTAAAAAAGCTAATGCCCATTTAGACACAATAACAAAATCTTAATGACAACCAGCTCAGTTCTGTCTCTCTGACATCTTGTTCATGTTTGTTAACACCTTTATTATCACCGTCTGTTAACATTCATGGAAAACAGACGGCAACAATAAACCACAGACTATAGATCCATGCCACTGACCTACAAACAGGTTCTTTTTTTGTGTGTGTGCATAATATGGGTGAACATTTGGGTCTTGCGGGCCTCTGAATGGAGGTAAGTCTCCTGCAGCCAGATGCCTCTGGTATATTTATCTCACTTACCCAATGCATTCTGAGCCTCTGAATTGTTAATCACAATGTCTTTTAAGCTTTATTTAGCTTTTAGGAGCGAGACGTGCCAGGATGCTAACAACAACAGATGAACTTTGAGGATTTTATGAACAAATAAGGTGGACAGGACAGTGTGGACCTATTTTGATGTGAATATATATGTTACAGGCAAAGTTGATGATGTGTGTTTTTAGGCAAAGTAGGAAATAGATGTGTTATTATCTACTTTGCCTAGGCATTGTATAGAATGCCTGACAACTTTTAGGAAAAGTAGAGAGTCTCTGACAAAGTATGTTTGAGTATCTATTTGATTATTCTTTGTGTTTCTTGCAAAGGCCATATCAGTTTTAAATGAACCAAAAAAAATATGTTTATTTATTTTTTTATTTTTTTGTAAGCAAAGCCTGACTTTGTTGCTGCAGTTGTGAGGATTGTTGGGGTTGTGTTCAGTTGTAGACGTGGATGTGTTTCTCTTTTTGTTTTTTTTGTTTTTAGGTTTTTTCAAAAGACTCATATGCAAACCTTTATAAAGTTGTTAAAACATTTAGCCAAATTGTCAGGCATTCTATACAAGTAGATAATAACACATCTATTTCCTACTTTGCCTTAAAACATTATAAACTTTATCTGTAACATATGCATTAAACAGCGTATGAACCCAATTCATATTATTTGAATGCCTATTTCACGCGTTTGCTACCTCAGTTCATTTCTATGGTGGATTTTAATAATGTTATTATTCACAAATATTAACAAATCCTAACCTTAACCAACTCCAAGTTTCAGACCTAAACTTACCCATTTTGTAACTTCAGATCTATACGTTGTCGTTAAACCCAAATAAAACTTCCTGAGTGCTCTTAACCAAAACGTGTCTGTACAGCACCAAGAAAATGGGCGTTTTACAGACCCAGAACATTTTACATAGCGTGTCTATGAGAACACGTTGTTCAGGACCACCACAAGTATTGCATTATAACATGACTAGATTAATTCTCTAAATATGTAAAACTCCTGCAGTGTCTCGAATAGATACAGTTAGCAACAAGTCATATTTGGGGGCGTGGCCTGCTGAGGGGGAAAGCATTTCATGCCGTACCATGTTAAAGTACGGTAAGCTAAACTGTTTATCTCTTTTAAGATGTTTTCTGGCAAATTAAGTATATGTTTAGCACAACTAATTCAAGTCGAGTCACAACCATGTTTAAATGGAAGTTGTAAACAGAAAGTAAAAAAAAAGATGCTAAAATACACCAGGCTCTAGCATCACGTTAGCATTTAGCTCGCAGCTATCGTTAGCATTGTTTGATATATTTACATTGTTGGACTGTTGGATCCGTTTATTTATCTCCATGTCTTTGTATCTATATTTGACACAATATATTTCCTTAAGTCTACCTTTGCTGTTGTAGTTGATCAACAGTGAGTGATAAAGTTGTTCTGATTCACTCTCAATGTGAGGAGGTCTGTTAGTGGGCGTGGCCTTTGATGCCAACTGTATCTATGCTTTGTTTGACAGAGCAGAGATAAATAGGAAATATCTAAGACACATGCGACAAATGATCAAAATGTCACCATTTTGAGTTGATAATATAAAGCACTTCAACACTAATGCAGAGTCAGTTCTCGTTCCCTATAGCTCCTATGAGACGACATTTGAAGTGGTTCAGAGGTGAGCACGTTCAGCTGTGTGAGTGACAGAGCGGAGAGGAGACTCTGGTGACTTTGCACTGCCTTACATGGATTAGATGAGCTAAACCAATGAACCATGAAGGATTTATACTCACTAAACAGTAATCCAAACCCACCTATCTGTCTGCACTAGCTCATAATCTCCTCACACTGTTCAGCCATAAATCATGTTAGCCGCTAAAAAAATAATTAAGCTATGTCCCCGTGTGATTGCCCCATACATCACATGCTGTAAAAACAAGAGAATCTACATGGACATGGCCTAAAACCACAATGTTTATCTAGAGCTTTAAGAGTGGGTTCACATTTCCACACTTGGCAGCTGAATTATTAAGGTTAAGCTTTAGTTTACTTTATTTTCCCCTTATGAAAACTTGTCCTCTGAACCATTCTGCATTGTTTTTGCTCTGGGGTAGTTTCTTAGGAGCACCGAGCACCACAATGAAGCGCTCAGCTCAATTCCTAGCGCAGGTTAGGAATATTGTAGTTGGAGAATTGTTACACATGGTATATGTTTTGATTGACCTTAGGGACAGAGGAAGAACTGTCCAAACTCCACATAAAAAGCTGTTGTAATAAGCTTGTACCTGACAGGTTCAACGGCAGATCTTCCGCCGTGAAGCTCTTTGTGACTTTGTCTGTGAAAAGCGTCAAATAAAATAAAGCTTAGTTACTTCCTTGCTGTGAGACGAGAATGTTAGCAACTCTGCCATCATGACTCCTAATTAGAAAGACTAGTTGACAATAAGTATATTTTCTTTTAATGATCATTTTGTTTTTAGTCAGTGTACAAAAGAAAGAATTGTTTGACTAGACAGCTAAAACAATTGTTTTGCAGTTTTAGCACTGACACACCAAAGACAAGTTTTCTTTATTTACTCATTTTGGTATTCATTAAAATATTTTCTGACTTATCCGATGTTTTAATGACCCAGCAGTTAGTATTTTTTAAATGACATATTACAGATAATGGGCATGTTTTACTGCACATAATTCAATATGATGTTGAAAAAGTTCTATGCACATATACTTGCTCTTTACATTTCCATTTGATCACACTGTTCCGTTTATAAAAACACATGGGAATTACAAAAACGGAGGTAAAGTCTCTCTCCTACTTTAAGATTTTTAAATAATAGTTGCATGAAAGATCCCTTGACATGAAAGATCCCTTGATATCACATCATAACGTTGACATATAGTCGTTCTCTTCTCCTGGTGGATTCAGCTCTTATAGAATCAGAATTACCTGGCAACATGTGAAGTGTCTTTATAGCAAACAGGTTTTCTCACTCCTCTGCTTTTCCTTTCTCAAAATTCAGTACATTCTTGCACTTACCTCCTCATTTGCCTTGGCTGCCTCCCACGACAATCCGCTCCTTTGATCACACGCTTGACTTCAGAAAAGACTACCTAAATATTTGATTGTTCTTTGATCAGTGTTAAATATGCTCACCTTAGCACAGCTCCAGGCATTCTGGTATAACCTTGTAAAAGGATAGGTATTTTAACTATTAGTAGTTGTACTCCTAATGCTCTTTTGTGAAACATGCAGACTGGTTTGTACTTGTACTCTGACCTTGGAACAATCTAGTGCAGGCATATTCAACTTATTTTTCTCAAGGGCCAGATGGTCATGGCCTCAGGGTCAAAGGTGCACAACTCGGCTTTCCCTTTACCTTTCTATGGCAACATGCGGTAATCCAATAAGGGCGTATAGAGAAAGGAAGAGAGGGAAAAATCTATTGTTTAATGTTACTATGTAAATATGTTACTACAATCTATAAATATTTCAGCATTAAATGTGGAAGAATTGTGCACATTGTGCAGTGTGCCTTTAAGTGCTACGCCTGCTCAGACATTTGTGTTGTTCATGGAACAGTTAAATGTTTCATGATTTATGCACATTTGTGCTTTAGTGTGGTTGCTTGGTTCAACTCAACATGAACCTACTGCATGTTTCCTACATTTTGCTATAAAGGTTTACATTTCCTTCTGTTCTGATTGGTCATTTGGCACTAACCAGCTTCAGAAATCTGTGGTTGATATATAAAGTTGTGAGCACATCTGATCCAAAGAGGCTCATGTTTATCCAGGGTGACTTCAGTCAGCTTCATAACAAAGGCCTGATGTCTGAACTGTACTAGTTCTGATTAAATCAAATGTTTATTGAATACATAATGTGTTGAGAACAAAATAAAATAAGAATGATTAATGTGAATCGAAATCCTCCCCTCATGGAGCTCTGAATTAAAAATCATACTGGAAAATCTGTTCACAGGCTGATCCTAGATCTTCTCAAAGACTTGGATCAGAACATCAGTCTGCTCCTGCGGCTACATAATATTGGTTGATGGACATGTGCTCATCTGGATTCAGCTCTGTAGAATGTGCAGGTCGCCCCATAACATCATAGTCTTCATCATGCAGGACCTGCTGACTCCCTCCAGGCACATGAGGCCAACATATTCATGCATCAGAAGGAACCCAGGGACCACTGCACTCGCATAGTCTCACAATGGAGTTGAGGATTCCAGTACGTAATGGCCACCACCAAACCAGTCTGGTAGATATTGCAAGCAGCATAGCATCCATGGCATCTCCAGACTCTGTCATGCCTGTGATGTGCTGCTTATCCATGAAGTGCATAGGGCTCAAATGTTTGGGCTGTGAGCATACATGTGACCAGTTGTCCTTGTGAAGTCAGGTTCTGAATATTTGGTTGTTCACATGCACGTGAGGGTTCTGCTGTAGATGTTTTTGTCAGGCTCAGGCAGTGCACACAGGATCAGATAGTGGTCCAACAGTTGGGTTGTTGCTATCTTCAGCCATCTCCTGTTTTGCTGGTATGTTTTTCATGATCTTGCACTCTGCTGAGAGATACTACAAACCTTGCCTTAGTGCAGTCTGACGTGCTTTCCTAGATGTACTGCACTACCTGAGCAACTTGTGTGGGTTATAGATTTTACTTCAGATTTGTTAATACAGCAATGGCAGCAGGTAAATGCTAACCTAGTGCTTGTGTCGCCTTCTTTATTGTAACATGCAGTATACAGATGAAGCTGTTTTATTATTTTGTGTTTGTTTGTTTTGTTTTTCTGAAGTAACTATTTACTATATGAGGCCATATTAGTTGTGATTTCACTAGATTAAGTTGTGCTACACAACTTAGGGCCTCATTTATCAATCCAGGGGCTAAACTGCTTGTAATAACTGATAAAAGCATGTGATATGTGAGAGTTTGCTATCCACAGATGTAAATAACATCTTACATAAAAGAGATATGCACCTGCTTTTTGATGTTGTGAGCAAAGGCTTGATGAATGAGGTTGTTTGAGGCAATGCCTAAAAGAGTGGACCCCCAGGCCTTAAGTTAAGTAGGCCTAATCTCGTCCATTGAGAAAGTTCATCCTAATGTTTTGCCAGTATTGCCTAAAGCCAAGTATTTTTAATTATCAACCATGTGTCTACAACATATGATGTATTGCTTTGATTAGCCTAAGCAAATCAGCTATAGCTCATCCAATTACCTTTCAACCTCAAGTGCATGGAAACATCAGCCATCTCTGATAATTGTGTGGAACAGGTCATCCATCTTTGCCAGGGTTAGTTATTTTGGGCTATAATAACAACGTTGACAGTTTGATTCGTCATAAAGAATGAACGGAGGATTTTACAGTAAGATTTTTATATTTTGAAGCAGCAGGAACCAGAGAGAATTAGTCATATCAGTGGGAAGGATCGACACAAATTATACCAAGGTCTGTTCTACCAAGCCGGATTTGCAGGTGAGGGAGGTTAATTATGCTTGGCAGTAATCTAGCGAGGTGGAGGCATGCGCTGGAAAAGGGAGGAATTAACGTTAGCGGCACAAATGGAGCAGAAAGGTAAAGAGAAGAGAGGAGCCAGGTGCACTGTTTGATCACCAACAGCAAATACCTGAAATGTCAGACCCGTATGTGAGGTTTAAATTGGATACTCAACAGTAGAATAACAGACTACACTTTAATAAGATCCTCTTTCTACCTGAAGTGTATAACTGCATTCTAAAAGTTATACATCTATACTGTATTTATTTTATTCTAACATCTCAACAAAAAGATGTTAGAATAAAAGGTATACATCTACACCTTCTTTAACTTTGGAGGCACCGATCTTACTTTAAATGTAGACCGCAAAGAAGACCCTGCTAACTCACTTCGGTCCGACTTACGATCAGGATAATTAGAGAGAACGCAGACTCCATCCAGACTGGAAAATGACATTCCTCAACACTTACCACATGATACAAATCAAACCGTAAGCTCATCCTTGTGACGATCGGCCTTTTTGATTAAATTGTCAAATTATGACATTTTTCTATTTCATGTAACTTACTGTTCATATAGCAAATGTTTTTCCTGCCTACTTCATCCACTGGTTTGCCTTTGTCATTCTTTTAATGAGTAACAGTTGGATTGAAAGCAGAACTAAGCAATCTCAATGGTAGTACTTCTTCTACAGCTCTCGTGTGCAAATACACAAATACACTATTAACAGAAATGAAAGCATATACTGTATCTATTTTTTTTATTGAAATAAGGCAGAAAAACAAATCCAAACACATTGTCTACAACCACATTTCAAAATCAGAAAGCCAGAGTTTCTCAGGAGAGTTAGTGTCGGGTCAGGATTCAGAAATTGCAAGGGCGGGTTTTCCTCCTGGAGGCAGCTGAGTCAACCCATGCTTCAAATGCCCCCAAAATACACATGTGACTATAACAGAGACTTACAAAGACATTTTAACAATGTCTAAATGTGACTTAGTTCTGCTTGAAGCTTTTTTTATTTGATATTTATTTGAGAGGGACAGAACATTAAAACCTGTTGCCTTGCTAAGTGCACACATTCCTAGACCATATAGCCGAACAAAGACATCCAATACAATAAAATATGTAAACTTTCTGAAAAACACTTGAGTCTGATTGCATGAAAATAGGAACAAAGACAATGTATGAATTGTGACAGACACAAAACACAAATCTATTTCCAGTGACGATAACTTAAATGAACAGATTATCAATGCACAGAGCTTTTCAGTTTATGTGTCTAAAACTATACAACCAATGATTTTCATAAAGAGAATATAAAATGTGTACAGAAGTGAAAATCATGCAGGAACAATTTGACAATAAACTAGAACATGTTGACAACAGTTTTAGCCTTGTGTCTTTTGTGATTTTTCTAAAAAAGTTTTTAGGAAGATGTGAACAAGAAAGCTTCAGTTTAGATTTGATTTATTAGGAAAACATTTCTTACGCTGAATGATGTATTTGCTGCATTTGGTGTAAAAAGTCAGAGGTCTTGCTAACTCCATACAAGGTTGTCTCCATGGATACAGGGAAACTCCAGGACCAACACAAACCTGTCAGAGACATATTTGTTTCAGATAATGCAATGGAATCACATGTGAAGAATGTCAGACTGAATTCTTTGTATATAATACCAATCTGGGTGGCCAGGCTACGGGATGTGTCTAGAGCTGGGCAATAATGTGATAAAAAATCAAATCATGAACTAATCCCTGACAATCTGCTTTTTTGTTTGTTCTTGTTTTTTTGTGAAGTTGCTTGTGAATTTTGATTGTTGCTGTTTTTTATTTTATTTTTTAATTTATTTATTTTTTCTTGCTTGTGGGTTGCATTTTCACTTCATAAGGTGATTTTTGGTCATTTTAAACATAACCATTTAGGACTATGACATGGACTTTTAGCTTTTTTCCATGTCTAAAAGTATTGGTACCACTTTATATTAACTACACCTTAATTGGCCTTAGTAAACCATGAATAAAGCATAAATAAAGCCCTAATTATTCATGAACTAATGGTGAATTAATTAATAAAAAAGTTTATTAATGCTTAGTAACTACTTAACTAAGGAGCTAAGGTTAGGATTTAGGGTTGGGGGCAGGATTTGGAGTAATTAAGTAGTTACTAAGCATTAATAAACTTTTTCATCTATTAATTAATCATTTGTTCATATTGAATTAAGTCTTTATTAAGGTGTTATTAATGATTTATTAAGCCTAATTATTCTGTAGTTATTCTAAAGTGTTACCAAAGTATTTTTAATGTTCAAAATACTAATATATATTGATAAAATATGCCCAAAACATTTGCCGCGACACACAAATTTCTAATTAATTGAGTTTATTAACGTTCTGAAAGGCTGAAATGGCTTCTTTCTCTCCAAAAATCTGTCAACACTGTTTAGCCTTTGACAGTTGAATTACAGTGAAGAAGGAACTTTCTGAAAAAAGCAGATCATTATATTTACCTCAAAGGTAATAAAATAATCTACAAAAATCGTGATCTTTGGTTGGACTGTAATGAGAGATGCTAAAGTAGAGTTGAGCATCCTGGAACACATTTAAATACTTAATAAAATAGGCCAAAATGCATGACAGAATCTCAGCTACGAGCTAAACTAACAGTTGAAATGCTGTGTGGAAATCAAGCAAAACCACAAGACTTCCCACGTAAAAGACCCTATACATGTCACCAGTTAGAGAACAGTATAAATGTTGGCTTCCATATGGTTCTTGCTGATACAAATATGTGCTAATTAATAACTCTGGAGACCAATCAGCTCTTACGGGATTTCAACTGTGTTTTTCTCTCACTTTCATTCAATTTGCACCTCCAACATCGGCCGATAGACGAAGGGGGAAGTAGAATAGAGAAATGACTGTAGAAATTAATGTATGTGCTTAGGCTATAATCATTAAAAGGATGGCAAGGCTATAGAATCTAAAAGTGTTTGGGAGGGATTTTGTCTGGTAAGAAAAACGAAATGTTGCAAAATGATTGTGGGAGTGGAAGACAAGAAGATTGAGATTGCAGCACCAAGAAAATGGAATATGTACCAACGCAGAACTTTGCTTGTCAAAATTCTCTGAGAAAAAGAAAAAAGTGGAGTATATAAAATTGGTCAGTGAGTGAAAAGGATGTAGACAGAAAGAGATTGAAAATATGGAAAACTGATGAACACTAGGAGCGACAGTGGGACTGCTAGCAAATTTTTGTTGTGTCTTTAAGCTAGACACTTCTTCCTAATCAATAAAGCGGGCTCATGGTGCAGATTGGTTGCCATCGACTTTGAAGTGAATGAAAAATGTGTTGTAAGGTGCTTTAGGTGGCACGAAAGCTGCTATTTAAATCATGTATAAACAGTGTTGGGGAGTAACGGAATACATGAACCGCCATTATGTATTCTGAATACTATTTATGAGTACTTGTATTTCATTACTGCTTTTAATAGAGATATTTAGAATACAGTTACTTTCATAAAATAAATTGAATACATAGTAGGGCTGCACAATATATCTAAACCAATAACATGCATGTTAGGGTAATATCCTCCAGCTACGGTAGTCCTGACCAAGCCTAGCATTAACATCTGGAGATGGATCCCCGAGCGCTGCACTGCGGCGATCACTGCTCCTGAGGAGATGCCCCAGAGGCATTGAAGGATGGGTCAAATGCAGAGGACAAATTTCCCTACGGGGACAATAAAGTGTACCTTAACCTTAACCTTAACCTTAAATCGAATCAATACCACGATATTGACAAGCTTATCGCAAAAGCCTCAATATTCATCCTTTTCTTACACATTAGCCTCCTTTTTTTTATTGGACAGTGCACTACGAAAGTGAATATACAGCAGCACTGCTGCTACAGGCTTTTGAACTGCACAACACGACTGAACAAAAGTCTATAAACACTGATTTCATGACTGTTCTAGTGCGTATTCAATAAAATCACTCTAGCACTAGCGTTGGCCGCTTACCTTGAACAAGCAAAACATCAATAGTTTCCCAGGCAAATCCAGTCTGTTTTCTTCACAAACATAAAATCCAAGTGAATAAAAGCTGCATGACTGATATTAGTCCATAAACACGGCAGTGTCACGCAGGTTTGCTCAGTCATAATGAGATAAACATTATTTTTGGAGCTTTAGCGAACCTTTTTTTTTTTTCTCAGTCTAACACGCCAGAGCTGTGCAGGGGAAATTGGCGCCATCTGCTGGCGTAGATGTATATTTCAATTAGCCAGTTACTTTAGTTACTTTTTTACAGGCCAACTGAATTATCAAGCTCAACATCCAATCAGTCTTGGTTGTAGCATGTATACAGTTTAGGAATGTATTAATGACTAAACTGTATACATAGTTTAACTTTTCAAATTAGGGCAGTTTATTTTCCATGGTTAACATTTTACAATTGTTGCAAAATGATATGCTCAACAGAAAAAAAAACATATTTATACACACGTTAATAAATATCGAATATCAAATCGAAATCAAACTAAAAAAATTGTGCAGCCCTAATACATAGCCTTTTAAAAATAAAATGTAGGTCAGACGTTTTTAAAATCACCACAGAAAACCAATGCGTAATGTTTCACAGCAGTATGTTTGCAGCAATGTGCTGCATTACTACACAGCACTTACAGTAAGATGTTTGGGGCACAGAAAAAATGGTGTCCAATTAGATGTGGTGTTGTTTGGGAACTATTGCAGACTGCAGACAGACTGACCAATCAGATTGTCCCTTTATTGACAGTTACATTAGAAGTTTGTTGATGGCTAGCTTATTTGTTCAACTGTTTCGGGACTTTATTTACGATAAACAAAAAAAGACTCCTGGGTTTGGATCATTCATTGTGAAATACAGATGGGATTTGTTTTTCATAAAGGAACAGTTTGTTTTCGCATTGTTAATTTTAACAAAACATTCACAACAAGTGCAGCGGACTATTAGAAAAGAATTTGTGACAGTGGAACATGCTCTGAAGCTGACGGAGAAAACGATGACTGAACTGTTGTTAGATTAAACCCACGATGAGCACACTCGGCTGTGGTGAGTGCGATTTAAAAAGCGCTGTGTTGAGAAGTTATTATAACTTTTGTCTATGTGGTGACCAGATAACTAGCAATGGTTCTTAAGAAGAAACACATATATTTAGTAATTTCATGTTAAGATTAACACCTGATTTGCATTTCAATACAAAAGTATTACAAGTTTTCAGAATACAATACCTACATTTAGCCAAGTAACGGAACTTTTACGGACGAGTATTCTATAACAAAATACATTTTCAAAGTATTCTACCCAATACTGTGTATAAACAGCTGTTAAAAATGCACAAATGCAGTCATTTTTTTCATTTCTGTTTTACACTGCGCTGTCCTTATTCCTATAGACCAAAATGTTATTTTAATCAAGTTAGAAAAGACAGAAAGAAACACAAAATATCATGGTATGCTTCATTTTGCCTCCTGAACATCAAAAATCTCTGTGAAATGTGAACTGATATCTGGAGAACGATTCTGAATTAACTACTGCATTGTATTGGTGACCCCAGAACAAACCTTCTCTAATCATTATCATCATCATCAGTTGTAAAACTGCTACAAAACTCCAGCATGGCCCAGGACCACTAAATCCCACTGGGAGCTTGGTGCAGCTTTCTCAACTCTTTTTAAACTTTAATCAAAGGGAACAGAAGCAATGTGGGATTGTGAAAGGCACTTTGTCCTGTAAATGCTCTTTGATGCAGTGGCTCTCGAAACAAAACACAATTAGACATAACAAATGCTTCTGATCATACATTATGAAAGTGCTTCTGTTCTGCAGTGGTTTGGTCTGTAAGTGTGTACATGCTGCTCTCATAAAAGACAACCCCCATATTATGTTAACATACCCACCACCCTTCACACCCCCACTCCTCTTTCTAACAAACTCGCACAAACAAACAAACTCGCACAAACACTAAAATACATTTTGCTACATTCACATACATTGAGCTGGGTACAGATGGACCAAAGAAAGCAACATCAGAGGAGCTCTCTGCATCAGGAGCAGAGTCGCATGCAGCCCCAGGACACCAGCCCAGGGCCCAGAGAGGAGATGAAGTCAAGACCAAACCTCCACAGCCGCAGCCAATCACAGCTCCCGGTGCAGAGGCTCCTCAGAAGTAACACTGGAGAAAATAAAAGTGATAAAGGAATTAAGATCAACAAACAGGTAAATATGAGCAAACTAAGAACTATAGTGTAAAATATAGAACAAAGTAAAATAAATAGAATAAATAAATAATTACATGTAAACAATAACGACTTATCAAAAGCTAAGGTAAAAAGATTGGTCTTGAGCATGCTAGTCATTTTTTAATGTTCTCTGCGGCCCTGAGGTCCCCTGGCAGACTGTTCCATAGACGGGGCCGTAAAACTGGAAAGACACATCACCGTGAGTGTGTGTATACATGTACTTTACTACTTTACTTTATGTGTTTATGAACGGTACACCTCATAGACTTTTAGCTAAAGAATAGACTTGAACAAAAGCAGTGTTTCTTACTTTGATGTGGATGTGTCTTTTTTTTTTTTTTTTATGTATTTTTAATTTTTTGGTCTTGGGTAAAACATTACAAAGTAGTCTGAGGCAGGCTTGCATCTCTATAAAACCAACCCTTACAGCCCGATCTTGCCCTTTTGTCTTAGCCGGTCTTAGCCTTGGTCTTAAGTATTCCTCTGTTGGCCACTAGTGGCTCTCTCCAAGCTCTATACACTGTCAGTGTAGAAGGTGCGGCTCCAGCCAGATGTGAGGGTGCAGTTTTTTTCATTGAACCTGACACATGCTCACGCCTGTGACAAGTGAGCAGCTGCTTTAGGATCACAGGCAAAAGAGAACTGTAGCAGCAGCTTCAGTTTGGGAAAAAACTGTAATAATAGAAATCTATTTGGTGAAAGTCTATTTACTTGACAGACTTTAACAACTTTGTCTAAAAATGTGTCTTTTCTTTTACATAAAGCTTGTTGACTTAATAAAAAAGATAATCAGATGTGAGAGTGAACATGGGTCAGTGTGAATGCTATGGAAAGGCCAAAGAGGCCATCATGTATTTTTTAAACCATTTTTTATGTGTCAACACGTTAAAAAAATGTTGGCCTCATTTTTAGACAAAGTTGATCAAGTCTGTCAAGTAAATAAACTTTCACCAAATAGATTTCTATTATTACAGTTTTTTTTCCAAACTGAAGCTGCTGCTACAGTTCTCTTTTGCCTGTGATCCTAAAGTAGCTGCTCACTTGTCACAGGTGTGAGCATGTGTCAGGTTCAATGAAAAAAACTGCACCCTCACATCTGGCTGGAGCCACACCTTCTACACTGACAGTGTATAGAGCTTGGAGAGAGCCACTAGTGGCCAACAGAGGAATACTTAAGACCAAGGCTAAGACCGGCTAAGACAAAAGGGCAAGATCGGGCTGTTAGTGTCCTACAGGAGGGCCTCCTCCTCCTTGTTTCTATGGATATTTGGTTCCTTTTACAATAATCTTTCACACTCACAAAACATCTAAAACTTAGTGGACCCCAGGAAGAATAGTAGCAGCTTGTCTGCGCTAATGGGGATTCTATCAATAAATAAACAAACAATGGCATAAAACTGATGTATATCATTGAAGAATGCTCCAAAACAATGTTACATTTTAATGGGATTATGCATTTCCTTTTTTAAACCCCTAAATTATGTTAAAGTTGTGACACTTTATAAATTAGTTTTACATGACGCATAAAACATGGACTAACATTTATACTGTTGTACAAATACTTAAAACCAACCAAAAAACAAACAAAGAAGCAAGCAAAAAAAAAAAATAGTACCACTTTTGATGTCTCAAAACGTGCTGTTACTGTGAATGTGCTTGTATCTCCACACACCTGACTTGGCCTGGAGGAGCATTCTTCTGCATGTTTCCAGGAATCTGGAAGGTCGATTATGAGCGTTCCAGTTTTGCTAAGTCATATGTAAATTATACCACTAATCCTAAACTGTAGGCTATGAAGAGTAAACTGTATCTGTAACAGACATTTTACTGGAGAAATGTGAATGAATTTATATTTTGTACTTCCACACAAACTCTACAAACTTTACAGTTTCAGCGTAGGAGTTTCTCGATGATCTCTTCATCATCTCCCGTGGTAATTCAAGTCATTTTTTCAAGTGGTGGGAAAATCTACTTGTTTTCACTCACTAGAAAATATTCTACAAAATGGCCTAATCATACCTAAATCCATAAAACATTCTCTGAAGTATACGTAGAGCTTTATATTTCCATAGAAACATGCATGGTGCAGCTTTAAATCCAAACTTTGTACGTAAAGCATCTAAATTCTCCTCATTCAGCAGTTGCCCTCTTTTACACCCTTTTATTTACCCATTCCACAGCAGACAGTTGGCCTTCCGACTCTGTGGTTGGAGCCCATCCATCTTCCATGGCGCTGTGCTGGTCCGTGGAGCATTGCGGCACACACAGTTGAAATGCCCCACTCTTTCTGCAATCCCTGGTTCCATGTTTTTAGTGAAGCTCTGCAGACCCCCATGGATTTGGAAAGCTGTGAGGTAATGTCGATGGCTTTCAGGTCACGTTAACATATGTTTCTGTGGCGATGCAGAGGCTGCCCTGGTGGTCCTGTTCATGTGTTAGCAGCCACGGCAGCATGGAAAAGACATGCTGAGGATCACTGGCTCGCTTGAGTTATGTGTGTGCAAGTTTAGACCTGCTTTGTTCTTAATTAATTATAAAACATGTTTATGAGAAGTATATATATTTATATATATTAAAATTTTGCACTAGGCTTGTCAAAAGAATCGAAAATGAGATACTACTCCATAATAAAACGAGTATTGAATCTATTGATGCTTTAAAATATCACAAACTCAAGAAAATGTGACTTTTTCTGGACAGTGTGTAAAAGATTTTGTGCTAGATTTCATATTGATATAAATAGGACTGTTCCAAGAAAATAAATGGGTGGGAAATCCAAATTTTTGTTTAGTCAGTTCAGTCAGAATTAAGTTTATTATTGACAGTTACATACATTTAATGTTTAGTAAACTGAACATACTGTATCAATCAGTACATAAAAATATGTTAAAATAAAACAGCAGATACAGAATTTTTACATATTTTTATAACTGAGATCTGATTTATTTTTTCTTAAATTTGTCTATGTTTTTTTTTTCCTTTCTTTTTTTGTCATGGGATCGAAATTGAGCATTTCTTAATATCAAAATCTAATTTGAAATTTTAGTATTGTGACAGAACTAATTTGAACCTTGTCTGAAGTACACAAGCCCGGCCCCGGACACACTGGCACAAGTGCTGACACTTCTCTTGTTACAAACCTAGATTTTGAGTTGTTTTAGGTTGCGTTTTCTCATGAAATATAAACCATTTTTCTTTGATCAAGTCTTAAAGAAAACTGAGTGAACGGTCAGAATGTTAAACAACTAACTCTAATGGTAATTATTTAAAGCTGAGTAACTGATTTTCACGCTGCAAAAAGTAGATATTTTAACTTGTCCAACTACTTCCTCATTCTTACAGTTCCTTCCATACACAACCTAATTCTATTAGATTCAGACAGAGCACAGCAGTTGTCGTTTTTAAATTGATTTTATATTGAGACTTTTTTTTTTTCCTGAAAGAAATGTGCCCGAAGTTGATACAATTGTACCAAATCATGTTCTAAATTGGACAATAATTTTACAATACAGATATAGAACTCTTGTGGCCAACAACATTACAAGTAAAAGTTCAATTCAATTTAACCGTAGGGACCTTTTTGTGACCCGAGTGTGCCTTTTAAGAGTTTAGATCACAGCTGTGCCCTAAATCTTCTTTCTAACTTACTTTCTACTTTCTTATCTGCTTAAAATATTTCCCTGATGATGTTTGTATGAAATGTGTTTCATTATAAAGCTCTGTACATAGAAATATTGAATAAAACTGACACTTTAAATAATTTGATTTGAAAAGAGTAAAAACATGTTTGCTCTGACAGTTGCTATTTCTTTCATGTCAATGTGATGAATTGTTTTGAAAAGCATTTGCAATCATTTTCTCATCACACTGCAGACACATGGAATTGCTGATGTATATTTATTTTTGAAAAGATGGTTATTATGTAAAATCTACTTTTCTGAGTTGTTAACCAGAGTCTCTCATCATTAGCTTACTCACATTTGTAGTTGGATTGATTTTTGCAAGTAAGCTTGTCTTGTTCTGCAGCTCCAATACTCAGAAAATCAAAATCCTTCTTTTCACTTATTTATCCCTTCCCACTTGCGATCATTCCAAGTAAAACGATTCAGCTCCAAGGTGTTCCCAACACCAAAAAAGACTGGGCTGATCAGTAGTTTTGAAGAGGAAATGGACGTGGTTCTACATCTGCCTAAGTTTAACACAACCTTTGCGGTCACCATAGGTAATTTTACCTCTTCCTCTGCCCCTATCACCCGTGGTGTGCCGCAAGGTTCTATTTTAGGTTTCATTTTAGTTTTAATTTATATGCTCCCTCAAGGACAACATGTCCTTTCATTGTTACATGGACAACACACAGATGTACCTCCCGCTGAGACCGAATGATCCTGGAAGCCTAGCTGCTATAATGACGTAAACAGTTCGATCTTGGATGGCACAAAACTTTCTTTAGCTCAACAGTTCCAAAACTGAAAAAAATACTTATCAACCCTCCACAATCCATCACTCACTTTCAAAACACTCTTGGCCCTTTCTCCTCCAACTTTACTTCTTCTGCAAAAAATATTGGTGTCATCATCCTGACAATAATAATAAATCAACTTCAAAGCCCGCATCAAAAAAGTCACGCAATCCAGCCATACTCACCCGTTCAGATCTGGAAAAAGTCACCAACTGAGTGTCCAGTTTACATGTCAAGTCAATGTAAAGTGTGTCGAAGTTTGCTTGTTTGCGCGTCTACTAAAACCGCATCTTGCAGTGCCCGAAATGAGCACTGCTAAACTTTCAAGCGTTGAACGCCTGCGTCAGACACTACTCTCCTGTGACGTAGTGACATGCTGTTTTCCTCTCACATCAAGAGAAAAGAAGGACTGTTGACTGAAGTCTTTTTAAAACTTTTTTTTAATGAAAGGCCGTTTTTTTTTGGGGGGGGGGGGGGGGTTTCAGAGGCTTGGTTGCTCGTTGCTCTGAAAATCTGGCGACACGGCAAAACAAACAATATGGAACATGTCCTGGACTGACAATGCGCTTTATGCGTGTTATAAAGGCAGTGAGCCTCGATCTCGCTCCCTCCCTCCTTCTCTCTCTCAACATGGTCTGTCTACGTCCAAAACAAAGTCTTATGCAAAAAAAGCAAGAATGCAAAGAAGTGCGTCGAGACGTAAAAAGTGTCCCTGTCCCCTGATGCTCCAACAGCTTTTAGCATGTTTAGGGCGTCAGCTTCGAAAAATATTCTACATCAAAATTTGCTTCAAGGCACGAAATGGTACGCTTTAACGCTGTCCTGTCTAAACGCAGAATAACGACAGCACTGTGATAAGAGTTTATTTGTAAACCCCTGTCTGTAAAAAATTTTTCCAAATTCTGTAAAACTTTAAAAATGTATCATTGTGGCTGTCGCTCTTCAATTGAATGGCAAGTGCCGCCATTTTCACAACCAAAACTGAGATTTGTGGTGCTTTCTAGGACAGCATGACCACGACTGCAAGAGCTTTATTCCAATATTGTCCATTCTTCACCAATACAGTAATGACAGCTTCCAATTGGAATAGCTTTAAAAGACAATGTCCTTTTTGATGTGCTAATGTTTCTGTTTTTTTCCCACTATGTTGCGTTTGAGTATCGACTGAGACCTGCTGAGCTATGCAGCAACAATGAGTGTCAATTGACTCCAGCCTTCACCTCTCACACTGCGGCTGACATATGGTTGTTATGAACAGGAGTTTGTGTTTGTGTGAGCATAAATCCCGGCGCTGTGGCATTGGGATATAAATAGGGTGTGTGTCACGTAGGTTAAAGGGAAGTAAACCTTAGCACATTTATTATGAATGACATGCCCGGTCACCTGCTGGGTCTCGGAGCACGCAGCCTTACAGACCACGAACGGGGAAAATAATAGTCACTGTGTCTGATGAATGCACAACAAGGTGAGGGTGTGTAAAATAAATGAGGATAATTTACTCACAATCTGTAGGTAATGAATGCTAATATGTTAATAGAAATGCCCAGAGGCTAAGTGTTGCTTTCATTCGTGCAAGAGAAGTCGACCTTTCTTTTATTTTATTTACTCGTCTTGGGTGTTAGAGCAATCAGTTTTGGTTGGATAGATCTGTCAGTCACATTTGATTTAAAATCAGAAGGGTTTGAATGGGAGTAATTGAGTTCTTTTTTGGCAGAGAAGTGAAATCTCCAAAGTAATTAAAATGGTTAATTATACCAATATTACTTAAGTGAGCAATGCATTTGTACTTCAAGGCATCTGTTAAATAAAACAAAAAACAAAACAAACAAACAAAATACTGTTAAGCTCAAACCAATTTACTTCAAAAAAAAAAAAAAAAAATACAGTTATATCCTTAAGTTGCGCAAATTGTGCAGCTTAAGGCAAGTTAACATGGCAACTTAAAAGACGTCAGGTTTAAATTTAAAATATATTTACCTTATTCGGCCCCGCCGACTTTTACTGGCAACTTCCTGTTTCGCTCAGTTATGGTAGCTAACACGTTAGCTTGTCTGTCTTGTGAGGCGATTTCAAACAGACACTAACCTCCTAGCTTTTGATGAATCTTGAGTATTTAATTAAAAAAAAAAAAAAAAAAGAACTGCACAGTTGTTGAAGCTCCCAAATTTCACATGCCTGTGTTACTCAAATAAAAACTATTTTGGAGCTCCAAAGTAATGCGTTGCAGATCTATTTAATTTATTCTATATTTTATGTTATGGAACTTTCTAAAATTTCAATCATTTTGACTGTTTCCCACAGCATGTCTTCAATGTTCTGGCATCTGCAGTGACAACATCTAAATTAAGTAGGACTTTGTCAGTTGATCAGGAGCGTATTCTGGAGTAGCACTCTTTCCTCTGAAGAACAGTCGATGCAACAGACAGTGACACATGGATTTGAGTCGATTTCTAACAAGCGCCCAGGGCGTCAAAGACGAGTGAATCCAGCTTCTGACTTCTAAAGCACAGATTCACAACTGGAGACTCCTCACACTCTTCTGTGGCCATTGTATTACGAAAACATAAAAAGCACGTGTTCTACAACTATTATTTACTCAGCACAACCAAAGAAATGCCTTCTTTAAAAAAGGTTAATTTGTTCAATAACCTCACAAAGCCTTTGTCAGTGACACGTGTGAGTGTAGCTGCAGTGTTGATATTGTTATTTAGTTTATCTACTTGTTTTTCCAAACGCTTAGATTTCACATCCAAATGCCCAGCACAATAGTAGTAGGCGTTTGTATTTGTTCTGTGACTGTAGCAGCTCTTTCACAGATGTGTTTGGAGCTCTTATAGGAGAATTTCACCTGCATAACCTTTATTGAGAAAGGAACAGTAAATGCCTATTCTAGCTTTACAGTGTGGACATTAATGTGATTCTGTGAAAGCAGCACTCACTGCTTATTTATGCAGGGTGGGAGCTAGTGGTTTAGTTACTCATGCGATGGCATATTGCAGAGAACATTAGAGTCCTCCATGTCACCTTTAGGGACCTCACCAATCCCTGTATCAGTCACATTGTTTACACACTATTACATGACAGCCTGTAATTGGCTATGTGGATAACAAGCTGACAACTTTTAGTAGGTGTTTCCTGGGGACACATTGGGCTTAGTGACTGGGGCAATTATCCGCCTCCACAATAGCACGTTACTAGACTATTTATTCAGTGCTCATTCAGGTATAGAATGGTTGTATACATGACCTGATATATCTAAAAGCTGGGTGCAGTTTTTTTACAGTGTAACCTTTGAGGAAAGAGCAGAGGTCCCACCAACCGAGGGGCCATCATTTATTTATAGCAGAGAGAGGCCAAGCAGAAGGGCGCGTCCCGGCTGACAACACCTAATGATCACATGTTCAGCATGGCAACACTTACACAAATTGACTCTTTATTTCAGGAGAATGCTCATGCATCACTGTGTGTTATGTATGGAGATAATATTCAGTCCTCTACATGTGTATGTGCCTAATTTATTCACTATTTAGCGGCTACTGGACCAACTACTATTGTAGAGTTTGTTGACTGACCCCATTGTAAAAAGTCAGGTTTTCAGGTGGTTGTGAAAGCAATGCTAGTCTTTTATTTTATTTAACCTGAAATTAGAAGGAAAGGTACAAGATTTTGTGTGTCAAGTATTCGTAAGATACAATTTTTGCAAGATTGATCACACATCTCATGAGAACACACAAAAAGGATGCTGGTGCATAGCAGCAGAAGCTGTATTTCCAATAAGCGACGCTAATACACTTATCCAAAACTGTGAACTGTATAGTGACAGTCTTGTGAATGTTGTGTTTAGTCTAAGCCCTATAGACATTAGGCACTGTTCTTTGAAACAGTCTTTTGATGAGATACACCATGCAGGTTTGTAGCCCTGACCCATAGTTTCAACAAACAAACGTTGAATAACGTTATACTTTGCTATACAGTATAACAACGACAACAGAAAACCACATTTAACAATGTTCATTTTAGCTGCACAAAGTTTGTATTTGTAAACAACTAAACTGAACAACAGAGAAATGAGGAATACACTAAATGTATGTCATATACAGTAATAGCCTGGCTTTTAGAAGCCTTCTAGAATTTGACTTTATAGATGTCAAACTTTCTCTTTACTTAGTGAAAAATAGTCTTTTTGGTGATGCTCAAATCCAGATTTTGGGCTACATAATAGTTTACTGATTTTAAATATATGACACTTTAATTGAAAAGAGTTTCTTATTTAAATCCGTTTGCATTTATATCCAGATGTAGCCTTTAGGTCCTTTTATTTAAGAATTATCTATATAGAAACATCTATAGACAAGCTGCACATACAATACTATATATTTATCTGTCCCTTTCTGTCCACTCTCAGATTCATGTGGGTGAAGCGCAGGCAGACGTCAGGGTTTTAATTGAAAGATACATAATGTGGGCTTGAAACATTGAAGAGCATGTGAGTGTGTGTGCATATAGACAGTGTACTTGTGGGCGTATAGACTGTCCAGGAGCTTCTGAATACTGAAACACACGCCTGGACACTTCAGACCTCTCCAGTCTCAACAGGGTCCAGCTCCGCCACCTGCGTACAGTCTGTCCTCTTTCTATTAGCTTCTTATAGCTTATATATAAGCAGTGTTTTATGTGTCTGATAAATGGAAATCTCGTTGGATTTTCTTGTTTTATCGTATTATGCAAAGAAAGAAAGCATTTAAGTGCATATGACAGGTTTTTGAAATGTTATGATTTTAGTTTTATTTGGAAGAATAATGTCCATTGTATGAATATGTAAAAGGCAAATTTTACAAAAATTAAAGAACCGTATGTAAGATTTTGACCTCAGATTTCATTAGCACGACTTATAAGTGACACAGATACAAGTTAAACATGTTCAAATGAAGAGTTTTTCTTCATTAAAAAAGCAGTAATGTTCATTTGTTGATGTTTACATTTGGTGTTTCGGTTTTCAAGAGAAACATCCAATCAGAAAGCAGAATGAGCGTCATGTGACTTTCTCATTTGGGTTGCCAGTTTGGTGTCTTAGAGCCTGAAGATGATTCAGCACAGTTCTTATTAAGCTCCACCCACAGTGTGTAGAAATGTCGGAGTCAGGTGTCTCAGAAAGTGTCTGTCATGTTGTAACCCATGATTCAAAGCAAACCTTGTTCCTGATTGGTCAGTAGGTTCTAATCTTTAACATATAAGCCTTTTCACAGTCTGGCAACCCAAGTTCATCTGTAATTGCTTGCTTCACTTTTTTAGAACCATTAGTTGTACATTTTACATAATGTTCCGGAATAAAGTTATTGAGAAGTTTGAAAATTTGTTTAAAATAAGTAGAGCAGAGTTCTGAACTAAAGACAAGGACATTTTCTATTTTCTCATAAGAAACACATTTTGTTGTACCCAAATTAATACAAATAAATGTTTTGTTTTGAGTTTTTACTTGTCACTCAAATAAATCTGTGGTATTTAGTAGATCCAGTCGGTATCAGAAGGAACGTCCACTATCGGACCTTTATAACATGAACCGTGCATTCAGAACAACAGCGTAATTACTAACTGCTCAACAACTACAGCAAATGTGGACTTAAGGAAGTAAATTGTGTTTACAGTTGCTAGGTTATCTCCTAGTGTGATGCCATCATTGGTAATCAAGAAGTAAAAATGTAATCCTAAAAATAGCTCAACTGGGATGAAACTTCAAAATGTTCAAAAACTTGAATACAATGACCTTAACCGTGTTGAAAGGTGAAATGAGTCATAGGCCCGACTTGCATGGTGTCATTTCCACGTGCTTGTGCTTTCCTAATAAACTAAGCCACATGTAGTTCAATAATTTATATTTGGTTCATTTGAAACATAAACTGCAGAACTGAGAAGCTTACCTCTTCTTTTAAAAATTAACTTTAGCAAGAGATTTTCAATTATTTAATTCAATTATTTTCAATTTTTATTATTCGAAAGTGGCTACTTGGCATTTTTTAACTCTGATACGTGAAAACAAAGATTTTCTGAGAACTTGAGCATAAGCTTCAAGACAATACAAACTTACAAACTACTTACTATTAACAATGCACGAATCAAACCAACAACTTTGAGTAAAACGAGAGAACACCAATGGATTTGGCAATATGTGTTTCCTTTAAATCTCTTTGTGCTTTGTCATCATTATTAGACTCAAGCTGTATTCTGATTGATTTGTGCATATAGTTATCTTGTGTCTTGCAACTCAGGCTGAAGTTCTTAAAAAATTGGGCATGCTATTGCAGTTAAGGCTTGGATAATTAAGGAAAAATATAGACTTTTGTGAGTTGAAGACTAATATAATAGTGTGAAACTTTCCCTTTACAATCTCTTTGCTCATCATATTACATTATTCCCAAGTAAATGATCTGAGCACCAGTGAGTTTTGTTCATGTAATGTAGCAGGATGATTCTGGTTTCCTTTTTTCTTACACCCTCTCCGCTCCTCCCTGTCATTCTACGCACTTCTTTTCGATCACTATAATTTCTGCTCTTTCCATTTACACTTGCTCCGAGGCTGGCTATCCGCGCTCAGCCCTGCAGTGAGTTTGACTATTTTATGTCCATATGCTCTCCTGTGTACCATCTGTCTGCTCCCACAACTTTTCCTTGTTCTGCGCTTGTTTGTAGCGCTTGTAAATTGGCAAACTCAGAGGCATATGTCACCAAATCAGACAGGGCCAGTTAACACAATGTATAGTTTTGTTCTAGTGACAGCACCAAAGAGCACGTCAGATTTGTTCATATATCAAAGTATTTCCATGAGTAACATTAGTGTTCTGATGCTAAACGATCTGGATAAAAGTCATAATCATAAGACATGATTATGACTTATCAAGGTCACTGTTTGCCCCGTAAAATCTCTAGAACTGCTGAGGCAATTCATCATGCAATATTTGATTTTATTAGCAACAAAAAGGTTCTTCTCTCTTACACAAATATGCTGTGACTGAAAAGTATTATGTCTTAGCTTTAGCTTCAGATTTGTTTGAAGTTTGTTTTAGAGAATCCCCTTGAGTGTGCACTAGATTAGAATATTCACTTCACTTTGGAGGTGGTCATGCTCACGATCCTTATTCAGAACCAACCGATCACACACACAGACTGTTTTTTGGTTGGTCTGTTTGCTGTCACCTGTGGCTACACGTACTGTGAGGGTGATGAGATGTTTTCATCAGAGAAAAAATGTTCGGAACGGCACACAGAGGCTTACCTGCTGTGCAGAAGCACAAGTGTCTCACTGATAAAAGTTGATCCAATTTGTCTCGTCAGATGTAGGTTACAAGCAGCAGCAGCGACCATTCACTCAAATACATCTGATCAAATTGCTTTGAAGGTCAAATATCGAACACTTTTGCTCTACCACAGACTCGGTAAATGTCTGTGGAAGGGTCTGTTGCTTTGACCTACACCAAAGCATTCAGACTGATGCATTCACACAACACAATGAACACAAAGTTGCAATTTAAAAAAGAAGTTCTTGGAGCTAAACACTATATTTGAAACCTCTGGATATATGCAAGTGAAATATAGTATTGTCTTCCCTAACAGGTTGTCATGCCTGAATCCTATTTGTCAAAATGGAAAGTTCTTATTTTTTAAATAAATAAACTGTAACATATCTAGATCAGTAATTGACATTTGTTTTAAGTTAAAGCACTAATTTGATCTAAAATGACTTAAAAACAGATGCATTGTCTTGTTCAAAATAGCAGAGCTGATAAAAACTGTGAAAAAAGGACAGAATCAGAGAGAGGGACGCACAAACCTGATGAGAGGATCATTACCACTCCCCAGCTGGTAAGAACAACCATTTTATCCAGATTTGGGGTTGGTACAGAAATGCTGCTCTACTTTTACAAGATAATACTGTCAAGTCAACAACACAATAAAGTTTTTGTTCCAACTCAGATGACAGTTGCAAAGTGTCACCAGAGTCAAAAGTCACATCTCAAAAGAGATCCTAAGCTCCACAGACAAGCTTTCAGCTGTGTGCTATGGAGCAGACAGGTTCTGTTTACCAGTGAGAGGAAGACGAGAAAATCGAACTTTTGCTGTTGTTTTGGTAGAAAAACAATTATCAAAGAGCGAGGCAGGTTCTGAGTCAGACTGAGGTCCTGACTCCAGCTCTGTGGACTGTGTTAGCCCGTGTTCATCTTTCAGGATGAATGCTGTTTGCTGTCTGTCAGGGTGCAGCTTTGCTCATGACTAACACCTGCTGTACAGTGCAGAGGGAACTGACGGCCAAATGGTCAAACAGACTTCAGATGTGCTGAGATGAAATATATACAACCGCAAGCAGCTGAAGGTGCACCAGGTAACGCTTTGGCTGAAAGTTGAACTTCTCAGGAGAAAGAACAGCATAATCCATCATGCATGTGAATGAAAACATGGATCATTACTGTGAGCAGGTGTGCCAGAGCCGGGCTTCTGTAAACATTATTCTGTATTGTTTGGAAAGACAACTATGAGCGAGCCAGTCCCAAAATTCTGAACTTTGTATATATGTATGATCATATGTGTGTGTCTACCTGCATGTATGCACATATGTATGTACAGTATGTATATATATATGCACAGGTTCTGCATATTTACCATTCATGATTTAAAGCTGGGGTAACTAACTTGAAGTCATCAGATTTACGACCTAAATTGTGTTTCAAGAGTGGCATATTGGGTGATTTCAGCAGAAACAACGGTGCCTCTTGACTGTGCTACACTTCCCTTTACTTCTTCGTTCCTCGAGAATGAATGCCTACTAAATGTGAAGTGCAGGCCTCGTCTTTCGTCTCTTCTTGGCAAATTCCAACTCTATTTTCCCTGTCCTATTGGTTGTCCTTCAGGCATTACCTCTCTTTACGAAGCTGAAGTCTATGCTTGAGCCAGACATCCTTAACTTTCTTAACTGGAGCACGTATGCATGTAGGATTTGAATGACATCCTTGACCTGATCCATCTAGAATTTACATCAAATAAAGCCATGTTTAGACTGAAATTCATAGACACCTCCAGCGTTTCTGATCAACTCCACAATGTACCGAGCAATCAGATTAGTTTATTTGCATGACACACAAGAAACAAAGAAGCTGATTGGTCGTGTGCTATTTAGACCAAAATCGAACTTCACTCTCTTCACATTAAAATAGTTTACAGCTTTAGGAAAAGTAGAGAGAGAAATATGGGCATCTGGTCTATCTCCAGTGAAGCTTCCGGTTTCTAGCTCCACTCAGAAATTTTACAGTACTGACCTGACCTTAAAACGACTAATAAAGAAATAAATAGGTCTATGTCATTCTTTTTACTCTGTTATTCACTTTGAATGTGATGATGTAATGCTCTGTTTAATTGAAAGCTTATTAATATACATTTAACTTGACTAGACGTTGACAGCTTCCAAAATGAGAGAAGAAGAAAGTGTGCGAGTGGAAGGGTATAAGAAGCAGGGAGAAGGAGGGTGCGGATGAAAGCGTCAGAAGATAAAAGAATTTGGGCTGAGAGTGCAGAGAAATGTTGGCTGGGAAAATGTAATGATAATCCATAAAAGAGGAGAAAAGATTCCTGCAGGGAAGACTCCTTGGAGGGACCCACAGCGAGAGAGCGAGAAAGAGCTTCTGAGAGGACGTGCGGCGCGTCATTAAGGCGAGGCAAGATTTTGGAGGAGAAGCAAATGAAAACGAGCGGGACAAGAGCTATTAAGTAATGGGCCGATAGTGAGCCAGCTGAGTTCATTCACGGAGGAGCAGTGGGAGAGAGAGAGGGTCCAGACGCAGACTTAGGAGGGGGTTCATCCGCTCAGCTGCGTGTCTTGGCCCTCTTTGAAAAGCCCCTGTCTTCCTGTGAGCGCAGGAAGTCCACAGGGACGCATTGTGCTGGGCTCAAGGGACAGACGGGCCACGAAAATCCATCGAGACCGAGGGGTTTGTGATCAATGAAGGAACCATAACAAGGTCTGGCACATTGTTGGGGATCTGAGGCAGTTCATCTTGTTTGGGATAATTGATGATTCTTTGGAGTTCGATTCAAGAGACATTTGACTGGTTCTGCTGTCCCAGACCAGTTCACTGAGGAAACTGGTGCAGTTATTTTAAAGTTGTCTTCATGATCAACGCCTGGATTGCTTAAGGCCAACTCTGGTATAGTTTAGTTAATCTCAACAAAAGACTTACAAGTCAACATTTAAAAAGGGAAAAAATAAGGCCACCTGTGTTTATAGTAAGTGTAAAGGAATCTAGACTTCAGTTGTATCATTGTGTAGACCACAGAGTTGCCTGGAAATGCAAAGAAGAGGCTAAATGTAGAGTAAATAACTGGTTTATCATCGGTTTTTCTCTTTACCTAATGCTTTTGGCTTGGTTAAATGTGTTTTATAGCCTTATACAAATAATGGATGTCTTGGAAAGTTTGAAATCAATGGAACAGTGTGAAGAAAAATTTGTGCTTCAGTGGGTCAAAAATATGAAAGATCTGTAAAAAAACAGGTGCTCTTCAGGATCAAAGTGACAGGCACTAACAATAATAGAAGAGAGAAAATCCAAAGCACACATCAATGGAATGGTTCATCACAAGATCAAATGTTGAGAAATGGCTGTTTCTATTGATCTGTTTTTGTCATCTTGTATGTACCTGAGTCTCCTTGTTGTGTTTCCTGTTGAGCATGTCTAGAGTGCTATGGAAACTAGATCTCGTAGGTTTCACTGGACGGCTTAATCAGGCCTGAAAGGTTCACTTAAGACAGTGGAGACAGTTTGGAACATATACCATTATTCTCCAAAGACAAGCGAAGAAGAAGAAGTGGCTTTGCAGAGAGAAAAGTATGTGTGAATGCTAATTTGTTTCCACTGACAATTGCAACTTAGCTTTCGCCTTCAACTTGAACAGCTTCATTACCCGTGTTCTACTGTTTTCACACTCTGCACAGCAAACTTCGGTGCTCAAGTCTGAAGTCAACACAGTTGAGCTGCCAACGCTTTCACAAGTCAGCCTGCTCCTGCAATGTTTCTTCAATTTATACGCAATTCTTTAAGAGGTCGAGGCAAAGATGGACTTTCCTCCGAGAAGTTCTTGATTTAAATGTTTGGCTACTTTTGTAACATGGGGGTATAAAGCTTTTTTCAGCCCAGTTTGATTGCCATTTCTGCAAAAACACTGTTTCTAGCAATTTACTGTGATTAATCCTACAGCTGCAGCATTCTCCAAGTCTAAATGGTCTTGTTCTTATTCTATCTTTGTGAAAGCTGCTGTAAGTATACTTACTCACTTACCTACCTTCTTTGATTGCTTCAGACCCTGTAAATACCATCCCTTTACTCTTGGTTACAGGACTATAAGCTGGAACAGACTTGTCGCATGTTTCAGGTTGACGAAAGAAAAGAGGTAATCTAAAGTCTGACTAAAGCTGGGGTGTGCAAGCTTTTTAAACTTTTCATCTTTTCTTTTTTCATCAAGAGCTACATGTTTAAGCACAGCCTAAATAGAGGGCAGATCTGGGTCATAAGCACACAAAGTGTACATAACATGAAAAATCAAATGGGCACACTTGGAAAAAAAAAAGTTAAATTGAGCCGTAAGACTTAAAACCACAACAGTAGTAGTAGTAGTAGTAGTAGCAGTAGTAGTAGTAGTAGTAGTAGTAGTAGTAGTAAACTGCTTAAAACTAGCTTAAAAAGGTATATTTTTCAAACTTTCTGTAATGCATTAGTTATTGCTGCTTGAACCAATTCTTCAGTAAGCCTAATAGGTCTGAGGGCCATATTTGGTCCACAGGTCACAATTTGGATTATGCTCAGAGCTGGCAAAAGTACTGAAGACCACTAATCAAGTAAAAGTACAGTAACTTGAGTAAAAAACGACAGGTCAAAGTAATGCTAAATGAGAGAGAGAGATTATTCTTAATGTTGGGTATTGCTGTTTGTCTTGGGTTGTTGTATAATATGATTTGCGCTGTCATCTGCCATGACCCAATAGAAAATATAGTAAATTGCTCATAATAATAATAATAAGAAGAAGAAAAGAAAAGAAAAATGTAAGAAGTTAAAGTAAAAAGTGACAAGATTTTGAATACTTAAAGGTGCACTATGTAACTTTCTGGAGGTGAAAAGTCATCTACACAATTCAGTAGAACTAGAAAGTTAGAACTATACTGTAGGACTTTGTGAATGGAGATGAATACATTTTATGCCATAATATATATATAAAAAAAAAAAAAATCAGCTAAAGGAGCCTCTTTTCTGTGTAAACAGACGTGTTCGGACCCTCCTCTAAGCCAATTAATATTTTGTGGCCATGCAAGCTCTCTCAGTAAGTTGAAATACAGATTTTTATTAATTATGCACAAAGGCAAGTAAATTACATAAATCATTATGATATTATTTCTGGCCAAAAAGTTGCGAAGTGCACCTTTAAGTAAAGAACACATAGTTAAGTACAATATTTGAGTAAAAGTACTTTGCTACTTACCACTGGATTTGCATGATATAAAGTCTATCTGCATTAAGAAGAGCAATACCTCGTTCAATGTCTCGTTGCAAGCAGACAATGACATCTGATACAATCCTAACAGTCACCAATTATTGCCAAGTGTCCTTCCGTCCAAAGAAAACCCAGCTCTTCAGTCAGATGAGAAAATCTTCTAGTTGGTTTGACTTGTTTTTGAAAAGAAGCTGAGCAAGTCACTTAGGCAGAAGTGAGTGTCCGTGATGGACCGGCACAGCTGTGAGTGCGCTGGTACGAGCAGACGTGTGAATCATCTCCCCTGACTCATCACCGACTTTAATTGCCCCAAATTGAACATCATATGATAGACAGAATTCTAGTCATGTTTAAGCGAGGCATTGCTTTACTTTTGTCGGCTTACCGGGACATTTCTCAAAAGGGTAATGTATTCAGCTTTAGCGAGGAAGAATCACGTCTTAATGCTTGTAGATTATCTTTATTTGACCTGAAACAGCAAAGTTGACGCAGTGTGGCTTTGGATGAATACGTTCTAGAGCTGCTTTGTGATACATGCTGCAGTGACATGTCTGCAGATATTACAGTAATTGGTGGCGGTGCACGTTAAGGACAAGGAGAATGAGAGAGAATAAGGGAAAAAACATTGCACAAACAAGTGAGAAAGTGACGCTCTAAGCCTGCAAGCGCCCACAAACGCATGAAGAGCTGATAAGCAGAAGAGAGCAGGAAGAAAGTGGAGGCCAGGATGAATTAAACATGTCTCAGCAAAGAAGAAGTGGGCCATGCAGTCTACCTCTGTCCAAGTCTGCCTGCAACCACAGTAATGAGTCCTCCGAAGATGGGTTAGCAAAATGGGAATTTGTGATGGTTACCAGAAGGAGCTCAGATTGAATTTGAATTTGTTTTCTTGAGCAAACGCATAAAAATGTGACATTTAAAAAGAAGCATTTTGTGTGCCAGAAGTTGACCAAAAATGCTATTTCCAAAAGTAGTCTCTGAACAGCTTAGCATCATTATTGTCGTTTGGTTTAAAAAGGTAGTGATTGAGCTGAAAAAAGGCGCTTTACATGATTTTTGTCATCTTAATACATAAAGAAATGAAACTATTTTGTTTTAAACCTTTTAAAGAAGTTCACATGTTTTGCTCACTTACCTAAAGCATTTCGAGCCAACAAATTCTGTTAAACACTAAACTAAACACTAAATAACACAGATACGATCAGCAGTGAAGCTGTTAGATTTTCATCTTTCTCAAAACGCAGGGCGATGCCATGTTCGATTTTCTACCTCGGACGTTGAAAAAAGATAAAAATCCAACCGCTTCACTACTGATCGTACCTGTACATGTTATTTAGTGTTTGGTTTGTCTCTACAGTTCACCCGCATCTGTAACTTCGCTCCTGTGCTGCTAATGTTGCTAACGACTAGACAGAACTAATGTAAACAAAAGCTCTCTTGCGATGTTTTACAAACTGTAAATGTAACAGCAATGTCCGAGTTGATAAAACAGACATATAAAGAGATCTGTATTTTGGCTGTTTTGGGCATTTTCCAAGCTATTTATTACTTGTTTGCCTCATTACTATAAAAGTAATCCGACTTGACCACTGGAACACACAACACTCTGAGATCCGACCTCCGAGGACGACTGGAACACACTATAAATTACTTATTGATGATGAATGGATTGATGGAAGGATGGCTAGATTGAGAGACTGGATTGAGAGGGTGGGTGCTCCTTCTCCAGTGGTGACTCCAGCTGATTCAGGATTCACACACCTCTAGATAGAAATCTCTTCAATCTGGAGGACAGATGAGACATGGGAAAGGTGGGTCAAGAAAGCGGAAAGACAACAGTCTTGTTGGGACAGGATGTTAAAAGCTTCTGGGTGGTCAAGGAGGCAAATGTGTGAGAAGGTTCTCTCTGGACCCTCAGTCAATCATTATTAATTTAATGCAAAATTCAGACGTCAGCGTGAGTCGTTTCAGTATGTTAACAAGAGATAGCTAATGTGGCATTCAAGTAAGTGACTATTCTATAATACATTTAGCTTATAACTGAACAAAATGAACAAAACCCATCGTCCTCATGCACTATGAGCTATTTTATGCATCTCGGGGGCACTCTGCATCACAACAGCACTAAGCAAAAATATTTTAACTGCTTTAGTCACGTATAATCTAATAGATGCGTAAAAGATGGTTAGCACAAACACCTGTTAAACTGGCCCTTGGACAGTTTAATCTGTTCGACTTTATACAGCCACAGCCCCAGAGAAAGAGAGAACGGGGGTTCCTAAAGTTTTCAGACCAGGACTTACAAAATAAACATGCAACCAACTCGTAACCACAACAGCAAATAAACAATAAGTTTGATAGAAGTTAGAAACCCATTATAGTTGTGTTTATTTTAGTAGTGCATTGCTATATATGACTCAGTGTACTCAAACATACATTTTCAGTTTTAAAAACAGATTAAAAACTAAGTCATATATTGCAAAATTACATCTTGAAATAATCAAATTTTTGGAACCACTCTAGGTGGTGTCATCTCCAAGAAAAGTCTCTAGAGAAAATGTAGATGTACAGCAAAATGGCAAAACTTTTTTTTTTTTAAGTCCAATTTGATGTCAGAATGTGGTTATTTTCATTTAGGCTTTTTGTAGCATATTAATGTAAAAAAAAACATACTTATTGTACATTTTTTACACTTCCTGGGTTTTTAGGGAATATACTTTGCAGATTTAGGACCCACATTTTCACCTGAATAGAATCTAATTATGTAAATGTACTTTTTTTTTTTTCATTTGTGCATAGCCTTCTCTTGTATCGCTAAAATAAAATAATAATAATAAAAAAAGTTTGTAATGTCGGTGTAACCTAATGTAGCAGGATAGGCAAGCTAAAAGAGAATCTGCCGTGAAGAAACCGGGAGCAACAAAACAAAAAGCCATCAGTAGAATGTGTTTTGGGGCAGGTTGCTGATTACAGATTTGTCTTATCTGCTCCAGCAGGCTGTCTCACACTCTAGCAGCTCTGGAGGAAAAGCCCATTCTCTCTTTGCACATTGGCTCCGTGAACGGGGAGCAGTCCAAGGATCAGAGGCCCATATATAGTCAATAACTCACGTCGTATATGGCACAGTCAAATCACAAAATCAATTCTAAAAGACACAGGGGGGCCGCATGAGGAGGCCCAGATAGTTTGCGCTTTTGTTAGAGAAAACCTTGTCTGTCTTGTCTTCACTACACATTTCTGATTCGGCTCCAGCTCTTTCCAGTTCCCAAACTCCCAGGCCTACGCTTGTCTTCTTCCTCCTTCAGTGAATTTTCTTCATTATTTCATTTTTATGTGCCTTTTGTTCTCTTCTAAGCTGCCCTCTCCTTTCATCTTATCTTTCCATATTCCCCCTGTGCCCCATCTCATTTTTGGTCTTCGCTGACCTATCCAACCCTCCCCCTGTTCCTTCTACAAAGCCAGAACTCCTCTATTTACCGCTCTTTCCTTTACCGTGCGTGGCTTCTGCTTTCATCTTGGATCCCCTCTTCCCCTGTCATGAACCATTGCTACCGTTGCTCCGCCCCCCAACAAATGTCAGCATGAATCATTTGAACGCAGTCCGTATAGCGCCTGTTCGCCTCATGCATGTACACTGTACCAAGGATGCTTATAGTGTGTTCAAGCACAGCACCTCAGGCAAGGCAGTGGAAACATTTTTAAATGCTAATTTCGTGGAGCTGCCGGTGACTCGGGGCGCTAACCCTGCTGCGTATTGATATGTAACTCTCTGTAGTGGGCCTGAGCAGTGCAGATACTTGCATTCAAGGCTGAAAGGTTGAAGTTTAGCTTAATACATAGTGAGATCTGTCAAGATATGGGAACATTAACATTTTTGCACACCTAGAAACATGTGTGCAGCTCAACATACACAAGCTTTTGAGCAGTTTAGGTATTCGGGTTTGATGATTTGTAATGTGAACTTATTTAAAGCTGGCAACGGCCATGATGTAATGGACTTATTCTGTTCGATTACATTTTTGGAATCAGTTAGGTTTCTATCAATTTCAATAGAGAACATGAGAAAAAATAATGTTGCTAAAAGAAAATAAAAAGTTGGTTGATTTTGTGCGCTAACAGGTTGAAGTTGCTGTCTAGTATATAACTTGAGCTTCTTACACAACATAATACATGGTTGTGAAGTGAATCATTCAAAATTTTGGATTTGACCTAATTTTAATGCCTTTTATGAAGGCATTAAGCATTGGCTTCAGGTTTATATAACATCAAAATGTTTGTTATTTCAACTGTGATAGAAAAGTTGCTCAAATTTGACAGATATACATTTTGTAATTTGGGGAGTCAGGAAGTCTGAGGGCGAAAAAATGGTTCAGAAAATGGTCACATTTGGCCCTCGGGTCGCAGTTTGGACATGCCGTCTGTAAACAATGGTGACAAGAATTTTTTTTTTTTAAATCAAGCATTTGGCTCAATTGAATGCACCTGATGGATTCTTAGATTTTGTTTATAATAGAGTTTTTCAAAACTTTCAGAGGTCAGAGCAGGTTTTGCCAGAGGAGTAAAGCTAATAACAACATAGCATGCTAATGCTAACTTCTGGTCTCAGAGATGGAAAGGCTCGATAATTAGATCTAGACGTAGACTCTTTTTCTGAATAAATATAGCTCTGTACTTTGGCAAACATTTAAACGACTGGTACAAACACTTTAAATGTACACATTTACTTGTAACCACGCTTGATCGTGTTACAGCTCTGTAGCAGGCAGAACTATTGTTGTGCATTACAATTCTAAAACGTGCGAGCTACAATGATCTCAACGCTGTTTTCTGTAACAGAGTGTTTCATGTGCACTCAAGTTGGGTGAATAATGAATGCACCCTTCTCTTTCTAACACAAACATCAATGAACCAGCACTGTGTCCCTGCGCTCTCAAAGTACATCCATGCTTCTAATTAATGTTTAAAGCAACATTGACTCCGCTACGTGTTCTGCATGTCATGAAAACTCCTGATGTAAATCTTGCAGCATGTTGTCGGCTACTGGCAAAGTTTACTTGTTAAACCCTTTCTACAACAACCTCTCGCATCTCTTGTGTTTATTCTCTCACAACAGAATATGGTAATCAACCCCGTAGAAGACAACAAACAAGGCGCCGTGTTTAGTTAACGCTTGAAAAATGGAACGCTGCAGTCACTTAAGGTTCATTTGGCACGGCTCGGTTTGGTATTAACTTCCTGTGTCACATGTAGCGTCTTAATTGAGTGTTATGCTAGCCAGCGTGCCGTCGGATGTGTCTACGCGGCGTTGACAGGCTAACACAAATGCCTGTAGAGCCACATACGATGCCAACGCGCTTGCACTGCTCCCTGTCAAGCGCCATTATCGTCATGATCATTTATTAAACAGGGCACAAGGCAGAATGGGTGAGACCGGGGCTGCTCAGGGGAAGAAGGGATTGCTTTCTTAATTAAACGAGAGGAGGAAGAAAAAGACAAGTGCAAAGCGCCACGGGCTGAGGTTCCTTAGAAGAAAAAACATTTCTCTCAGTCACTGCGGTCCCCTGTGCTGCTGTTGTGTCTCTGAGTAAATGGTGATGTGCGACACATTCTTTCACGTAATGTTGGACTTTTGTTGAAATTACAAAGAAAATACTGTTGTGATATATTTATAGATATTGATAGATATTATTATTATCTTGTATTTTGATTTGAGTATTGTAGTGTAGTACATTCAGTGCTTCAGTAGGCTGACCATTCCTAATGCTATCTTGGGTGACCAGACGTCACTATTAACCTAGGACAGTCCCTATTTTGAGCCCTGCGTTTCATGTAGTAAATGTACCCAAATCCACGTTTGTCCCAGTTTTACACAAAACATGTCTCAGTTGTCCTGATTTTTTAAGCACTTACTAACAGTGAAGAAAGGAAAATGTTGCTGTTTTGTCAAAATAAGGAAAACCGTGCTTGAAAATTACCAAAACGTGAGAAAAAATGAACCAATTTGCACTGAAAGAAGTTTCAGAGAATATGTGTGTGTGAATTGACTAAGTGCATAAGAATATACTTATTTACCTGCTATTTTCACCGACTGTTCATTACCCTTTGCAAAAATGTGTTTCCCAGTTTTCAATTTTGAAAATGTGCCTATGCTCCACGTCTGATAGGCTAAAGGCCAAATGTTTGAAGTTCTTTTATAAAATATTTCAAAGGAAGATTACCAATTTTTTTTTACACTAACATATTTTAAACTCAGCTTACTCCTAGCCCTGATCTCCTTTAAAGTACATATTCAGGTGGAAATTAGTCTGCAATGTCTAATAATGTTCCATCCACGTCTCGTTCCTAACAGCTGTGAACAAAGCTTAAAATATGTCACGGTGAACGATGACGTTCGCTTACTTACCTATAGCTGTCAGAAGGCAATAGGTAAGTAAGCGAACCATGTGGACTGAGGTGGAAAGTTTAAAATGTATTTCTGTTTGCTTACATTTTTAAGGAAGCAAAAATCAGATATAGTACAATAGCTAAAATTTAGTATCTAGAGCTATGTCTCAATATACAGCATTTTGTTCTCTAGAATCCAGGAAGTGCACTTGTTATTGTTTTAGCATGTGCTAGCTGCCATTAGCTTTCAACTTGTGCTTGTTTCTGAAAGTTGTGAAAGGTCTTTCTAAGGTCATTGTGATAAAGAGTAATTCAGAAATTCAAGTTACATTATTATGTTAGTTAGAAAAAACTTGACAAGTGTAAAGTTGGATGTGTTTTCAAGCTAAAATTTTCAGTTTGTTTACGTTTCAAGGACAGTAAAATTGGGTACAGAGCTGTTAGGGAATGTCCTAAAGCCATTTGTCTGTTTGATATGATAAAATTCAGCTATGAAGAGTCGGTAGAGCTTAGCTGTTTTGAAAAGGAGGTGTATTCAATACATTTTTCTTTTCCGGTGTGTCTATGGCACATGTGTTTTGTATGAAGGTTAATTTGTCTTTTTATTTCTGAAACTTTTTTTGAACACTGAATTTTTGTCACTGATTTTTTTTACCATTTGAATATTTTTTAAACATCAAATCAGGTGAAAAAATTCAGTGTAAAAAATTACAATGCTTAAAAATTCAATGTATAAAAATACAATGCTTTTAAATTCAGTGTATAAAAATACAATGCTTTTAAATTCAGTGTATAAAAATACAATGCCTAAAAATTCAGTGTATAAAAATACACTGTCCTAATATTGACTGCATTAATATACATTTCTTTAAAATTCAACACGTTCAAATACAGTTGCTGTGTTTTGAAATTCAGTGTAAAAAAATCCAGTGCAAAAAAATTCAGTGTCTGAAAATTCGCTGCTACGTTTGTGTGTAAATCCAGACCAGAGCAATCGAGCCCAGAGCTCTCCAGAGCAGTTTAGTGGCTATTTTAAACCTTTTGAGACAGAATAAAGTACTTTTATTAGCATATTTACATAGTTCAGTTTGCATTGTTCATTTATATTAATTCTTATGAATGTGTAAAATAAAAATAAAAGTCGTTTCTGTTTTGAGTTAATGTGATTAGTCCACTGAGAGCTAATAGTCTTCAGACATTTCTACAGTTCTTCGCTTGGCAGAGTGTTTATGTCCTGTAAACTGTTATTTGGCCCCATGCAGATATCTGTCTGTAAGTATTGTACTGCTAGAAGGTGCTGTCTTTGTCTGTAGAGTCGTTGTAGTAACTTTAAGATGTTCTGTGTGTGGAAATCGCCATGAAATATAAGACGCTAATAGCGCTAGCATGTCTATGAGATTTGCCATGTAGATTAGCATAAAGCTAACGGCAAACTTTCCTGTGCATTTATTACATATTTCAGGCTACTATTCATTGTTTTATCCTGCTCTGCACAGTGTAAGTTCAAATGAATATGTAAACATAATTGTAATATGCATCTGTAGTTTTTAAATGTTATAGTTTTGCAAAAATGTAAACTTCCAAAAGAGCAAGAGGCTTCCCTGGGTGTTTATTGGAGGATCAGTTTGTATCTGTAAAGCTAGTTCCTAAACACTAATGAAGGCAGAAAACTGTTGTTTCATCTCATATGCAAGTAACACAAAGAATTACATGTGTGTGTGAGTGTTGTGGTCGACTATCATTGTTCTATTAGAGGCTAAACTGTAAATATCAACTGGATGTCAGTGAGAGGAGAAGAAGGAGGAGAGGAGGAGAACGCTCCTGGAGTCTGAGAACAGCCAGGCAGCCTCAGCTCAAACAGACTCACAGTGAAAGGACAGATCTGTCTTTGTACAAAGTCTTGTTTATTAAACTTATCAGTCCATTCACTGTATTTTATGTTTCAGCACAGATATTAAGATGATGACTGGACGTGTGTCTTCTGCTGCACCACTGACATTCTGTGGAGCTGTAACAGCACAACAGGTGAGATTAATGTGTGGATTTGATCACTTCATACTTCCACTGTGTCGACCTGTGCAGACTGCAGGCAGCTGGGCCAGCAAATCAGTTTACTTTAGTTTTGTCAATTTGTGCAAAAAACAATAAATTCAGTTAGAACAATTTACAGTATATTAAGCAAACCCTGCGACGAGTTGGCCACTGTCCAGGGTGTTCCCCTGCCTAAGTCACTGGGATAGGCTCCAGTCACCCGCGACCCGGGATTAAGCGGTAGAAAACGAATGAATGAATGAATGAATAAGCAAACCACTGAAAGGGCCTGAGAAGTAGAACATGTCGACACATAAGCAGTATCTTGGTTAAACAAAACATTTGGTACAAAAGGGCAAGCCATTGTTTTAGTTCTGATAGCTGTGTAGTAGTTTAGTCCACAAAACTTCTGAACTTTTGAGTTGTTCTTCCAGGTCTATGTATGCTCTGCTGACAAAGCGGAGGCTGCAAGAAAAAGGAAAATTGTAAACCTTGTCCAGATGACAAATTTGAAGTCTTTTTCTTCTATATATCACTCCTGGATGAATGAGGAATTACACTGACTCGGTGGAAAGAAATATAAACATGTAAGACTTATTTAGTATAAATTGGCATTTGACCCAAATTCTTATAATACTGTACTTTTTAATACAAAGACTATGCTTTTCAACAAATATTGAGACCTTTAAATCTTTTACATCTTAGACATAAACTGACTGACTGTCTGATGATGATGATGCCAGTGCTGTATGTTCTACGCACCAGCCAATGTGTATTTATATTTTATTTACCATATGAACAGGCCTAGACTGAAAACTGTTAACATAATTTTGGACTCTGTTATGTCCAATCAAGAGATAAGTTGGATCATATGTTCTACTCCTCAGGCCCTGTCATGGTTTGCTTAATATACTGTAAATTGTTCTAACTGAATTTATTGGTTTTTGCACAAACTTGACAAAACTAAAGTAAACTGATTTGCTGGCCCAGCTGCTGCAGTCTGCACAGGTCGACACAGTGGAAGTATGAAGTGATCAAATCCACACATTAATCTCACCTGTTGTGCTGTTACAGCTCCACAGAATGTCAGTGGTGCAGCAGAAGACACACGTCCAGTCATCATCTTAATATCTGTGCTGAAACATAAAATACAGTGAATGGACTGATAAGTTTAATAAACAAGACTTTGTACAAAGACAGATCTGTCCTTTCACTGTGAGTCTGTTTGAGCTGAGGCTGCCTGGCTGTTCTCAGACTCCAGGAGCGTTCTCCTCCTCTCCTCCTTCTTCTCCTCTCACTGACATCCAGTTGATATTTACAGTTTAGCCTCTAATAGAACAATGATAGTCGACCACAACACTCACACACACATGTAATTCTTGTGTTACTTGCATATGAGATGGAACAACAGTTTTCTGCCTTCATTAGTGTTTAGGAACTAGCTTTACAGATACAAACTGATCCTCCAATAAACACCCAGGGAAGCCCTTGCTCTTTTGGAAGTTTACATTTTTGCAAAACTATAACATTTAAAAATACAGATGCATATTACAATTATGTTTACATATTCATTTGAACTTACACTGTGCAGAGCAGGATAAAACAATGAATAGTAGCCTGAAATATGTAATAAATGCACAGGAAAGTTTGCCGTTAGCTTTATGCTAATCTACATGGCAAATCTCATAGACATGCTAGCGCTATTAGCGTCTTATATTTCATGGCGATTTCCACACACAGAACATCTTAAAGTTACTACAACGACTCTACAGACAAAGACAGCACCTTCTAGCAGTACAATACTTACAGACAGATATCTGCATGGGGCCAAATAACAGTTTACAGGACATAAACACTCTGCCAAGCGAAGAACTGTAGAAATGTCTGAAGACTATTAGCTCTCAGTGGACTAATCACATTAACTCAAAACAGAAACGACTTTTATTTTTATTTTACACATTCATAAGAATTAATATAAATGAACAATGCAAACTGAACTGTGTAAATATGCTAATAAAAGTACTTTATTCTGTCTCAAAAGGTTTAAAATAGCCACTAAACTGCTCTGGAGAGCTCTGGGCTCGATTGCTCTGGTCTGGATTTACACACAAACGTAGCAGCGAATTTTCAGACACTGAATTTTTTTGCACTGAATTTTTTTACACTGAATTTCAAAACACAGCAACTGTATTTGAACGTGTTGAATTTTAAAGAAATGTATATTAATGCAGTCAATATTAGGACAGTGTATTTTTATACACTGAATTTTTAGGCATTGTATTTTTATACACTGAATTTAAAAGCATTGTATTTTTATACACTGAATTTAAAAGCATTGTATTTTTATACACTGAATTTTTAAGCATTGTAATTTTTTACACTGAATTTTTTCACCTGATTCGATGTTTAAAAAATATTCAAATGGTAAAAAAAATCAGTTACAAAAATTCAGTGTTCAAAAAAAGTTTCAGAAATAAAAAGACAAATTAACCTTCATAGTTTTGATGCTATATTGGATGTTAAGTGTTAAGTCTGAAGTTACAAATATGGTTAAGTTAGGTCAGTGTCTTGGAGTTGGTTAAGATTAGTAATATAATTTTGTTTTCTATTCTTAAATTATAACATGCATTTATGTTCACCTTAGAAATGAACTGGGGCAGCATCGCATGTCATAGACACACGCAAAATAGAAAATGTGATCACACGACTATTTTACTTACATAGTGTGGTATAGATACTGTATATATGCGTGTGAGAACTGGAATGAACCATATATCAGATGCACTATTAATGGCCATGGGGTGAAATGGCCTCTACCAATCAGGAACGGTTTACTATGAATGGGAAATAACCTGCCAGACGCTTTCTCTGTCATGGTTCATCATCAAGAATAACATTTTACACACTCTGGACAAAAAGAACTCTGTGAATCTGTCATACAGTTATTTTAACACAACAATTTATTCATCCAGACCTTGTTTCAAGTCTTTACTGACTGAGGACTGGTTGCATGATTGTTGATTATAAGGGAAGACAGAATCTTGTTTTCGATTTTAAGTCTTGTCAAGCCGTGCATGCTCTTGCGTTTGCCACTTGACCAATGAAATTCAGAGCGTGGTGTTTCCAGGCTCACGTCTCTCTTGTGTCCTCTCTTTCGTTGCTCTGGGACACTTCACCATTGACAGTAAATAAAATCCATTGAATCATGTTTAAATTACACTAGGGATCTGTGAGCCTCCCCTAAGCCACAGCTGAAGACTGTTAAACGCATGAGTGCTTAACACCAACTTAAAATGGAATCACAAAATCAAATCTGAAAAGCATTTAAAAACCAGTTGAAATAATTGAGTCATTATCCAGCCCACAAATAGCGCCTTTAGTCACATAATTAGACTCCAGTGTTGAATAATTTACTTTATTTGCACTGTAAGAACACTATTATAATGGGCCAGCGAGGGCTTGCTCATTACAGCTAAAACCAGTGCACGCAGGTAAACACAATGGGAATTGTTTGAAAGATGAGTAGCCCAAGTGTTTTTGGTTATAAGACATACATACCTGCAATTCGTCACCATCTTAAAAATAACATTGACAATCACTGTCCTCAGGTATTACTCATATCAGTTGTCGAGTTTTTTTTTTTTTTTAAGAGTTCAGTGAATACAAAGTGTTAACTCTTGCCCCACAGTAAAAAGGTCCTTAATTTCCTGTAAAAATATGGTTGCTCCTTGTTGGAAAAGTCTTATACCCTTCAATCTAAAACAAACAATAGGCAAGTAAGCCTACTCTGAGATTAATGTATAGTCATAATTGTGAAACTACATTCAGATTTTCCTTTGATTCCACTTTGGAAACCACAAGAATACATGGCAGAGTGGTTAGCCTAACCCCAGCAAAACTTAGGTTTGACGTACAGACCAGATGCAGGTTTTCTATTCGGAGTTCCTATTCAGCAGTGAACTGTCAGCGGGTTTTCACCTTCACCCTAATTGCAGAGCCATCTCAGCCTTAAGCAACATCCCTCTGCCTAACAAAATAGAGAGAATCACGTCCTCCATTTTCTAGTGTAGCTCAGAGTCCTCAGACTGCATGCGTACTAAACTCTGACTTTACTGTCTGGTTATCTATTGGAGATTCTTAAGGAAATGGGATAACAACTGGACTCAGGTATATTCAACCTTCTGAAATCTGTGTGGTGAATGACCTAATCCTATATTCTGCGCATGGAGCTGTCCAGGGCTGTGACCGTGTGATGGGTCTTGCTGCTTGCAGGTGAGAGGAGTCAATGACTGACTGATACACAAAAGGCAGAGGTCATGGTTGCAGCCTATGACCCCACCCACGTCTGTCTGGGCCAGCTCCGGACAAGATAAAGGAGACTAGCACCCTCCGTAATCAAGAGGGTGAGGCTTTCAACTTTATCATAAACAGCAGCATTCTCGCTCAGTGCAGGCACAAAGAGTCCGCTTCGAGTGGGTCCGCTCACTTCACAGGTGGAGCAGCGACTCCCAGGCGCGGTGCATCCATGGATTCTCACCACTATTTCTCAGGGATGCAGGCTTCAGTTGGCTGTGAAACTATGCACTTTCAACGGGGTGTTGGCCTCAGCAACCAGAGGAGATGCAGCTCAAGTCCTAGAAAACAAGATCACATCTCTTTTAAACAAGAAAGCTATATGTGTACGCGTATCGGGGAAATTCCTTCAGGCTGTCGACAGCTTCGAGAATGTTCAGCAAATGTGTGGAAGCAGCACTAGCTCCGCTGCAAGTCACAGGGATCAGAATCTTTTCTAACATAGATGATTAGCTAATCTGTTCCAACTCATGGGAACACGCAGTGAGGGACACGCTGATAGCGCTCAATCAACTCACTGTTCTAGGGTTCAGGATAATCTATGCAAAGAGAGCTGGTTAGAACCTACACAACATCCGGAGTATCTAGGATTAAGCCCAAACTCCATCTCACATCGAGAGACCCTCACAACAGAGAGACTCTCTCACTCAATGCCTTTCACAGTTTTAAAAGAGCGCAATGATCACATTCAGAGCGTGCCCTTGTCTCACTGGTCTCATGGCGTCAGTCATTTCTATCATTCATTTGGGTCTAATGATGATGAGAGACTTTCAACGCTGGAAGCCCAGTCTGCTTGATCACGGCCAATAAAAAATTAGACCTCAAGTCAAGTTCAGACCTAAAACATATGATTACAAAAAATACATAAACTTTTTTTGTCCTACCTAAACATTCTTAGCACTGAACTGTAACTCTTTCAGTTTACCTTGCTATGTGCACCAAAGACGACGTCCTGCTAAACATGGTCATTTTAGTGAAGAGTATCCATTTGAATTATGAAAAGATTCACTGAGTTAAATTAGCCCAACTGTGAGCTTGTGAACGAGGATCATCTGCCTGTAATTACAATTAGCGGTGACCACATTAGCACCGCGGGCTTAGATCCGGGAAAAAAAGTGTCCCTATTTCCGCTCAATTTGTGTTGGGATAAAAAAGGAAACATGAACAGCAAAAGATAGAAGACTTAATAGAGACCGAGGAGTTGCGTCTCTCATTTAACAACACACTTCCAAACACAGCTGGAGGCGATAACACTCCCAAACGTTATAGCAGAAGTCATTTTGGACCACACATCTTCTCCTTCCCGGCTCCTCACGTACTCTCTAGAGACTTCCACCGCTGCCAATTAAAGGAGCTAGAAAACAGTCTGCCTGCTTGAATCTGCTGATGTCAAAAATGAACCCTTTGTGAGAATAAATATCTGTGCTTATAGGGAGTCACAGACAGTGCTGCCGGTGCTGTCGAAAAAGGTCTTCAAAGGTCGAGTTGAGTCGTGTTGCATTGTGGAGTATGCTAATCAAGTCTGAGTCAAATGAGGAGACGACAGGGAATGCACTGTAAAAAAGAATAGCCAAAGTTTGAAAAGTTAGTATGCATTTATAATAGGGATACCAAACTCCTACACTTGATTTTTGCTTTCTTAAAAATATAAACAAACAGAAATAATTAATTTTAAGCTTCCTACGTTAGTCTACATGTTTTGTTCACTTACCTAATGCATTTTGAGCTTCCGAAATGTTCACTACAACGTGTTTTAAGCTTTGTTCACAGCTGTTGGGAGCAAGATGTGCCAGTATGCTAACGGCAGGTAGCTACAGTACAAAGCCAACAACAACAACAAACTTAGCAGACATTGCGGGTATTCCATTAAAGTGGCTTAACAAGTCTAGGCTTATCCTAAAATCCTGAGCTGAAACTAGCTTCATCTCCAACTTAAGCCTCAAGTCGTTCCATGAAAGAAATAAGCCTGGGTCTGAACAACGCTAATTCAAGCTTGAAGATTAATCTAGGCTGTGAGCGTGCTCCCGCTGAATGTGACGAGGCCAGATCAATGGAGCGAAGACATCACTGAAAATGAGAGAGAAAAGTGTTTTTCCTCATGATCTAACGAAACACGAGAGGAGCCAAAGTGCACATGGACTCTAGTTTGATTTGCAACACAAAATTTTTCAGTTTATACTGGTTTATTCTGATGCGACTGGTTTATTCTATACTGCGGAGATCCAGAGGATTTATCATCGTATTTGTGAGTATAGGCTTATCGTTTTCTAATGTAACGTGTGGTTTTCCACTCCGCATGTGGAACTAGTCCCGCTGCGTAAAGTTGTCACAAAGTTGTCGCGTAACTCTTCACAACCAGAACTGACCAATCAGAGCAGAGGATGTGTGGACGTGGTGTGACAGGGTCAGAGACGAGGGAAGGAGGTGCGATGAAGCGCTTCTGTGCGCTAAAGCAGCAGCACGACTCCACGGCTTGCTCTCACATTTTAGTAATGCTTTCATTGAGTAAGATTTATCCTTGCAAGTCTATGATAAATCCCATGTAGTCTAGATGCACATGCAAGTTAAATGTGGTTCTTTGTGCAGCCAATTTGACGTTTGTTCTTACAAACGCGTCTCTCCACAGCCAGCGGCTCAAAAAAAAAAAAGGAAGAAAAGAAACAGCATTGTTCTTCTTAAAAGTTGTCTGGTGGACTTTCATGGGCAGTGATTTGTCACTATTTTTGGTCATGTGACATTACTGAACCCTAATTGTTGATTTAAAGAAGAAGAACAACACAGGACAATGGATATTTTGCAAGGCAACTTTTTCATATTTTTTTAACACTATTGTTTTTATAACACAAAAAAGGTTTGTGCTTAGTGCAGGCTTGTATGGCTATAAACTGAACTCTTTCATATCCTGAAGGACGGCCTCCTTTTTTATAGAAACGTTATTCTTTATTCGATTTTTTACTTTCAAAAGTTACACTTTAAAAGTATTTAACAGATACATTGTCAAAGTAGAAGTGAAGATTTAAAAGTGTGGTTGCTAGGTCTAACAAAAGATGTTGTCCACAAATGTCCAAGGAGTCTGTCTGTTTACAGTATTTTGTTATACATTTGGTTATCTTCCGTTAGCATATCAACAGAGCTTAACTTGTGTTGGTTTGTAAAGGTTGTGCGAACACTTCAAATCACATAGTAGTGAATAAATCAGACGGTCGAAAAGTGAGCAAAATGTGAACTGATGAAAACCTGTTTACATTTATCAGATGCCAAAGATAAGTCCCAGTTTGATGCACACCATAGCCACACAATGTACTTATTCCAAACTATTTACAGTTACTCTAGAGGTGTCGTCAGATGAGTAGAGATCAGTGATAGAGAGTGGGGCGAAAAAGAAAACCTAAGAAAAGATAAACCAAATGCAAAGAGTGTGGTAATGAGAGGTTCAGAGCACAGAGCGCTGACTGATGGCTGGCATTTGGCTGCTCACTCCCTCCACAGAGCACTAATTGAGCCCTGTGTGTATACTGTGTGTGTGTGTTTGTGTGTTCAACTGCAGGATTACAATAGTTTGCCACTGGTTTATGAAGCACTTTAGTTTGATTTCATAAGATTTAGAGATCAGACAAAGAAATGATAAAATGATTTGGTAAGCAGTACAAAATCAATGTGGCTTAATCGTTTTAGTTTGTGAGGAGAAAGCACATTTTCATAGTTATGCTTTTTCAATACTTTGGCCCTACACTTGACTATTTGTCATCATGTCAGAATAATACGTTGGACAGAGGAGCTTTGATGTTGTTACAGTGCTCAGCTCAGAATTAAATGATGATGATTGTGCCCACAGTAAGAAATCCTGTGTTTGAGTAAATGTCAGTGTTCTGCTTTGAAATAGTCAAATTAAATCAATGTCCCAAAAAACAAAACTGCACCTATTTGTTAAAACACCCACATTTCAGGAGCCAAAGAACCAATCAAGACAAGCTAAACTCAAGTGGACACTGAAGGAGCTGAAGCAGGTGGTCCAGTAGAAAGAAACCCTCCAAGTCAAAGTAGGAGTGTGAGCTACTGAATGAGCTGGACAAAACCACTGAGGAAAAAGAGGGTGTTACAGTTAGAGAAAAACTCTTTAAAGAGAAGAACACAAGGAAAGTAACTGTAGATGTGTGTAGAAGAACATATCTGTTTGGAAAATCAGAAGATGAAAATTAGATGAGAAGCAGATGAGAAGATGAGAGTGCAGTGTGAAGTGATGGACATATAGTACACCCATTATTTCCCAGTACATTAGGAGATACTTAAAGTGATTCTACATGGCAGTGGTTTTTCAGTCATACAGCACAAGGGCTTTGAGTGCAGACGACCTTGGGGAGAAACAGAAAAACATAACAAGGACGAGGTCCTGAACCTTGTTGGGAAAGCACACAGCACCATAATAAACCAAGGAGATGAGCAGGTTTTTGAGGCTATCTGGTTGTGAAGAGCTTGATATGTCAATGAAGGATGATCCGTTGCAGCAAACTGAGACAGTTGAGGAGCTCCAAACAGTGATGGAACAAAGGAACATGAGTATGAGGAGGAGGTGGTTTAAAGGATGGCACAAACTTTTTTTTTTTAAGTAATCTTCATCTCCCATTAACTTGTGGTTGTGCATTATAATAAACATCCAGTTATGACACTGTTTGGAATCCCTTTTTGAATGGCATGTCTTGTTTCCTTCTAAGTACTTGGCTGTTTTATGCATAGATTTTTTATTTGCATTAGTTTTCTTGTTTTGTAATGCTGACTGACTTCTTTTAGTATTTTAGTCCTTGTGTTGACTATAAATTGAAAAAGCCAGAAAGTTTTCTAGGATCTTGATTTTCTACCAGAGTGCCGGGGACAACACAGTCTCAGAAGAAAATGTATATTTACAACAAAGTGCCAAAAACATACGATAAGCACATTTTCACACCGTTTTTACGTCAGTATTACAAAAAGCCAAAACTTAAAAGAATCGTTTTTTGCGGTTGGTTTAACGGGTAAATTTACGTTTCGGCTTTTCGTAACATATTGACGTAAAAATGGTGTTAAAACGTGCTAACTGTAAGTTTTTGACATTTCGAGATTAGGCTGGCCGGGGAACACTAGTGTGCCTATGTGTGTCTTGTAACTATGGACAACATTTGCAAGATTAAATACACATTTTTTTTCACACCAAGCAAACTCATATCAGTTTTGCACCAATACAAGTATCTATTTGGATGAAAATATTTTGCAGTCTCTCATCTAAGTCTATGGATCACGTAGAGCATCCTGAAAAGCACTTCTAAACTCATTGGTGAACAACTAGGAGGTTTACAATGTATTAGTTAAGTCAACACTTTTGACATTAAATAGATCTTTATGCCTTCATTTAGAGATGCATGGTAAAAATGTTGCCTCTGATTTGATAGCTTTTTTTTTGTATGAGGCGTCCTCCAGAATATTTTCAGCCAATATAGTGTGCCATGACTCAAGAAAGGTTGAAAAACACTGCTCTAGGAATCTATTTAATCAAAAAGGGTCATTCCACCAAACAGTGCAGTTTATAAAATCTACTGTCGTTAAAAACCAAAAGAATTGCCAAATCAATGTAACCAATCCAATCCAATAACCATGGATTAATGTATGTGGAATCCCTTGGTTTACTTTAATGTTAGCTAGGTAACAGTTGTGGAATTACCTCAAACGAATTAGCCAAACTTTAAATCTTAAAAATATAGAAGTGTTGTCCACCACCAAGTCCGTTTTCAATAAATCCTTTTTTAAATCATCACAAGCCGAAATATTATGTTGTACCTTAAATCTTTGTTTTTCTTTTACAGATGTTTGAAAGCATGTACAGTACAGTTCTTTACATAACAGTGTTTGTAGTAAGATACAGCGACGAACTTGCTCAACTGACATTACAAAACACTATGTAGCATGTCTTACCCTGCTGGAACGACATAACAGAGCTGCCACTGTGTAAGATAAGTCTCAGATCTGCCTCGTCGAACCATAGGCTTATTTCAAAGACTTTGAGCTGCCCTCCATCTGCTGTCTTCTTCTTTTTCATCTGCTCATATGTGGAGTAAAGCCAAGAGCTGCGAGATCCCCCAAAACTGCTTTGTTTTAACCGTGAGAGGTCTACATCGCAGCACCGATCTATTAGCAACAAATATGGCAAAACTGCACAGCAATAGCTTTCTTTCAAGGTTTAGCTTCAAGGCCTTTCCGTCCTAAAACAAAATAATTGCATCAGTTAGCAAATTACTTTCAGAAACATGGGAAAAAAGTGCGATGGTAAGGAAAAGACATGAGGAGGCATGCAAATACAGATGAAGGATATAAAGAGGGACAGAAGGACAGGAGCTTTTACGAGGCTTGTAATATGACAAAGTGCTGTGGAGGAGAAAGATGGAAACCAAGTGATAAGAAGGGACAGGTACAGCTTTGTGCGTATCCCGCGACCAAAAGGATAAGCATTTCAGTCATGCTATGCTAGGAGATCCTAAAAACATTCTGGTAAAAGATAGTGAGTTGGATTTTTTCAGTTGTACACACAAAACAGAAGAACATGAGGAATATGAAGGTAAGGATTGGGCTGTATCTGGCACACATTTGTAGATGTTTTTTTGTTCGGTTTTGCCAAATTACCTCAACGTAAATACATTATAAATGGAGAATGCTAAGTTTTCGAATTGCACTTTTGACATTAACAACAAGCAGGTAGGCGAACTGAGTAGCTCAGTGGATTCAATTACAACAGGTGTGTGTGGGTGTTGTAACTTCTAGTGTTGTGAATGTAAAACTGATAAGCTGCCTTCTTAAAAAAATGTTTGTGGTGTTCTGTGTGCACGAAGCTACCATGTTATTGAGAGGCTACAGTGTTCAGCACATCTTAGTAACACAAATGATCCTTTAGATCATGAACTATAATAAAAGAGTCAAGTCCTAACCTGTTAAGAACACAATCATGTTGTGTCCGGTCAAAGGTTTAAAATTTCCTCAAAGCTTCTGTGCTGTTTGTGTGAGTGTGTTTGTGTGCAAACAGTAACAAGGCACGCAAAGACTTCACTGTAAATGATGAAGTGTTTGTATAACTGCAGCAGTGCATGAAACCCCTATTTTATTAGGCTGATTGGGTCAGATTGTATTTTAACTTGTGTTAAGCAGAGCTGAACTAAAAAAAACTGACCCATGCATCACTTTAATGTAAAATACCTGATTCATAGTGATCCAGGACTATTGTCATTGTCATGCTGAGTAAGGAGAATTTATGTTGAGTGTGTTTACAATGTAAACACACTAGTCCATTATTCATGTTGTTCTACCAACAAGACACACCACTGGAACAGATAAGACAAATCATCTTCTATTGTCCCATTAGGACAGTTCTACATACTGTATAAACATTCAATCATGCATGCACCATGCAGGCATTCAGCCATGTATAATAACAGAGGCATGTGCACAAGAATGATAAATTTGTTTTCATTTTATTAACTAAAATAAATAAATGTCAGTGTCTTTGTAGGCAGCTTGTGTCAGTGCTCTGGGGCTCATCTCCAAAACCTCGAAGTCTTAAGTCAAGTGAACTGGGTCTTGTGAAACCCATTCAAGAAACATACAAACGCCACACAGACAGGCCTGGGTCCAACATATTCTCATAGAAATACATGTACATACCACGCCAAGTAAATAATGTGTCATGGCATATATATATTCCTTTTCTGATGAGTCTGTGACTTGGCATTGAATAGACATGCTATTAAAAGCATTGAAATGACACGACATTTTATTGGCATCTTATAGACACGTGATTTAAACAGGCCACGTGTTCTTCTGGAGCTAACAGCTTTAGTTCTGAAGCTACAAAAGTGTGACTTGTTCTTATAATCCACCATAGAAATGAACTAGGGAAAGCATCCATCTCATGGATATGGGGAAATTGTAACATTTGCAACCTTTTATATAAAATTTAAAGGTTTAAAGTTAATAATATCATTTTATTAACCTAGAAATGAGTAAGCATGTCGACCCTCATTGACTCAAAAATGGGTGAAATGCAGATGAAAATCCTGAGGGACAATTACCTTATTCTAAAGCAGGGCTCTCAAACTCAAATGAAGGTGGGGCTGAAATTACCGAAGTCAGAGTTGGTGTAGGCCACGTTTTAATAATAATAATGCTAGATTATGTTATTACTCTATATAAAGAATGTTATGAGACCACAGTTATTGTTTTATATTCATTTTTTGTTGCTGCTTGAATTGAGCTTGAAAAACAATCATCTAATCAGTGAAGAGAAATTAAGCGATGACGTCAAATTCAAGCGTCTGTTTGATCGTGTCTGATTTTTATGTCGTGATGGTGCCGCTCTAGCCTGATGTATCTGCCAGTTTTATTTCACTCTGTGGAAACAGCCACGGTCTCTAACGTCCATGTTTATGCTGTACAGTGGTCCATCGCTCTATCGCGGTTCACTTTTCGCGGCTTTACGGATTTTTTTTGTGCAATTTTGCTTTTTTTTTTTACAGTGCGCGGTCCTATAGACGTGTGATGTAAGTGTGCTTTTCTCTCAAATGCACTGTTTGGGGACCGTATGACATCGCAGCATTCACAGGCAACAGCACAGAAGCTCTTTTAGAAAACTTGAGACAGTTTGGATCATGCAGGGGAAGCTGACCTGACGCCCGGACGTTTCTCCAGGTGAGGATTTGACTCTTTGAGCTCGTAGTTACGATGATAAGTTTGTTCACGCTGGAACGTCATTTGTGTAGTTCAGAGATGTGTCTGAGGAGCGTGTTGTGACTTCGCCAGAGTCCGGATGTGTTTCATGGCTGTCAGCTCTGGAGCCCGTGTGATCCGTGGGTTGCGGTGAATCATGTGTTCAGCGCATTATTACATGTACAAAAGACACTAAACACCATAACCAGGCAGGTTATCAACTGAAATTACTGGTAAAAAATGAAGATCACTAGGCTACTTCGCGGGTTTCGCCTTTCACAGGTTATTTTTTGGAACCTAACCCCCGCGATAAACGAGGGACCACTGTATTTCCCGAACTACAACTGTTGTGTTGGTTGCAGTACATACGTAACGTTCGGTAACAAAACGGCAGTGATAGTTTTTTTGGCTGATACATCAGGCTAGTATTCTTGTGCATTTTAGAGACTCTGTGGATGTTAAGGTTACGCTCAAAACAACACTCTTAAGAACATAAATTGATATGTGCATTTTAGCTGCAGGCCACTATCGATACTGATCAGAAATCATCTTGACGGCCTCATCTCAAAGGCCGCGAGTTTCACACCAAAACTTCCTCTCTCTCACTCTCATTTACTCTACTGTTCTAGACTGAAAGGAATTTAGAAAGAAATACTACATACCACCATTTTTCACCTGAACCCTAGTACTTGTAAAATACCACCTCGCTATAAAATGTAAAATCGAATTAAAGAAAAGTATGCCACACAATTATTCTAAGCTGTTTACTTGCCACAACACAATTAATAGCATTTAGCGGGGGGTTCGTGCTCACTTCCTGCGAGGCGACTCCTATAGGGAAGCCAGCAGTGTGTACGGATGAGAAATGGCAGCGTAGAGGAAGCTGTTTGGAACACTAATCAATACAACTACAGCACACATATACATACACAAAGTACGGCTGCAGCTGAAATCTTATATTCTCATCCTACATATACACGCAAGATTATTTTTATAGTGTTAAAAGCAGATCACGAACCGACTTATATATTCATGAGCACCTGTTTGCCAAAACCTGTGTCAGATGTGAGGGAGTAGAACGGGAAATAAGATGAAAATAGACAGAGAATGTTATGTGTGATACATTTTTATTAGGATATTACAAGCAACGGCCTTGCACTATGCTCTAAACAAACAAAAAAACTTAAAAGTAAAAAAAATAATAAGTAAAAAAATTACTTAATTAACATAATTCAACCTGGACGAACCCAAATGAACAAATGATGCAATTAATGGAAATGATTTATTTATGTTTATTTGGCGTTTAGGCCCAGGCAAGAACACAATAATTATGTAATGAATTATGAGCTGTTACTGAATAGGACTGAGGTTTTCTCAAGAAGAAAATACACTAGTGGTGGTGAAGGTTGAAAAGGGCTACAGCTAAAAAGGAGATAAGTGGTGGTGACTGGTGGAAGTTGGTTGCACTAGCTCAAACCAAAACATTTAAGGAGAGATCCACTCCTATGGATGGACAGGCTAGAGAAATACACTAAAAGAAACGCAACATTTTAATTTTCGAAAATTCCTTAGAAAACAAGTGCATTTGGAAAAATGGGTTACATCATGATTTCAGTCCATAGTAAGCTGAAGACAGGTGAACAGATTTCTTGGTTTGGCTTGACTGATTGTGAGAACAATAAAGAGTGCATTACAGGGTCGTTTATTCACACAAACTTATGTTTGAAACTCAGAGTTGACTTTGACCGCTGGTTAACTGTGCCCAAGTCTTCTCTATAAAAGGCACCAGAATGAAGCCAAAAGCACACTTCTTCACGATGCCACGAGTGTCGCAACCAGAGAGGGATCGAGCTATTGGCAGCTCCAAGCTGGACGGTGTTGTATTGTGTCTCCAGGGTGTTTGGAGTCCACCGCTCTACCATTAGTCGTCTTGTGGAGCGATACAGGCCACTGGTTCCTCTAACCACCGCCCTCGTACTGGTGGCTCCCGTGTAACGACCGCTGCACAAGACCAACCGCCCCGCACATCTCCGCAACAGGTTCAGCCGCCACCAGGTCCACAGCCGAGACCATTGGGACACACCACAGGCCAGTGTTGGCCAGAACCATCCGTAATTGCCTCTACGCTGACGGTATTTTAATGTATCGGCCATTTGTTGGATCAGTGCTTACCCCCCAACATCGCAGAGCTCGGGTCGAATGATGCACTCGAATGGTGGACTTTGCAGAGGTGGTCCCAATGGTCCCCATTGAAAATGTCTGGGATCTGCTCAGTGTGCGTGTCCACCGAAGTGAACATCCTCCTGAAACTCAGCAGCAGCTGAGGGCGGCACTGGTGGAAGAATGGATCAACTCAGACACCACTGCCGATCCATGAGGCGATGAATAACCCTGTCCAGGATGCCAACATGACCATGAACCATTGACAGTATGGTGAAACTCCTGTCACTTTTGGTTTGGGTTTTGCTCTATTGTTTGGTTGGACTTGAAAATGTGTAAACGCCACAAGAGTTGGCCTAAGGATTAGAAATGGATGTAGGGTTCATATGAAACAGGCGGATCTCAAAAAGAAAATTATTCTTCCCCTCCAAAACTCCGAAAACTGAGTGTTGCGCTTCTTTTTTCCTAGAGTATAGAAAAAAGCATGCCAACCAACACATAAACAAAGGTAAAATCTGTCAACAAACCAAGAGACCTAATAACAGAGTCCTGTCATTATTTTGCATTGCTTTAAAAGTCTCAGTCAAAGAGAGGCAAGTCCAAGTCGAGTTCAAAATATTTTTTAGTGATGTGATGTTCGTGAACAATTTGATCCTGCACTGAGAATCGAGTCACAGTGGTGAACAATTCATTCTCTCTTTGGGGAGGGAACAAATTCAAAATAAGGGATAGAAAAGAGGAAGTTTTCACACAGATGTGCGTGTACTCTGAACACAAAGCCCTCATGTCCTCAGCGTGCCATATTAGTTACACAAGTGTGCACTGCGATAAACAAGTGTGTGCCAGTGTCCTGATTGTCTTTTGACTCACAGGTCAGGACCACAGATTTTATAGAGCTGCGGGTGGGTTACGACCGTGGTTTCACGTGCCCGCTGTTCTTTTATGTTTAGATACACCAAGTTCATGTCCTTATTATGCTCAGTTCTCTGCAAGATCTTTTTCATCTTTTTAAACCTTCAAAATCAAGGAACAAGTCTCTGCAGTCATTCATGTCTCTCTGGTTTGTCTCTGTCCTCCTCGTCTTTGCTAAACTTGTGTGTGAGAGGAGGGAGAGAGGGAGAAAAACGCAAAATCATATTTTACTAAAATATAGGCTATGTAATCTAAATTATTTGTTCAAATGAAATTGTTTTCTAATGTATTTCAATGGGCACTTTTAATAAATACAGAGTGGATTGTGGTGGGTTAATAATAGAGGAAAAACATTTTTTGAACGACTCTTTGAGAGGAAAATTGATGATGATTCAAATCCTTTCTAAGAGTCAAAAGTCCCATCACTAATGCTTTTAGTTTCAAGTCATTGTGCCAAATAATTGAACACAACTGAAGAGTTCATTTGCAAAAAGAAAAAATGCCATTTTAAAAAGTCATCAAGAGCTTGTAATTTACTCTACAACAGGAGCCATTCTGCCCGTCTAAAGTCTTGATCTTCCAAATATTGTAAATATACAGTACATATTTGCAGAGTTTCCGTTAGACCTGTTTTGGTTCCGTTTTGGTAGTTCTGCTTTAGACCTGACCTGACTTTGGACTAACAATGGTAACATTTGGTTCAAACTTGTCCAGTTCTAATCTAGTTCTCATTTAATACTGGTTCAGTGCTGCTTTGATTTGTAGAATTTAAAAATTAGGGCCAATTCTGTCCCATGTTGTGCAACTTGGGCCAAAAACTCTGCCCTTCTAAAAAATGTGGCCCTTTGGAAAAATAAGTTGAAGAAGCCCTTCTCTATGGTTATTCAACATTATTAGCATTGATGATATCAGTTGAAGATAAAAACAAAAAGAAACATAATTTGGATCACTTTGAACTCTTCAAAAGTAATTTTTTTTCTATTTATGAACTTTTACGACTTGTATAAGTCTTGCTGGACATTAATGAAGAAGCGACAATAACATTCACTAATTTGTTCTCCAAGTCAAGTCCTGAGGCAATATACTGTATTTTAACAAGTCAAGTCTCAAAACAGAAATTCAACAAAACAAAAACAAAACAAAAAAACTACTTACATGGCTTCTCTTGATTGCAGCTTTTGAACAGAGAACATGCAATGATTCACCAGTTCTCTATCAGATAAACTGAAGAAGCAAAAGTCTTCACGTTTTGTCTTTTTGCTACAGTTAGTAACATTCCATAAAATACTAATCAACAAGTCATCAAACCACAAAACAAAAACCAAAGTCTGCAAACAGAGCTGCTAACCAACAAATGTGTTTTCTTTGGCAATTTCTCATGTGATTAGACTTTCAGCAAACAAAAGTAAATCCACATTGTCACCAACCAAACTGAACAATGCCCAAAAGCGTGAATCTTCGACGAGAGTAAACACATTCTGAAGTATTCCAAACACTTGCTCTGAGTAGCTCTACCCACACATCAGAATTCCACCAGTGCTCAACAGTAATCATTTCAAAATCCTTTTTCTCAGCAGGAGCTCGTTTATCACAAGAGCAAGGCAAGCTTTGTTAGATACTGTAGTCTTGATTTTTTTTTTTTCATCTCTGTTCTGTGGAAATGACAAATCTTACTTATCTTGTCTGGTAGTGCTGCACTCTGTTGACACGATAGATTTGGTTGTTGTAGCCTTTTGTAAAAAAAATTAAATTACATTTAAAAAAAGCCATAACCTAACCTTCTGGTCATTCGTCTTCTGCTCAATCTTGGGAGAATATTTTTAGTAATTCTATTCATATCAGAAATAACATTTTGCTGTCACAACTTTATTATCTTGTTTTAAAATACTCAAGCACAAGCCTCTACAAACATCATGTCTGTGGAGTCAGTGCCTGTCTGTTATGTCACTTGACATATATATTGTTACTGGGCCCATGTCTCCCTGAAAATATGGAGGGGCAAATCTGTTTTTGTACATAGCCAAAACTTCTTTAGTGAACAGAAACTTTTAGTCAGCCTCCCAGGTCTATTCAATGCTTAAAGTCAGGCTAAACACACAGACTTACTCCACCCACAACTGCACTCCAAACAAGTTGTTAGTTGCACTTCAAGATTCTTTTTTCATACCTTTGCAGACATGTATGAAACTTTTTCTTTCCATGAGGACATTGAGAGAGTGGACTCATACAAGTACCTGGATGTGTTCATCTGAACAATAAACTGGACCGGACTCACAACACCGATGCACTGTACAGGAAGGGCCAGAGCAGACACCTTCTGAGAAGACTCAGGTCTTTTGGAGTGAGGGGGCCACTCCTGAGGGCCTTTTATGACCATGTGGCGGCATCAGCCATCCTGTACGGTGTGGTCTGCTGGAGCAGCAGCATCATAGAGAGGGAGAGGAAGAAGCTGGACAAGGTCATCAAGAAGTCCAGCTCCGTCCTGGGCTGTCCTCTGGACTCAGTGCGGGAGGTGGGGGACAGGAGGGTCCTGACTAGATTCACATCTATGCTGGACCATGAGTCTCACCCCCTGTAGGACGCCCTGTCTGCTCTGGAGAACAGCTTCAGTGATAGACTGATTCACCCTCGCTGTGTGAAGGAACGGTTCCGCAGGTCCTTCATTCCTGCTGCTGTCAGACTGTACAATGAACACTGTTAACTCTGGACATGATTACTTTAATCTTGTGCAATACTGTGTTACCATGGAAACATCTCTGATACAACTCACTCATGTCACTTTATCTGATATTATTTATTACCTACTTACACCTTCTTAAATGCTGCTCTGTACATAAACATAGTCATACTTTTTACCTCATATTTATTACTGGTTACTTATTTGGTCCATCTGCTGCAGTTGTACATAAACATAGTCAGATATTGTACATAATCCTAAATACTGATTCCACTTTATCTATTTATCCTGTCATATCCTGCACTGTGCCATAGCAAACATTTATTGTAAATAAAAAAAATGTTTTAAACTATTTTAACTATTGTAACTTTATATATACTTTAAGTCTACTTTAAACTACCTTGTTTGATTGCATGTTTCCTATTCTCCTTGCTGTTCTTAAAATGTGCGTTGCAACACTGGAATTTCCCCATTGTGGGACAAATAAAGGATATCTTATCTTATCCCGTGAGTATTTTCTAAAAGTGAAAATAAGAAAAAGGAAACACTGACGCAACAGTCGAACCTGTGACCCTTTCATCCCAGCACCACCAGTTTATCCATGAGCCAAATGACTCATGATGTCAGTCCACAGCAGGTGACCACTTTCCAACTCTCTACAGCAGAGGTGTCAGAAGGAGGAGTTATTAAATCCCACCTCGGCGGCTCAACTGTAGCATCAATTCAATGTAACGTCGACTTGTACATAAAAAGCACTGACAGCATTTGACCATCGCAGCAGCACAGTTGCAGTGTTTGTCCACATAACAAAATGAGTGAGTTTGCACAAAAAAGTCTTAAAAACACTGGGAAATAGTAGATCATTCAATTTAGCTGTTACGTGTCCTTCTTCTGATAAAGTTAAAAAAGAAAAGTTGGAACCCTCTTATTAAAATCAACCAGAATCAGTTTTTGCTTGCAAAAGAGGAAATACCTCCAAAATTTCCAAACTCATACTTGTTTATGGGCTTCACCTAAACATTTTTAAACTATTTGAGGTCCCTAAAGATTTTTGATTTTTTTTTTTCATAGCCTCAGCTTAAGAGTTGTCAAAACCCAAAATATACCCCACATTATTCTGGCCCAGTTTACTGACATCAACTACACTACTGTTTACTTTTATAATTGATTTTTTCTTCTTCTGATATTCTCCAGGCCGTTTAGTTATAACTAGAGTCACTCAGACGCCAAAGACCAAAACCACAAATCCTAGCTTCATAAAGAGTGCAGTCCTGTGACTGTCTGATCTCCAAGGGTTCAGAAACAGGTTCAAATGTCATTTTAGACAACTTTAGTTATTGTTTTTTAACAAAAATGGGCCTCCATAATATCTTTATGGCAGTATGAAAGTAGAACAAGTCATGATAAAATTTAAATTATGATTTCAGCATTACAGTCCCCTTTAGTTTCCAACAAATACATTTCACCACCAAAAATAACAAGGAAATTAGTCAAATAAGCAATAAAGAAGAAGAAAAAAACTGACACACTGTAAATGTCATTAAGCACCTACAACAATGCTAGTAAACGGCACAGTTTCCAGCCTATGTGCACATGTCACACTCAGCTGCCACAAAAGCTTTGATACACCCCCACCATCTCTTTCCAATCCCATCATTTTTTTCAGAGGCCAATTCTCCCCAGGCGCCTCCACATCACAGGGAAACATCTCCGCTCCCCTGCCTCTCCTTTCTCCATATGACACCGACACATGTGCGCGCAGACACACAGGCGGCCATGATTCGGGTTAAGCCGGCGGGTTACCGAGGGCTTGAATGGAAGATGGTCAGATAACTCTATTGTGTGTTATGTATGTCCGTGTCCGTGAAAGATGGAGAGAGAGAGATGAAGGAATATGAATGAAAAGAAAGGCTGCATTGACAAAAGCTGACAATACAAGGAGAGTGTGGCAGAAGATGTTTGATTGCAGGATTGTACAGGCTTGGTATTACAATGTGTTTAAGGTGAGAGTCCGCTGAATACTGACTAAGCATATCTGTCTACCTCGTGTCCAGCTTTCACAAACCCTTTGGAGCAGGTATGTGCAGTTTTCAGTTGGAAATGTAAAATGGGATTGACTAAAACCTTATAAACAAGTTTTTTGTTTGTAGAGGGATTTTCGGTCGACGTCACTTTCCGCCCTACTGCACATGCGTTATGCAGAAAGAGCTTCTCTCCTTCTGCTTAGCTGGGGAAACATCTTTGAATTAAAAACATCGAAACAGGATGAGAGCAGCCGTTTCCATCAGGTATGAACTAGTCTGACAGACATCTGTCTCCTGAAGCTTGGTACAGTGTTTTTCACCTGAATGTAACTTTTAATGTCGTAGGATCGAATTTCATTCACAGATGTTGATTTAGCAGCATAACTTTTGTTTTCACACAATGATAAACTCTTGTAGTCAGCTGACAACGGAGCTTTTTCGACTTGTGTCTATGAGCGGAGGCTCTTTCTACAGACGGGGTGCATTGTCCATGTTGATAAACAAAAAATCTGTTTGTCTGTTTTTTTGGTGCAATTGATGCAGTTGTCAAATGTATTCACAAAATAAATACCTTTATTAAACCCTGTCGAGAGGAGCCTATTGTACATGTTGGTTGGTGATGTTCAGTGGGGCCTGAGGCTTCTGTTAGGCTCCCTCGCATATCTTACCACCACTGAGTGTGAGGCATCTTTGAGTATCTTGAAAACGCTACATAAATCCAAAACATTATGTTTTTAGTGGTGGAAACTACCAACTTGGTTCAAGTAGCACTGAGGCTGAACGCTGTCGGGGAACACTGGAGTGTCAAAATGAAAAATGTAGGCTTAACATTAAAAAAAATCTATACTCATCACAAATGCACAAATCAAATTTTCGTGTATTTTTTTTTCAAAAGCCAAATAGTCTGTGATTTTGAAAAAAATCAATGCTGCCATGTTTGTTTGTTTTTTGCTTTGCGTTGGCGCTTTTGCTCAAACCGCAAAGATGTCCTGTGATTGGTCTGCTGCTGCAATGTGATTGGTCCAGACTCACAGCTAACATCGGGTGGTAATTAAAGAAACCAGAGCACATAGGGAAACCTACTCAAGGCAAATGTGCAGAGAGCATCCTACAGGAAAAGTCCATGCTACCTGAGAGTCTAACTAAGGACCTTCTTTCTGTAAGAGCGTTGCAATACTCTTTTATTGGGGGATGGCACTTGGTCAAATATGACCAAAATACAATTCAGATCTCACAAAAATGTAATAATGATTGTGAAATTAGTACAAATCAAGTCAAAGTAGAGTTCAGTAGCCTTGGTTGTAAAGATGCTTGGTGCTGCTAAGCTAAGAGTGGGAAATGGACAGTGCAGAAGGCAGAGGTTTGTGACCATTACATTAGCCTGAGCGCTAGTCTCCCTCCAGCTCTATTAGCATATCATTAGAAAACATCTGAACCCACAGATGTTGGCCTCTTAGCCTGGCAGGCTCGCTGTGCAGCCAGTACACTCACACTGCACACAGCCTCTCAAGCTCCACTCCCAGATGTTCAGTGTTGGCCTGTGGCACAAACACACAATGCACTAAATGTTTAGCATTGAAATATGGATCTGCTGACCTAAAAAGTGAAGTGTGTTCTTCGTATGTTCTTTTAGTTGTTTCAAAGCCCTTAAGAATCACAGTGGAGGAGAGACCCACTCCCATAGATGAGCAGACTATAGATGTAACTAAGACTAATGCAGACTTAAATGAAAATATAGAGTTTAACTCTGTAAAGCCAGAGTCCATTAGCTGAGGGAAATGACACGACTCGCAGGACCACGACTCGTCCAGCAAGAAAGTGTGTACATTCTGTTCACAAAGAAATGTAGTTGATAATTGATGATGAACAGATGATTGATAAGCTAAAATCAATAAACTATTATAACATATTATTTACAACAAACTCAGTCACAGTCTTATTTTAGCCGCAAACCAACGAGACAGAAGAACAAGTTGGTAAAAACATATTGACTTTGTCTGGAGAATTCAGACTGATGTCTGACATGTCGGCTAATAGATTTGTGAAACCTAGTTATTCCATACACTTGGTAAACTCATTGTCTAATCATTTGATTAAATCAAACGATTAGCAATAAAAGTGACAGAATGAATCTACTAGGCATGGAACGATATTAAAATTTGCACTCACGATTATTGTGACCAAAATAATCGCGATTAACGATATTATCACGATAATTTACTAAACGTAAAAGTGTACAGATTCAAAATCACTGAAATATTTATTGGTGCACAATATGTATGTGTTTGAACAACTAGGTATTGTATTTTGGTCTAAGTACAATCAATAATGATTCAAATTAAACAAATGTTTACAATTTTGAGCAAAAATCTACTAACTTTGTCTCAGAGTCATTAATTAACTTTAACACATGAACCTTTTCTTTGTTCTTCTTACTGGGTTCACAGTAGTCAGATTTTAGATGCTCTTATGAAGCCACAGGCACGCGCCTGCTGCTTTAATTGCGATTAATTGCGATTACGATAATGAAAAACGCCATAATATCGTATAATATCGTATATCATCCCATCCCTAGAATCTACCAAGCGTAATATGCAAAAATTATGGAATACAATGTCTTAAAAACTTACGCCGACTGGAAATCCCTTGACTAGTTATTCCATGTTCTCATTAGCGTCTTTTTTCCCCCAATGGAACCTGGTGCATGGATATGTGTTAAACTCCGATTACTTCGAGTTCTTCACATGACTTGTGAACATACCTTTCCCAAAACCTTAAACTTAGCATAATGAACTTTACCCAAGCCTAACATTTTCTAGTCACTAATTCAAAATGATGTGTGGCATAACTTGGATGAATGGATGGATGGTCGGTTAAAAGTCTCAAAAAAATACTATGTACTATGTTAGCATCTGTGTGGGAACCTGTTTGTCCAAGTTTCCTGTGGGTCCAAATAAAATAACCTTGAATCTTGAGCCTTGTTTGAGGTAAATGCACCTGGAGCAGAAGCAAGCCCTATTTGCACTCAGATATACGTACGTGTGTATAGTCTGTTATGCAGTTATGCTATTAGAGCTGTTTGCGTCCATCTGCCAGCCTGTGGGGACCGGCCTGTCTCTGATCTGTCACACACACACTGCAGTTAGTCGGGCCTGCCAGGATCCAGCCACAGCATTTAGACAAGGTGTGTGAAGATCCAGGACTACTCCGCAAGAGGGTCATCATTATCCGACAGCCGCCCGGGGACAACATTTAATAGTTTGGGCAAGTAGCCAAGTCAGGCAACTAGCTTAGCATTTGCCTGCAGCTCACTCCCCACCAGGATTACGAAAGAACAGCCAGGACATCTCCAAACAAGTGCAGATGCAAGAGCAGATTGTGTGGTGTCCCGCAGTGCAAAGTGGGAATTTTTAAGAAGGATTTCAAACATGACATTTGGGCAAATATTGTCAAGGACTGCTGGGTTATTTCATTACTTTCTCTGTGCTATAACAAACACCACACACAATGCTACTTTCTCTACTGCAATGTCTTTGTCGATAACACACAATGGCAGTAAAAGAGCAAGCTTTTAAATTGATGTTTCTATTGCATTTAGGCTGGACAAAAACCCCAACGTGCTTGTAGAAAACACCATTCAATTCCAATAACATATATTTTTATGCTGAAGTTGTATTTTCTCTCTATTAAGACACTTTCTTTTCAAAATGAACTTTTTCTCCAGCAAAGATGAATACAAACCTAACCTTTTTGTTGCTGCTCTGTTGTCTTTTGGCCTCCAAGAAAATCTCTGTGTATCATCACTGCTACAAAAGTTAGTCTAGATTTTTCTAAGCTATTAAAACTGATCAGAGATGGAGAACTGGAGTAGTGCCTGGAATGACTATTTTGACTCTTGGCACTTTTAACAGTGACTCTTTTTTTAACACGGATGTGGAAAGTGTCTTATAATATGGATGCTTTGAGTGAGAATGACTGAACTATAGCTAAAGTGATTAGTGACTAGGTGGCACGGTGGGAGAGCGGATAGCGATCTTGCAGAGCAAGAAGGTTGTGGGTTCTACTCCCCCACGGGCCTAGGCCTTTCTGTGTGAAGTCACTCCGGTTATCCCCACAAACCAAAAACATGCATGTTACGGTAATATCCTCAAGCTACGATAGTTCTGACTGAGCCTATAGCAAGAGGACGCAGAGGACACATTTTCCTATGAGGACAATAAAGTGTACCTTAACCCCCTAAACTCCACCCAAAACCATCATTCAAATAAAGGTGGGCAGTGCTAATAGAGTAATAAATGGGATCAAAAGAGGGACTGAGAGTATGGAGGAGCAGTGGATTTTGGACCGAACCAAACATTCTAAACTCTGGACCAGAGGTTGTGTGAAAACACTTAGAGTCAAAGTGAGAGTGTCCAATAGAGGGATTATTGGTCGACATCAGTTTGTGCACTACTAATGTCACCGGCAGAAAGATATGCTGTGTATAGTTGGCTGGGGAAACTTAAAAGTAACTAAACTGGACGAGAGCTAGCTGTTTCAATCAGGTATGAAACGGTATGACGAATGTCTGGCTACTGAAACTTTTTCTCTGCATTTTTTCACTCACCTGAATGTAATGTGTATGAGTCGAAAAAGATGACTTTCATTCACAAATGTTGATTTAGCAGCATAACTTTTGTTTTCATAGTGATGCTGAGAACAGCTCTGGCTAGTGTTGCAGCTACAGCTTGTGTCAATCCTCCGCGGTTCTTTCTGATATCCAGCTGTGCATACACCCCCTGTGTGGCTAAACAAATTTGTTTTTTTTTTGCAATACAATAGGTGTGCAGTTAGCTGGTTAATGCTGGTAAACTTTACTGTAATGGAGAACTCTTAGCACTATAACCTTAACAGTTCAACACCCTTATGGGAGAAATACATTATTGCAAACAGCTTTTTTCCTTGTTAAGAAGGTTAAAGCCATGTACAGCATCTTTAATGTTGCTACAATTCCAGTCACCCATGTGCTTCTTAGGCTGTAATTGTGTATCTATAACATAATACTTCCATATAAGCTTAAAAAAGAAATTAGCCTGTGGTCACCACGATCACAACAATTGCACGGACCTGTTATAAATGAACTGTTCACCAGCGCCCATTGACTCGCATTGATCCACACCTTACTTAGAGTAATGTGACAAGTCCCTCAGCCTCAGCATGTAGCGCCATCAATTGATTTGTATCAGCTAATGCTCCTTCTTTGTCTGTTCCCAATAAGATAAGAGATTGCTGGAAGGGATGGATAGGTACAAAAGACCCTATTTGACATCATTTTTGCTTGAGCGCTGCTGCCGAGTTGAAAGAATGAATAGCTTGGGGGAATGAGATGAAAGGATAGATAGGTATTATTCAAATGTAAGGCAATAAGAGTTAGAGGGAGGTGGGACCCGGTTAAAAGGGTTAGTCAGAGGGCATGCGGCGGAGGTGTACGGGCCGCGGGAGTGATGTGTCGTGGATTGATGACTCATCGCAAAGAAAACGAAGAAGAAAAGCGTAGATAGATGCAATAAGGAACGCTGAAAGAGGATGTAAGGAAAGCAGGAGAGAGTGAGTGAGTAAGGGGGGATGGTGACAAGTCAGCGGACACATCCACACAAGCGAGGATCTATAAAGAAGCACATTCACATAGGCTTGTGTTAAGATACATGGATCATTGTCGCTGTATGTGGCTGTCGGCAGAAAAGGGCCTGTTAGAGTAGTGTCCGTGGTGAGTAAAGGCAGATCCGCGGGAGGGCTTTCAGTAATGACCACACTCTCGGCATGGAGATAAATGGTAAAAATAGACGACGTTAGGCTAGTGAGAAGAACATGGGGAAGCAGTTAATCTTTTGCATGCTTGGACTGTTGTAATAGAAAGCTGCGTGTGTTTTTTTTTTAGCTTGAGTTGGTTGTTGTTTAGGTTGAGAAATATCTACAAGAAGTGGTCCTGGTGTTTTTCCCCATTAGAAGGATACACTACAAATATGTTTAACTGATCAATTTGAAAATGCAGCACACTATGTACGCACCTTTCACCTAGCTAGGTTTTTGCTTGTCAGCTACCACTATGTTGGATCTGATTTATAATGTAAACAAATGTCAAGCTTAGAGGAGACTGCATTATGTAAGGTAATATGTGCTATGTATTACGTGTTGTGGTGGTTTGTATTTCATAAATCACAATAATGGTAGCAGAGTAGTTAAAGCTCTGGCTGTTCATGGAGATCGACTGCCTGGTCAACATCTCATGATCTCTGTGAGTAGAGCTTCTTGTTATTGTTCTACTCGTGTTACTCTGTTCACTGTTTCTCTCCGGGTACTCAGACTTCCTCCCATCTCTAAAAACATTTAGGTCAGTAGGGCTATTAATTTATATTTCCACTAGTGAATAAATGAGAATGGTTGTCTGTATATGTCTGTCTCTATGTGTTCTATATGTTGGTCACTGTTCAAGATGTTCCCCGCCTAAGGCCCAAAGTTACCGAGATAGGCACCAGTCACCCTTGACCCCAAACAAGTAGCAAAAAATGTCCAATAATGCTTTAGAAAATACGGAAATATGTTCAAAAATGCAATGTGTCTATTATACATCTAATTAGCTGGGGGGTTTTTTGTTTTGTTTTGTGTATGCTTGCTTTGCGTTTCATGTTCGTAAGAGCGAGTGGCGGCGCGCTAAAGGTGCAGCGTTCCGGAGGCTCACTTCAAAAATAATTTCGTTTTACTCTGTGACAATGACAATACATCTTTCTGTTCTGTTCTGTTACAACTGATAAATGCATATATCACAGTATAGTTTCAGAATACAAATAAATAAATACAATAAAAACATTTTCAAATATTATAACTTTTAGCCTTTGTTGAAAAATATTGAGACATTGTGGTTTATCTGGTTGTTTCACAGCTATTTTATGAGCAAAAAAAAAGGACTTTCAAAGAGAATGATTGAGACTAGCTTCTTTACCAATAGCTTTGTGGCATGTTAACACTTCTTGAATGCTAATAAACTTATTCATTCTGGTAATGTTTGTTTTAGCTTTACAATAATCACAGATTGCCAGTATGCTATAGTGAAAACCAAACCCAAAAGCTCATAGCGGAAATCCACCTCAGTCATTTCTAACCTATTGACTTTTCCTATTGGTTATTTGAACGCAAGGTCAACTGCAAGTGAAAGATAAGTAGCTACCATTAGCCGAATTGTGTATTGACGTTCAAACTGCACAAAATAAATGTTGCTTTGTTACATCTGTTGGCAACAGCACTGCGCACTAACCAATATCTTCTACACTTTAGCAGAGCCCAAGTGAAAAGCAGCAGCACATTACAGTCACTGATATGATTTGAGCAGGAAAAGCAAGAGTTAATTGCCTCTTGCCTATAGGACTCCCCGCTGATTGGACGTTTTTATCAAAGTGATATATTGACTGTGAGCAGAGTAATTGACTCTGTTCAATCAGGCTGAAAATGAAAAGACTGGGAGACAATGTGCAATGCTACAAAAGTACTTATTTCTGTAATACGCCTGCTGGGTCAGACGATTCTCTGCTAATTCTTAACATGCAAAAATGCAAAGCAGACTTGTTTAATTTAAAAGGAATGGGGAACAAATTGAAGTTGGTTTAAAAAAAAAAAGAAAAAAATCTGACTAAGCTACCAAGAATCATGATTTTATATGTTTTTAATAAAGCTTAATTAACTCCTACAAAAAGTGAATAACTGTTAAATGAACATGGTAATTTTTTCAATTTCCTCTGTATCATCTGTGGAGACTGGTTCTAATAACTGAGGGTTACTTTCACACAACGTTTATTTAAATGGACACATTTTGATGAATATTAAAGTTGATACCTAGTTTGTCAGAGCTACATGTTATCACGAGTTTTGTTACATCCAATAGACATAAGACAGATGTTACACTCTGTCTTATGTCTGTGTTACATTCATTAACATATTAATACACAGCACATTTTGTTGCAGTTTGTGGTACATTGTAACACGATTTGTCACAAGTTAGTTTCTTTCTTTACAGGTTGTTACGTGGAATTACTGTAATACATGCTGTCACGAGTTTGTGTTTTTAAATAGTCATCATGTGTGTGTTGTTTGAAAATGCATTAAGCTTGTGTTACATTAAATCATAGTCTTTTACACGGTGTATTATGTCCATGTTACTGTCTAGTGCTGTTATTCTGTGGCATTATGTTTCAATAGAGGATTATCGATCAACAAGCATGCTTCCTGCCGAAAGAGACACTGTCCGTCTAGTTAGCTATGGAAACTTCTTTGATATAAACAACAAAACGGGACGAGAGCAGCTGTTTTGGATCAGGTATGAACCGGTATGACAGACGTCTGGCTCCTGAAGCCTGAAACAGTGTTTTTCTTTTACTCATCTGAATGTAACTTTTAAGGGTCGTAGGGTCAAATTTAATTCACAAATGTTGATTTAGCAGCATAACTTTTGTTTTCGCACAGTGATAAACTCGGACACAGTGCCTTGTGCTTCATTTTGTTTGTGTTACATTATGCTTCAGTATGCTTTTGTTACATGCTATTACAAGTGTAGTGCAACATGCTTCTGTTACAGTATATTATAGGTTGTTACATGGTGTATTATATCCATGTTACTGTCTAGTGCTGGTTGTTACACAGTGCATTTTGTTTCATGATATTACAAATTGTTACACAGTGTTCTGTTCTTCCTTATGTTTGTGTTACATGCTATATCAAGCATGTAACCTCTGCTGAACTGCCCCAGGGCTGCTTGCTATCACTGAGTGGGGGGTTGCTGTGTGAAGCACTTTGTCCATGTAAATGTGCTATATAAATCAACCATTCATTCATTCAAGTTGCTACACAGAGGATTTTACTTCATGATTTTGTTTCATGATATTACAAGTTGTTACACTGTGCATTATGCATCTGTTACAGGTTGTTGCATGTTGCACTATACTTTTAATACAGTATATTATATGTCTAACCCAGGTTGTTACACAGTGCATTATGCTTCATAATGCTTGTGCTGCATTATATTACAAGTTTTTACACAGTGCGTTAAAATGATTCATACAAAACATGTGTAGTTCAGTGGCATTTAATGTTGGCTTTTCTGCAAGTATTCATCTTGTGCTATTGAAGATTTACTTAGTCTTATTCCTCATAGCCTCCCTGGAAGCCTTCAAGTGTGACAGCATTCAGAGTCTGTGTAGTGCAAATGTGAATTGCGGGAGACATTGATCCAGTTTTAATAGATCCAGTATTAATATGTAGTTTTCTGCTTTCTATCTTATTTTTCTTATAGGGCTGGCCAAAAGTGTTGCAGTGAAATTAAAGAAAACGTACACAAAATATTCTAAGAATTTTGAAAGAGTAGCTACTTTGGGCATATTTGTTCTTTTCTATTTTTACCTATATAACTTATGATTACTTTATGATTACTTTTAGCAGCAAATCTCCACAGCTCTTTTTTAGATTAATCACAACTTCTCACTTTTCACTGTTTTAATACAGACTTTACAAACCTGTACTACCACTTAATGTGGAAATGTGCAGTCTACTGTGTCCAAGTATATTCACATCCACTTACTTCATTAACCTTGTATAAAATAAACATTCTATTTGCCAGTCCATACACACAGCAGCAGCTATAGAGCTCCATTTAGCTTAATTCACAACTCACAGGTTTTTGTGTGGCACGCCGCTAATGAGCCATGAAGGCCAGTTAAGTGCCCCTGTGTGCCGACCACAACACGTGATGTCAGTAATAAGCATAAATTAATCCGGAGAGAATGAGTGGACGTGATGTTGGAGAGGCGAGCTTATTTTCGGCACTGTCCGTCGCAGAGCGGTGAAGATTCAGCTGCTCCATTCATTCTAATAGCAGAGGAGAGTTTCAGCACCATGGACAGAGACACTCCTCCGGGAGCTGGACTCTGGTGAATGCAGTGCTTTGAAGATGTTGGGATGTATTTTAAATCAAAGGGAGTTTGTAATTTGATTACAAGACTGATACTAATCCTTTTATGGGTGTCATTGCAGCTGATGATGCTACTTGTGTTCCTACTACTTACTGAACAATTGAGATTCCATTATGGTAACCTAAAATTAAATTATTTAGTAGCCCTATACTGATAAACTATTTATCTTTCTTCTAGTAGTACTATTACAACTACTACTCTCACGTCATTTTTAGTATGCGTATCATGCCATTTTTGTATTGTCATTGACCTTCATACTCTCTAGTAATTTATCATTATAAATATCTCTAAATAATAATGTGATTAATGCTGGAAAAGAGCACATTACTTTCTAACATTTATGCGTTCATCAAAGTTTTGGTTTATGAAATAGCAAAAACAAAGATTCACACATCTGTCAATCCTGCATTGCTCTGCTTTTTGTAAACTATCTGCATCTATCACAGTTAAAAGCTAAAAACCTAAACATCTCCTTTGACATTGCAGTCTTAAAATAGAAACTGGCATGATACACATGAGTGAAGTTAAATTCAATGTAGGGGAGACCAGGGTTGGTTGTCACATTTTTACTTTGATTTGAATTGCTCAAAAACAGCAAACCTCACATTAACCATTTTAACAACAGAGAAAAGTTCAAAGTTTTGGGTAACTAATGAATCCACCGGCTGTTCTCTGTCTTATTCTGATCAAAAGTTATTGACCTTTTAATGTTAATGGTTCACCTGTGACAACCAACCCAGACTTGGGGTTGGTTGTCACAGGTGAACAATTAACAATTAACATCTCATGGGGTTGTTATCATAATGTTATGTCAATGGGAGACCAATGACAAATGTGTCTTGTCTTTGGTTTGATTTTTTGATGTTGGATTCCATTTAAGACTGCTATACACATATATGTTCTGAATCAGGAGACATTCAATTAAAAGAAAAAGGCAATTGAAAATTTTAAAAATGCATTTTTGCCAGGATTCTAATGATAACATAAAACTATATGTTTAATGTGAATTAGTGATCAATAACTTTTGAACCGAACAAGCTACATGACAATAGTTTAATTTATTTCTTAGTGGAGACTGCATTAAATTGGAATAATTAAAAAAGCAGTATTTTTGCGAAAATCTATCTTTTGAAAGAGTGTGACAACCAACCCCCTCTTTTTAAAGTCAATGGTTACATGCTTTCAATACACATTTTTTTTCTCAACATCTGAAAATGTACTTATTGCTATTCCTTATTTTTTTATGTTGTCTTATCAAAATCTTGAACAAATGTTTACAAAAATGTTTTAGCTAGTGAATTTTGGTTTATTTAATAAACATTTTAATCTGACTTTTTTTTCAAATGCACCATTCACAAGCTGAGATACAATGATTGTGACAAACAACCCATGTGACAACTAACCCCAACCTCCTCTATGCTAGACTTTTCATGACTAAAACCTTTAAAAAGTAAAATTTTCACTCTTTACCCTCAAAGTTAAAGGTCTCAGGTCCAGCTAATGAAAACTGTTTTGTCCTTGGGCAAAACACCTTACCGGATGTGTTATGTGAGAAGTTGTTAAAGGTTGCACCAAAAAGAGTCTTGTACAATGTAATTTACTACTGAATCTCTCTTCTTGTCCAAACATGACTTGAATTCTAGCGCTGTTGTTTCATGGACTATTGATTTAGATATGCGCTGTGGATGCGAGTGAGCAAGTCCATCGAAAATGTATGGAGCACATCCTTCTCTGGGACGATCCGTGGAGCGCGCCTTTGGTTTGCCATCTGGAAAAATGAAAGTGTGCTCTCCACCGTGTAACTACGCCATCCCATACCTTCTGTCAACTTTACCAACCTGCTACAAGCTGGCTACCCAAAACAACTGGTACTAACATAATGCACGCAGCTGTCGCCAATGCATCACTGACCTCGTGTTCCCTGTCTGAGGTTCACCAAACACACACTTGTCTTTGCCTGTTTGTGTTCGAGCAGTCCTGGTGGTCTCTTGTGATGATACCATATGTGAGAAGGAGAAAGAGGATGCAGCGCCATGGACAGAATAGTTCAAATCAATGGCGAATAGTTGGATACTGGTTATAGGTGAAAGACTGTACGTGTTAAAGTCAGACACCGCAGGCAGTACTTTTTTTTTTTTTTTGTCTGTTCACCCTTTAAATACAGAAAGTGAAAAGATCAAATGAAGTAGCTGACATATCTCACAGAAATAGACAATTGTAAAAGTCTTTTACAATTGTAAAGAAACCGTCTGTAACCCACTGCTAATCAACATCTACAGTAGTTTACTCAAAAACAAAATAAGGTATCCATAAAAAAAAAAAAATAAATCTGTTTACATTTTACTGTGTTATTTTTTTAAGTTTTGGCAGAAGTTTCAATTTCTAGCTTCAAATAGATGTTTTTCTTACTCACTTGCTGTGTCTCTTCCTAATTATATTCCTTATTCATATAGGTTTACTTGTAGTTCATGTGATGTAAGGTCTGTGCTTTTCATTCAGTAAGTATGTCCCCACACACAAACTAACCTTTCAATTCACATATTGTAATGTGTGGGTTAAGCAGGCATTGTGGGTTAAGTTGTTGATGTTGGTATTCGATTTTTAGGACATTGTTTCAATGCTGAATTTCAGTTGATTTAAGCCTAAATGTCCCTTTCTCAGTTCTGACTGGTCACTATTTAAATCTGCACCTACAGAAATTATTTGTTTATCAACATGGGGAAGCACAGGCAACTGGATAGCAGAAAGAGCTGCAGATGATTGACACAAGCTATAGCAGCAACACTAACCAGAGCTGTCGTCAGTCTACTACAAGAGTTTATCAGTGCGTAAAAACAAAAGTTGTGGTGCTAAATCACCATTTGTGAAGGAAATTTGTGTTTATGACTCAAACACATTTCATTCAGATGGGTGAAAAACGCAGAGAAAAACAATGTCTCAAGTCAGGCGTCCAGTTTCATACCTAATCCAGACACTAGCCCTCGTCCTGTTTTCTTCCTTTTATCAAAGAAGTTTCCCCAGCCAACTAGATGAAGTGCATCACTTTCTGCACTTGACATGCGCAGTAGAACAGAAGTGAAGTAATTCCCTAAGACACATGAATTACTGCTATTGCAGACAGTGGGGGAGTTTTAAGCTGAAGGACCCCTAGATCCAGCTCATTTCACCTTCAACTCCTACATTAACCTGTTGTTGTCCTGCTAGACAAGTTGTTTCCCTCTGCCAACAAACTCTGACTCTACAAACTTACTGTAAACTCTGTACTTGTGCCAGTCCTGATCACTTAGCCTGTGTGTCGTTCTTTTATAGGTTTCTTTTTCCCCACATTTTTTTATTTGTTACTGTTTATTTATTTTATTGTTATTTTTTAGTTTTTCTTTGCTGAGAAAGAAGACCAAGAACAGGAGATCCTCAGGGACTATTATTCATTGTGACTGATCTGCATGAACGATCTGCTCTTGTGTTACTGACCAATGACTTGCTAAATCAACAGTCTTGTGAAGCCCTCAGAGGCTGTTGTGATTTCAGGCTTTCTAAAATGAATTGATTTGAGTTGAATATGTGGCATGATCTGGCCACAGGCTGAGAATTTGAAAAATGTCTATGTTAGCTCTATATGCAGGGTAAGCACTGATAAATAAAGCTCAAGAATTTATCTGCAACAGTTCTGATTCAATACCAACATTCTCCGAGATTGACTGTTTCTTTAATGTAGCACTAGCAAATATAATCAGAGTCTAATAAGAGTTTAAGACCCTTTAAAATACTGTTTGCTTCGTTGTATGAGCATATGGTCCGTCCTCGTTATGTGCATTAGCTGCTTGTGTTGACTGGTCAAGGTTTCTCTGATGTAATTTGCATTTAAGATCAGGATGCCTTTAGTTGGTCCCCAGGGCGCAGTGAGAGACGCGGTCCGAGCAGAGCTTCCCCTGAGCTTTCTCTGAGAACCACTTAAACCACCGAGTGCGCCGGAATGCTTTTAGGAATGTGGCTGTCATGATTTTAACTTAAGCTCGACGTTCTAAACAGCCTCGCTCAGTATTAAAATCCCTTCCTCCTGGTCATTTCGCACATACCCACGCGTTTATGTCACTTATCCCGGAGACTGGCGGTGAATCAAAACACTGGAGGCTGTCAGGTTAGATGCAGTCATCCGATGAACGAGGTGGAACCGAGGACCGTGCGCGCAAACACAAAGTCACACCCACCGCCGCCTTATCAATAGATCCGATGTTACACTAAGTTAAAGGAGTCAGACAGGCGGGGGAAAGTGACGGATGGTGGGTGAAGAAAGCGAGACTTACGTGTGAAAGAAGAGTGCGCTCCGGAGAGGAGAGGGAGACACTGGCGCGCATGTCCACTGGCTCCATGCAGGCTCCCAATCATCGGAGCGAGTTTCCCTCCACTCTTTCTCTCCTCCATGTGCACCGGACGCACTGCTCGCTCCTGAGCGGACACTGCAGGGGCAAGGAAGCCGCGAAAAGCACCATGGAATAAGGAATACCGCTGGATAAAACAAGAGGGGAGAACCTCTTCTTTCTAGCGTCTTTCTTTTCTCTCTTCCCTCTTTCTCTGCCGTCTCTCGATGTCTCTCAACAGTTTCTGAAGGGACTGATGGGAAGAAACATGAGGATTATTCTTATATCTTGGCACTTTCTTGGGGTGTATTCCGCCCTTTGGGGTTTGGCAGCGGGGGCTTTTCCGAGCTCGGTGCAGATAGGTGAGTGCGAAAGAACATTTTCTCTATTTTGACTTGTAATTTAGTTGCATTTATCTAAGCGGACAGCCACCAGGACTCAACGTGACACTGTAAGAAAATGACAAGTCAGATTTCCCTTGAGAACCTTCACTCATTCCCTCTGTTTGTTTGATGTTTTGTGTGACTGTTGGCGTTGAACTGTCGACTTTTGCGTGTGTTGTGTGTCCGTGCATGTCACTGCGCGGGTTGTTGCCTCTTCTCCACTGTTTAGACACTGCAGTATTCTCTCCTCTCCCTCTCCGTCAGTGCGGGAGATCCTTATAGACCACATAAAGTTGGCCAAATTGTGATTGTCGTTGGATCGCGCGCAGAATCACACATGCGTAAAGACGCGAAATCTTCTTCTCTGTCTCCTTCTGTTAGACTCCTCCGGCACATATGCACACAGAGCAGCGCGCGCACTCACGCTCGCACGCACACAGCCAGGCGCGCGTCACACAGTAAATGCACTGCATCACTCCTCGCGGGGGGCAGATGGGAGGTCCTATAATGAGATTCAGCTCTTTGACTCTGTCTCTCTACGTCTGCCAATAAAGTTAATATGCTAAACATCCTCTCCTCATATGTCTTGTGTAAGGTAAGGGCCAGCTTAGGCACAAGTCTGGAGCTGTGGGAAAGAGGATTGCCAATGTAAATGCCATGTCCTGCGTAGATTCATATCTATTTCTTTTGTAGTCTTAGTGCCCTTCTTTAGCTTAGAGCCGTTTGTTGTCCTAGACAAAATCAATGTTTCTGTTTGATTTCCTCAGGACTCGCTGATATCTGTGGCAGGGGATTTCACATCATCTGGTCACAGTTGAGAGTCACTTCTGGGGATTTTTGTGGCTTGTATTATGTTTTTATCATCTCAATAAGAATGGATTTCTTTCTAACCCCGGTGTTTGTACACAACAGCATATTATAATCATGGAGCTATAATGAAATATCTATATATTCTCATTCAAGGCACAAACTCACACAAAGGCAAATATCACATGGAAAAAAAGTCTATTTGATCATGGCCAAATGTCAAACTGCACACATTTTGTTAGCTTAGCGCGACAGTACAGAGCTAGGCATGGAGAAAAAGTTCAAAAAATCGAAACGTATAATGTATATTTCTCATGTTGCAATACCTTCTTTCTGAATCCAATCCACGATGTTGTTGTGAACAGCACTTTATTCTTCATGTTCTTGTTGGTTACAATAATTCAGTACATTGGCTTCTCCCTTCTCCTCCTCATTGCTGTTCTTGTTGGTTTGGTGCACCGTTTGTTGTGGCCCTAAGATGTGCCTGTGTTGTGAGCTGGATCCACACATATTGTTGAAGTCACACATGCACACACTTGGCAGAGCGCGTGTTTGCAGGCTGAGCTCTGGGTCCATTCACCTGAAGTCAATTTGCATACCTCTGCAATGCTCACAAGTGTACAGACAAAAACAGGCTTTTTATGCGAGGTTTTGTGCCGGGAAAAGAGCACAATATGTCATGTCAACAACTGAGACAAGTCCCCTTTTCTTTTCCTGTTTTTTCATGACTAAAAGAATGCTGCGTACAACAATACACTGACATGCAAAAAGAGACTTCTCCCAAGGCAATGGCCACATGGGTGCAATGGTAAACATATTGTGCCAAGACCTCAAAATCTTTGTGAAGCCAGTTTAATCATTTGTTAAGCCGACGTATATGTTTAGCTTTGTGGAAGGAAATGACATTGTAACAAGCAATAAGTACCAAGATTGGACTTAAAACAATAATCCCAAGGTTGCAGTTGGCCATTGAAATTATCGGTTGACCAAAGCCATATCATGAGTATCAATTAGTTGGATAAAAACAAGGCAAATGTGCTCTAATTTAAAAGTATTTCTGATCTAACCTTCAACTCAACTAGTGCTTCCGCTCAACTTCATCTACTGCAAACAATTCCCCCAAAGCAGGAAGTAAAGTTGGCCAATCAGTGAACAGAGATGAAGCAGTGCGCTCGCTGGCATTGTTCTCCTCCTTTGATCTTGTGTCAAATATTAACTTTTTGACTTGATATTGTACATTTTAGTTTAGTTTAACACTAAAACCAATTGAATCTCTCTTTAAAAAAGCCATTAAGATTTTGATAAAAAGCCTAACTCATTTCACCATTGCACTGTTTTAGAAAAATATAACTGGTTGAATTTTGATAATTTTGTAGTTTTTAAAAATGCATGTTTTATTTTTAAAGTTCTGCATGGACTCGCTCCTCCTCCATTGAAAGACTTTATCAAACTAAAGACAGTGAGTGGGATGGGCACCAGGGCCACAGCTCGAGGGGACTGTGAGGTACCATAGACGCACTAAATTTGGATAAACAGTGCTCTCTGTTAAAGGGACACATTATTGGAACAGTCTTCCTCTCACAATAAGACAATGTGCCTCACTGGCCACATTCAAATTACAACTTAAACTGTGGCTGAAGGAAAACCAAGCCTGTGAGCACTTTTAGCTCTTCTTTTATTGTATTCTTGTATTTTTGTTGTGTCTTTGTTGTGTACCTGCCTAGGGACTACAGATGGAAATTAGCATCTTTGCTATAATCTGGCATATTTACACTGTAACTGTTGCAGATGTTCATTAATATGCACTGTCCCTATCAAATAAATAAATAAATAAATAAATGAAAATAAATAAATAAATAATTTATTTGGAACAGCATGTTTTATTGAACGGCCACAACCGTAAATACACCAGATTTTGTTAAAAGCAAATTTCCATAACCAGGGTAAAACAGGTAGGCTAAAACACAAGGAACAAGACATGAATTGACAGACAATTAACAACATAATACAATACAGAAGACAGAATCAGACAAGACATGATACAATACAATAAATATACATTTGATGCGCATGAGGTAGATCTATTAAAGTTAAAGTGCCTGTGTCTACGTTTTGTAAAGTGTCTATGCCTGCACCTGTGGTTTACAAAGTGCCTATGCCTATGGTTTATAAAGCGCCTATGTGCATATGACCTTGCATATGGTTTTAAAGTGCCTATGCTGTCTTTAACAGTTCCCTTAGGACTGCAGATGGAAACGGCTATAATCTGGAGCAGAGCATCTTTAATATTTTTGCACATTGTCCCCGTCAAATAAACTAATAAACTAAACTATAACCTACAAAGCCGGTGTCTTTAGCCTATAAAGTGCCTATGTCTGTGTCTATAACCTATAAAGTGCCTATGCCTGTATCTATAATCTAAACAGTGCCTATATGCTTGTGCCCACTCCCTCACTGCTATACCTTACACACATCCACACATTATCTCCAGTGTAACAATAATAATTTTTAGTGTTTACTATGTAGCCTTTCTATAAGTTGTTTCTTGAATAAAACAAAAGTAGTGCTGGTTAACAGCAACAATTCTTGACACAGGTTTGCGTGGTAATTCCAACGTGTTCTCATGGATTGCGTAAAATAGCACGCTTTTGACAAATTGCGCAATTACACACTTGTTTTTTCTGGCAAACTATGAACTCGCAATGTGGTTGAGGACAAACAAAAGGTTTTTCAAGAGATTAACAGCTAACTTTAGGTCTGAAGTTGCAAAAATTGGTAAGTTTAGGTGTGGGGCTTGGAGTTGGTTAAGGTTAGGATTAGGATTGTGTTAGTCTTCATGAATAATAACATGTCTTAACATTCACCATTGAAATGAAATAGGACAGAAACGCGTGAAATACCCACGCAAAAAATAGAGGTTGCGTTCATATGACACGCTGTTTACAATACCGTGGTCTTGACACGCTTATCCATGAGACCAGCAAAAAAAAAGTCTCTGTAAACTGTGGTTTACAGGGACTTTAGCGTTGTCAGACAGTTTCTACGAAGTGAAATGTAACTGATGCACCATCCATTGCTAAACATGAAGTTGAAAGGACAAGAAAACTGCAATTTATACCAAAATTGAACAAAAACTGTATCTATGTATAAAAAGGCAGATCAGCTCAGTCATTCACTCCCATATTCTTTTATCCAAATCTTTATAATTGAAATAAAATAAATGCTCAACTAATAACAGTTTAGTGAGCTAAGCTAACATCACTAAACAATTAAAGGACTAAAGCCCTATGCCAACTTATGAGTGTTGCTATCATCATATGCTTTGTTGGATTTTTGACATTCTAACAGGTGCTTCTCTACACAAATATGATTTGAGTTTTAAAACATTTGCGGAATAGTGGTTATGCATTACCTGATTTGAACAATGTTCATCAACATTCATCCTGACTGAGTAGCAAGATCATGAGAGGAACACCAGATCATTTTAATTTGTGGAACTTCAACTTGCAGCCATAAGAAACGTTGCTGCATCTGAGCTCTGCTAACAACAGTTTAGGACATTCCAAATACAACTCATGTATAAAACTTGTTACTTAAGTAAAGAAAGGTGAGTTCAGCCATGTGTGATCCCAAAGTATGTGTCAGTCAGTGAGAAATTCTGATTTTTTTTTTTTTTTTTTTATGTCAGATACAAACTCAGTGCTCAGCAGAATTGTAATTTGTTGCATTTGTTCTTAAAGTGTAGCTCCTTTTTCATTCAAGTTCCTTTTGTAGCGTCCATAGGAGAAAATGTCTCCCCATTGACTCTTCAGTATTTTTGCCACTCAGGGATCACATTTAGAATGTTGTGATGTCAACTGCAAAACTTCTGTGAGTTCAACAGTGCAATATCACATTGTTCAGATGATCATTATAAATTCTTATCGATGTTTTGCACAAAATCTATTATTACAGGTTTAAAAGCATGATGACCTGCATGACCATCTACCACTTAATCGACTAAACAACTCGCCATTTCGCCTTAATATCTTTGTCATGCCTTGAACACATACTGTAGCTAAACTCCAATGCTTCTTCTGACACTTTAATTGAATTTTGTTAATTCCATCAGAGCATTGCTAAGACTGACCAACAGGAAAAGTGAACGAGAAATTGTCTTTGTGATTAATAGATTGTCACAGAAATGAGATCATGCTTTTATCACTTATTGCTCTGTTAACAGTTAATAGGTAACATTGATTGTGGCTGAGCAAGTCCCCAGAGCACAGGTCAGACAAAAACACCACTGTCTGTTTGGCCTGTTTTATAGTCTCTTCTGTTTTCTTCGTGACTTTCTCCCAGAATGTTTTTATTTTCAGACAGTCCCAGAAAACAGAGTGTGGTCACCAGGCATGCTACTTTCACTCGAGCGCTGTAGCTGTCATTTTAATCGCAAATGTCCACAAGGGAGTTCTGCAAAGTCTGTTTTTTTGTTTTGACTCATAAACAGGGCTAGTTCACTTTATGAATACAAGTGAACACAAGCCAGATAAACAATCATGGCACATTTAAAGGCACAGTACTTGATATAATAAACAGAAACGGAATCAAACTTGTTGCTCACTTATGCATTCTGAGCCTCTACAATGATTTGCTTAGAAGCGCATATCACATTTTTAAAAGAAATTTGAGCAAGCTGAACAATCATGGAAAAGTTAACTTCTAACAGCTATAAAAAAAAGAAAACATGATTCATTCAAGAACATCTATGTATTTTTTTTATCAGCAAATTATTTTCTGTTTGTGTATGTATTTATTGTTACCTTTAGTGAACTCAAAGTAATGGGGATTCCATCAATAAAACTAACATAAAAATCAAGTAAAGGACAATATAACACTCTACAATACTGGGATCTACTGTAAGTTAGCTTACACTGACTAATGGTGCTCTCCAGACAATGGGGACTGGGATAATTCCCACCTCCCACTTGAAAAAATGTGCTGGAACACCACTTATAAATCCTACTTGCAAACTGGGAGCTGGATTAGGAACTCCCACTTCACTTCACAAGAATTACCACAAAAAGTGAATCTGAAAGGGGTACCTGGTGCATATACTGTGTATATGTGTGTGTGTGTAAACATTGGTTACAGGCTAAATCCAACCATAGATTCTTTTTACTGTGATACATTTTACTGTGATTTTCTTATGGCTAGCATTACCTCTATTGTTTACCTACAAGAGGGGCTGAGTGATACTGCCATAAACACATAATTGTTTACTACCGTTATTTGCTTTTCAAGAAACAAACTATATTTTTACCCCAACCATGGCTCTTGCCGGTCAGCCTTTGTCATGCTCCGAGTGAGTGACAGTTGAACTTAGCCAATCATCATAAAATGTGATGATTGTATTTACATCCTTAAAGGTGCTATACCCGATTTTTGCTTCCTTAAAAACATAAGCAAACAGAAATTATTCATGTTAAGCTTCCTACATCAATCTACATGTTTTGCTCACTTACCTATTGCATTCTGAGTCTCTGTATTGTTCACCACAAAGTGAGGCGCTGTCATTGTGAGGCAGTGTCTGTATGCTAACGACAGTTAGCCACAATGCTAAAAACAACAAACAAGCTTTGTGGCGTTTGGTGAACAAAAGGTACGTAGACAGGACATTGTGGACTAATTTTCATGCGATTAGTTATATCAACAAGAAATCTGTGCAAGGGGGAAACTGATTTTAACCCCGGGCTCACACTGCCTCCAGATGCAGATGCAGATGCAGATCTGGGTCCGGTTGTCACTCACACTGCCTCCAGAATATGCATGCGTATGTACGGACTCTGCTGGCCTCGCGAGACCACGAGTTCACGGGGATTCACGCTCAACTTGGGAGTTTCAGAGGAGTTTATGCGATCTCTGGCACATGGATATGTAAACAAGGAACACTTGCGCCGTGTTTTGGGCTTATTTCACGTCACTTCATTTTTTGTTGGATTTTTCTCCGCACAGTGAGTAAGTACGAGACGTTTATTTATATCCTGTGTGTTCAATAGTCGCGTATATGTCGAGCATTTTGACGTATTTGTTGTAGTAGTAGAAACGGAATGATATTATTTTGAAAATCACTGGATTCTCTTCACCCGCGAGCGCTTGGTTTCCTGTTTGTTGTGTCTTGTTTTCAAAACTTCACCAAAAAGGGCTGCGGATGGCTCCGGCTGTCCGGAAAAAGTTCCTTCCAACGGAAACAATCCGGACGTACGGAGCACATCCGCGCGGATCTCCGGACCGTATGCATCGCGGTGTGAGCCACTCTCATTACTTTTCAAGAATTGGAAAGCCTCCGGAGTCCGGTCCGCAGTCCGGTACGTAGTTAGTGTGAGCCCGGGGTAAGTTATTATATTATAAAAAAAAAAAATCAGGTATAGCGCCTTTAATAAAATCTAAATTGTAATTTGGCTCACAAAAAACAAATTCAATATATTTTATGTATTGTTTTGCCATATTACTCACCTTTTCAAGTTCATTCAGTTGCAACACTTTAAAATGGGAGCTGATTATGTTTAACAGGGAAACTCTAGTAGCCTAAACAAGGATATCCAATAGACTTATGGGACTTTACATTGACATCGCTCGGGTTACACTCCTTCTACCTCAACTTGTATAAACACTTTTGTTTCATTTGGTACATCTGGTTTCATAGTGTTTTTACATTTACATTTAGACATTGTATTATGCATTTATTGAGTAGAATAACCTTTCACAATCAATTGAAGTAAAAAATCTTGCTTTACATTTTGAATTGGGTTACAAATTACCTGCACAGCTTCTATTGAGATTGCTCAAAAACATCTTTCCAAAGGACAGGTAAAAGCCTGCATAGATGTGGGAAACAGCTGTACGTACACCTACTTATTTTAAACCACGTCTTTTATATCTCGGTCTGTGTGTGAAGGAACATTCTGTCAGCTCCATTCAATCCAATACAACCTAAATCACATCACTCTCAAACTGTGCCGAGGTGTTCAGCTACAAGTTCAACCTAGACATGCCCCAAATGGTTTTCTACATCTATTCACAGCAAGCCACGGCATCAACAGTTCTTTTCAGCCAAGAGAGAGCCTGCCGTTTCACAAAATAGATGAATAAATCAAATTTGGTCTCGGCTGTTGTGCAGAAACACGTCGCTCTCAGTGGTGTAAGGACATTATGCTTTTGGGTAGGCTATAGTGTGGCAGAGTTACACAGAAAGGGAGGCTAAAGCTGCCATCGCTAATGCTAATCTTATAACAGGGTAAATGGATTGGTTTCAATTTAGAACAAGGGGAATTTAATTTGAACTTTCAACAATCAGATGGAATGGCCTTATAACAACGACTGTCACATAAAGACTGTAGAGGTTCATCTCTTGGTAGAAAAATGTGCAATAAAATGATACTCGGAACATTGTCTGAAAATGGTCAAATTTAGTTCAATTTACTCAGCCAATGGAGCAATGTTAAATAGTTCAGTGATACAATATGAGCTGCTGCCTTTTACAAACGGCAGCGAAGTCAAGGAAGAGCTATTCTTTAGGAGACTGAATGTCTTTTGATCAAAATCTTACAGATATATTGCCTATAACACCAAATAGTCAACTAAGACATATGTTTTAGTCCAGCTTGATAAAACAGACTGTACCCAACCTGTGTAGTTCTGTTTTTCAGTAGCCTAGAAAAATATGTATTAGTTGCCAGATTCTTTTATGCCGCTTAAAAGCAAAGGCATTGGCAACAAAATGTGTTTTTGCACAGTTTTTAAGTACCATTCTGTTGCTATTGCTGTTGTTGCTTTATGCTGTGAGAGAAGTCTCAGTGTTTCTGTTGTTTATCTGGTTTTCTTAAGGTTTTATTGTTGTATTTTTTAATCCCAATTAAAGAGATCACTAGTGAATAGGGCTATTTCGAGTTGTAGTTGTTTGTAGTTCAGTTTTGTAGTCTGACTGTCAGACTTTAGCTCTGAAAAATTGACCTGCTTGTAAATACAATTGAATAACCCTGTAATATACCATATAGAGGGATTTTCGGTTGACGTTACTTTCCGCTCTACTGCGCATGCGTTATGCAGAAAGACCCGTTCTCCATTAGATTACATAAGAAACAACAAAGTGGGACGAAAGGTAGCAGTTTCGATCAGGTATGAATCGGTCTGACAGACATCGTCTCCTGAAGCTTGAGACAGTGTTTTTCTGGCCATTTTTTCACCTGAATGTAACTTTTAATGGTCGTAGAGTCAAATTTTATTCATAAATGTTGACTTAACTTGGCTGGCTTAACTTTTGTTTTTGCACAGCAATAAACTCTTGTAGTCAACTGACAACGGAGCTTTTTCGACTTGTTTCCACTGTTTGTATCGATGAGTGGCGGCTCTTTCTACAGGCATGCACATCTCCTGTGTTAATACAGTGGTCCCTCGTTTATCGAGGGGGTTAGGTTTCAAAAACAACCTGTGATAGGCGAAACCCGCGAAGTAGAGATTTTCATTTTTTACCAATAATTTCATAATTTGTACAGGTAATAATGCTCTAAACACATGTTTCACCGCGAGATTCAACAGTGCGAGTCGTTTTTGTGACCGCTTAAAGAGGGACGGTGCTGTGTGCGTTCGCCTGCTCTGCTTTTGGCACGTTGCCCGTCCCCTGCGCTCCACAGCCGACCGCAGAGCCACAGATCACACGGGGTCCAGAGCCGACAGCCACGAAACACATCCAGACTCTAGCGAAGTCACAACACGTTTCTCAAACACATCTCTGAACTACACAAATGACGTTCCAGCGTGAACAAACTTATCATTGTAACTACGAGCTCAAAGAGTCAAATCCTCACCTGGAGAAACGTCCGAGCGTCAGGTCAGCTTCCCCTGCATGATCCAAACTGTCTCAAGTTTTCTAAAAGAGCTTCTGTGCTGTTGCCTGTGAATGCTGCAATGTCATACTAACAGTGCGTTTGGGAGCAAAGCACGTTTACAGCGCACGTCTATAGGACCGCGCACTGTAAAAAAAAATTCTAAATTGCACTAAAAAAAAATCCGCAAAGCTGCGAAAAGTGAACCGCGATAGAGTGAGGGACCACTGTATACAAAAACTCCCTCTATTATCATCTTTAAGAACCAAGATAGGTAGGCAGGTTAAGCACAAAGTTTATTTTAACCCAGCTCACGATAGATTTGATTCTTAATTAAGTTAGTATGTTTCTCTCTCATTTTTTTTTTTTACACATCTATCATGTGATGCCTCTTTTTCACACTACTTAGCACTGTGAAAAGTGTCAAATAGAGATGCTTTTTTCAAAGCTTCTTATGTGTTTAAGGTGAAGCCCTGTGGGAACATTTTCTTTCTGTTTAGTAGCTATTTATGTTACCAGACAAAACATTAAGAACTAATTCTTATTTACAATGCTGGTTTACTGACAAAATTGATCTAATGAGACACATAAAACATAATATATACTGAACGTTACACAGAAACATTTTTATCAAAAACACCTGCAACACTTTGAAAAGATTGAAGACACGCTCAAAGGAACATGCTGACTAAAGAGAATTCTACATATGAGGAGCATAGAATCTAAACCCAGTTTTCCCTTGTTCAGTGTGCATTTGCGAAACAACTAGTGTTAACCATTCTTGAGACTACATGCAGTAAGGATGGGAGTTCAACTAATCAGAGAAGCTGGGAGTTTTGACAATAAAGCTTTGTAAATGACAACATGATTTTGTGTAAGTCTGCGATTTACAAAGAAGTCCAGCCAGAACCTAGAGATAGCCTCCATTTGGATTAAAAATAGTAGAAATATATTACCAACCTTAAGAGGCGTGGATGAAAAGTGGTTCTGTTCCTGAACTTAAGATAACTTACTTATCACATGTCACAATTTCACCTCATAAGGAACCAGCCTTTTTTCACTAAAACATCTAGATTTCTTTGATAACTGTAAACAACAGTCAAGCTGGTGCCACTAGCTATAGCCAGAATAACATAACTTTGATTTGGGTTTTGACAAATCTTCTTTTAAAGCCGAAGGTAGTTTAGCAAAAAATAGGTTTAGGGATTTAAAATAGGTTTCAAACGTTCAGACAGAACCAACAAATTCCTATTATTTTTTTACAAAACGTATAGGTATTTTTGGTTCATCAGATGAAGATTTAGGGGACAGAGTCTTAGAATTGCTGCTTGGACTGTAACCAAGAGGGTTACATTAACTAACTAACCCTTTCTTCTAAATATACAAAAGTTAGATTAATTTTATAAGAAAACAATATATAATTTTTATTTTTTTGCAGAATAGAATTGCATGACTGCATTTTAGGTTTCAATCAAGACAACATGATCAATAATATGCAGACTTAAATTTCAAATAAAACTCAAACAGCATCTTTCAGCAGTAGTTTGTATTTCTAAATGAAAACTAAAATAACCAGGACAAGCTTAGAACTTTCCAAAGATCATATCCAAAGCAGACCTGCTAAGCTAATAAAAAATATGAGCGCATAAAGAGATCTGCCGGGGGTCATATTGCTGTGCTGTTCATTGTATTATAGAATCTGTGTGTCTGACAGAATCTCCATAGCCTCACGTTTATTGCCACTTCCACTGGCCCGTGTCTTGATGCAGGTGACAGTTGTAGCTGGAGGCGCTGTGGACTTTTCATGTTGTGTATTTATCTGTCATGTTTTTATGAATGTCATATCTCAGCACTGCCTCCGGGGGCAGCCCTCAGATTTGGCAGCAGCAGCAGCAGCTCTTGTCTTGGATGTAGAGTGAGATAATTAGATTCACTGCAGAAAGGTCAAGGGCATGAGTCAAGTCAGTGATGGTTTCTGTCCGGGTTCAAAGTTCATCTTCAGAGGGATATTATTACATAAAAAAAAAGATCAATAACTGGATTTAGATTTTTTTTGTATTCCAAAAGTCATTTACAATAAAAGAACGCAAACAGGTTATGGATACATTGGTTTAAAAAAGCACTTTTGTACTGTTTGCTGTGGTGAGAGATATAACGAATTTCAAATATTATTATAACTGTTGTTTTGAAGATGCAAACATTAAATATATATAGAGTATATCATGTCCAAAAAATACTCCAAAAAAAGCTAATTACAAGGACTGACACAATACACTTCTGTCACGATACAATACAAGAAGCTACAATGCAACATAGCTTGCGTGTAAATACCACACCATGACAAATTGCGTGTCATGACAACGTTTCTGCTTTTTTTGGCGTGCATCTACACGTCTGTTTTTTCTGGCGTGGTATGGACACGCCATGTGGTTGAGGACAAACAGGAGGGTTTTTGGGTTATCGGCTAAGTTTATGTCTGAAGTTGCAAAAATGTATAAGTTTAGGTCTGAAGCTTGGAGTTGGTTAAGGTTAGGATAAGGATTGTGGGAGTATTCATGAATAATAACACGTCCTTACATTCACCATAGAAATGAACTGGGACAGAAACGCGTGAAATACACAAAAAAAAAAAATAGAAATTGCATTCATGACACGCTGTTTCAAACTGCCTGGTATTGACGATACAGGCTGTATTGTGACACAATATATTGTGATGCGATAATAAATAAGTAATGCAATATATTGACTATAATGTATGAAAAAAAACAACAACATACAATTGTTGCAATTATGCACAACAGTAGGTTTATGGTTCAGTATGATTGGAAACTACAATGCTGCATAAATAAGATGAGGCTCATTCAAATGCATTTTGTTTTTAAATCGAATGAATGTCTGGGTTCTAAAATGTCTTCCCTTTTCTATGGGGTTTATTTTGGTGCTGATGGATTGTTAAAAGTTGTTAAAAGTACATCCTGATGAACAGCAGCTGAGACATATCTCGTGCTATACATGTGATGTGATACAATACAGCAAATTGTATCATGATACAGAGATGCAGCACCGAGTCGTAATAATTGCCAATAAAAATTATATAAGTGATGTTGTAAACTTTATAAGTGATGTTGTAAACTGAGAGTTTATAGAATTCATAAAATATGTAATTCAAAATGCTCTGTAAAACAGGATAATAAGTTTATAAGGGGAAACTGCTGCACTTTTGTGATGTGACAAAATTTCACATTCAAGTAATGCATTTGAAGACACATGTTATTGCATGTACTGTATATGGACATTTGGAAAAATACAGTCCAGATATTTTTGACATTGTTGCCTATACCCCTAGATGTCGTACTAATATTATAAGTCACTAGCCTTGGATCAGTCAAAGTATCTCCATTCCCATTTTCCATGACAATTGCAGGAACCGTGGTACATCAATGACCCAAAAAGTATCCATATGACTACTACTACTGATATTCCATGCTACAATATTAATCTCTAAGGAAACACACATTGGACATCATGAATGGGGTACTAGTGGCGAATCAACTATACTAAGAGTAAGAATGCATGTGATAAATAAATTGGTACTAATTGGATGCAAAAATGATCTTTTATTCACACAAAACAGAACATCTCCATGAAGACACGCCATCATCAGAAAAGCTTTTTTTAACCTCAGTAAAAACAACCAAATTCTAATCAAAATATCTTTTTCAAGGGTGAACTTGACTTGTGTACTGCAGCACATATCAAATATTTACACATTTGCACGAAGAAAAAATAACATTGCAGAAAAAAACTAAGAAATTGCCAAGTGTCCAAAGCAACCACAGGTCTCCCAAAAGCACCCAGTATTATATTTAAATCATGAAGCATGTTGCATTGCTCTTTGCTCACTTTAGTAACATCAACATTCACCGAAAAACTGAAGAAAACAGGTGCTTAGGCTCCTCCGGCTTGTCTGTGCTTTAAACAGAATATTTAAAATAAGCAAGGGAATCTCCCAGTTTAAGTTTGTTTATGTATTGATTTAATAGAGTGAAAGACACTGACAGAAATGTAAAAAGTGTTTCATGTTCCCAGCTGTAAGAACAGTAGAAGTGAAAACTTGACTGGACTTTCAGTACACATAGCAACCTTTTGTGGAAAAACATCTTGAGAGTGAGCGAGACACAGACAAAGATCTAAGAACCTTTGTACAATCAAAGAGGAGCTGCAGTCCATATCAAACGTGTCTGATATTTGGGGATTTCTATCACAGAATGTCCTTTCGTGCTCTGTCTACAGTGAGTTTTGTGAAAACGTAAACACCAGCACTGCTAAAAAATAAAAGCAGATTTCCACCATGGACAGATTTCCTTATCTTAGTCCCCCTTTTCACTAGTACCTACTTGGCCCTACTCTATTGTACTTGCTGTGTCCTGCGTAAACATGCTACACACAACAGGAGAGTCTTAAGCATGATTAAGCATGAGACAGACACTGGGGACAGAATCATACAGACGTCAAGATCCCCTGAGAACAGATGAAACAGTCCTGCAGGAAAGAGAGCGCACACATAATACAAGATAAAAGTGATGCTAAAGCTAGTGCTAGTGCTTAGTATTTATCTATTTTAGCTTCCTTTGGTTTAGAGGCTGTATTAGATTACTACCGATCAATACAATTTGTCAGACAGAGATGACAGAGGAGCAAAGATAGGACAGTTAAAGAATGCGTCATGTGTCCTAGACTTTTCCACCAAAATACCACATACTGACATCTGTTTAGGAAGCATCACAAGGTCAGATCAGAATACGGTAAGATAGTTTTGTGTTTGTATTCACCTGAGCCTATATCGCACTTTACTTCTCTGGACCGTTCTGGAAAACAAATGAGCCAGACTGCTTTGGAAGTCAATACCCCCAGGGTCCACCACTTTGGGTCATATAAACTGGTCAGTGTGGTACACAGTGGAGACTCTTCAGATCTGATCCAAAGTCAGCCAATACAAAATGACTTAACGAAGAGTTTTGGTCAAGACTCAAACAGCATGGAAAAATTAGACTGAACTAAAAGTTGACTTCATACCACACATTGTGACTGGCATCATTTTGATCACAAACAAAAGTAGCTAGTTAAATTTTCATACTAAGGTTTGCTTTCAATTCTCAATATTATTTTTGATATTTGTAATGAAAAATAAATCTCTGGTTACTGTCATGGTTTTAGATAAAAGGTGCTCAAATGCTGTGTTTTGTTGTTTGTTTGTTTTTGTTGTAATCGAGAAATGTTAATATTTGTTCTGTTAGAGTAAATGCCATTCACTAGAATTGGGCTTGAATAGTTTCTTAATTAGAAGTACTGCAATGACACATAAAACACAACATTTATTATAGAAGCAAAACTGCTACTGCACTCCGCCCTCTTTTCCTGGCAGCACGCTTTCCTTTTAAGGTTAATCTGTGGACAAGCTAACATGTAGATAAGCTAACATGTCAGCTATCTCAACAGAGCTAAACAGAAAGTATGCTAACGAGAAGAGAAAGGTATCAGTGCCCACTTCGTACCTCTGCCCACGTTGTACCTTTTAGCGCAACTATGTATGCGTTTACGTTTTTTTAACCCATTATTTGTAAGTGTACAGTTAACATTATTTGTTTATATTAATATTTATGAATGCATCTTACAGAAGTTTGCCAATAGAATGCCCCAAAACTACACATTTAATTTTCGCCATTTTAAGCTAACAGTTAGCAGCCAGAACTAGCTTAAACAGGCATTTACGGCTTTAAACAGTAATAATCTCTTTTTATAATTGTTTACTTTGTTGAAAGCTGTAAGTGGGTTTTGTGTGTAATAGTTTAGTTTTGTCTGTGTGTATTTAAAATTTCAATATGAATGAAACAATGTAAAAGAAGTAAAGCTAAAGGTATGGAGTGTGCTTCCGTTACGAAGTGGGCATTGACTTTCTTAACAAGCATTCAAGCCCTAATGGGAAAAGATGGCCGCCCACTGACATATGTTGTGAGTTTAGCCTTTAGCGGGTAGCTAGCTCGATTCAGTGCCTCTCTGTGCACCTAATATGCTTAAGTAAGCAAACTGAGCATGGGTTTTGTGAAACTGAAGACTTTAGAATCAGATAAAGTTCATGATCTCCAACTAGATAAGATTTGCCATAACATCCAACCTTTTTTTGCTTTCTGTTTATGCTTACATTGCGCTCTGTGGGTCACTGCAACACCAATGAACTGGCCATTGCGATGGTATTATTCTGGCAATATCCTTTTTTTTTTTTAAGTGGCTACATGACACTTTACCATCTACATTTTTCGTATAACCTCAAGTAAATGCTTGAGGCTAGGTGTTTTTACAATAGTAAGTCATTTTAACAAGAAAATTCACTTTAAAACCAACATACTGTATGGAACTGCTTTTCTCTAAGCTTATACTCCTCCCTGTGGTTCTCCTTCTGTTTTTGTCAATGCAGCTGCAGTGTCTAAATGAGCCTTTTGCGTGCGCGAACGTTGGTGTGTGCGTGGGTGTGTGTGTGTAAGGGTATGCTAAGACAAATTGCTTTTTGTAACAAAGCTAATGAAGATGTTGCCTTTCTCTCCCTCCTTCCCTCTGCCCATCCTCACTATCCATCTCCTCCTCCCATTGCCTTATTTGTCCCTGTCTCTGACTGCACTTCCTCCTGACCCCTATACCCGTCCTGTGATAACTTACTTCCTCTTCTCTCCATCATGTCCTCCATCCCCCCAACACTCCTTCTCTCTCTCTCTCTATAGGTGGATTGTTCATTAGGAATACTGATCAGGAGTACACCGCGTTTCGGCTGGCCATCTTCCTACACAACACCAGCCCCAATGCGACAGAAGCGCCTTTTAACCTGGTGCCACATGTGGACAACATAGAGACTGCAAACAGCTTCGCCGTCACCAATGCATGTAAGTCATATAAGAACGCTGTGAAAGTCCAACCGGATCTGTGTCAAGACCAGCGCTAGTGTCTGTTGAATTCTTTCCCATGAATAAGTTAAAGCAAAAGACATAGTATGCTTTCCCAGATACTTCACACATTTTCATCACTTTTCCTCAAGATTTTGACCAATTTTGTGAAATCAGACTTCTGAATCTTCTGAAGCGACATTTACTGAGGTTGGGTTGAATCACTACTAATATCCGTATTTATCCTCCTGCTGTAAAGAAATAATAGTCCTAACAAGGTAAAATCACACATTTACTTGTCACTGTAGTAAGAAGGTGTTTGATTTTGCTTCTAATGTTGTAACAATTATTATTATTTTGTTTTTTGTGATTATATTGGGGCTTAAATAATCACAATTATCGATAAACCTAATAATCTTGACGTCCCTACTTCACACTGAACTACAGAAGATAAACAAGTCTTATCTTTTAGGAACGTTTTAAGCATTGTTTGTGATGAGATGCTATATCACATGAAATCTGGAGAATTGTGGTGGCCAAACTGCATCATTATACGCAAAGTTGTTTTTCTTGTCTATCTCATGTAGCCTATATGTTTGCATAATCTTGTATTGGGCTTGAGTTACAGTAATGAGAACATGTTTATGTTGACCTACAATATTTTTTATTGTGCTATTCCAAAAAAAAAAAAAAAAAAAAAAAACTAGAGCTGCAACTAACAAATATTTTGGTCATTTTAATTAATCTGTTGTTTATTACTTTTGATGAATTGATTAGTCACTTGAATTGTGAAAAACCCTTGAACATAGATAGGTTGATTAGTTTATTGTATTTCACACAAACACTGCAATTCAGCACTAAAGCATTAAACTTTATCATGGTTTAATTCAGCATTAAACCGTGAAAATGAGTCCAAGAGATGTCACTTCTGAACATTTATGATGAAGTAAAAAAAAAGATGTGATTAGTCAGTTAGTTGTGATTAATTGATGACTCCGGCCCTTACCTGATGTTATTGCTTTACCTGAATTGTTTTCTAGTCCAGTTTTGCCCACATATTAAATGATGTTCAGTGAGTGTTGATATTGCTAAAAAATACCTTGAAAAGCATGTTTTATTATAGTCAGGTTCATAAATCTAATTTCATTTCATTTATTGGTTTTGCTCATCACCATATACATGGTATGGAGCACAAAACAAATCAAAATACATTCACTGACAAAGTAATATATAGTACATTTTTGTACATTTCTAGACATATATGACAGTAAGAAATAATTCATTTATAAAGACAAAGTACTCTAATCTACACAACATTTTGATCTTTTGTGACTGAAATAACAATATTATTGTATATTTTGGGACATTCTTCAAGTGTAACATAGGAAGATATTTTTCTCGCAACAACATTACACAGCTATTTGTACAGACAGACATGACATGATATTCGTCACCAACCCCACCTTTATTACACAGGTGACAGATTCTTAGACATCTCTCAATGCCAGTGACTTTAGGAATTCCTGTGTTGTTTGTTCTGAAGTTACAGATAGTTGGTTTATATCCAGCATTTTCACAGAGAAGATACTTCTTAAATTTGTATTCCTGCTTTATCTCTGTATAGAAGTCACATGAAGACATGCCCATGAGCTCACTGTGCCAATGTTGAATATGTTGGTCTTTTAAAATTCGCTCAACAGTCAATTTGAGCCAAATCTAACTTTTAGCTTGGTCTGATAACATCATGTGCTCATTGCCATTTGAATGATACTGTAAAGTGCTAGGTCTAAACCGGATTCGTTTCGGGACACGTGTGAGTTTCTTGTAAAGTGCCAGTTACACAAGCTGCAGTTGAAAAAAAAACTTCTTGCAGATTCTTTCCGCGGAGTTGCATTGCTCTTGCACACGTGCTGCTTCGAGGTCCATACAACACAATGCACTGGTCTTAAGCACTTTCCAAGTTCCAGTCAGTGCACACTCAAAGTCGCATTCTTTGGACAAAGCAACAATTGCAAAGCAACAAATCTTTTCTCAATAAACAAATGTGTTTATTGAGAAAAGGTGATTGCCTACTCAATAATCTGTCACATTGCATCCTTTCAAAATAGATAACACACAGATAAAAAGAATAATACGTCTGTTTATTGGCAGATGCTTCAAAGTGACCATTCTGGAAAAGATAAGACATGAAAATCGGATCAGTCTGCAGTGGTTTTCATTTTTTCCACGGATGCATCTGTTCATGAACAATTGCTTGTTTTCCTTGGGCTGTGCAGCAGTTGGATTGCACTCAGTGGAATTGGCTCAAATTAACTTGTTTTCTTGTAACAATGGTTGCTATTTTGTATTGCTGGTCACTGGAAAAGAAATTTGTCCTTAAAAAAATGTCTCTAGCTTAGACCAGTGAGAGTGCTCAATTTGTTCAGGGTTTTAAATATCGACAAAAGTGCTTGAAGAAGAGAGAGTTGGATGATGAGATGGTTTGCAACAAAGAGAGAAATTGAGAGATGGGAATCGGGAATCAGCTTCAAATTGATGAAAAAACAAACTGAATGTTGAGTGGCTCAAATCCTCTTCATCACATCAGCAAAGATGTTCAAGTTGTGTCATGATAGATGTTTTATTAACTCCAAGAGGCCAGTGCTGAGGGGAAAGCTGTAAGTCTTAGAAGATAAGACTGGATTTGCAAACAAAACAAACAGAGATAATTGTGTGAGAAGAGAATGGAAGCTGTAAGTGCTGGATACCTCACTGCTGTACAACATGTAGTACTTTCATGCTACAGAAAAATACATTCAGATTTGTGACAGGTTGGATTTTCTCATCACTGACTTGAAAGCCAGGACTGTTTGTTTGTTGGAAGGTTTACTGATAGGACATCTTTGATGTATCAGACGTTTTTGTGTTGTGTGCCTTCCTTTTTATGTGTCTGTAGGCCACTACATGCCTAGTGTTCAGGTAGCATGTAATATTTGTATGTCTCTCCATTGTTGTACCTGGCAAAGTGTGTGTTCAGTCATGCTACTCCCACAGCTTGGAACACGTTTCTAACTTGAACAGAAGCTTGTTTCTATGAGTCATTAGAAAAGAGAGAATCCTATGAACAGTTTGAATGCTTTTATCCTTCTTGCTCTGTTTATTATTTTAGTGCTATTTTTTTTACCCCAGAATCACAGCAACAGTTACCTCTATGGGACTTTCAACTCTTTGAAAGGATTCAAATCATTGATTCATGTCAAAAAGTTGTTCAAAAATGTGACCTTTTTCTAAGCTTTGTCTTTTTTTAACCCATCTCAGTCCACCCAACATATTTTAAAAGTGTCCATTGAAATACACTCTGTCTTGCAACACGACTTATATTCATGGAGATGTGTGAGACTTCCATGATCCACCACAACTTGTCACGCTAATATCTGTGCTTCAGACCTGCAAGCCAAAACACAACTGACACAGGCACACACTTGCTTAACGCAGCGCACACTTGTGTAACTGGCGACACGCAAAGGAAGGTGCCTGATGTGGAGAAGACGAATGCTTTGTGTCCACTTTATATGTACATTTGAGGGACAAAAGCCTCATTTATGTCCCTCTGTTTGCCTTTGTTTCCTTCACAATAAACGGAAAAAAAAGAGAATAAATCGTTCACCACCAGGAGTCGTTCAAAAGAATCAGATTGTTCATGAATGTCACATCACTAGTTACCTCTGAGGACAAGGTTGTTGATTTAGCAAACACTATTAGAATAAAGTAGTAAAAGAAAAGTTTTATCTAAATTTTGAAACAAATGAACAAATCAAGTTGCTACGTGGATTTAAGCAACTTGTACTTTAGCCGTGAGCTGAAGTGTCAGTAGTCTTTTTTCTCTCCCCACACTTGTCAGAAGTCTCTTTCTTCTCCTGTACCAGAGTCTGACGTGAGCAGGAAGTGACTATAGCTGAGTCAATGCATACTGCAGCAGGAAAGTGCCGATTTTTAATTAGCTCAGAATATTAATTAATTCTGTGTTTTTGCCTCTCAAGAAAGACACTGATGTAGCTGAAAGATCCCCAGGGTCTAATATATCCCTGCGTTTTCAGCATTCTGGAGAAGAATAGATTGTTTAAAGTGCATGTTAAGCTATATTCTGAAAGTTTCACAGTTTGTATTGTAAACATTTTTGTTGATTAAAGTTGGGCTACTTAACTTTTAAAATATGAAAAGGGCAATTTGGAAGTCACCCCTGGCTCTAATATGTTTCTATCCGTTAAAAACTTTCAGATTTGGATTGTGTCACACAACCATCGTGTTTCCATTACAAAATGTAGTCTTTCATATTGTATCCCACTTTTACTGATAGCTATTTTGCTTTGCCATGCAGATAGCTATATGTTTTCAATGCTTTTAAATTAAAACATGAAGTTTATTTCATAGATCCAGTCAGCATCTGAGTCAACGCCCACTAACAAACCTCATTAACAGTGATTCAGAACAGCTTTATCACTCACTACTCAACAACTAGGGTTGCCAACACTGTCACTCCCCAAATCGGGATCCCCGACCCCAATAAAAAGCATTCTTGCCCCTCTTTAAATGCCTGATGGGCGACTTACAAAATGACACAGACATAGAGCAAAGCGGTAGCTCAGTGGTTTGAACAGGACATTGTGAGACCTTTTAGTGCAGGTAAGGGAAAAGGGGGCGGGTTGTCTTCTGTTGTGAGTTTAATCCTTCTGTTCCAAACTTTAAAGCAGTGATTTTGCGCGCAGATGCAAGCTCATAGAAAACAACAGAGAATTTCAAAGCGCATCGGTTTTAATTACGAAGAGGTTACTTTAATAATCAGACCGTTTGCTCTCCATCGATTCATAAGCACTAGGCCTATATACAATAAATATCCACCACTGCATTGGCCAGTAGAGTGAAGCTTTTCATGTCAACACGTTCACAGATTCACCCCTTCTTCACATCCGCCTGACACATCTGTCTAAAGTCCTGCTCTGGTCCTGATGTACAATCACAAAGTCAGCTGTCCCATCTTCCTCCTCCGTCACTCTGTCCTGAAGAAGCTGCATTATAATCTCCTGCTTCAAAACTTGTGCATCGGATGTGCATCACTGTTTACTGCAAGAAGCAGGAGAAGGACCCCGCAGCAGCGCAGAGAACCTGCACGTGCCTACGCACAACTAAGCCTGTAGCGGGCCACGCACATACTCATAGAACTACAATTTTATGTATTTAGCAGACATCGCATGATTTAGAAAGTATTTTAAGATTCGGATCATTCTTTGGTGGCTTTGATCTAGTCAGTGGCTTGTTATTTTGTTGATTAGATAAATATTCTATTATAACAACTCTGGCTGAAATGCGGGACTGCAGCTGTCCCGATAGGGGCAAAAAAAATGGGCCATAGCGGGATCAGCTTTCCCACCCTGCTGAGTTTGAGTTCCCAGTCTGATAAGGTCTTCTTATATTCTCAACATGGAGACTCAGTTGCTTTTTGCTGTTCTGTCTTGTTCAATAAAGATCTCCTGAAGAAACGATCCCGTTTAGCAAGACTTTTATACAGCTCAAAGTGAACAATACAATACGATTGTGAAAAGTATCTTGTCCTACTAGAGGCATTTCGTGCATATGTATTTGTAAAACCTTGGCTGTAACTAGATTTCTTTTACTACAAGATGTAAATTGAGATGTAAATTGCAATCAGGAAACACAATGAACTTGTAGCTCTTTGTATTATAGTTTTTATTAAAAGTTTCAATATTGAGCTTTGCCAGACTGCATCTTACTTAGCGGTAAACAGCAGCAGTTTCATTGTTGCTCTAAAAGTAGCGCCGGCTTTATTAAAGAGAGGTTTGGGAGCGCTAAAATCTGCCGTGCCAGTGTACACAGTATGGCATGAATATTCACAAGGGGATTGTGTCACTTCTTGTTACGGCAAATCTGAGAAGCATCGCCGTGTTCCGTCTTATTATAAGGACTTTACAAGAGCTGGGGCCGTCGTATTTACCTTTTATATCATTAAGTTTTAACAAATTGGCTTCTGGGAGAGTTAACAAGGAGCAGGGAGGAGAAATCAATACACAAGCCTACCCTGCAGATATTATGATGAGGCTGCATGTCAGTAATTCTTAATAAATGTTCTGATCTGGGTGTGTTTTAATTGAACACAAAGAATATATGTTGACAATCTGAAAGGTCAGCAAAACCGCGTCCATTTACGAAACACCCAACACAGTCAGTAACGATGATTCTATACTGATATGGTTTGTAAGCTCACGTTTTGAATGCCGTGCGTGATTATGGAAGGACGTTATGACCTCACTGAAAATTAACCTAAAGACGTGTATTGTTGGATTCAGATTGTACATTGCTTGTTATGCCGCAATGTGAGATTTGCAATTTTTAAAGGAGAACAGAGATGACATAGACTTGAGGAATGCGAAAAGCGAAACAACACCAGCGGGTTTGTGAACGTCACATAAGAGCAGACAGTGAAGTAATAGAGTTGCTGATTTACTGTGGGCATGAAATACAAAAATTTTCACAAACTGTCCATTGACCATTTTCTATAGTAAAGTGGGTGCTTCGTACATCCTTTAAGGAGCTGGTTTGTTGGGACGATGTGCTTAATGCTCTTTATGAACGAAAGAATTCTGCACTTTAACAAAGCTTTACATTTATTTACAGATAGTGAGGCAAAGTTTCTTCTTTATTTTACATTTTAAGAGCTGTCGTTACAAGGTACATGCACCAGTCTGTTGTAACCGCACAGTGATCAACCCGATCTCACAAAAAAGCGTATATATACCATGACATAATATTATTATTATTTATGCATGTTTCACGAAATGCATAATCTTAACCTACCTCAAGCCCTAAACTTACCCATTTTTGTAACTTGCAGCCTAAACTTACCTGTTAAACCTAAAGAAAATGTTGCCACATGCATCAACCAAAACTCGAGTTTAATTCACGCTATGAAATATCATGTTTATTTTACGCTTTTTCATATCGTGCAATACGACGTAACATAAATATGAACAAAGGATGTTGAAATCGTGCTCATAAGAAAATCCTTACTCTGGCCAAAGTCTCCTGGAACACGTAAAGAGGCCCCAAACTCCTCAAACTCCTCTAGTGTGCAGAAGTGCTTTCCTCTTGAAAACACCACAGAAAAAACTTGGTAAACTAAAGGCCAACATACACCAGGATGCTCTCCCGCATGACAATTTCGGGTGCTGTAGTTTCCTGTAGTTTCCCATGATTCAAACATAACATTTTTAGCTGTTTGTACCAGATATAGTTGTTGATAAATCACTTTTTAGACAATTTTATCAGTTTTCTCACTCATTACGCCCTCAATTTATTAAAAATGACGCAGAGCTTTGCGGTATTCAGTCTTGTCTTTTATATCATCATAGAAAATGTCGTAATCTGTTCCTTCATGGTGTACGATCCAAAAACCAAGCCTACAGGGCAAGATTTTTTACCACTTCACCCCATTTTTATAAACACTTTCCACTTTTACTTCCTTACAGTAAAATGATCTTGTAATTCGTCTTTGATGCGGACCACTATCTGCAGGGGACAAACCGAACGACTATTACTTCAAAAAATCTCATAATTCCTTCTATTTTCTCTCCCCTCCTCCTCCTCCACATTTTTCTTCCTCCTTTCTTGGACCATTTCTATGTTTCATGTTTTTGGCTTCTTGCTTCACATCCGCAGTGAATGGATCTCTAAATTAATCCGGTGCCCTGGGTGGTGAATTAGAATGAAGAAATGTTCGGCCCTGACCTTGGCTGCTTTGGCATTGGGCTTGTATTCAGAAGGCGTACACACATCATAAAAATCCCTGGTCCCTATCGCTTTTCCTCCATCCACCAGGAATACAGCTCAATTTGCCTGTCCCCAAGTCACACCGCTGCACCACTGTCAATCTTCTATATGTGTGTTAGCTTCTTTTTCTGTTGTTTGAATTCATGAGATCCACAACGCTGCGTATATAGTGACTTTGATAAGCTATTATTGCACGCTGCATCTCATTCGCAACCTAACCTCAACCTATAGAGTATAATGCAGATGAATTAGCATGAGCAAAGCACTACTAAATAATGTGTTTGTATAGAATGTTTGCATGCTAAGCAGAGTGGAAGAGGAATACTAGTCCTCGGAGACAGACTTGATGGAAATCGACAGAAAGTGATGGTGAATTAGAGAGGATTAATTTGAACTGAGAAGTGGCGGACTACTACAGGCGAGAGGCGCTTTGATACTCTGACACAAATGTAAATGTGGGCCATTATGTATTATATGGGAATACATTAAATGCCAAAGCTATGCATGTTTGAAGCGGCAATGCTAAATCAAAATGCATGCGTTTGCAACCGGCAATGAATGAGCTTCAGACTGTGACAGGTGGAGGGAGGTATTTAAGCTGTAACATGTCTCTAGGTTGCATAAATATTTGGCTATATATTGACATCTTTTTGAGTTTTATGTTTGATGCTAAGGATGAGCGATATTGACCAAAATTTTTATCGTGATGACTATATTTGGACGATATTAATAAGTGTTAAAAGTGTCTTCAAATTTGTACGACAACCTTAAATATTCCAATAAGTTTAAAATTGATTCAATGACATAGTGTTTGAGCATGTTTAGACTCTCTTAAATAAATATTTGCCAATAGAACAAGTAAATATAGTTCTTATTTTTTTAAAAAAGAAGCATTTTTGTCATAGTTTCAAGTTAGTATATGTCTTATTTTATGTAATACAAGATGTTTGGTTTGTACTATTTGCAATCTTAGTTCAAATTAATCAAAATCTACTCAAAACAAGTAAAATATAACTTACAATACAACAATTTCCCATTATAACATAGTTTTTTTGTTTGTTTGTTTTGTTTTTTTGTGAACCACTTTGAAGTATAAATGTACAATTTCTGTTATAACACTGTAAAAAGTTATTAGGCCAATAATTTTATTGGCTAGAATCTTTGTGTTGATATTACTTGACAATGTGAGTTTTTTTTTTTTTTTGTAAGTTTAGAGTAAAAACTGATTCTGGTCCATCCCAGAATGGTTAGACTGTAAACAAGAAGTTTCCAATTTTATTTGTATCTTCAGCATGTCAGAGAGCCTAATAGTTGACTTTTATTAGATGATGGGCAAAAACAAATTAATTAAGAAAAAGACCCATGTCCACCCCCTCCTAAGGGGTTAAGGGGGTGAAAATGGACCCTATAAATAAATCAGGAAGGTCTGGCTGTTTTTTGCTCCTGAAAAACTTTGAAGCAAGATGATTGGATTAAAAAAGCAGACTCAGGTGAAAGCAAGATGGCAAAAAGCAAAGTGACTTGATACTGTGATAAACCACCATGTTTTCACTGACAATGCACAATGCATCAGCCAAACCCAATGCAGTACAAAGAGACTCAAAGAGAACACAAGTACAGACAAATCTGATAATAATTGCCACATTAGATGAGGTTATTGTTTCGTTTGCATCGGGTATAGAGCCTGTCATTGCCCCATTTGATTCAATCATGTTAGTTGCTTGCCTGGATATATGTCATTATTGCAACTGAGGGTCAAAGGGGTCAAAAGTGAGTATGATGGCATATAGTAGAAAGTCTTCAAAGTTGTCATCTGGACAGCGTTTTCAAAGATCAAGACATTTCGACTCTCATCTAAAATGGAACAGGTTTAAGGAACAGGTTTTAGGAACATGTTTAAGAAACAGGTTTAAGGAACAGGTTTAAGGAACATGTTTAAGGAACAGGTTTAGGAAACATGTTTAAGGAACAGGTTTAAGGAACAGGTTTAAGGAACAGGTTTAAGGAACAAGTTTTAGGAACAGGTTTTAGGAACGGGTTTTAGGAACAGGTTTTTTAGGGTTTAGCCCATCCTCAGAGGGAGGGCTTAATTTAGTATAAATACAGCCAGTCTCAGATCACTTCCATCAGATTGAAAATGACTTTCAGATGAGAGTTGAAATGTCTTGATCTTTGGAAACACTGTCCAGATGACAACTTTGAAGACTTTCTTCTATGGATCACTCCTGGACAAATGAATTACACCGACATGATGGCATATAGTCAAAAGATTAAGACAAGAAAGTTTCTTTTTTTTTTTTTTTTATAGATGTGTACTGTCTACAGTCATAGAAAACAGCATTTACAGCTGTCAGTGAGCTTGATGTTTTTTCTGCTCTAAAATGTTTGTTAAAGTTCAGCAAAGTTGAGCTTAGAATAAATGTAAACAAACAAACAAAAACAAACAAAAAAACATGTTTGTGTTTATGCAATAATGTTTGTTCTTTAATGTGTAGTCAGAGATCAGCGTATGTGCACTTGTGTAAAAGAAGATATGCGCATGTGGAATTTTGACTTAAATCTGGCACTGACTCAAAATGGGGAAACACAGAGCCTTTAAATTTAAAATTCTGTTTGCATCGAGTATAGCGCCTGTTCTAACGCTGTCAAAATTAAAAACCCAGCTTCTCCTCACATGACTTTTTACCTTCTTATATGGTAATTGTTGGTATTGTGCTTCTTCAACAGTAATTGTTTTGGAAACTGTTTTATTATGCCTTTCCAACAACTCTTCCAAAATCCTCCTGGCGAGCCAATGATATTTCTGTAGCTTTTAAATAACAGTCATCTTCATAGCCACAGCTTCAAAAGCAGCTCTGTTGAATCGCCACCAACTAGACTTCAGTGTTCAGCTGGAAGCTCAAATTGTTTTCCGTTTTCAATATGACTGTTGTACATGCAGTAAATGGAGGTGGACATTGATGGATTTTTACCAGTAATTAAAACAAGCACATGCTGTTGTCTCATGGGCAAATCTTGGATCCACTTAGAATGGCTCGTTGTTTGGCTCGGAGCCGGCTGTATTTATGCGTATGTTTTCATGATCATTACTTTTACAAAATGCTATTAGGTAATTAAACAGAAGAGGGTCCATACACTTGTGATGGCTGGCTGCTTGATTATTGCACTGATGCATAAGCTCATTTGTCATTTTGAGTTTCTATAGATTCTGCCCATAGTGAATCATTTACTAATCAATAGTGTTTATGTATTATTGACGGCGGCAGATTGCATTTACATGCTCCGTGCACTGATTATCTCTGCTGTCCACCTGAATGCCAGTCAAAGTCACCACACTCTGGCTATTCTTTTCAATTTTTTTTTTTTTTTTTTTTTTATTATAAAGACATTTTCCCTTCCAAAAACGCACCTGCATGTTTATATATATATGCATATTAATACTTTCATCTCACAACCTAAAAACAATCTGTTCCATCTTGTGACATCATAACACAAGAAGTGCTCCACTGTGTTTTCAAACTCCACGAATCTTCACTAGAATCACATGGATATGTTCAGCCTTGATTTTGAAACTACAGCTACTGCTTTAACCTTTTTGAACATAATCACTTCTTGGTTCAGCAGAATATTTTGCAAACCTTTTGTAGCCATCTCAACTGAGCAAAAGACAATTAAAAAAAAAACCAAATGATTCAAGGTTATTCTATATTGCTTTGCAGACTATAGAACCTCAATCCCATAATGGCATCACAAGGTGGGAACACAGCTTGAGCTTTGGAGATGTAGACACGTTACTCACTCATGAATCGGCTGCACACTACAGGAGTTTTCGCCTGATTTTAACCTTTCTACGAGTTCAGGGAGGCGTGGCCAGAGTAAGAAGTGTTGTACGAGATTTTTTGTGTTTTCTCTCCTTATGTCGTCTATGGTTCTCTGCGACTCTGATCTCCTGTGACATTTCTTAACCTGCGTTAATCCACTGCCAATTCATCATTGTTGTTTCACGTTATAACATCGCACATGAAAGAAAACACTCTGCGCTCGATCATGTGACACGTCTAAAAATGCTACTTTGGTAGCTTAGACAAACAGAGCGAAAGTTAGCCACAATGCTAGCAACAACAACCTTCTCGAACTTAAGGCGGGACACTGCAGATTGATCTTCACCTCAGTAGATACTTCAATAACATATCTGTGTTTGTGGAAAACGATTTTAAGTTATTTTAACATTCACTCGCTTAAAATAATTATATTAATATGTAAATAATAATATGGCATAAAGTGTTATATTCCTTCTGGAATCATCACAGCACCTCATCTGTCCTATTTGCTCCTAGGTCAGATGCCCTTCCATACAAAGCCTTTTAATTAGCCCAGGCATGTAACCTGTGTTATTCTGGACCAGATATGACCAAAACACTGCATGTAATTGAATCCTTTTCTAAAGGCTGCGCTACACAAATTGGCTCTAACCCTTTTGATCATGATGAATGCACAGCTAGACGTAGAATTTTATTAAACTCTATGGGTAATAAAATGCTGCTGTAGTTGATTAATCAAAACGGTGCCTTGCCTAGCATGAAAGGCCTACCACATACTGTAGATACAAACACATTAGCACTGGTCATGACTTTTTCATGTCTACTCCCATGTACAGCTCTAAAGCAATAACACCCCGGTTATGAGCAGTGTCTCGGTTATGATAAGTATCCCAGTAATGATAAGTATCCCGGTTATAACAGTATCCTGTTTTATGAGCAGTATCCCGGTTATAACAGTATCCTGTTTTATGAGCAGTATCCCGATTATAACAGTATCCTGCTTTATGAGCAGTATCCCGATTATAACAGTATCCTGCTTTATGAGCAGTATCCCGGTTATAACAGTATCCTGCTTTATGAGCAGTATCCCAGTTATAACAGTATCCTGTTTTATGAGCAGTATCCCGATTATAACAGTATCCTGCTTTATGAGCAGTATCCCGGTTATAACAGTATCCTGCTTTATGAGCAGTATCTCGGTTATAACAGTATCCTGCTTTATGAGCAGTATCCCAGTTATAACAGTATCCTGCTTTATGAGCAGTATCCCGGTTATAACAGTATCCTGCTTTATGAGCTGTATCCCGGTTATAACAGTATCCTGTTTTATGAGCAGTATCCCGATTATAAAAGTATCCTGTTTTATGAGCAGTATCCCGGTTATAACAGTATCCTGTTTTATGAGCTGTATCCCGGTTATAACAGTATCCTGCTTTATGAGCAGTATCCCGGTTATAACAGTATCCTGCTTTATGAGCAGTATCTCGGTTATAACAGTATCCTGCTTTATGAGCAGTATCTCGGTTATAACAGTATCCTGTTTTATGAGCAGTATCCCGGTTATAACAGTATCCTGCTTTATGAGCAGTATCTCGGTTATAACAGTATCCTGTTTTATGAGCTGTATCCCTGTTATAACAGTATCCTGTTTTATGAGCTGTATCCCGGTTATAACAGTATCCTGTTTTATGAGCAGTATCCCGGTTATAACAGTATCCTGTTTTATGAGCTGTATCCCGGTTATAACAGTATCCTGCTTTATGAGCAGTATCCCGGTTATAACAGTATCCTGCTTTATGAGCAGTATCCCGGTTATAACAGTATCCTGCTTTATGAGCAGTATCTCGGTTATAACAGTATCCTGTTTTATGAGCTGTATCCCTGTTATAACAGTATCCTGTTTTATGAGCTGTATCCCGGTTAAAACAGTATCCTGTTTTATGAGCTGTATCCCGGTTATAACAGTATCCTGCTTTATGAGCAGTATCCCGGTTATAACAGTATCCCGCTTTATGAGCAGTATCCCTGTTATAACAGTATCCCGCTTCATGAGCAGTATCCCGCTTTATGAGCAGCATCCAGGTTATAACAGTATGTCCTGCTTTATGAGCTGTATCCCGGTTATGAGCGCAGTACTTGTGAGCAGTATCCTGGGCAGTATCACGATTATGAGCGGTCTCGCTGTGAAGAGTATCCCGGTTATGAGCTGTCTCCTTGTTATGAGCAGTCTTCCGGTTAGGAGAAGCTCCCTGTTATGAGTAGTCTCCTGGTTGAGAGTAGTCTCCCAGTTGTGAGCAGTCTCCCTGTGATGAGTTGCGTGCTCACATGCTCCCCCAAAGAAGCAAAGAATTGTATTTTCAGGATCTGGTTTCCACCTCTTCTTCTTCCTCCATTTAGACAGTAAATATTCATTGGTAAACTGTCTGTCAGTTCCAAGTCCATTTTTGGTTGTCACTGATCTCTTCCAAACCATCCCTTGATGAAGTTATACCAATGTAGAGACTTGGAGAGTTAGATACCATGTGGACATGCAAATCTATGGCAAGATTAGCAGTCTTGCAGTTCAGAGGTCAACTGTAAACCTGTTTGTCTGCCTCCTCCAAACACACATTAACCCTTAGCCTAGGTCTTACAAGTGCATTTTAGTTACATCATTTAAACCTTTAGAACGATTACAAATGATCAAAAACATCTGAGCACACAGAAAATATTTTTTCTAACACTTGTAGAAAAGTTATTCTGGTAAAAGTAAAAGTACAGCTGAAGCTTCTTTACTCAAGTCAATGTGCAACATTGGACAATGATTGATGCAAAAAAGTTTGTGTGTACGGCGCAATAGAGTGTGAAATGAGCTTAATAGTGAATAACTATAATGAATCTGAATTTATTCATGTGGCAAATAGAAAATTGTTAGACATGATAATGTTTTGGAGATTTGATCTTGTTTAACTGAAACAAAGTGCAGTTAAACAGCAGCATAGCATGTGTGCGCTGGCTTTAATAGAAACAAATGTTAGTAGATTTTAAAAAAATATATAAAATGTTATAAAATACGATACTATACAACTCTTTTTTTTTTTTTAAACAAACCAAAATACTTCTTTCCATTAATTTTTACAGCATGTTTTACATGCTAACCTAATGCCTTATAAGTCTCTGAATTGCAGTGACATGTGTTTACAACCTTTAACCCCCAAAACAACTAGTGCCGTGTCAGTATGCTAACTGCAGTTAGCCAATTGCTACATAATACAAACAGACGCTCCCCCTGGATCCAGGTTAACAAAAGGTCTAGGCCTATTTTTAAACATAGACAGGACACTTTTCACACATATAGTTATCATGACAATAAAGTGCTTGTGAAAGCTGATCTTTAGTTATTTTCCTAAAAAAAAAAAAAAAAAAGTACAGTACTTGAGTAAAAATACTTGCAACCGTTATAGATTTCTAACAACAACATGACGAGATACAATCAAATATCGCCTTATTAGAATACAGCATCAGTTCAGTCACTAACATGAGTTTGCTGTTCAAACACAACTTTATTGTTCAATAGATTTCTTTATGTTAAAATGATATACAAAACATGCAGTAGCTAATTATATATAAAACAAGAAATTACAAAATTGCTCCACTTGCCATATTTCTTTATTGAGTTCGTCTGATGCAAAGAATAATCAGGTTATTGTGTTTACATGTCACAGTATTCAGGATACTGTATGCCGCTTTCTAAATCAGGATATTGAATGCTGAAATAAACATATGGTGTTTACACGAACACACAAAAAACACAATACAGTACTTCCAAATCCTGTTCACAAGTGGAATATTCAAGTAAATGCTCTCTATACATCTCCCAACTTCAAACATTTTCCACTCTCACTCCTCCCTCCAAATGGTTCTTGTCGATGATTTGAGGCGTTCAATATTAGCGCGGCACCATCATCTTTATTGGTAACGCATTGCATGGCTGTACGTCTTCTTTACGAGCGCGCCGGGCCAAATAGACTGAGTGATAGCCGCGGGCCGGGCCGGGTGATCAGATCAGAGTTTGTGGAGCTGTCGGTGGGAGGGAGAGTGAGGCTGCAAAGATGAGCCTGGCACCGGAGCTAATGCTTTGCCTGGCAGCGAGAGGCAATGCTCAATCTCCCTCAGTCCGTTAGCATGATAGCATAATTATAATGGATTATTTGAAAATGCCTTTTATGGGTTTTTATGTAATCGTCTGCAGAGGGTGGGCCGTTTTGTGCTTAAGTGTGCAGGAGAATGTGAACTATGTCTTTGCTATTGCATTGGTGTAGTACTGCACGCCCTTCTTAATACATGTATAGAACTCTTTAAAGATGCTGTACCAGATTTAAGTGTTACAAATGTAAACAAACAGAAGCTATTACTGTCAGCGGGAATTACTGTCAGCAGGAATTAAACTGTATCACTAGATAAAGGTGCACTGTGCAACTTTTTGACCAAAACTGGACTAAAAACAGGTTTGCGTTATTTAGATTAATTTATTGCAGTAAATAGATAATCAAAATCTGGGTCTTTACTATGAGTGGGCTGGCATGACCCCAAAATAGTCTCTTTTTTGGCGTCTCTTCTTTTATGTTCTATTTTAAAAGCTGTTTCTTTTGCTGTATTTTTTCACATAGTAACAGTATTTTTGTGTCCCAAAGGATGGTTTTAACTTTCTGTTTCTACTGAATTGTGTAGTTGACATTTTCATCTCCAGAGAGTTACACAGTTCACCTTTAACTACCATAACAGACCCACCTCATACGTTTTATAAAACAAACAAGCTAGCGATATGGTGCGCTTCAGGCAACTTATATTTCCCACATTCCACTTGAAAAGATAAGATGGAATGTCATAAACTGGTAAATACTACTTTTGAACCGGGAGATGCTTGAATAATTCAACCAATGGACAACAATTAACCCGACAACAGACTGATTATTGGCTGCATGTTGGTTAGTCTACTAGCATTAGCCATATTGTTTGCATGAGTCAAACGACCGCTCCAGTCGTCCACCCCTTTACCAATTTTTTTGACTGTTGCTTTTGTTTTGTCTTGAACAATTAGGAACGTATCAATTCCTTAAATCCATAAGCTTTCAGATTAAAAAAAACTTATGTGGTTTAGCGTGTTGTTGTTACGGTGGAAATTCCGTGTTTCCTGTTATTGATTGACTCGGCGCTCGGAAAGCCCGCCCTCGAAATTGAAACCTGGCGCTTTGATTCCAGACTCTCACGTCTTTGTAAAGTTGTCTGTTTCAGTGTGTAGGAACTGGCTAGTCAGGCAAATTCTGAAGTAGGAACTGGTGATGTTCAACTGGGAAATATCTGGCCTCCCCGTAGCAGTAGTCATACGTTAATGGGACACTGCAAACTTTTTTCCACCTACAGCAAAGCCCATAAAGTGTCTGTGGCTCTCCAGGTTGACATCAAGTGCGTGCCCCTTTCATTTAATAAAAAATAAAATAAAACTTGCAAATGCTTATTTTTATTGTCTTTAGCAACTTGTAATCTATGTAATCTAGTGTGCCTGGGTGTGTTTTATTCTGTGCATGACGCTGCTGTCCACTGTGTGCTGCACTATAGCCTCTATTGATTCAACCGTCTATTAGACATTCTTTGTTCTACCAAACCAGAATGTTAAATTATAAAAGATTTTTTTAACAGCACAAGACACCCAAGTTTGACAGAAAATCATTAATTTAACAAATTGTGTCAACTGTGTGAAGTGCTTTGTGACCCACAGCAAACTACTGTATAAAATGAGTAATGGGAACTTTTTCTTTTTAGTTAAAACAAAATCTACAATCATTGAAAAACAGAAAGCCAGTATTACAAATTAGTTTGTCTCAATGATTCTGCCAACATTTAACAGCTTGGAATACTTTGCTACAAACCTAACGTTGCTAATCTCCTCATGGGAGAAAGTTATCAGTCGATGGGTCAATACAGTGACCCCGGGCTCACACTACATCCAGTCCAGCTCCAGTCCAGCTCTAGTGCAGTCACCAGAGCGGTCTAGTTACGATGGGTGACTCACATTCGTCTGCAGTCCTTCTGTATCATAGAGGATGTCATGACTCTGGACCTCTGATCTCATCAGTGGTATTAAATGACTGATGTGATTTACTACTACACGCTTTCTGAGAGATATTTACACCAGGGTAAAAACACAGACAGTACTACAGCGAAAAATAGATTTTATTTAGAAAAATGTACTGGATGTGCTTTACACTCATTCGTATAATTTCTTATATGCATCAATTTATTCACCCAACTTCACAAAAAAGGCTACCACAGTTTGAAGCCAGTATAACGCTTAAGGAGCGCCAGATTGGACGGACCGGAGACACCGGGCCTCATTTATAAAGCTTGCTTACGCCTTACGCAGTGCGTAAACCTCCCTCTGCGCCAAAGGTGGTATTTATAAAAGCTCCACTAGGCGCAGGATTTTGCTCAGCTCTGCGCAAACTGGAACCCATGCGTGCGCTGTACGCAAAGGCTGGAGACACGGGGAAAAGACGACACTCGTGGAGAGAAGCAGAAGTGATGAGAGTTTGAGGAAGTGTTTGATGCAGGAAATCATCATTTTATACAAATATTACATTTATGTTTATGCCTTAAACCAGATGTTGACCAAACACAGACAAGAGATGTTAATCCTCTCATTTTTATTACAACACATGTATGTAAGCCCGTGCGCTCTCGTGCACAAGCTCGTGGCTCTCGTGTGTGCGCGTGTGTTGATTATGGCTCTAATACCAGAGAGAACGCCGCTGAATCTGTGAACGTATTTATGAAACAACGGACCTAATAGAAAACTCCTCCCTCAGCACATTAGCTAGGTTTTGTTTAATAAATAATTAAAGCCTCGGACAAGACGCAGGTCCAACTTTTTATAGGCCTACAGCACGCGGCAGAATGTAGATAGACAGAAATCATTCTGACACAAACGCGCGCCCCACACTGCCTGCCCGGACCGGGGAGGACCAAAGGCGAGTCATTTTATTATTTGGTAACGGGGAGCTTTGGAGCGCCTACCCATCTCTGTCTAAGTAAAGAAAATGTCTGAAGTGTCTGTGCCACGGGCGCGCACGTGCAGTCAAAGAAGCAACAGGAGTGTCACGTCCCGTTCTCGCCTGTAACGCTGCCTGTTCCCTGGCTTTGGCTCGTTCAGGGAGGGCATCTGTGTCACCCTCGCGCGCTCGTAAGCCTCGTTGCTTTGACCATTCATTCAGACTTCCGCGTGCACGTAGCCTATAAAGGCCTATGTGAGTGAACGAGGCCAAATCTCACACACATTCTGTTAAACACCGCTGAGTCATTCAAAACGTGAGCCTAATTTGAGGGAGAAGTCATCTTTTTCATTCACAATTTATTAGTAGTAAACCCACATGGGACAGACGAGCTGCTGCTGCTGCTGCTGTATGGTCCGTCTCCCTTTGGCTCCTCCCTCTTTGCCTTTCCCCGTGTGCCAAACCCACTGATTATCGCCTCATGTCTATTAAAATATTATTCATGAGTCACCTTTCATGGTGAATTGGAGGTGTGGAGAGGGCGTGGTCTGACGTTGCTTCACGTGCGCAGATTCTAGAAGCAGGTGGGATCTATAAAGCACAGATTGCGTGGAGGAGAGCGCACGGAGGCTTTTATAAATATGGATGTTGCGTGGCGCACGCCACCTGTGGCCACTAGGTGTACGCACTTGCTCAGCAAAAATCCTACGCAAACCTTTATAAATGAGGCCCCAGGACTGGACTGTATGCCATGAGAGTATGATTCTCTCTCTGACTTTTCAAGTTACATTAAGGCTCTGGTGGCTGCACCAGAGTTGTAATGTATACAGTGTGAGCCCGGGGTGAAAGTATTTACCAGGAAAGACTGCTCTGGAAAAGGCTCCAGATTTTTTGAGACATCACACATTTAAAATTTTTAAACATCCTATGTCAGAACACATAAAATGTGCCACAGAAAAAAAAATGGCCAGAAAGAACATCCACCAGAAACATTAATATGGAAATCAGACACTTTAGACATCACCATCCTAGAATTAGAATGTATGTATCAGTGTTAGCGCTCATTCTGATCATAACTGTTGATTATTACACAAGACACTTCATTCCACATTTTGAAATATGATGATTAACTCTGAATTACATTTTTAAAGCCAAATGTCCAGTTATTTGAATACGTTTAGCCTTCTTCATATCCTCAATATGGATCAATGCAGTTTTTTTTTTACCTGGATGAGTGAACAACAAATGTAATGAGGAAGCAGACTAAAAACACAAAGCTCTGCATTACTGTCAAGAAACACATTACCTCTTAATGTTCTGTTGTAGGACTTCTAATCTCCACTTGGATGTTCAGTGCCTTGGACACATTTGTCACTGTCCTCTCTCTCTCTCCTGACTCTGTTTGTGTTTGCTCTCAGGCTGTAACTGGTCCCACTGGGCCCATGTTACTCCAGCCTCAGCAGTAATGATGGTCTCATGTAGAGTGCTGTAATGAAATTGTTCATTTGTTTCAGGTAATCTCATTTCATCCAACTCTCGGATTGTGACAGCAGCTCAAGCAGTTACACATTTATTATTTGGTTGCCTAGACAATCACTTTTAAAATCTGATAATGTGGTAAGACCAGATGGAGGCCTTTGAGCTGATTTAAATATGATTAGTCTGTAGAATGTTGTGATATCACAGGCAGCATAATACAGTATGTTTCATTTGGATAAATTTGTCAAACACGTTTATTCAATTCTATAGAGTGCATGATCTGTAAAATAATGCAATTTGTTCACATAACACTGTGACATTCGTTAATACTGATGGAGGACAGCTAAAAGTTTTTGTTGTAAAACTAAAATGTTAATGGGACTATTCACCAAAAACTGGCAACGTAGCAACCGTTAGCTGCCTGATTTAGCTATATAATCTTATTTGTTTGCTATCTTGTAAGCCCATTGCCACAAACAGAAGAGTTTATTAGAACATAAAACATATATCCTTTTTGTCAGCTGAATCATTTGCCCGTAACCAGTAGTATTTTTGCTTATCAAGCATTTTACACTCACACAACTACTTTTGTTCCTACCTGCAGGCAAAATGAATTCAAATGATTGCGAGCTGGCTTTTGGGAATAACTCTCCCTGAAGCTACAGAGCACATGATCAGTCTGAGTTCTCTCCCATGGCCTGAACCACACACTCAAACAGAAGACCTCCACTGTGTCACTGTGGATGGAAGAGGAAACATGCATCAGGAGGACTGAGGGGTCTCGTCAATGTCAGTATGAAGTCTCGGTCGATGCTTTTTCATGTTTGCACAGGCGCTGCAGTAATGAAGAAAGAATGCAGTTATTAGACCATGAGAACAGCCACATCTTATCATGGTGATCTGACTTCAAAAGAATACAAAAATAATGCTTTCCCCATGTTATTATCAATTTATAACGCAAAGAAAGAAGCATTGTGACTCCAATATAGTCCTTGATTTTCTTCATTTATATTGGTCAGTGTCATTCAGAATCTAAAGTGAGTGGTTTAACTAAGTGTAGCAATGTCAACTAAAAATAAGCAGATCATTTAAAGGCCAGTGTATTAATTGACTGCACATGGACAGTATCATCTTTGCTTTGATAAGATTAAAGGAGACCCATTGTGTTTTTCCATGTATTTAGTAATAAACTGACATATTTATGACATGTATAAATCAGCAGTTTACATTTTGTTTCTTGTAAAACACAAAAATGTGTAATCAGCCTAGAAGTGTTAACAGATCCACTGACTTTCTGTTCAAAATTGAAATTGAAAATGACCTGTAATGAGCAGCAAATGTTAAAAGAGACGTTTTTATTGTTTTAAAGTGACCGACATTACAATTTTGAACCCACATGTTTTCCTCAAATCTGATTTTTTTGTGTAATCACAAGTACTGACAGAAGGAGAAGTGAAAAAGGAGATTTTCTGAGCACTCAAGCAGCAGCAGGACAATGCAATACAGGCATGAATGGATGCACATACAGCTTAAAGGTGCATTGTGTAACTTTTTGGCCAAATATAAACATGTTTTTGCCATTTAGATTTCTTTGTTTCACTAAATAAATAATAAAAACAAATCTGTCTTTAATTTGGACAGGCTTGTATGGTCACAAAATGGACTGTTGATTTCACGCTCATGTTTCTATAGAAAAGTGGTTAGTGTAGCTGTATTTTTAGATCCATTCAGAATGTCCCAAAGTTTGGTTTTAACTTTCCAATTCTAGCGAATTGTGTAGTTTTTTTCCCCTCCAGAAAATGCACCTTTAAACAAATAAACTAAAAAAATAAATACAATGTACTCTTTAGGTCCCTATTTAAAAATGTGCACATATACTCTAAGAAGAAAATTACCTTTAAACAATAAATGATGACAACATAACCATACCTAACTCTTTGATTTGAAAATTGGGAAGCGATCAGACTGTGCGGTAACTCCAGATCCCCTTCATCACACAAAGTCAAACTCAGTCAGAATGGTGCAATCAGAGCTGTTTGTTTAAGTGGAGCCTGATCTCACAAGAAAGCGTACATTTACCACGACATTACACAGTATGTAAATGAGGTATGATTAGCACGAGTTCACAGCTGTTTTATTAAGATGTGTTCTTATTTATGAATATTAATGAAATCCTGATTCTAATCTTAACCTGCCCCAAGCCCCAGACCTAATCTTACCAATTTTAGTAACTTCATGCCTAAACTTACGTGTTTCACCTGAAGAAAACATCCCCACGTGGACAAGACCAAAACTCGTGTTTTTTTAACGCTGTGAAATCTTGTGTCATTTTTATTCTTTTTCATATTGTGCTAAATGCACGGCGTAACATAAGTACTACTACTAAAAATAGCTGTGAACTCGTGCTCAAAATACGCTGTTTTGGTGTCGTGGTAAAAGTACGCCATCTAGTGAGACTGTGTTGTTAAGTGACAATCTTCTGTCACCTCAGAGAAACTGTGTTTTGTGGTTGGATTCATTCTGAACAAAACTGCAACGCTTTTTAATCCTATATTGCCATACCTGCTTGTCAAAGCCTGATTCCGTCAGATCTCAGAAGCTAAGCAAGTCAGGGCCTGGTTAGTACTTGGATGGGAGACTGCTAGAACACCAGGTGCCACAGTGGGACGACAAGAATAGAGATTGTCGTACAAGAGTAGAGATTGTCGTCGTGTCCTTGGACCCACATTGCCTGAGTGTCTGTGTACACTGGGTGAGTGGATACTAGATTGTAAGGAGCTTTGAGTGCCTGGAAAGGTAGAAAAGCGCTATATAAATAGACAATTTTTTAATTGTTTAAGCGGACATACTTGTTTTGTTTCAGACAGACAAACTGGCAAATCCATCTGTTTCTCGTCCCTGTGATATTCATGAATTATTGAATACATTTGTTTTCTGAATCCTGTCTCATCAGTCCATACCAACACTGTTTGATCTATTGAAACCTTGAATTTGTACTTATTAGACAGGACAGTGTACTGTGAGAAAGAATGAGTGTGAGAAAGAATCACTATGCTGCACACATGAAACTAAAGTTAGGTCAAAAGCCCCTTTAGAGTAAAATGTGCGGGAAACCTGTTGTTAAAATCTAATTTTTTAAGTTTTTAACATTACTGCCTTCTCTCATCAATATTTTACTGAAAGTTCTATGAAGAATTAGACCTGCATGTTTGAGTCATCTTGTATTGTCCTGCAGAAAAGAGAAGAGGAGGGGTTACCAGTTCAGGAAGCAAATGGACTTGTTTCGATTTCTGTTTTAGGACAATTTTATGTTTTACAAGAAAGAAAATGTAATTCACTGATTGACATCTATTATATTTTATACCTACATATTAAGAAAAAACACATTAGTTCCCTCTTAACCTCCAAGCATCCCATTAAGACCGTCAGAATAGACTCGCTCTTGTCGAACGCGCGGACTGTTTTTAGGATTGTATGCCCGCCGCATAAAGGATTCAGAGATGAAACAAAGAGCTGACAGTTGCTTTAGTGAGAGAGGGAGACATGTTGGCAGTAAGTGTGTGTGACTTCCCTGCGTTGTTGTTAGAGCTCCCACTTCGTAAACTGCTGTTGTTTTATGTTCTGATCAAAGGATTTCCATTACCCATTTGAGTTACTTCTTCCACTCTTCCAGGCTCCACTTTTTGCTGTAATCATAGTGGTGAAGCGCACAAACATTACAGCTCTACTATCTACTGCAATTTTGTGATTTCCTCGAATCTTGTTTTTCGTTTACCTGCCGGGTTTTCATTTTCTCTTCAAGATCCTTTTCACGTAACTTTCACCATCTGCATTTTGTTGTTTTTCTTCTGTTCTTTTGAAGTGACCAAAGTCAACAATACTAATTGACAAATTGTGTCCTCAATTCTCATTCTAATGTTTATGATGTTTCCTCACCAAGAACATGCATGGAGTTTTAAAATACTTTGTTCCACCTTGTGATGTCACTAATGCAGAAAGTGTTTAATTGTGTTTTTGAAAATTATGCGCCTGGACTTGGTTTGATTTCGGGGACAAAAGTTGCATGATGGAGAGGTTCATACACTTTTTACCAGAAAACTACAGAAAAACGTAGGAATACACACAGCTGCTCTGTTTGTCCAAATAAACATGAAATAGCATTTTTGCACCGCTTTACTTTATATCTTTTCATGTGTTTATGGATCTATACTGCAGGTTTCCTCACATTAACATGCTCAGTGAGAGACAGACGGAGCTTGAACATCAAGGGCTGAATGGCTCACACTGCTTGAAACAAAAACCCAAAATGATAGAAGACGGAAACATAGCACTAAGATCAACTGTTTGAGCAAAACAGAAGTTCATGTGATCTTCTCATTTAGCTATAGATAAATGTAGTGTACTTTCTCCACATTAACCTAGCGTTACTGACTGTTGTTTGGTTCCATTTAACTTTTATAGCCTTGTTATTTCTTAAAATAATTGATGATAACAGTGTTGTATTTTTGTGTGATTACAACCGAATCCGTCTCTGGTTGTTTTGTGTTTGTTTGTCCCCTTTTCAATCAGCGCACATGTTGTTTGTGTTTATTCAGAGCCTCATTTCCGTGTAAAACAGGATCCTTAAACAGTAAAATGTACTTAAGCTGACTGTATCTACTTCACTTTTGCTCATAAACTTTTAAGGCTTAAAAGGGTGAAGACTGAATGAATACTCAATTAGCTTGTAAAGTAAACAAGCCTGAAACAACAGAGAAATGCATCCCCTCATTAAGCATCCTATCATGTGGCTCCAGCGTGTCTCCTGGCTGTCTGCGTTTGACAGCTCTGCATCAATATTGCATTGTGCTCCACTCATCACAAAAACCGTCACAGCCACAGTGAGGAGGCTGCGAGGAACAAGGCTTTGTTTCAGCACTTTTCACTCAACCACAAAGCAGACTTCTTCACCATGACGAGCATTAGACTAGCGCTTCTCAAACTGCGGTACTAGTACTCTGTGCTGCTTGGAACCTTGTGTTTGAATACTTGCTTTAGTTACAGACAAATATGTAATTAGTAATTTTGAATAGCCATAGAGTATCTACTGATTAATCTTGTTTTAGACTTGTTTTTTGTACTGTGCAATATATATGGCATAACATTCAGTATATCGTCAAAATGAAATTGTGCTCATCATACAATGTTTATGATATATGCGCTTTTTTGTGATATGTTGACTAGCGATACTTGGAGCCACAATAAATAATTTTAAGTAGTTTTGGTGTAATAAGTTGGAGAACCACTGCACTAGACCATTTCAAAAGTTATATTTTGCCCTTCGCATCTTCACCGCTCTTCTTCTGAACATCTTAGAAGTTCAATTATAGTAACACTTCAGCAATTATTAGCAACCTGTTTGTAATAGTGATGTATATTCAGTCATTTTGGAAAAAACGGTGACAGATGCTAATCTAAGCAATCCTTGTGAAAACAAAAGTACCAGTGGTTCAAAAAAACCTTTGGTGATATGGCATAATTTCTAATTAGCTTGGACTGTTGGGTTTGGCTGGGTTGTTGTCTCCACTAGACTGTAATTGACTAAATAAAATCTAGGTTGAGCTCACTTTGCTGGCAATTTACAACTTGCCTGGGGACTACAGTTGAAAACTAGCTATATAGCTAATAATGGCGCATTTGCAGAAATGTTTATTAATGTGCTCTGTCCCCATTTAAATAAACTAATAATAATAATAATAATAATAATAATAATAATAATAATAATAATAATAATAATAATAATAATAAAGGCATGCAGATGATCATGGGTTGAAGTTTGATGTCTCGAACTGTGGCTTGTGATCTTATTCTTAGAACTGGTGTACAATGACATTTAAGAAGCTGTCCACACAAAGCCAAGCTCTGGCGTTTTAGAACAAATATTTGACCTAATCCATACACACACAAAGCAGGAGTTTCAGAACACTGAAAACGAACATTTCTGAAACCAAGTCCCAGAGCGAAAAGATTTCAAAACTCCAGTTTAGCGTCTCTGCAGTTACGCTGTATATGCAACTTTATTCACTGCCAAAATCTGAGTATCGTTTCACCATAAACCACAGAAGACAGGTAAGAATAAATAAATCCACTAAAATCTACATTTTGAAGCTTTGTCACATTATTCCAAAGACATCTGAAAGATTTTGATTCATATTGTTTATTCAGAATGTTTGTTAAGTTTAAAAGCATTCTCCACTAAGTTTCTGTTTACATTAAACAACATTTCTGCACATTCTCAGTGTCAAGTCTTATTCTAGTTTTGTGACTTTCTGTGTCAGTGTCACAGCGCCACACTCTGGTCAGTTACAGACATTACACCGGCGTCAGACTGGTTTACTGATTTGTGTGGACGCTCACAAATCCCAAGACAGCTCCATGTTTATGCAATTCGTTTTTTAAATTATCGTTTTGGCTTTGTGTGGACAAGATCTTAGAAACTTGGAAGCAGAGTGGGACCTCCTGTCATGCAGTGAACTGGACCTATTTCTCTTATATTTACTAACTTTTACAAGCACAAAAACTTGGCTAGCATGCTACGCTATTTACTTCTATACCAGTAGAAGCACTTTAACTTTACCACCTTACAACCTATCTTCTCTGAATTCTCTCAGACGGCTCAAATAGTGTGTACTGTGGAGCAGACGAAAGCTTTCAAACCTATTAAATATTTCTGAATTGAGCATGTAGCCAAAGTGCACTGACAAAACTGCAAGACTACAAGAGATCACGCACATGCAGCTGCAGAACAGGTAAACAGTTGATTTATAAAAGAGACATACGTAATCAAACCAAATCTCTATGAACTGATTTTAATTTCTGTTCTCCAGCTACTTTGTCCTGATCTAGTTTATATACCACCAACTTTCTGACATTTTCTCAATCACCTTGAGTATATTTATGTTCTAAACTTTACATCATTGATTTGATTAGTTAGTCAGTAAGTGCTCACTTCACCTCCTGCTGTACCTCTGAGACCGGATCTGCAATTAAGCCTAAACAGTATCATTAAAGCACTTTGGAGTTATTACCTGTAGATTTGAAATAATTAGAAAATATATCCTTAAGGTGAAGCGCTGTATGTGGATGGAGAAATCAAAATAGAGGAACTTCAAAAACATAAGTATAAATATGTTTCTGGTAAAAAAAAATCTGACCAAAAGCCAGGTTGTGATTCCCCGCCAAATCTAAATCCAAAATGAAGCTTTCAGAATAGAAAACCTTCTGTCTTTTAGTATTTAAGTTCAGTAAGACATCAATGAAAAGTAAGGAGTACACCAGACAGTGTGTGTCCAAAATATCATGTCCTGAATCCTGTCTTAATGGTCCCAAAATGTATCTAAATCAACTTGTAAATCTACTTGTAACCGAGATTGTGTGCATAGTGTCACTACACTAGTTTCACACGCACACACACTGCCCAAATGATGAGTTTTGTGTAAGAATGTTTGGACATGAACCCTTCTGAAGCTCCTTGTGCTCTGAACACAGACAGCTCACTGCTCCTTGTGCTGTTGAAATATTTTAGTCTGAAAACTTTGCAGGATAAAGGCCTCTTCTATTGTCTGGATTCTAAAAGAATTACACAGAAATAGGGAGAAGTGTTCTGTACTTTGCCATGGTAATTTGTGTGATTAAAGCTGCATACATTTAGTTTTCTAAACTTTGGCCAGAGTCTTTGCATCATGTGCTAAATGATCTGTATCCAAACGTCTGTCACTCACTGAGCTCAGCTCAGAGCTGCAGCAGCTGGTGTCTCTCTCATCACTGTGAGCTCTTAGTTTATTGAATTAAGTTAAGTTAAGTTTGTTAACCTTCAGATGCCAGTTGTACATAATATTTATAATGCTCACTGCATAGGAAACAAATCTCTGTAAAGTCCTTCAAATCTCATTGAACTATTTGATTTGCAGCTAGTTGATGTGACTGATAGTATGAACATTGATTCATGCTTTTATTAATCATATGTGTATACTTATATTATACTTCTACTACTTATACTGTATTAGAGCTGGGCGATATCCATTTTCACTATCGTCATATCGTCTTAATATAGTATCGTGATAGACGATATTATCGTCTGCCCACTAATTAAGGCAAAAACGGCTCAAAATTGAGCTTTAGTCGGATTTTTCTGGTAATTTCACACACACGCACACACACGGTGTGTATTATAGATACAATAATGCTCTTTCGCTATAGAACATTGTTAGGTTTGTGAATTTTAATGTAAAAAACCTTAGTACTTTGTCAAAGCCTGCGCTTTCCTCACTCCTCCGTGCCCCCGCGCCACGCTACCTCTTTTCGCTTTATTGACAATTTTAAGATTCACAACGCAGGGTAAATATGTAAACTTGTGACGGTAAAAGTGTAGAGATTTATATTGTCGACTATATTGCACAAATACACATTTAGAAAAATACTTTCTTGAGACGCACTCGGCACCATGTCTGTGTGCGTCACAACCACACGAACAAAAGCACATATAGACATCCAAGCACGCAAGCAAGCTAACCATAAAGTTTAGACCACAACAGGATTAAACCCACTGACACGTACAAACACGATTTGAACTGATATTGATAAGGCTCTCCGCTGTTTTAAAGGGACTGTACCTGATTTTTGCATCCTAAAAATGTAAACAAACTGAAATAATTAATTTTAACCTTTTTCCTTCAGTCTACATGATTTCCTCATGTAGCTAATGCATTCTGAGCTTCAGAATTGTTCATCATGATGAGTTTTAATGTTTTTTCACAGCTTTTAGCAGCGAGGTGAGTCACTATGCTAACAACAGTAAGCCACAATGCTAAAAACAAAAACAGAAAAAGCTGCACACAAACGGGATTTTATTAGACATAGACAGGACTTTGGGGACTAATTTCCACCTGATTAGATACTTTAACAAGGCATCAGTGCTAGGGGGAAATTGCTTTTAAGTTATCTTGTTGCAAAAAAATCGAGTACAGTCCCTTTAAGTTCACATTTAAAACATGGCCAACACCATTATAAGTTCAAACGGCTGATATGTAAGACAAAAACACCTGAGCCAAACACCTTATTAAGCAAAATTTTTGCGCATCTACGGTAACAAGTGATTTCTGCCTCTTCTTTGTCACTAAAGTTGTACCAAATAGATGAGAGAAAGTAGCTGTATCCCTAACTATTACGCACGGACTCGTCTCGACGCGTGATGGGATCAGGATCAGCACAAAGAAAGCACGATACTCCTCCATAATTTGACAGTTTATAAAGTTAGTTTGCTCACCTCTGTCCAGTTCAAATGAATTCTCTTCTGTCCATCCCGGACACGAAGAAAAGAAAACATCCAAACAGAAACGGTAGCCTACATCCAAAGTTATCATCGCAGGTGCTTCATGACGCACAACTTTGTCCAAGTCCTGATTCCAGCTCCACGCGGCCCACAACACCACTCCACACATCCTGCTCTGTCCGGGTCCTCCGTCCAGGTCCTCCGTTCAGGTCCACGGTGTTAAAAAAGTCCTCTTCATCTCTTTATTAGAGCGCGCTGTCTGAGCCATGTCTGTTTTCATACGCACGTGTTGGTGGCGTGAGGATGCGTTCTGGGACGCTGCGTAACTTTTAAAACTGCGATGCCAAGTTTTTCTGCTTTTGTGGACTTGTCAATTATTAAAAAAAGCTACTATGAAAACAAAATAGTGGTTGAATATTTGTCAAATGATCGAGAATATGCATATAACAGAGCGAGATTGTTTGCTGCAGCATTGATTAAAAACTTTGCACGTTCTAGGAGGATGTTTTTACAGACGATAGTGAAGTGCTATCGTCTAAATGTTTTACTTTCACGATAGACGATATAATCGTCTTATCGCCCATCCCTATACTGTATACCAGGGGTGCCCAACCCGTCGATCGCGATCGACTAGTGGATCTTTGAGGCAGTGGAAGAAGCTCCCAAAGCCCCGTCTGTTAATTCGAACTTTAACCAACCGCGAGATATAGGCGTAATTACAAGCGCGAACTACCCGCGGCATCAACAAGCGCTACATGCGCGAACTACACGCGGCATCAACAAGCGCTGTATGCGCGTACTACACGCGCTAGATTTATATGCGGCAGCAAGAATTCTCCACTGTCTGCTCGTTGCTGCCGCACAGCACTTGAGCGCTTGCCAACGCGGCTCCTGAACACACGCGCTCATAGGGGTGAGATAGAACAGAGGGGAGAGGAGCAGGAGGAGAGACAGAGAGAGAAGCAGGAGGAGGAGACAGGTAGTGCCACAGAATCCTACCTGCTCACGCGGTGTTGTTGTCCAACAGCTTGCTGTTGTTGATGCGAGTCAAAAAACAAAACCTAACTTTCTCAAGCTCCTCCCCCTCACTGTTACCATGGTAATCACCAATCACTCATAGTACTGTAGTTTGAAGTGCTTCCAGTGAGGTGACTTGGATAGCTTGAACTTTTTGAAGACTTTTTGTTGTTATAGTTGTAGCCACAATAATTTATTTTCAAAAATAAATGTGTCACTTTTTAACAAGTTTATAACTTACATTTTAATAAATATTATTGCACTATTAAAAAAAAACTAACTGTGTCTTAATCAGGACTAGTCTAAAGAACAATTTTTTCGACATTGTTAATAAATAAAATAATGTAAATCCAAAGGTAGATCTCCGGGCTGTGCTCAGACTAAAAGTAGCTCGCGAGCTGAAAAAGGTTGGGCACTCCTGCTGTATACTATACTTTTTTCAGCATTCTGAAAGCTATGGCTGATAAAAAAAATAAATAAAACTGAGTTTTTGATGGATAAGCAGCGTACTGAAGACACGACCAATACAAAATGGACTTGAACCCAAAGCATGTTCTTTTCTACACATTCTTATTTCAGCTGTGGTCTGAGAGAAGCAGAGCCAGTGCACAGTCCTGCATGTTTGTTTCCTCAGATTTATGATGTGGATGAAAGGAAGGTCATTGGTTAATATTGATGAGTGCTGCTTCTCACTGAGGCAGAGATGAGAGGCGTGACCTATACCCCCAAAACACACACACACACACATACACCTTAAAAACCCTACTGCACCACTTTGTTCATCTTCCTTCTTAACTTTACCCTGCTGTTTTTAATTGGGCCTATTCTCGTGCGCCTCTGCATACATTGATTTGTATCAGTCAGTCCGAGCCATGAACCGACTGTTTCCCTAATAGCCTATTGGTATTCAGTGAAGGTAATAGATTCCTAGGTAAGCACAAGGTAATTCATCACACTTACAAACAGGAAGGGACAGATGAGGAATGCTATTAAAGGCATCACGCGAGGATCAGGCTGCTTAGAGACAAGAAAAGCTCTGGTGGCAACAGGACAACATGTATTATTACAGTCGCTTCATGAGAGATGTGTCACTAGTCAAGTCGGCAAATGCTTTTATGGCCGTTAGCTTTGGTGGGAATTTGTTTTTGAAAGCGTGAAGACGTTTGAGGGTGTGTTTTTTGTTTTGTGGTGTGATGCGCTTTCTGGCAAAAAACAAAAAACGTGGAAGGCTTTTCAGTGTTGCGTAATTTTTGGTGTAGCACTGTCAAATACATTAGCATGCACTGTGGACGGACATGCACAACTACAATAAAATGTACTACAGCGTATGTTGATAATTACGCAACTGTACTGACCTGGAGTTTTGTTTTGTGTTTTTTTCTTTAAAACAGAATTGGCAACATTAAACTGCTGCATGCTCAAAAGTTACATAAAAAGTACAAAATTAGCTTTTCTTGGTGCATGAATGTCAGATGATGAGCTCCTACTGGTTTTATCACTTTGGCGTAGACTTTCCTGGAATGTTCCACGCTTTGGCGTTTAGTATTTCATGCAAAATGTTCAAATAAGTATTTGTTTTAATCAATCAAAATGTACAGATGCAACATACTCTCAAAGTACTTACTTTTTGGGATAAAGTTATCTCTTCTGCCTAATGAGAAGCATTTTGTTTTCTAAAACCCAGGAAGTCGACTTGTTAATGTCTTTAACAAAGCGCTAGTCACATTTAGCTTTACAGACATGGCTCATGTTGCTAAAATCATTGTGGTGAAGAATGATGAATTATTATCTGAATACTGTAACAAGTTTTACATTAAATAGTTGTTTGATTACATATTAACATGGAAAATTACGTACGTCATCTTTTCTCTTTGAGCAAAAATGTAATTCTTTCATTTGCTACTTGTTACGGTTCCATTTAACTTGGAAGAAACAAACATCAGTTCTCCAGATTTTAACTGAAAGTCAGTGGATCTCTTTATTAAGCTGTTTCCTTATGCCATACTTTACTGCTAAAAACATGGAAAAACACAACATGCAACGATAAACACGTTTTCACACACAGCACAACACGGTGGCAGAGCAGATAGTGCTCTGGCCTCACAGCCTTTCTGTGTGGAGTTTGCATGTTCCTCCCTGTGTCTGGGTGGTTTCCTCCGGGCACTCCGGTTTCCCCACCGACCAATACCATGCATGTTAGGGAACACTCTGTGGTAGTCGGAGTGAAATGCGCTATACAAATAGATTACTTACTTACTTACCCTTTAACCACATAGCAACATTTTCTTTGGGTTTAACTAGTAAGTTTAGGCTTCAAGTTACTAAAATAGGTAAGTTTAGGACTGGGGCTTGGGTTAGATAGAAGATAAAAGATTTACCTGTTAAACCCAAAGAAAATGTTGTCAATCTTCAACCAAGATTCTCGGATATTTTTCTTTTTGACTTTTTGTAACATATTTCCCTAAAAAAAGGCGTAAAAACTTGATTATTGTACATTACTTTCTTCGAAGACTGAACTGCAATATGTCTTTCTTAAAGTTGCTCAGTCTTGAGGCTTCCAAAGAACCATACTTGGTGCATTCCTCTGGAGTGGATCACTCATGCACAGTGAGTGAAGAATGACATGTAACCTTTGGCTGTGTTTGAACTGGAGTTTGTTTGTATGTTTACTGGCCTAAGAGGTCAGTTCCTACTTGACAGCTTTGGTATTTATCCTTTCATAAGCCCTCTGCATTAATCTATGTGTGTGTCTTTCTAAAGTTCCATTCTCTCCCATCTGGACTTACTGGAGTGGTGGAGTGCATCAAATCCCACATGCACACTTACACACACAGACAGCACACGTGGCGTTGTGCACAGGATCGATACAGGCCCGGCTCAGACAGGCACAGTGATGGATGGACACTCCCTCTGCTGCTATTTTTACCTCTCAGGATCACTCTCCATGTCTGCTTTCTCATCAGGACTGAAATAGAAACGTGAAGGGAATCCTAGCATGACAAAATACTCCAGTCACTTCTGTCTGGAGGACTAGATTTCTTAGCTGTTGGGTTAGAGAAGAGGCTTTGATTGCATGTCTGTGTCTAGTTGGGCTGTAGTTGTTTAGTCGCTTAGTTGATTAATCGGGCGATGGCTTCTTAGGCGACCAAAATTTTGTATTAGCAAACTAATTCTTGCATTCTTTAGATAGATTCTGAGGTTTTATATTGAACAGGGGCAAAAAGTAATGATTTAGTAAATTATTTGGGACTGAATCATTGATCTAGTGCCGTTGTATATAAACACCAAGCTTTCCATTCATTTTGTGCATGTTTTTGCATGATCTTCATTGGATTTTTAGCCTTTTCATTTGGGTCAGATAAAAAGAACAAAGCAGACTTTTTAGCTTTTAGTTGATTAAGATTTTTTTTGGTCAACTACAGCCCTAGCGTCTAGTGTTTGAATATTGGCAGTTAGCATTACTTTTCTTTTAATTATTTTGTATTATAGGTTCATTTGCAGATATCGATATCTCTGTGTGTCTTCTTTTTGATACTATGCATTTCTAATTAGTAACAGTGCAGGGGAGGGACCTTGTCCAAGAAGGAATGAATCAATATTTTCATTACACTGATAAAAGTTTGGCTTTCGAAAGTAATGCTAAACAAAGAATAAATTGCACAGAGCAGAGAAGTTGGAACGTACTGGCCTAGATGTCTTCTGTAAGACTTTAAGACCAGTGTTTTACAACCTGTGTCACGTCACACTTTCTCAGCCCACGTCTGCTGATGTTTAGCCAAATCAACTGCTTTAGAAGTTCGTTCCTAATATTCTGATTAGCTTATCATTCAATTGAATTAATGTTTGAATAATTTTGTTCACTTCTAAGAAAGTATTCTAAATGTAATATGATTGGCCTATACGAAGCCCAGTCTCCAAATAAAATGTAGATATACAACAAAATATCAAAAACGTACTTGTCCCTGTCCTAAACTTGCCCATTTTTGTAAATTAAAGCCTAAACCTACAGATTAAAACCACGTGGTTTCAACCAAAATTCATGGTTACATTTTGGTTTTTCGTGGCAAATTACGTTAAAAAGAAGTGAAAACTTGCTTACAGTAAGCCTACATTTTTGACATTTTGTTGTATATCTATGTTTTCTTCGGAGACTGTTGCTATATGTGAGAAGTGTACTCTCTGAATAGCGTGTATTTGCCTGAAGAAGCCATAAGAGAGAGTGAAATCTTTGGAGGCGTTCTCATTTTAATCTAACTGTATTATATTTCTATGGGGTCAACATGCTCTGCTAACAATTGGTCCAGCAAAACATACCCAAAAAGGGCAGAGAAATATGTTTTCTCCATATGTGAATAGGGTCAACATGTGTAGCTTTGAAGACATTTCTTCACATCATCAATTTAAAACATTGGAACAGCAACACGGCTCATTATCAGCTTAAATACAAGTATCTATGTAAAAAACACATGAAATAATAATAGAAAGGCATGAATGACATTTTTTCAACACAGCACTTAGCAAAAGAGAAGATGAAGTCAAGACCCTATTTGTACAACTGCACAATGTGGGACAAATGAAGAAAAACAACACAGCCAATCAAACGCCAGCTATGATGAACAAAACAAAAGCACAATTTTTCAGTTTCCGTTGTCCGTTTGTGGTGTTTTTCTTCATTTGAATACTTATTTTCTGCATTATACTTTACCTAAGATCAAAATTGCATAGAAATACTTCATGAACCCCAAAGGAAATGATTAACTACAATAATACATATTCCAAATGACGCTTCAGAGGGAGACACTTTAGCATACAGCCTGGGACAAATGCATAATAACCACTCAAGGACACTACTGCTATAGCTCTCCATTACTTACACTGTCAAATTGCCGGGGCAGCTCCTCCAAACTGTGAAAGTTGATTGTCCGCTAATTAAATTTGTGCAACTGGAGTAGGCGAGTGCTACTAAGTGCCGTAAAACCATCCCTTTGCTACGACAAGTACTTGAATTATTTTGCCCCAATATAACGAGTCCATACCGTAATCACTTTACTTTATAATTACAGTCCTTGTTGCTTGTATTTAGCGACGCTCTAGGCTTGGTGGGTCTAAACTAGATGAGCATCCACTTTACCTCTTGGCAGTGTGCTGGAGGTTCAGAACAAGGTCAACTCTTTCCCATCTGGGCCCTTTTTCGTTGGAGGAGTCACTAGAGGGTGCTTGCTAAATGGGATCACCAACTGCCTGAAGGAGCCCACTGCTGTCATCTCCCCAGCTCGTTTTAAAGGTAATGTGGCATCTCCAGCCAGGCCCGAGAGCAGTAAAATACTGATTAGCATTTATTAACACAAAGTGGGTAAGGTGGCAGGCGCGTTAAGTATTATGCTGAATATGAAAGAATGAGAATTAAAGAGAGGATGATGAATTTCTTCACATAATCGAGGTATTGAACTCTAGTGTGCCTCGCTCTAAAGCTTTCTCTTAACATTCAGACATGTTCCTGGATGTGCATGAGGATGAAGTGGTGGCCCACTGAACCATTTATGATATACAGTGGAGTGTTGTTAAGAAACAGACAAAAGAAGAGAGCACCAGTGCTGCCTCACATCAGGCTCACACTCCCTCCAGTCTAGATCCAGATCCTGATCTGCCTGGATCTGGTGGCCACTCACACTATAACCCGAACATGCATGCGTATGTGGGCATCGCGAGACCACGAGTTCACACGGGTTCGCGCTCAACTTGGGACTTCACACGATCACTGAGCACATGTAAACAAAGAACACTTGCACAGAGTTTTCGGCTTTTTTCACGAGAGTTCATTTTGCGTTTGATTTTTTCGCTGCACAAAGGATGAGCATGAGACGCTTATTTACATCATATGCATTATATAATTGTGTATATGTTGAGAATTTTGATTTATTAGTTTTAGTAGTAATAGTGTCATTTTAATTTGAAAACCGCCAGATGCACTTCACCCACGCTTGCTTGGTTTCCTGTTTGTCATGTCTTGTTTTCACAACTTCACCTCAAAGGGTGGTCCGGAAAAAGTTCCTTCGGACGGCCAGAGCGGAGCCATGCGGCTTGCCGGATCGGATGCATTGCCGTGTGAGAACCTCTCATGACTTTTCAAGATACAGACTGGAGTACGGGCTGAATTCAGTGTCAGCCAGGTGTCAGTCAGAGGGCACATAATACCTGGTGTGACACGTCTTTATCAATGGTTAATTCCTGGTGTGGACAGCTAATTCACATCTGACAGGTCTATCGGACTCACCACAAAGCGTACTAGTTTTGTATTTGAAAGAAAGTAAGTAAAAATAAAACATTTTGCACTGCCAAATCTAAAAATAAAACAGCCAGACTGTAAAGAAATGTTGTAAAGAGTGTTTTTGACGCATACGTCATACACCCCCAAAATACATAGGCTCTCAAAAATGTAGCATGCTCAAATAGAAACTTAGTTTGGCTGTAAAGATAGTGATATTTATTCGACGACGAGTCAAATGTGTTTTGTAACCGGTTTGACTGTAGCTCTTATTCGCAGCTCTTCTGTTACTGTGTGTTTGAAACAATGTTTTTTTTTACCAGTGAAAAAGGTCCATAATAGGGTCAGTGTGATGCCCACGAAACTACTGGATACTGTTCTGTGTTTTATATGGACATTTTACTTCCAAATCTTATGCATTTATTCATCACTAACGGAAAACCAACATTTTTCTAATGTGGCATTTAAATAGTTGGATCAGTTTGAAGCTTTAAAAGGCTTACTAAGGCTTAGTAGGATTTCTTTTACATTTCATTCTTAGATCTATTCATAGATTTTTGGAATATACATATTTTTGAAATATCACCAAATGAAAACCTGTACTCTCAAAAGTTGCCTCCAGAATATGTTGATTTAATCCCTCATTCTTCCAGAAGTATCTATAGTACAAAAATCTTCAAAGGTTGTCATTCAGAGCAGGTCTTAGACGACAGGACGTTTTGACTTTTATGCAAGGTCATTTTAATCTGATGGAAGCTGTCTGAGACTTTGGATTTGAAAGCGTCCCGTTAAAATCCAGGATCTGAGACAGCTTCCATCAAATTGAAATAGACTTTTGGATGAAAGTCGAATTGTCTCAGTGTGCTAAAACTTTGTCCAGATGACACTTTGAGGACTTTTCTTCAGAATATTTCATACAGTACTTACTTTCCAAGACTGCACATCGATTAGCTCCAATGACTGCATTCTCTAATTCTAATGGGAAAAAATGTATTACCCAGACGATTACAACAATCTCTGAAACACACAACGCACTACTACTTACTACTACTACTACTATATTCCGATGACTCCGTGAAGCGTTACAAAATGCCAACTCAATGCTCCCAAATCCCTTCTATCTGACTCAACTCATTCACAGAAGTAGACACTCCGGGCCGTCATGTCCTACTCACTCTCTCTCATTCTCTCTCTTTTTGCTCATTTCCCCACAGGCTCCAGTCTTCACACACAAACCGCACACACACACACTGAAGAGTCCCACGCTCCAGGGGCCGATGCCATGATAGTACAGATGGCTTACTAGAGTAATATTCTCCATATGGGAAGGTAATATCGCCACAACAGTTATCTGGGGAGAAGAGAGACACGCTGGGGCTTTCGTTCTGTCGTACATGGCCACGGGATCTTACAAGCAGCCGCTCAGGTAATAGAGAAAAATGGGCCTTTTATATTACAGCAAATGCAGTCATAAAGTGAGAGATTATACAATATTGGTTTGTATGGAGCTGTTTGATGTTTTGATCGGCAATAAAAGTAATGGCTTTCATATCGTGCATTGTAAAGATGCCTGTTTGGAGATGGATTGGATTGGTTTTCCCTTTTTTGAAGCACTGAAGAGTTGAAACAAATAGTGTGATGATGTTGTCCCTGCAGATTTAGTCATGCAGAGTAGTTCTCCTAAATTTGGATTTGTGTGAATAAAAAAAACAAAAAACTGTACAGCCTCAATTTGTTTAAGATTCTGGTCAAATTGAATAGTTCTGGAGGGTACATCAGAGTAGTTGCTTGGCTTGTATTTTCCTTGGTGTTGTAAACGTATGGATTCTTCATGTCCACATGTGATCTCTACAGTTGTAGCTGAGTTGGTCAACTGCTCATCTCTTGTGTTGAAGATCTAAACCAGTCACATCCTGACATAAAAAAAACATCTTTGGTAGAATGATCACAAGTTGATAGTTCAATCCCAGCTCTGATAGCTGAATGCTGGAGTAGATACCTTGGCAAGACACTTCTCTGCCTCATGCTGTGTCTATGCACACTGGTGTTCATAAATCGTTTCTTTGATGATCGCTTTGATTACTTAAATGGTAGAAATGTGCAATATAACGCTGGATGTACACAGACTGTGAGGCGGGTTTGGTTCGGGACACGTACGGTTTTCTGTGTACACCAGATGCTGTCAACTGTGGTCCGGTTTCGTCCAAAGCCACGCAGATTTGCGTATAGATTCCCGCAAGAAAGCTCATATAATTAATCGAAAGTCGCACCACACTGCTGAGGTATCCGGGAAAAATAGACTTCATGCAGATTCTTTCCGCAGACCTGCGCGGCTACGGCACTCGCATCTGCATTCCTCGGAGGTCCGTGTACATGGGCACATTGGTTTTAAGCACTTTCTAAGTTCTGACCTGCACCAAACTTGCATTCAGTGTACATCCAGGGTAAATGTGATCTTTTACTGTGCATGTGGTTGAGTTGTCTGCTTGTCTCCATGGAGATGGTCAAGTTAACCTTATGGCCCTAAATCCTCCTCAGAATAAAAAGTTCATATGAAATGTGGTTTCATCACTGAATGGCCAAATGGGAGATCTTCCGATTGGCCTTAGGCCACGTCGAAGCTCTCTCAAGTGTAAATATACTCTATGTCACTATGTTGTAAACGAAAGTCAAACACAGACATTTCAACTCAGACAAAAACAGATGAATAAAAATATATCAAAAAGCAATAAGCATAAAATGCAAAAACAACTTTGCACAAATAACTATTTGAACACGTCAAGGAAACTATGTATTTTATCATAAAGTAAGAAAAAACTTGCAAAGTTCTACCAAATTTTTACAATTTCAGTAAAATTATGAATCAACTAATAAAAGACACTGAATCGACTAAACAGACAAAACACCTGAAATACTAATTTTATCTGATGGTCACTTTATAGACTATGTTGCATTAAAAATGTGGGTTCATCAATCATACTTTTAGCCGACAAAAGACAGTCAAACATTTGCTCATGTGCAAAACTTGACGCAGCTGATGTTTTTGTCCCACAGACTCTAAGATTCAATAGTAATAGCATTTTTCTCCAAGTTTATACCAACAATTTAACACCTGGATTGATAAATGAGGCCCAGTGTGTTCAATTTTGTTCCAATCATTCTGCTCCATTTACCACTTGGTGCATTAGAAAATGTAAAACAATGATTGCATGCCTATGTAAGTATTATTTCTGTGTTGGCAGCGTAGGTCACATTTGGGTTGTGGAATAAATATAGCCTCTCCTAAAGGCTTAAATGTTATGTTGTTGAACACTCCAGGCAACCAATAACAACTTCATGAGGCAGATGGCAGACCCTCCACAAACAAGTTTCTCTGGTTGACTTTACTACTATTTACATTTCTAGTTTGTTACTTTAGTGTCCATATAACCACAAGTACAACCTTCCCTTTAACTGTGCGGTAAAATGTCCGTGGCCCTCTTGTAAATTCAAAGGAGCATCCCTCAAAGTCTGCAGCTACTACGGATGGTCTGTGTTCTTTTTATAGAACAACTATCTATATTTGATGAGGGGCTTGTTTGGAGCCTGTGGACTTTTGCGAATGATAGATCGCGGTGCCATTGTGAGAGATGGGTGATAGAAACGCACGCGGCTTGACATTAAAAGCACATTCAAGCGCATGCCATGATATCTTAGGAACACAAACGACAGCCAGCGTTCCACCAACCATCAATCCGGTGTGCAGACCTTGGGCATTTCTTGCATTTTGTAGTAGCTCATTTGCAATTATTCTGCTTTGTTTGTTTGTTTGTTTGTTTGTCCTTTTCTGAATGGAAATAGCTTCGCCGCGAGAGAGAAGAAGAAAGAAAGAAAGAAATGAGTCACTATCAAAAGGGTTACTGGAAAGGTAGATTGTACAGATAAAACCTTGTAATGTGAGCATGTGCGGCGGTGACGTGTGTCGCGTATGCTAATGCGGTAATGCCGGAGATACATCCAAACAAATATGTGTGACCTTGAACTGAATGCCTAGCGCTAATGACATGCTACATAAGATCTGATAGCATTAATTGGCTTCACATAAAGAATGTTTGCAATTGCTAGTAGCTTTAATGGTTTGTTTGTTAGCATAGTTGTTTGATTTTATTTATAGACCTTTTGATGTATTTGTGTTTAGAAGTGGGACTAACATGAAAACAAGATCCCCTTTTCAACTTACATTTTAAAATATACTTATGTTTACCTATTTTTGTTGTTTTGTGTATAAATCTAGAGGTGTGGACTTGCAAGTCAGGACATGGAGCCAGACTTGAGTCATAATTTGACAACTTGAAACACTGTGGCTTGAAAAGACCTGATGCTTCTTCTAAAAAAAAAGTTTTTGTACAGTAAATGACATAAATATTAAGAAAAATTAGTGTGTAGTGTTCGAACTCCACTTCCTCCTCGAAAACACACCTGTAGTTTTGTCTGTGAGATGTTTTTGATTCATTTCCCTCTGAGCCTCTGAAAACACTGGTCGTAATGTTTCTGATGGACATAGTTTGCTAATTTCTGTAGCATTAACATAGGCAAGCTCTAACTCAATTCCTGAAGTGGGAACACATAACAATGTCATGTTTGTTTTATTGCACTCATATTGGGTCTAGTGCATGGGACTCCAGAATGCCTGCATTTCAAACCATGAATGTGCCCTATTTTATGATGATTTATATTTTTAATAATGTTGTGTAGCTTTAATGTATGCTTTTTCTGCTTTGCAAAGCACCTTGAATTGCTTTGTGTATGAATTGCCTTACCTTGCCTATTGAACATTTCTGGCGGAAGGCAATTGTCTGCTTCCTGTATCAGTGAGCTTGGAATGTTGCTCGAGAATAATCTCTCACATGGAGAGAAACATGTGACAGGAAAACAAGTCACAGGTCAGTTCTATACAACTGACCTTTATTTAACCTTTTATGTCCTAAGATTCAGAATCTTTTTTTCAGGGGAGTAGTAGGAAGGGGAAAGAGGAGGCTTTTATTTATCCATTTAGAAAGGTTGCCTGTGATTGAACTTTTTGCTGTGGGGCCAGTGCAGACCTGTGGAAAGGCGACACTGATTACGTTTTTCCAAAGTATTTTGAGAAATACAAACACCCACAACTAAAAAAAAGCATGTTATGTGCGTTTATTGACATACTGTTGAACACTGCAGTCAAAGTATCTCCATAGTGATAGAATGAGAAACTGGGGTAGTTGGCTCGCTGATAGCAGCCGAAACATGTCGACAAGGTAAATACATCAAACACATTATCTTTTAAAAGAAAACAAAAGTCGTGGGAAAGTTACCTTTGAACTTTTCTAAGTCATCCTCGCTCTCATAAATGCTTGGACATATCATTAGTTTTCACATGTGTAGATGTTTTTAACCTCTAGTTAGCATAGTGAAGCAGTCTCACGACCCTCTGCATCCCAAAAAGTACAGTGACGTACATGGCTCTGCTTTACAAATTTGAAAAGATTAAAATAAAAGTTAATTGATGTTGATGGCAACATGCACAGTTTGTTTTTCTCGTTGTGTCTTGAGTAAACTTTCCAAGGAGAAACTGATTTTAATAATTCGGAGGGAAAAAAAATGTGTAGCTAAGTCTCACACAATAATGTAATTTAATTTCATTTGTCGGACCAGAGCTTAAAGTATGATCAAATAGAATTCATTAACTGGCTCAAACCTTTTAGAAACATAATTGTGTAGGCAAGTTTTGTTCTACATCTGTGTATAATCTCTATGGGGTTGTGCATATAAACAGTCCATTATTACTTGCGGCATTGTCTGGACTAAATAACAAGTTTTCTTTCCAAAGTCTCTCCATGAAGAAGGAATCCATTTTAGACAGCTTTCTAACTAGGACAAACAGCTGCTGTGCCGCGCTGATAAACTTTTCATATTGTTGTCTTTGGGCAAATCCTCGCCGCTAAAGTCTCTTCTTATAAATACAATAAAAACAACCCATATGTTCAGCCTGTCCCCTCAGTTTGTGCATTTGCATTTTACATTGTCCACTTCACTGTGACATTAGCACATTTCTTCACTGTGAAATGATAGGCTACCTTTCTTCTCATGTTGTTTTGTTTGTGTACTTTACTAATAGCATTGGGCCTCATTCATGACACGTTCTTACGAACAAATTTGTTCTTAAGGGCTGTTTACGAAAATTTTTGGCATTCACAAAATTTGTTCTTAACGGAAAATGTTCGTCTGTAAGAACAAATCTTACGAACACTGAGGAGCACTCGTAAGAACAAAAAATCAGCTGTTTTAGAATTTTATTTCTTATAAAATTCAGTCAAAAATTTTAATTCCTACATGATTGTAGGTTATGTATTTTATAAATTATTATATGTAAAACAATTTTAGAAACAAAAAAGTCATCATTCGTGATAAAAATGACTCCTTTAATAAACCTGCAGCAGCCTGTCCCAGCCTCAAAGCCTCTGTGTTCTGACCCCCACAGGACTCAGGACCTTGTGTCCCCCCAGGACCAGAGCGGACTGTGCACTGTCAGTGCTCCCCGCTACAGCCTCTGCCTCCTTCCCCCGCTCCCCCCACACGCGCGTTCTACCGCGACGTGAAACGCGATATAAACGGCAAAAGCCCAGCGTTATTTCAATACATTTGTGACTTGAACATATTTCCTCTGAGTGTGGTCATGTGAGTTTGGACATTTTTTAAAGACGCTGACGTTTTTAATCAGCGAAAGCGCTGCTGCACTTTCTTCCTCCGCAGCAGCAGCGCTTCCTCTTCCCAGCTCCGCTCCAGCAGAAATCTTGTGAATGACGCGCTGTGTCCGGCCCATTTTGCCATATAAGGAAGTATGCATTATTCATTTTATGTAAATAACCGTTCGTAGCTATAGTTTGGTGAATTTGGCGTAAAGGCTGTTAGGAAGGATTTTGGCTCGTTACGAACCCGTCGTGAATCACACGTAGAGTTTTCGCAGCGGCTTCTTAAAGTGAAAGTTACGCACAGATTTTACGAAGATTTTCATGAATGAGGCCCATTACCTCTAAGTTAAGGTTCAGACTAAACACTAAAAAGGTGAAAACGGTTGGAGATTTCAGGGGCAGTATTAAGTCTTTGGAACAATAAAGCATGTGTCCACAGCTGCACTTTAGAGCTGAACAGAAAGGTACAAAATTGTTTCCACTACTCGAAGTGAGTGGTACATAAAGCAGACCATTCAAAGTTTAAATTTCAAATGTTCAACTTCATTTTGGCTGACTTTGAGTGAGACGACTGGATAATGTCAGAACGTAGCTATGCATGATTGCTTTGAGTAGATATACTTAGTTACACGTTATACAGTAGGAACATATACAGTAATTTAGGTTTTGAGCGTGTGGATAAGAGAGACAGCAGACAAATGAGTCTGCTACGTCCTGTCTACATGTAGGCCTACTAATGTCCTGTTTGTTTATCTAAATCCACAAAGTTTGACTATTGTTGTTATTAGCATTGTGGCTAACTGTTGTTAGCATACCGACTTGCCTCACTCCCAGCAGCTGTGGAAAAAAGCTTAAAGTGAATGATGTTTTTAGCCCATTATGCCACACACCACCACTTTGCATTGGTGGCTATGCTAGCAAAAGTTTATATATTAAAATATTTACTTCAGCGATTTGGCTAAAGTTTGGGTTAGAATTAGGGTTAGTCTCAGACTAAGTTAATTTTGTTAAGTTTAAGGTTTTGGGAAAGGTATGCTAACCAGGTAGCAGCATAACTGCCTTGGGGAGAATAAAGACACACTTAAAACACTTCATGGTAAACAATTTGGAGACTCGGATTGCATTAAGCAAATGAACAAAACATGTAGAATAATATAGGAAGCTTAAAACTGTAGTTTGTTTACATTTTTAAATCAGCAAAATTGTTGCAAGTTATCTTCTCATTTAACATTTTTTGGATTAGTGTTACTTTCTGATTATACATGATGATATCAGACACTGAAAGGCTCCCTCATGTTTTTTGACACTTATTTGCATTTGAAACACAGATTTGTAAAATGTATGTTCACAGACCCACACAAATTTGATGAAAATATCCTCATGTCCTTACGTAGTGTGTTGTCATCAGTTTACAATTTACAGTTTCTGCATTCATATGAAACAACTGGTATCAATCTAAACTACTAATGTTAGAAGTTGAAAATCTTAAGTATGCAACTTTTTGCAAATTTCTGATATTTTCTCCTTAAATATAAAGTTTATTTCAATTAGAATTTAGAAAGCAATTGTGATAGCTAGTGACTTATGCATTGCACCATTAAAACAACTATCCAAAGCTCTCTTTCACCACTGGAAATGTGACAGTGTAAGAACTGAATAGATGTTTGTTTATGTGAATGATCCTATATCCAACATTTCAACATCCCAGGTATAAGTCCATGTGCTACTTTCTTCAAACCGGAGGTAGTCACGTCTCCAGCGACGTGATTCATGTGTGACCTTTGGATGTTTATATTTGCTGAAGATCTATCATTGATGCCGTTAGGTGTTGCAGCAGGTTCATAGACTTCTATATTGCTCTATCCTGGGGGAAATCTGTGGGCATAGGCGGTGCAGGCGTGTGTCTAATATACTGTGTGTTATCAGCAAAGAGAGGCTGGCCCTTTGCTCCAGTGGCTGCGGGAGACTCCCAGGGGGCTTCAAGAGTAGTTACACTTGGCTGGACACGGCTGTGGACTGCGGGCCCTGCGGAGGAGAGAGCGGAGGTCCGGCCTGGTCCCCATGTCTCATTATCTGCCTGCAAACGGAGCTGCAGTTTAGGGGCATTTCCAGCTAAATGAATTTCTCTATTTCCCTATGTAAATGAAGGTGCTTGCATCAGGGACTTTGGGAATCAAGTTGCCGTTTCACAGACTGAAAAGGTAAAAGATTTAATAGTTAATGCTGAATTTAAGAGTCTTTAAACATGTTAGGAATTATGGATGGGGAATGGGCCTGAGGCAAAGTCGATTATTCTCTTAAAATGTACTAATCTAACAGACTTCTTGTCCCATTTGTCTCGTTCTGCTTGTATATTTTGGAAGCTTAGAGGCCTCGAGTCTTTATAAATGCATTGTCTTAGCATATTGGTGCAATGTTTTATTGTTATTATTTTTAATTAGAGTCGCTTTGTGCTGTTAGACGTCATTTAAAAAAACAAATGTCCCATTCTGTCAAAACAACAGAATCTCAGAGGCCCAGTTGTCATTGAGAGCACAGTTTGTTCAATAATGCATTTTTAGTGGGGTTCATGAAAACACATTCAAAGGATAGTAGCGATGATAATACTTCTTAAAATGATAATGTGCTTTTCAGGTTTTATATTCTTCATTCATATTTGATAGAGCAGACCCTCGACCCCAACAATGGCACTAACACCTTTCGTAGACAGAATTGCACCTCAAAGCGTTTGGGTTTGTTGATGAACACTCACAGGCAGCTATCTCTGCTTGTTTTATTCACAAGCAATGAAGTTATACCTTAGTCTTTTTTCCTGTATTTAAAAAAGGGTTACTAATAAATGACAAAGATAGAAATATTTCTGTTCTTGTTGCCTTGTTGTTGTTTCAAAGAATGTACTATATGCAGCAGTAATACACGTAATAAATAGGTGTGTCTTTAGTGAGCAGGCTTGCATCCACCTCATCAACTCTTGTTTCATAGAGGAAACTTGTTTATGTGTAAATCTTTTGTTCAAGTGTTCCACAGTAAGGTATGAAATCAAATCTAGAAAGAGTAAATCTAGAAAGAGTGCCCAAACTACTGTAATGTTGTAACTTTCTATTTCAATGGGACATTTTACTTCGATTTACATTTGCATTTGTAGATCCTTTTGGAACTTACAGAAATGGGTGAAGAGATACTAGCCCTCAAGATGCAGGTTGAAGACCACTGTGTCAGGTGCTTGGTGTGAAAGTTTGACCATCACTGGCAGTATTTTTGGTTCCCAAAGTGGGGTCACGAAGCAAAAGATGATTTCTACAATTATGACTTGATATTTTGTCTGTCTTTACCTGAAAGCAGCCATGTTTGAGTGAATTTTTGCCATATAAAGCAACATAATGCTAAAATCTGTACAGCTTGACCCAGTTTTATGGTTTTCCAACTTGAAATTATTACAAATGTCTATTTCATTTTGCTGTGGGGGTCGAGAGTCGATTGTATGGCTATTTTAAGGGTCCTGGTAGTGACGGACAACATATTTCTAACATATTATTTTTTCCATCTTGGTCCATTTTTTTTTTTCAAGCCTTGCCTATCGCTGGAACACCAGAAGCCTATGTGGGATGCCTTAAAAGAATTGTCATTGTGTTTGTTGTCCAGACACCTACACCTCCTTTCCCCAGTACTTTGAAAGTTGGAAAAGCACTGTATGAACATCATATTTTATTTTATGTTTTCATTGAGTTGATGTATGTTTACGTATACCTCCCATCTTAAAAATATCTATATTGTCTGTTTATTTTTGACCATTCTCACTCTTCTAGGTTTGAGTTAGATCTGGGATTGTCTGAAGTAGATTTTGTCACTTTCAGAAGCACTCAACAGATGCTTAGGCAAAGTGCGAGTGGAGTCGGGCTGTTGCTATGAGACGACACTGTGCACGGCTCTTTGGGTAAAATTGTTTTTTAACTTTAATCACATTGGCACATTGAGTAAAAATACACTCCACTCGGCTGCTCAATAAGAAGATAGTGTTTCCTAACTTAGAGGTGAAGAGGCAGTCAATAAAGACTTTTGTGTTGGACTTAATGGGATAAAACAAAAAGCAATGTGAGGGAGTATTGGAAAAATCTGTATTTTTATGTCTCTGCCATTGTGTCCTTGGGCTATACACTCCATGCTGTCCTCAGTCTTTGCAGCACCGGTCGAGGCAGTATATGATTCTGATTTATTGATGGTCATTTGCATTCAAGCCCTCTGGCCAACTGCTGAAATGAATAAATTTTTATTAGCACTTCTGAGACTTTCTGTCAATACGACCACATATATTATTACCCTCTGTGTCGTATTCTTACAGTGTCTGCTCCAAGATGTTCTTTACAAACACGCTCAGACAGAAAGCTCCGATGTAGAGTTATGTTTAGGTCACATTAACTATTTGCCCTCCAAGAAGTCTTTTTTTAGGATTTTACGGTGCTCAGAGCTGTTTGTCCAGAAGAAATCATTTTTCTTTCTTAATTTGTTTTTTTGGATTTGCATTATATGTTAATTAATGTAGGTTCTATACTAAAAACAGTACTTTATCAGACCTCTGTGTTCTGCTTGAATTGAATTCAGAACTTGGATCGGTGCACTTGGGTGGTTCACTCTAGATTCCATAAAAAGATGTTCTGAAAGAGCACATATTATGCATTTTTGATGATGTTGTAAAATTGCTTCGTCATCAAAAATAAAACTGGAATTCTGTCTGTGAGGTACAGTTCTTCCCCTCTGAGCCTCAAAACATATTGTTCTGAATATCCTAGATCTGGTAGATCTTTGAAGTCGTCTGTACTACTAGTACTTTAAAATCCAGAAATTATGCAGACCCATTTTAAGCCTTTCTGCAGCACAAGATCGCTTTGATTATTTCCACTGCAAAATTTCCTTCCTAGCCAGTAGATGGAGCTCTAACACAATTACTAAAATGTGAATTGTCCAATTTGTGAGATACCAAAGTAAAAGTTCTCAAGATGCATGTTCAAAAGACAAGAACAACGCAAACGAGACTTAGGCCTTTCTCCAGCTTGTGATGCACAACATAATGATACATCGTACGTCCCTTTAGAAGTTATAATTATGTGAGATGTGAGAGCTAGGAAAGATTTATAATCTTCATTTTGCAAGATGAAAATCAGGTTTCTTAGCATTATATCCATTGATAGATGTGTGTTCATTTGTCGAATAAATACTGTTTATGTAACTTGGCTCACGTCAGATGGAGAACTCTGATTTGAGTTCTTCCACACTAGCCATATCTTGCTGAAAACATTTGGAAAAAGGTGGGATGTTTAATAAAATACTTCTAGCTGAATGGGTGTGCTGCCTACCTTAGTTTGTGCAAATGACAGCAACGAATCAAAATGGCATATATCCAACAACGTGTGGGTTTAAAACTAGTGTCACATAAAAAAAAAAAAAAAAGTAAATATTCCATATTTCTGCTAAAACAGAGTCAATAGCAGCAGAAACACGTAGATCCACAGGAGCTGTCATGTGATTGGGCTGTTAAATAACTAGCTTGGACTGCAAACCAATCAGCTGGTGTTGTTCACAAATATGGTGAGAATCCATCTGGCTGGTTAGTTTAGTCTGTGACTCACAATAGAAGGTTTATTTATTGCAACTTCAAATACTGTAGATGTATATTCTTTTTATAGTATTGTGGCATGGAGTAGTTTCACTGCTTTTGTTCACTATGATATTTTCTAAATCAGTACAACTTCATACTATGTGACAATATAATATGTGGTTTCTCTTGTTTGCAAACGTAAAACAAAAGGACCTCTGCCTCTCTTGCCTGCCTTAGTTCCAACGATGCCTTAGCTCTTGTGATGCTTTGCTGAAGCTTGTGGTCTTGAAGTGAGTGACTGGAGAATTACATTTTTTTTCTGGTGATCTGTGTTGTCAATTCTCCTAAGACTCCCACAGTTCTGCCAGTGTTGTATGATTTGTTCATCTCTTTCTTCAGCTTACGTGAAACATTTGTACCACAAAGAACATTGTAAACCTGTATATTCTGCTCCATAGCTCAAAGATTCTAACACATCAGTCTATTGTTTCTACCTCTCCAGATGTTCATTTTGTGCACTTTGCCCACAGTTATATAATCTTTTTTTTTTTTTTTTGCAATAGTTGCGTTTTCATTGACTTGTGGAGAAGGTACAATGTGCAGATGAAAAAAGCAGTAATAGAAGACAGGACACAACAGTGGAAATTGGATGTGGGTTGTCATTTCCTGTTAAATTACCAGCCTGTTTATCCTGCGCTGTGAATCACGGTGCATGTAAACACTCGCTTGTGTGGGCTCTGCAAAACGATTTTTTGCTTTTTGGAAACGTCGCATTTTATTTGTCATGACAGAATATGCTATAGACACATTAGAATGATGTCTTCAGGCAGATTCCGGCTGACTGTGTCTCATTTAACTGCTCCCTCAGGAAACTTCAGCCGTTACGTTTGGTTCCCATTATATCTCTCTACTGCCTAATTGGGAAAAGAAAACATATATCATAGAGAGGAAATTGCCTTGTGGATGAGCAACGACATGATTAGAGTCACTGTAGCGTGCCATGCTAGATAAATAGTTTAGAAGTCGATTAAGTTGCATTTTTCTGCAGTCATCAGGTAAGTAATAGCTTCTCATTGGATTTTATATTATTTCATGATTTTTTTTTTTTTGTCTTCTTTTAAACTTGCAACAATAGTTCTGTAAATCCCAGGTGAAAAGGTGATGGTCTTTGATGTAGCTGTGTCAGAGGAGCCTAAGCTCTGCAGTGAGACTGTGAAATCGACAAGCTGGGAACATGTCCAGGTGTTTACATACAAAGAACAGAGGAATACTGAAGCATATCCCTGAAGAATGTGAAAGCAGCGTGGCAGAGCAGTGGTTTGTGCAGGTTTCTCTGTGATGGTACCCAGAGGCAGAAGGATGTGAGTACCTCCTTCTTCTCCTGTGTCTGCGCTGATGAATGGGCCTGATATGACTGTGCATGTGTGTTTGTGTGTGTGTGTGTGTGTGATGAATGGCTCTGTGCGTACTGGACAGGCCCATAGGGCTTTAGCTACTGTTAGTAGTGCTTAAGAATGACTAGAGTAAAAAGGCCCTCTGTCACATCCTCCCTCTGCCTCTCTCCCACACACATTTACAGTAACACTGTGGCTCTCACAGATTAGCCTGTTAAAGATGTCTTCCTCTGGGTACACAGTGGCACACATGACTCTGTGACAGGTGACTTCAGCTACCCTTTCTTCTGTATTTTATCCTACGCAGCAGGTCTCATGTGAAAGGGCAACATCCCAAACACACACACACTATGTATGTTTGGATGACACGTGTTTGTGAGTGCAGGAGGAGTGCTGCATTAGGATGTGAGCAGATTGCCGAGCCTTGCTTATGCTGTGGGCACCCTGCTCTGCTGTATGCTAGTGTACAAGATTTATAATATGCTCCAGTGAGCCCATGTCCTCAGGACATTTTGAATATTACTGAAAACAAGCCAAGCTCCATACCTTAGAGCAGGGCTCTGCTACAGTGTGCTTTCATTTTAACTGCACACACCAACTTCAGTGCGCTGTCATCTACATTTTTCAAGTCGACCAAATGCCATCTGGGATACACAAGTGTTCTTGTATCACAGTGCCATAAAGAGCTGCAGAAATGTAGGTAGACAATGTGCACTATGTAACAAAACACCATTTTAATAGTAGACACGTACACGTAATCATGCAGGTTATAAAATAATTACACCTCAGTGTTTCATATGCAGCACCTGTGGGTTTGTGTATGTTCAAGAGCCAGGAGTGAGTAGAATGAGCTGCTGTAGCACACTCCACAGTCACAGCTCACATGAGATGTTAATGACATGTCACCACTGTGGACAGTGTCCTGACTGTTACAGGAAGCTGCCATCGCTCCAAAACTGTTTCCTAATGCTCATTTCTTTTGTCACAAATAGATCGGTAGATGTTGTTGTGTTGTCTTTGCATCTTTCATTCTAAATTGTGCAAACCAATCCAGTCCTTCTTCTACCTTGTGTACAGATTGATTGCCGTTCTTGCTCTCCAGTGTAAGTCAGCAGAGAGCAGAGACCTCATGTCAGTAACTATTAGCATACTCGCTGAGCGCTGTCATGTGGCCTCCTGTGGGGTGGGCGCCCTGGCCTCACCCTGTCACTGCTGTTCATGTGTGTGTGTGTGTGGGGAGGCGGCGTTCAGACACTGGAAGATGTAATCAAAGGGAATAGAAAAGTGACAGTGCAAAATTCCCAGACAGCCATGACCTTTGACCTCAGAACTGAAGCTATTTTGGCAGTTTATGAAGAAACACTGTTGAACTGAAGACACAATTCTCTCAAGACAATCTTTAAAAGTTTGTTTTCTCAAAACAGTAGCAGTGAAAAAATATTGTCAGTTTCTATTTTCAGTAGAAAGTAAATTATAACTTATGTATGATGTAGCTAAAATGCTAAATATATTTCTTGATAAAATTCTATGTACAGTTGGCTGAGGGGATTATCATTTCAGTTTTGGCTCATTTTAGTAGTTTTTGCAGTAATCCCAGATTTTGATGTCAAGTCTTCATTCACTAACTACTGTTTTGTATAAATAAAATCAAAAGCTAGCATAATTGAACAGCTCATTCAATTGTATTTTTAAGATTTTTAAAGCAGTTGTCAACCAAACCCATCTGTCCTTCAATATATAACTTCCCATACCGCAAAAAGCCAGTTCATGACAGAATGGATGTTGCTGTAGTTTTGTATGTTCCAGTCACGACAAGACATCACAATGTTCTAAACGTAAATATTATTTCATACAGATAGAGAAGAAAATACCTGATTGAAAAGGTTGACCTTTGAAATGTTCCATGAACTGTACAATGTCATCAATAGGAAAAACTGTCTTTTAACTGTCTCGACCGTTTCACTGTTAAAAAAATAAATAAAAAAATTAACAAGTACAAAAAATGTATGTTATTCAATCTCTCTGTCTTGTGTAACTTCTAAAACTAAGCAATGGTGACATCGTGGCACAGCAATTGGGTTAAGTTTAGGAACTCATAACAAGAAGGTCCTGGTTCGACTCCTATAGGCGAGCATAAGGCTTTCTATGTGGGGTTTGCATGTTCTCCCCGTGGGTTTTCAGTTTACCCTAGAAACATGTCCAGTGTGCCTCCCCCTCCACAGGACTACAGTTGGAAATTAGCTGTAAAGGCTACGCTCTGGTCCAAACATTGTGCTTAGCTGATCCAACTAAACATTACCTTATGTAGTTTTTTATCTGAAAATCTTCAACTCAAATTGTCAAGGTATATTTATTTTAGATTCAAGTTTATTTAATGTATTGGCTTTTACATGTTTACAGTGTAGCTGGACTGACATCATCATATTTTAGGTCATGCATGGAACATATAGGTACTCAATTATAAAACCCTAAACTTAACACTAACCATAATGTTTTTAGAAGATGTTACAGGAGCTGTCATTAAGTACAAGACTATTGCTTTTTCTTTGGATTGCCTTGGCATGTTGTATCTGTGTAGTGAATCATAGTTTTTACCTGACCAACAACATCTCTGCTTGTCCAGTTTATTTCTGTCACTTTTCTGTGTGAAAGTGTGTAAAGCCCTTTTTCTTGTCAGCTTGGGAGACGGTAGAATGACCAGAGTACATGAAAGCATCAGGACTCACAGTTTACTATCACTCTTCATAATTACACTCCTGTTTATGAAGCTGTTATGTCAGACTGGGTTTGTAGAATGCAGATATGAAATCTATAAGCTGGCTGGACTTCCCGCCACACCATTGATTTGGAAGATTTATCCCCGATCTGTCTGTGTAAAGCTCCTCCTCAACATCTGTAGTTATTCATTGCTCAGAAGGTCAATGTACAGAGGTTTAATTGAGCTTTGGAAAACAGAGCTAAGAGTATTTCAAGGCATTCCAAGTGCTTTACATGAAAAATCTGTGTGTCCAATGGCAAGGCAGTTTTGTGACTTGCTCAAGGACACAACAGCAGTATTAGGCAGCAGCTAAACGGCTAAATTGTGTGCAAGTGCTCTACCAGGGATATACAGTATATTTAGGATTATAGGATTTGAACTGCCCAACTTGAAAGCAGAGCTACTTTCGCTTTTTGTGTATGAACACATCTGGCCTTTGATATCTCATTATCTTATTGTCCTCTTATTCAAGACAAAACCGTACATATACAACTATACAGTATATAAAGAGCGTAAATGAGGATGATTTTTCCGCCTTTTTAGTGTATATATGTTATGGGGTATATATTGCACAACTTGACAAAGCATAAAATGAACACAAAATTTCAAAGTTGTCTTTAGGCTTCAACTTACTAAAATGGGTCAGGTTAGGACTGGGGTTTGGAGTAGGTTAAGATTAGGATTTTGTAAAGAAAACACAATAGAAATGAACTGGGGCTGCAACGCGTGACATATTTGTGCAAAAAAGGTGTGAAATCATGCTGACATGCTCTGTTATGTCGTGGTATACATACATTCTTGCGGGATCAAGTTGGATGAACAGATAAGTTGGAAAAGTCAAATGAATCATACAAGAACAAAGCTGGCAAAGAGAAGTTGTATCCTTGTAAAGTAAAGCCCTTGCTAGACCATAAAGATCTGTGTATTTTATTTTGTTCTCTTGTGATACCATATCTGATTTAATAAAAAAAAAATGGAAAAAAAGTATTTGAAAGAAAGATCAATCAATCAATCAATCAATCTGCAGCCTGTCCGTCCATGGGGGTATCTCTGTCTATGTGGTTCTCCTCAAGGTTTCTCTTTTTCCCCCCAGTTGTTTTTCTTGCCAAGAAGGAGCGTGAGATGCTTGGATGATTGTCCGTGTGCCTGTTTGATGTTGGACAATCTGCTTTTGCATTTTTGACCAATGACCGCTTCTGATTTTCTATTGTTTGTTTCAATTATTGTTTCACTGTTTGATTTTCTAACACTTCTGTTTGCTAAATCAACAATCTTGTAAAGCCCTGAGAGGTGACTCTTGTTGTGGTTTTGGAAATGAATTGAAAATTGACGTCAATTTCATCCTTTCGTCATTCTTTTTTTCTCAGTATCTGATCTTGTTATCATCCTTGCCTAGCATAATATCATCTTCTTTCATCTCTCTTCTTTCTCTCCATCCCATCTTCTCATCATAGCCCACTTTCCAGACTTCTTCTCTTCTTTATACAATCTTTCATGAGCAGGTTAGGTTGAGTGATGTCTGTTGATAAATTCAGATTCTCTTCCAGTTTTTCTTGTACTAAGTCCACGATGCCCGCTTTGTGAGTTAGAGACTTAATATATGCCCGAGTGTGGAGGGACAAATATGAAATCCATACAGGGACAGGGCCTTGTGCCAGACTCTATCGATCCTCTTACATCGTTCTTTATCTCATACTCGTCACACTCTGATTTACATAACTCAATCTCTCCGTCTCTTGGCAATTTCAATGTAGCTTACTAAAACTTCACTTTTAAACTAGGTGCCTGAAAATGCCTGAAAATAAAAAGACAATTCTTGTAAGCCTGGACTATAGTAACACATATCTGCTCATTTTAATCCATCTTGTTTTCTGATTCAGTATCTCCAAAAACAAACAACATGGTTTTGATTTCATGAACATAAACCATGAATAAAGGTTGACTGTGTACATTTTTAAGCAAAATTAGACTTGAATAAAACCCTTTTTCTGTCTTGCAAATTAGCATGGCCATGTCAAAATGAAACTGTTATTTGGTCAGTCAAATGAGTCACTCTGTAAATATATAAGGGCCCCCACCATTTTAGAGTTCTATCAACTAGTTTAACAGCCTCATCACAATGCAGCAGGGTGGGTTGAGGGGATTGTTAGTAAAGACGACAGCAAGTATCGCCTGAATCAAGCAACGATAACGACAGCTCCTGTGCTGCTATTGATTCTGCTTTAGCAGAAATACTGAGTACTTTTTGAAAAAAGAGCAGAGAAGTGTCCATGAATGACACTTGTTCTATTTTACTTGTACCTTGGCTACGTCATTATGATTCTTCACTGATTGGCTAAGCACTAACTAAGGGTGGTCAACACTATTGAAGTTCAACACAGTCTCACTAGATTCACATACTTTTATTTTTAGTACTTATGTTACTCCGTGCATTTAGCACGATATGAAAAAGAGTAAAAATGACACGAGATTTCACAGCGTCAAAATAGGACGAGTTTTGGTTGCAGCCACGTGGGGACGTTTTCTTCAGGTGAAACGGGTAAGTTTAGGCATAAAGTTACTAAAATGGGTAAGATTAGGTCTGGGGCTTGGGGCAGGTTAAGATTAGAATCAGGATTTCATTAATATTCATAAATAAGAACACGTCTTAACAACCACCATTGAAAATGACGACTGTGACGCGACCATAATTACGCAAAACAGCCGTGAACTCGTGCTAATCATACCTAATTGACATATTATGTAATGTCGTGGTAAATGTACGCTTTCTTGTGAGATCGGGCTCTGAAGTCAGCTCCAAGTATTTCATTAAATGTCCCACCTTTTCCTAAATGTTTTCAGCAAGGGAAGGTCTGGTGTGAGCCAGGTTATGAATCTGTCATTTAAAAACAAAATTTCCTTTCCTCAAACTTTGCTGCTTTTTGCTGCAAATAACTTGCTTTTAAAAAATATTTAATCCTCTGTGGCGATCTTGATTCAGAAACCTCCCAAAACAAATGAGAATTTGAGATGACTGATTCACATTCTCTGATTTTTAATTACCCAGCCCTAAGTTTATGTATACATAGCAAATTGAATTTACTTTTTAAAAAGTACTTTGCTTTGGACTTATAGTGTGAATACTGGACTACTTATTTTTTATGTATTTGTTTTTTTTTTCTTGTTGTTGTTGTTGTTGTTGTTATTTTTAATTTAAATGTATTCATAAGTCAGTTTATCATTTTGATTCAAACCATAAGCCTATGGTGTGTGTGTGTTTTTCTAATTGTTTCTGGCAGCCTAACTGAACAGGCAGACATAAAAATCAAAGTTAGCTTGAGGCAGTGTAGCCACGTGTTGTTTCTTTTCCCTTTTTACCAACAGTTCTCTCTGTCTAATCCTGCTGCAACCTCCCTGCCTTTGTCCAAAGATATGCTGCTCACATCTACAACTAAATCAAAATGAGATTTATTTATGATTTGATATCTTGAGGTCGCCTGTCATGGACCATAATACAACCATTATTTTAGGTCATTCACAAAAGTGGTGGTGGGGCATCGAAAATAACAGACTCAAGGTCCCCTCAGGTCTTTTTTAGTAAACAACATATAAGAGATGCTAGACGTTCCCCCGTCTCCTTTTCCGGTTAATTCCTTGATATTCTGTTTGTTTTAACAGGACAGAGCTGCAGTCTTACAAAAAATGGTTAGAACTATCCGTCAAATGAACAGTTATTTCAACTGAGAAAGCTGCTCTTTATCTTCACTCTCTCGCAAATATCCCCCAAAGCAACGTGAAAACATAGCTTTGATTTGATTATGTGCAGATTCAGTACAAATAAACAGTATTTTATTGTTGCTGCTGTAGCATTAGTGGATTGTTTTCAGGTACTATATCAATATTTAAGATTTTTTTCTTCCATAATGGCCTGTGCATGCATTTTAAGACTACATAGAATTACTTCACTGATTTTGATGCCTGGACAAGGCAACTTTTCTGTGTTGATTTTAGAGTTGTCTCCACTGGTGCATTTCCTTCAGGCTCTTGTAGAATATTCTGCTGGTATGATTGCTTTAAAATGTAGTAATTGTGGTGATACTATTTAAATGCATCGGCTAGGTCATCGGTTAAAGACGAGAAGAGAGTGTGCAGACTTTTTTATTATTCCCAAAACTCACTTAGGTAGTGATAAAGTGGATGGGAGATCTCTGAAACTTCAGGTGCCACAATGGAACAAATGGAGGAGAAACTCATCGTTAGGCAAGACTCTTCACCCACTTGGCCCATGGCTCTGGAGTCAATGGGGCTGATGGTGCAAAATGGCAGCTTCTGTCAGTCTGCTACAGGGCAGCTGTGGCTACAGTAGAAGCTTACTTCTACCGAGTGCAGTGTGAATGAATAATGCAAAATGTGAAGCAGAATTTGGGTGTCTTATAAAGCGATATATAAATCCAATGCATTATTATTATCAAATTAAAGGCACAGACATCGACTGAACCAAGAATAAAATTCATAGATTGGCGCAGATGATCAAATCAGTATCAAATCAGTGCATTACTACTTTTATTATGCTATACATGTAGCCCTCTGTTATCAACTACATGCACAGGAAGTTGCTGAGAAGTCTTAAGAAGGTCAAAAGCAATAGGCAAGTCTGCCAAGTTCACAGCAAGAAGGTCTTTGGTTTGATTCTCGGGTTGTCCAGACCTTTTTGTGTAAACTGTGTGTTCTTCCTATGTACAGTATACAGTTTCTCCCACCAACCCAAAACATGCACTACGGGGAAAATTCTTCAGCTAAAGTAATTCTGACTAACCACTTAATCCTTCTGACAAGGTCAACTGCAGACATAATTTCCCTGATGAGGATTTAAATACCTTAACCTTTCACTTACATTTTCAAGACACAATAATGTTGTCTAAAATGAACACAAAAACCCCTTAACTCAAAAATGTTCCAGCACAAATTGTCCAAAAAGTCAATATCATGTTGTTTTCAGTCTCAATTACTTTGAACTTGACAACTTCAAGTGCAACTTTAGGTCTCTCTGGATGACAAGTTATGACCCCAACTCTATCATTGTGTTGGTTGTGTTGTGAAATGTCAGCACATAACAGAAGATATCCTTCACTCAAACTCATAATAGCCTATTACTGGCACTTACCTTACTTCACCTCATATGAATCTCTGCACGACCCTGTTTGTTGGCCATGAGCAGTGACAGTGACAGGAAGTAGATTTCACACAGCTTTTAAACAGCTCTGCATCGCTCATTCATCAGGTTCCTCCTTCATCCTGGCCTTTCACTGCAGGTATAATGAGAACTAGCCATATTTTGTTCCTGGCTGTCTGGAGAATGTCTGGAGGGCTGTTATATTCAGACAAATGGTTGCGACTGCGGGCTAAGACAGAAGAAGTGAAGAATTGTGTTGGCAAGTGAGAAAACTGTGCCATTCTGAGTTGGTAAATATATTCGTTATGTTGGGCTATTATAGAGGTTTAATAGGTTTCACATCGGAGCTGTGAGGTAAACAGGTCTATGAAACATATGGTGGAGAGTGAACAGGAGAGGACTGATGTGAATGGAGTGGCACAAGTCATATTCATAGGCTTTTTGTTCTCTTTGCTGCAAAACTAATTGCTCCAACACAAGTAGAGTGAAGTTGATTTGTGCAAAGTTGAATGCATAAAAAGTTACTTCTGCTATTCATTATCGTGTCAGGAATTTTCTCTAAAGTTTAAAATGTCTTTTTCTATGTTTTATTATTTATTTTAAACTTTCTTTTGCTCAGTATGACATACGTTATGCTGATTTCACACCAGAAGCAAAGCCCAGAACTAAGGATGCATCGATCCGATACTGGGATCGGACATTGGTGCCCATTCAGGAAATTTTGCTGGACCAGGTATCGGCTCTATGATATCGGTTCAGCCGATATTATAGTTGTGCCTTTAACTGGACATAATGAGACTAATTTACAGGCTGATGTTGATCCAGAACATCTCAGAATGTTTGACATTTTATTCAGATTAAGTTGTTTAGTTGTGGCTTGCACTATATAGTTACATAGCATTATATGACAAAATGTCATATTTTTTGAGAAGATAAATAAGGTATTTCAGTTTGTACACTGATATTGGTTGATATCGAGTATCGGCAAATATAAAGCCAAAGTATTGGAATTGGTATTGGAACAGAAAAATCTGTATCGCTACCCAGAACCTTTGATTCAGTCTCATTTCAGTTATAGACCAAGCACAGACTGAGTAAACATCCAATGCACATGACAACTACATTTACATAAGAAATCGAAGTTGATGTATCATAATTCTACAAAACTATGGAGAAAAAAAAAACATATTTTGGTATATCACTACTTTCACATGTTTAGTCCACTAACCCTGCTTTAGAACAGACACAACAGTAAAGAAGACTTAAAATCCTCAGCCAATCAGAGCCTCTGCTTTTTTCTGAGGGGAAAACATTTAGTTTGAAGGTTCCATTCACCTTCTAGAATAGGAAGATGTCATTGAGGTCTTTGACAAAGGAAATTCTAGGCTAATAAGACTTGTCGACCGATTAGTTGATTAAAAAGTGGTGTTACATAAACTTATGTAACTATGTTTTTTATGATTTGACCATATCTGGACCTAAACAACCATCGACAGTTTAACTGTGCATGAGTTTTTGCAAAATCCTAGAATTCATAGTATTCATCTGAGAAATTACTGGCAACAGTAGCTCTGCCACCTTCTGATTTCTGCTTTTGACCTATAGATATCTGAAAAATCGAAATAAAATAATAAGTTGGTCGTCTAAGAAAACACTGACAGATACTGAGTGATTATATTACTAAAAAAAAAAAAAAAAAACTAGAGCTCTTGGTGTCATAAGGCCAAGTGGTGGGCAAAAAACGTGTTTTTCCCAGTAATAACAAATTAATTTCATGAATTTTCAATCTGTTTCTCTAAGTGACTTAAACCCATTTGTAATATTGATTTTAGCTGCACTCCATCTGTAATAAATATTCTTGGTCTCTGGAATGTTGATCACAACCTGTTATGAGGAAAACAGCTGAATACCTCAGCTCTAATACAGATGGAGATATACTGCATTCAAGTACTTTTGTCAAGTACTTATTCATGATTGAAGTAGATAGTGGGATTTCATTGTGTTATATAAAAAAAAACATTTTGCCATTTACATGTTTTATTTGTGAAAGTAGGTTTGTGACATTTGAGGAGCCTACATGTCTTCATTTGTCAAATAATCTCAATTAAGAACAAATGTGTGGGCGGTTAAAAGCTCATCAAAGATGATTTCATATTTAAGTGTTTTTGCTCTGTGACTGTGTCTCCAGATTAGCGTGACATTAAGAAACCTTTCAGAATTATTTATTTTTTGTTTTCCATTAGAGGTGCATTATGTACATTGTCTTAAGTCTCCCAAAAGTATTTAAAGTAATGCATTTAAACAAAGAATATACTGTAGGATCATTTTCCTTTTTACTTTTTGTATGGACATGCTTTGTACCACTGTCCTAGAATATTCCAAGATGTGCATCGTCATAGAAACAAGCAGGAGACACCATCAGTCCAGATAAGGACAAGTTCTGTGGATACATAATAAACCATTTGGTATTATGGACTAGATGCGTACTAAACAACAGACTTAACAACATCTCCATGGAAACCACCCACCAGAAAATCTACATAGTGCGCCTTTACAAAAAGCATTTTTATTGATGTGGATGGAGCTAATCATGCTACAACCTCTGCTTCTTCTAAAACATTTGTCACTGAACGTATAGACGCATCACAAATATAATACTTAACCTCTTTTGCAACCAAATCCTGCTGTTTTGTCAGTGGCAGCTCATCAACCAGTCTGATAAAACAAGGACAACATATTGAATAATTTATTACGTGGTGCTATGTGCTGGCAGTCCTATTATTCTTTACTCTGGTCACTGGAGATATGCAGCACAGACATTCATCAAGACTGTGGACAATTAGTTCTTTATTTATGTTGTGAATTTTGAATGCCTCAAGATTGGCCAGAATTCATATGCTTTATTTCTTAATCTAAATTATAACTTCAGCATCTGTATTTTTGTGTTTACTGTATGTGAAATATTTTGTAAAAGCTTAAGGACACAAATGATGCCAAGTTAAGTTTTAATAATGTTGTAACACTGTTTCTTCCTCAAAAAGACAGCTGGAGTTTTGTCTGTGGGATACTATTCAATTCCCTCTGCGCCTCAGAAAACACTGCTCCAAATATCACACTTTTGTGATGTCATATGTAGATATCTGAGATCTTCAGTAATCTTTGTAAATTCACAGATAATCCAGACACATGCTTGTGCAGCATTAGCATATAAGGCCAAATCTGTTTTTCTTTTTTTTTATTGCGTAATTTCGTTAGCAGCCAGTTCCTGATGTGGTGTTTGTTTGTTTGTTTGTTTTTTAATTAACTTTATTATTTTTGTTTTTTCTGACATAAAAGATACTTCCGGTTCTCACAAGCATGTTAAAAAAAAGTAATGCAATATATGTCCTTTAAGGGCACATATAATGCAAAATGTACTTTTTTGAGTGTTTAATCCTCTAAAACTGCTTCCTCATCAAAAATACTGCTGAAGTTTTGTTTGTAAGATATCTTTTTTTTCCCCAAAAAACATTCTGAATGCCCCTGATCTAGTTGAGCATTTCTGCAGCAATAGCATCTCAGGGAAGATCGCGTTGATTGTCGTGTTGATGTTCTGGTGTAAGAGATTCTGTAGAGGAGGTGATCGGGACCATTTTGAAGGACTGGGACAAGACAACCTTTAATGGCCACATGACAAGTTCTTTTTTTGTGATTTAGTTAATCCCTGTAGATAATATTTATCAAAGTTTTGCATCAGCCAAGTGTCAGTTTGTGAAGACAAATTCACATTATCTGCAAGATTTACCTCTACTGCTTATGTCCAACTAAAAAGCATGATCATAAATGTCATTAAAATTGTCAAATTGGAGTAAAATGAGACAGATCTTCACTGAAATCTTAAATTTGATCAGATGCCCTGACATTCAGTGTGCACTTCAAGAAAAAGGTTGGTGGCTTGATGACATTTTGTTATAAAAAGCAATGCAGCATATAAAACAACATGATACAAAATAATGTGATTCCAAATATAAGTGTGTATTTTTACATCTTATTGTCCGTGCATGTTATGAGCATGAAGTCACCAGTGTGCTGTGGCCTACGCAGAGGCAGAATAAACAAACGGAGCAGGAGAAGGTGGGCGCTGAGGACGTCCCAGGAGACCGATTGTACAGGAGCTTTTACTGAGGCGATGATGCTCCATGCCGCTGGTCCCTTCCTCTCATTAAAGCTTTATGAAGCAAGCTTAGCACTGCACGTTTTATTACAGTGACGCCACTGTCTGGCACATTCCTGTCCTGCGGCTGGGTTAGAGGCCGGATATGTTAAGAGAAGAGCTTTGTGGAACAAAACACAACAAAACAAAAACAGTCCGAGTCAACAGGGAGGCAAAAGTGTGAGAGATTATAACTTAAGCTCTGCTGAACGTGGCTTTGGATGTACTGTTTATTATGTTGTAATAATCTTGTTAAATCAAATTTGACTAAGTAAAACAAATAATAATCATCATCACCACAAAAGCATTCACTTATTTAAAATTTCTCTGGTAGAGATTGTTTTGTTGAAATTAGTTATTTGAAATGACAGGTGTTGTAAAGTGTTCATGTGTCCAACAACAGATGGGAAGTTACTGTTCTGGTTCGACTGGACTGCAACCTTCTGCCTGATTGACCCAACTTAAACAGTTCATGTCCAGGGTTAGAAGGGTGAGTTGCTGCGACCTTTATGCCCTTGAGTACCTCAGACGGACATGTCCTGCAGAGATGCAAGGCTGCAAGCAACTCTCTCAGCTGAGCACACAATACTCTACAGTCTGTGTCTGTCCCTGGCAGTGGGACCAGAGCATACACGATGATGGAGAAGACTCAGCGACGGCTGTGTGGAACTGCACCATCATCTGGACTCAAAATGTACTGTAACAAATCAGCATTGGCTCAAAATAATATGTGTTACAGTAACAATAGTCTGGTCAGCAGATAAATATCTCAAGCAGAGTTACACATCTTTGGATTTTAGTTTGGATTTACATTTTCAATTTATTGGCGTGCATTTTAAAAGAAGTTAAAAGTGAGTTAAGTTTGACATTTCAAATTGTGATTCTGATTGATTTGAAGTGGCCAAGAGAAAGAGAGAATTCGCCCTAGAACTAAAGTCATGCTGCCAGTTCTTGTTGGCTCTGCGATATCCAAGTGTAACAGAGGCAAAGACAGGAACAATCTGAGCACATGGGAGGAAGTAGCTCAACGTCAAGGAAAAAAAAAAAAGAAGAATTATAAATAAGGTGTGTTTGATAGAATAAATGAATAGAAAATTGTAACAAATCTGTCGTTAGAAGTTTTTGGAAACTTGCTTTATCAAAAAATACATGCAAGTCTTCTTTTCACAGCCCTAATCCATCGTTTTGTCTGAAAATCTTATGAAAAGAAAGTGTATTGTGTGAAGTGACAGTCGGAGCAAAGATCAACTGTTCTGGGAGCCGCCTCTTACATCGATAACAAGCGTGTCAGCTCATGTGGGCCTGCTTTCTTTGATTCTGTTTGATTCTGGGCTCATCTGATCCCAAATCACAAATCTGTTTAACACACCGCTCGTGGCATTTGTCTTCCTCTCATTGACTTGTAATTTTAATACAATGTTGGTTCTTCCCTCGCCGCCCTGTGCCAGACCGGAGCAGCATTTATCACAGCCAATTGTCACTTCAACTGCCAGTGAAATTCAGCAGTGTTTTCAGCTGTGATTTCAGCTAAAAATGAAAATCAAATACCCACTGGCCACAACAGAGTGTTTTTTGTGTTGGTACAAGGAATCCTATTATATTCCACATGCCTTTTCCCAGAAATCTCTTTAGAGATCATCCAGAGAGCCCTCATGGAATTAAAGACAGGAAGAAGCCATTACAGCTCAAAACACGAGGATTGGAGGAGTGATGCAACTGTGTTATGACAATACTTAAGACATCAAAGAAAACACTTCTGTGTATGTTGCAGAGGGATGTTGTAGTTAAATAAGTCTAGCGGAGGAAATGTTTAAGCTCTGACGTCATTGTCAAGTTTAATGATTGGATGTACCTGTGATTTCATTCACTGTGCCTGTATTACTTACACCAGTGTTTCCTAACCAGGGATAAGAAGAAGACTGCTATAGCAATCAGTTTTAGGTTTATACCACCTGTTCAGTGAACAGAGGCTTTGTTTCGTAGTGCAGCATTTTAGATACAGTAAATGTCAAAAAAGACCAGGGCAAGTTTCAGACCAGGGACCTTGATTATAAAGCTTGCCTACGTAAAAAAAAAATTGGGTCAAAAGTATGTGGGGGATTTCGTGCTCTTTTTTGTCAGTGGGTCCACAAACTCTGGAGCTACTGTACATACTTTTCAGTGATGAAGCAGAAGGAGATCTGTGTTTAGAAGAGACAGTCTAAGGAGGTTTGTGTTTAGTACACACTATGTCCATGACTTTTGTTCGTAATTCCAACAAATAACCTTAAGTTAATCATAACTACTTTGTGGGGTATGACGTTAGTGTTTTGTAGCTCGCGTGTTGTCATATAAAGGTCATGCGTCCGCACACAGGAGCGCACGATTCACTGGATCATTGTTCTCAGGAAAAAGCAGAAGCTATACAATCACAGGATATAAAGTGACATAAAGTGTGCTTTATGACAAAAACCCTGTCGTCAGACGCATAACCCATACAGAAGCAAACGTCATCACATCTAAAAAGGCCGAAAAAGGCAGGAGAAGTTCACATCAATATCCTCTCTGCGGCTGCAGCATCTTTCCCTCCGTATGTCAGTCAAACAAACTTGCTCATTATCGGGTCATAAATATGTATATGAGATTCGCCAAACACTTTGCATTTCCTTTTATGGAGAAAAGGAGGTGTGAAGAGGGCGTAATGTGAGGCGGGAACCTGCACACAGATCCTACTCCAGCTGTCCAGCGTCACTACTTCCTCATTACTATGTTCACTGGGTTCTTGCACAGTTGCATTCGAATGTAATGAATACACAAAGGCATAGAGAGAACAGCTTGTTGCAGTTGATTACTTTCTTGATTACTAATCCATATTTAAGGAATGCAACAAACTGAAGACATCTAGTTTAAATAAAATAATCTGTTTAATGCATTTTTTATGGTTTAATTAAAATTAGCATTAGCTTTGTGACGTGAGCTAACGGGCAAATAAACTGCAGATCTAGACAGACTGTTTACATGAAGAATTCCATGACACAGCTCTCGACTGAACGATCCATGCTAAATATGGCAGCTATGTGAATGGAAGACAGTTAGCTGCTCGCCTAATCAGCGAGTGAAGCCTGCCTTATCTCCTCCGGGGTGCGCGCGACCTCGGTTTGTTTAATTGCCCTGGGCCAAAGCTGCATCGTGCCTTGTGTTTACCCCCTCTGCGGCTTACAGCTGATAATGGAATTACTGTGAGTCCCGGGAGAATGAAGAGAGGACCCAAGGAGGTGGAGAGCAGAGGAGAGGAAGCCAAACGACAGAGCAGGAAGAGGAGAAAAATCAATCCTATCACACAGTTTCAGCGGAACAACGTAATGCCTCCAAATAGTGCTTCAGTTAAATATAAACAAACTGTATGCAAAGGCAGAGAAAACAGTTGGCTCTGCAGTTGTTGAATGTCTTAACATGGCTGAATCATTTGTGTTTTAAAAGGACACTCTGCAACTTCATGTGAGGGGTCAATCACCTGCTTGTTTCCAAGTCCATAGTTTTGATATGCCTAAAAAGTTGCTTGCTAAACCGTTATTGAACAGAAAATACCTTGAAAAACAAGCATTTTTAGTGCATGTTGGCATTGCTTCTCCACAGATCTGACCTGTAATGGCCCAGTCACATCACCTGTCTGTGTCAATAGAAATAGATGTCTTGAATACCATACGGGATGTTTGGTCTCAATCACAATTGATGGTAAATGGTCTTACGGTTTTTATACCTTTTCCACCTTTCAAGCAGCACAAAGCACTTTACAATCAGAGATTCATCATTGCAATTGCAGTCAAAACAAAATTTCTAAAGTAATAATTTTGGCAAATTTTCTCACATGTAGATAGAGGATTATTTGTTTATCAACACAGGCGATGCACGCACACTCAGTATGCAGAAAGAGCCGCCGTTCATTGAAACAAGCCTTGGAAACAAGTCGAGCCAGCACTGTTGTCAGCTAACTACAAGAGTTTATCACTGTGCGAAAACAAAAGTTATGCTGCTACTTCAACATCTGTGAATGAAATTCGACTCTATGACCCACTGTCTCAAGCTTCAGGAGACAGACGTCTGTCATACCGGTTCATACCAGATTGAAACAGCTGCTCTCATCCTGTTTAGTTGTTTCTATCAAAGAAGTTTCCTCAGCCAACCTGATGAACAGCGTCTCTTTCTACATGGAGCATGCGCAGTGGAGCGAAATGTGACATTGAGCGATAATCCCTCTATATTATGCTTTTCATCATTGAGTTCATATACAGTATTAGTAAACTATTTTTGTGGCTACAGCTGCCTTGGGGCAGACTGAAGGAAACAAGACTGCACATTTTCTGACGTGGCTGAAGTGTGGACAGATTTCTAGCCATCACACTGTGGGACTCGATGTTTTACCTGCTTAGTTCCTAAGCTCTGACCAGATCCAGCATTGGCAGGGTGATATGCTTATGGTATCTTCTGCAAACAACAAAATATTCTGTCATTTTCTCTCTAAAAGCTAATAACCCTGTAATTCGTACAGCTACAAATATGTTCTGCAATTCATGGCTTGGAATATGTGTAGTTAGCAGTTACTATTCCTATTTTGTCTCTCAAAGGTGAAAACTTGGAGTTGTTCAAAACATGCACTCTATGAAGACATAAACAATGCAGAGCTAATCACTACAATCTCAACGTCAGAAGAATCACATGAATCTGGATCCTACCCTAGTCCAAACCAGGACTTGAGCAGAACCAAACTAAGTCTACAATAAGATTACACTCAACTAAATCGACAAGACAAAACACTAGACTTGGTTTGGCTTTCTCTCTGAATAATTAGTGGACTATCTTGGCCGAAGGCAGATAGAGTGATTGTAGCTCGCTGCAGTCAAAGCAGTCTGCACTTCTCCCTTTACTCCAACGTGACGTAGCTGAGCTAAAATCAGCTGCTGCCACTGAGAATCTGGCTGAGAGGATGAATGGATGTGAGGAGAGAGAAATGAAGCCTAAGAGGATGAGGGAAAACGGCATCCGACAAGGGAAAACATTAGGGGGCTTCAAGTGAAAAACTGACTGACAATTTTTGAAAGTTGGGTTTGTGTGTCAGCTTCTACCGACACACACGACACTTCCTCATGATAGTTTCTTCTAGAGATTTTTTTAGCCGTCAGAAGATTTCAGTCTCGTCTGTCATGCTGCCGAGCTGGAGGGGTTTTGAAGGCGACTCGGTGTGCTGTAGTGGAAAATGACTTGGCATCTGAAGTGAGCTTGTGCATCGGTCAAGGGCCCTTCGAGTGAGAGAAGGAGGGAGAGAGTTTTTAGGGATAGACTCCAGGCTTCTCTTACAAAAGTGTGTCATGGTAATTTCCTTAACAACCCATCAAGCAGACAGGATGATTTCAGAAGGGTAAATGGTTTTGGAATGGTTAAAAAACAGACGGTGGGTTGGGTTTTCTACAAATTAACATTGCACCATTTAGAAGTCGATTATGATGGAAAATATATTCGCAGTTGTTCAAATCATATTTTAAATCGTGTTTTTTCAAGCAATTATTAGCTGGCGTTAAAGCCTTCTAAATGCGGTGAAGAGTGAAAATACATTATGCCTATAGCTTCTTTACAAATGTAGAATAAACATATTTATTTATTGTTTTTGAGTAAATACATGTGGGCGGGAGTTAATCTGGCTCTAACAGATGGATTCTTGTGATTTCGACCGAAGCTGGAGAATCCATCTGGAATGACCTCGCCATTACATTCAAAGACGGCAGCGGTCAGCTGGACCAATCACAGCGTTCCATTGTGGTTTTTGCCATAATTTGGCCTATTTGAGCAGAATTACCTATACTATTCTGGCTGCACACAGAGGTGAATTGTGCATTTTTGGATCTGAAAGGTGTGTTGACTGTATTTAACCAAAAAAAAAGTAGACTTCTCAGCTACTTGCGGGGTTAGACTTGCCTGACCTGCAGCCTCTCCTTCATTCTGTTCAAAAGCAGAAGAGTCTGGCACCAAAGTCAAGGCCAATCACTTTGTTGTCCAAAATTAGGACGGTCCAATCTCAAACTGCTGCCTCCACCTCTTACCAATTTCAATACTTTTTTGTTTTCAAATCGTTTCAGAACATTCCTAATGGATGACGTAGCTGATAAAGTATTTTCTTTGGGTCTTCCTTCAGTTGGGAACACATCAGTTCCTTAAAACCAGAGCAGCAAACCGTGTTGAGAGCTTTCAGACTGAAAAAAGTCCTGACGCTACATATTTACGTTAACATCTGTTTTTTGCTAGTTTCTGTGATTTTTTAGACTTGCGAAGTCTGCCTTCGAAATTGAAACCTGGCACTCTGATTCCAGTCCCTCACATCTTTGTAAAGTGTCCGTCAAAGTGTGTAAGGACTGGCTGATCAGGCAAGGTTCAGACACTTTAATCACTCAGATTCAAATATAGCCCTTACTTTTCGTTCTTTCCCAACAGCTTTGATTGGCAGTCTATCTAGACTGATAATGTGTGCTACATATATCAATCTGGCGTGAGCTGGGTTAGGTGCATAGGCTGTAGTGGAAACAAGATATCTCTGAGCATTTGAGCATCAGCTGCAGGACATTACACAAACATGTATGAAACAATCCAAATACAACTTTAAGGAATCTCACAAGTGCTTGTTAAGAATTGCTTTAGTCAAGGTGTATTACTGACTTTGATAATTTGTCTTCACCACTGCTTGGTATGAACGTTTGAAAACCACTGCGTTAGTTACCACAATATGCTTGACCTCCAAGTTCATACAGTATTCAGTTTTCAGTCTCTTCAGCACTGACTTGTCCCTGTGTCTCTCTCTTGTGTCTCCAGTCTGCTCGCAGTACTCCAGAGGGGTCTTCGCCATCTTCGGCCTTTACGACAAGCGCTCAGTGAACACGCTGACGTCGTTCTGTGGGGCTCTACACATCAGCCTGGTGACCCCCAGTTTCCCCATGGAAGGAGAGGGCCAGTTCACTCTACAGCTGAGGCCGTCCATCCGCGGGGCCTTGCTCTCTATCCTCGACCACTACGACTGGAACCGATTTGTCTTCCTCTATGACACAGACAGAGGTGGGTCAGGGGTGATTCTGCTGCAGCTCACTGGGAAGTAATTGAGTGTGCAATGGACTTTTTGTGATGGAAGATTCTGTTCAGTTTTATATCATAGTGTTTTAGAATTGATGTCTTCAGTAGCTGTCAATAACAAAGAGGTTTTTACATTGATTTGCTCAAACGTTAAATGGTCATTAATGGTCCAAATGTGACTGATTAGACTACATACAGTATTTCAGTATAACATAGTAAACTTAATTATATGTAAGATTTCAATAAGCAGTTGCTTTCATCCAGATTGGTGCCTTTGAGGAGGTTTATAATAGGCTCTGTTCACAAAATGTCAGTTGGCTTGTTTATATTCAAAACAGCTACCTTCTGTTCTTGAGTATTTCCTGTTAGCGTTAGCATTTAGACACAAACATGTCTCTTTATAAACACAAAAGTGTCCTGTAGTGAAATAGTCTTGTTTGTAATGTCTTTAACATGTTTTAGAGACATCCACACCAACTCACTGTTCACTGTCTGATCTTTTGAATATTTATTCATTTTAGACTGATGAGGTGGAAACCTCATAGAAATGAATAGAATGCTCATAAAAGAAGAAGAAGCTATTTTGACTATAAACAAGCCAACTAACGTTCTGTGCGGAGAGTCTGTTGTCTTTTGTCCAGCAATATAGAGGCATTTCCACAACTGTTTCCTGTCATCAGTAGTAAAAACAAAATAGTAAATATGGGTCACACAGATGACTCAGATATTGCAATTTGACAAATGATAATATCCTGTAACAATGTCATTTTGGTAACTAACTGTTTAAGCTCCCAGGAAACAATAGGCCTTTTCCCACTGTGGGAATTTTTTCAGTTCCTAGTACTTTTTTTTAGTTCCCTTCCCCGATTAGGCTCGTTCACACAGAGCATGAAGTATGGACTTAATCACTTATTTAAATGTTCCAGAGACCCACTTTCAGAAACTGCTGCTGTGCGAACACAAACATGGGGATAGGGTAGTTCCTCTGACTAAACAGGGACTAGAGGAATGTTGGGACTAGTTCTTGGTACTTTCATGTGGGAAAACGCCTTATCTCTGCCATTTTGTCGCTTTTTTGATGCTGTGCAGTATGCAGAAGATTTCAAGTTCAAGAACTAAAATTAGTCACTGTCCATCACCATTACTATGAAAACAATATTCTGTCAAATAGGTTTTAAGTACAATTTAGATCGACAGAAATATCAAAATAAAATGAACTATTTAGAATTAAATGCGTTGCAGTCGACATTATTTTCTAACATACATTCTGAGCCTCCTAATTATTCAACACAATGAGTTTTGAAGTGCTTTTCACAACTTTCAACTGCTTGGGTTTTGGGGTACAAACACAATCAATAGTACACATTGATTGCAAATTTAGATTGGTTTCATAAATTTAAGAAAATCAAGACATTTTGTGTATTAAAATGCTTTGTAAACATTTCTAAATACTTACTTTGCCCTTTGCACATACATACTAATGTATATTCATATAACACTGGTGCAGCCATAAAAGAGTTTAATCTGTCTTGTTCTACCACATCTCCAGGCTCAAATTCTTAATGCCAGTGCAGAGGATTAAAAACGATTTTCTAATTAATCTAACTCCGTGCACAAAGAATTATCTGTTTAATTTGAGTTTGGTTATGCCCACTGCAAACAATGTCACAGCAGAAGCATAATCATCATTTTCTCTTCGTCTGTCTGGTCTCATTCAGCTTCAACTGTGCCAAGGGGAAAAATGAAGAGGCTGTCCTAACAACATGAAGGATGGATTCAGGCTGAATTCGAAAGGCTTTTGCTCTTGGCTAATGAGATAATACTGTAATTTTAACCTGTCAAGCTGCAAGTGGAGTGGGAGCAACTCGGACATTAGGAATTGGCACTGTCTGACTCGATTAACACCATTTTCATCAATCACACACAGAACAATGGGAAACTAATTTAAGTCTTGGTATATAAAGTAATGGAGATTTCAAAGATAGACCAATACACAATCACAATAGTAGTTTTGAACTGGATTATGCAAGTCATGGGGAAAAGTGAATGGAATCTGCAAACATTTAAATACAGAAGTAAAATCGTAACATACATTGCTCAGTAAAATTTTCAGCGCACATGAAGTTAAACAAATAATGTGTCCATCTTAGAAGGCACTCAAAGGGCAATGTACACTGCAAAAACTATATCTAGACTCACAAGTGTCTTGGATTAAGCAATTTAATCTGGATTTGAGTCCTTTTCGCTGGAAATATTTAATTGCTTGTGTAGAATATCTCACTTGATTTAAAGTGTTTCTGACTGGTTATGAGTGAATTCGGCTTAAAATAAGAACAAAAATTTGCCAATGGGATAAGAACAACTTTCTTTACCCAGTGACAAATAAGAAGTAATCTTTTCAGTCTTGAAATTAGTTTAAATGTGTTTGAAACAAGAAAAAAGATCTAGGCCTTCTACAATAAATAGAGCTAGATAAAAATGCTTGAATTTAAGGTTTAAATCCTAGAATCAAGCAATTTTTACTTGTCTTGAAATTCACTTTTTGCAGTCTGTTCTTACCATGTTTACTCATAATTTGCATTACAAGCCCAGTGTCATGGCAACAGAAGAGCCAGCAGCATAACGGCTGTTTTCAGAAAGTTGCTGCAAAGTTTAGATGGACTGGAGTTATCAGTTTACAGGAATGAAGAGAGACTTTTCATAAAAAATATGCATACAACAAGGATACCGTTCTGAATGCTGACGGCAATAACAAAGTGCCACATTTACAGTAAAGACACTTCAGGCTAAAACAAACTTAAAATAAAAAGAATGCTCAAGAATGAAAGAAAACAAAGTGAAGCGGTCTGCCATCTCCAGATTAAGTAAATGAATTTCCTTGCTGATCCGGTCTGAATGCACACAAAACACATCTTGGGGTAATTTTTTTATTTTGTAGACATCACTTCACTAACTGCTCTTGAGTATTTAGGACTGAGATAAATTTGATTAATATGTGAATGCCATTCTTTTGATGTGTTTGTTCATTTGTTTGTTTAGGGCACATTATGGTTACCATGTGATGCACTGATCACTGTCCAGACTGAGCCCCTGCCTAAAGCCCAAAGTCACTGGGATAGATATCAGCGAAAGACGCTAGCTAATGATGGATCCAATTTTACATACCAAGCAATGTAATTACAATAGGTGTATTTGCTTTCATAGTCATGCTGCTTGATTATAGTAAGAATATAAATAAATTATATATTGTTATTTAATTGCTCATGTGATTAGCTCTGATGTGACCTCTGATTCTTAAGCCCAGCACCTGTGTCCTTGTTTCTAACTATGCCCTGAAGAAAACAGGTCTCGGTTGAAACGTGTCAGCTCCATGCTACAATAAAACCTTTGTGCACACATAGAGTGCCTTGGATCCATCATTGCCTGCTGTTCCTTTGGCTGGTAGCAGGCCTCTTTCTCTGATTCTAGCTTTTGGTCTGTCCTCTTAGAGAGCCCGTAGAGCACTTTTTGACCCACTGAGGCCCTCGTTATTTCCCCAGTTCTTTCTATTGCCACTGGGATTGGCTCCAGTCACCCGCGACCTCCAAACGGTAGAAAATGGATAGATGGAACCAATATTTTTTTGGATTCATGTTTAAAAAACTAAAAAATCTGTATTGTGTCTTAGTTTCCCTGTGATTGATAGTTACTTTTTACTTCTCATAACTCTCAACTAGTGAATTTTTTATTTTCCATTCAGGTCCATCCAATAAAATTACAACTACAAAATCTCAAAAGGCCACTAGATAAATAACAGCCATCATGATCAAGCATTACCGTGTTATTATCCTATTACCATGCTCTTACTTTGCTGGAGAACAACCAAAATCCAATAATAAAATATCCACCAGCTAAAAAGGGGGATGAAATGCCATTTGGTTAGCTTGATTATAGTGTTCTAAAGAAAAGGGCACAACTAAATCTGAAGCTTTAATAGTAGTTGGAAGACTATCTCACCGATAACATTTCATTTCACATTCAAATAGGTGCAAGTACAAAATCATATTAATCCTTTTGAATATAACATCTCAACATGACAATACTGCTGCATTCTGCCTTTGCCTCAAATGTCCATTCATTTTTAATTACAATGCTGATTGCAATATGTAAGGCAATAAAAGAAAGATCATGATTCCAAGACAAAAAAAAAAGTTTTATTATAGAGTATTTTGTTCTCAAAATCTCAGGATGCATACTTGTTTTTTTATTCATAGTCGCTGGTATTTCTGAAAGTTGTGAAAAGTGCTTCTAAAATCATTACGGTGAGTAATTAGGTATTGGGTATTGACCCTATTTTGTCCCGCCCACTTGGCTTGGAAATGCACTTCCTGTTTAGCTCTGTTAAGGTAGCTAACGTGTTTGTCTGTCTTGTGGGGCAATTTTAATTAAATATAATGACAGTTAAAATAAACCCATCGACTGAAATCTACAGGCTAAATGCAGCTAAACAGGAAGTGCATATCCTAGAAAAGTAGGCGGGAAAAAATAGGGTCAATACTGTAAATGAGCAAAAACACCTTTGGGAAAAAGTAAAAAATTTGTTTTTTTATGAAGTTAAGTGCAACAGGGCAATCAAATATTTGTATGTTTAATTTTTATGATGTCTTAAGGTCAAGATTCTAAATAATTCAAACCAAGTCAGACATAGAATATATAATCCTTCACTTGAAGAAAATAAATAAATAAATAAAATAAAAATAGAGATATTTTCCTATTTTTATCATTTGGTTTTAAAAAGATCAATAATAATACATTTTGTTCACTCTAAAACACAATATTGTTCCAAACGTTTTAGAAGAATTGACCTCCTGTCCATAACCATAACCATTTTGAACCGTACGTTTTACTTTTTTGTTTTTATACAAACAAGTGGGTGGGCATAGGGGGTAGGTGAAAACAGGATTTTCGAGCATAAGGACATTACAAGATTAACATAACTCAAACATGAACCAATCCAAATACCAACTTGAGTAAACCAGAAAGTCAGAAAAGTGTGTTTTACCTAACACATCCCCACATCAGCACTCATCAAGAGCCATTACTCACGTCTGCAAGTCTCTGTGTTGTCTTGGTTACCATCGAGGAGAGGGACTGTGATGCTGGTGCGCGGTGGGCTAGAGGTGAGACGGGTGAGGTGAATGACGCTGAAAAATAGCAAAGACCGATGTGTTCAGGGTGAGCAGAGGGTCAAAGAGGCAGAGAACGGGGGAAAGTACAACCTGGGCCACGAATGTACAGTTGTGAAAAGTGCTGCAGATTAAGAGCAAAGAGGAGGAAGGAGAGGATGGATCGGTAACATTTGGGTTGTGCTCACCCGTGACTTGGCCGAGACAGGGCCCTTCATTACGGGTTCCCATCAGGCTGTGCTGCTGCTGCTGCTGCTAATGTGCTGGAAAATGGGCAGTACGGTTGTGATCTGTTTTATGCTCTCTGCACCACTCCACACAGACGTCTCACGTGCAACAGTGCGCTTAAATATGTGTCCCAGGGCATTAGTCTTCCTTGCAGGGGTAAATGTTGTCAGGTAGAAGGTCTATTGAAGATACAGCTTACTACAGTAATTATAATCTTATTGTTGGCTATTATAGGAATTTTTTTTATACATGCAAAAAGTCCAAATATTGAGAGAAGTTTTCTGAGCCCAAATACATGACTCATTGTGTCTTTCATTCAAGTCCTGTCCGTCCTGTCTTGTGGGTCTTCCAGTCCCAAGTCTCCCCCCTCAGTTACAAAATCACAGTTTCTTCCCTAATGGAAGAGGCTGCTCTCTTTTTACACTTCCCGGGTGACCAGACCAAATTAAAGTAAACAATGGTCACACTTGTTTGTATGTCTTCTTATTTTTTTTTATCTACAGACCCCCTGACTCAAATCTAAATTGCTCGACAAGGAGACTGAGAATAAAATCATTGCATTTTGCTTATTTTGAGGTGAAAATGTCTTATTTCAAGTGAAATAATCTGCCATTGTAGTAAGAAAACTTGACCAAGCTAGTTGTTTTGAGCAAAAAATGCTAGTTTCAAGCACTCATGACAAGATTTTTAAGCAAATCTATTCTTGGCTTAAAACAATGTGCTTAAATTAAGTTTTTATATCTAAATAAGGATCCAAGAACCTTTAACATACAATACTACAAACACACAGGAACGAATACAGGAAAAAATCAGAACCCATTTCAGTCAACATTATCTTTGATCTCACAGACAGAAAGCAGACCTTGGTATTTCTTAGACTTCTAGACACAACGTGGTGTGGATCCCATAACAAGAAATGTGCCCAATCAATGGCCTTTTCAATCTTAAACTTTACAAAAGGATCAATATTTTGGCATTTCCAACACCATTTAAAGTGACTGAGGGTTTTGGTCTAGCTCAAACCCAGCACCTTCTTGATATGAGGCCAAAGCGGTAACGTTGCACCATTGTGCCGCTCCAAATGTGAAACAGGGGCACAGATTTAACCTGCAATTGCTGCGATCAAAGACGAGCTGTAATGGAATCTGATAGTTTGAAATTTAGGCCGCAAAATGAGCTATCCTCTCTTTGCCTCTGCCATCAATCTCTGTCAAACATGTGAGCAACAGTAAACACAAGCGCGTCACATAGGGTGACCAGATGAGATTGTTCAAAATTCGGGACGCTGATTTTTTTTTTTTTTTTTGAAGGGGGGGGGGTGTTGTCTGAATGCGGAGGAGGGGAGAGGAGCGCGCTCAGAGTGACAAGTCTAGATGCTTGCATCATTCGCAGCACATAGTGCAGAAACAGAAACCTTATAACTTTTTTTTGACAAAAGAATAATGTTCCTCACACCAGGAAGCATTGAGCAGTCTTTAATTCGTGTCAATCCGTCTCATATTGGCTGAATAAACCAAAAAACACCTGATGAACTAATAGATCTGCAGATTCAATCAGAAAATTACCGCGAAACACATTTCTGTTAAGCAGGCTACTTTTAGAAACCACGCAAAACGAGTGTATATGACTTTAGTTTCTGTCGAGAGAGTCCAAGGCGAAGTGGGACGTCAACTGTGCGCGGAAGGAGCGCGTACGGGCCAAGCATTACGCACGAGGAGCAGGATGGCAGGAGCCAGGCTCCAGGGGCCAAACACACCGCACCGCACCGCACGAGGATTTGGGGGCGGAACGGCAAACATATATGACCAACTTTTGCCCAAGTGGAGTTGTTCTATGAGCTGTGATCTGCTGTTGACTTCCTCATAGGGAGACACAGAGGCAGCAGCTGCAGCCGCGTCTCTCCCCGCGCTCCCGGTGTGTTATCACTACACTTTCCGCCAGGCAACTTGAGTACCGAGCAGCCGCGCGCCCCGAGGAGAAGCGGTTTTCAATCAAATTGCACAGAAAATAGGTCTGTATTGATGCATTTTAAAGACTCCGGCAGCACTACAGCCTCTCATACAGTGTTTGGGGCGTAATGTAGACGTGCAGCCTGGCGTAATGACGTGCAGGTCAGACTCTGCGAGGAGTCAGTCGGGGCAAGGATGAAATTCGGGACACGTGGGACAGGATTCGGGATTCGGGACACATGCGTGAATTTCGGGACTGTCCCGAATTTTTCGGGACGTCTGGTCACCCTAGCGTCACAGAAGAGGGAATGAGACCATCCAACACAGCTTCCATGTCACGCTAGCCTCAGAAAACTACTACAAACACTGTGACTTTACCACACAGAGTGAAGAGCCCGATAGTCACTCGAGGCAAACTTTACTACGTTTGATTGATGGGTTGCTCAGTGTGAGTGTCTGCTGTCTTGCGATTTAAATTCATGGCATCTATAAATCTTTTAAGAAAACAAAATCTGGTGGCTCTATGCTGAGGCTTGTTATGACAGTGCCATATAATTTCTTTGTTTCAACTTGTTTGTTTGTTTGTTTGTGTTTGCTTGTTGTTTAAAATTGTTGAAAGTAAAGCCTGTCAAAAAAGAAGATACAAATCAATGCTAAGACAACCTTAAAACCTTAAAAAACATAAATCAAACATTTTCAAATGATCTCTAGCTTTAGCAGAATTATTTTGAAACCGAAGAAAGTGCTATTATTTTGTGTTTTACAATCTGTTTAAACATAAACATATATTTTTCTCATTGTGGTCATGAATACTGAATGGATATGTTCATTTTATATTGGAAATGCAAATGGTTATATGTGTTTTTTGTAAAAGTGTCAGAGTGAGACATCTGCCTCTTTAAGGATCGTTTGAGTATTTATACAGACTAGTAAGCCCTCCTGTTCAAACTAAAGGATCTTTGACATGATTTGAAAATCAAGCTAGCAGCATGGCAAAAGTGTGCTTTGAAAGTGGCCCATTACACGCTCATTGTGCTCTAAATGTTGGAAGCTTGGCAAACGTTCACCTTTGTAAGTATTTTTATGTTCACAAGAACTTTGATTTGATGTTAGCTCATGATGCTAACGTTTGGGTGTTCCACACATAGTTCCACAGACATAATAACAAGTCATATGCTAGCTGCACTCCAAATGTAAAACAAAGGTAGTTCTACTTTTTCTGTGTGTTTCAGTTGCTAAACTTTGAAGTCTGGCTTCACTTTCTGAAGCCAGACTTCAAATAATAGTTGGAGGTTTTCTTGTTAGTGTGTTGGCTATTGCACATGACTGAGGTGAAGGTTAGGGTTTATGTTTTGGACTTCAAAAATGGATCTGATTACAGCTGCTCAAAGATACCTTACTCAAAGCACATGTGACAGATTATCACATGTTTCTAATTTTGATTTAGTTTGGTGTGATAGTCCTTGTGGTAAGTATTTATCCTAGTTTTACAGCAGTTAAAGGTGGTGTAGTTGAATTTCACACTGCAAACACAATTTAGGTTTTAAATTTGACTATTTCTGCTCACGAATAAAAGTTGAAAATTACAGGAAGTAATTTGAGTTGTAAAACAGAATCCCTCTATATGTGTAATCAAAAAGCAAAGACAATTTACACACAAATGATAGCTTCCTGGGAGTTTAATAATCATTTAACACAATCTAAGTGTTACAAAATATTATCATAATTTTGTCAAATCATAACGCCTGTGTCATTTCTGTGGGTTTTGGCCGAGGTAACATTTATGGGTTCTCCTGTACATATGTCATTTGCTGGACAAAAAACTACAAATCTCATAAATAATAGCCAATTTAGGCGAAAACAAACAAATTATTTGGTGAAATCTTAAATATAATCATGTTTACTGTGTTTTACTGAAAATACCCGTCATACGCAAAGATGGAGGGAAAAAATTTTTTTTGTTCACAATGATAATTTGAACTCGAGTTCCACTCTTGCAAATCTTTTTTTGTTTGTTTATATTTCTACACCATAAACTGGCTTTAACTGATTAGACACATCAATAAGTTCCATTCACATTCTCTATTGTGATGATGTAACAAGTTGAGGTGGTGGGCAAGAGACACGTTTCCCAGTAATAGAAGAGACTACAGTGGTCATCCATAGTCTAATTTTTGCCCCATATAAAAACAAGCTGAACTATAACGTGGTGTTGAGATATTAAGGTTGTAGCATTGGAATAAAAATGTATAAGTAATTATCAGGTTATCGTGTTTTTGGTCAGTAGAGGTAGAGAGAGACTTTTATAAGGCAAAAACAGCAATAAATACATTTCTTTAAACATGGATCACTTGCATTTCTTTTTAGACCTGTGGGAAAGACTGTAAAACATTGTACACTGAATACATTACACAATTTTTTTTATTTTTTGTCTAAACTAGACCTATTTTTCCATATATTTAGGTTGAAATTATGGCATATTCTGATTAATAATTCACATTTTGCTGTCAATAAGTGGCTACCTGACACTTTTGCACCCTGCATGTTTTACTTGGAATCTAAATTTGTGAATAATCGCAAGCAAATACAGAAAAATGGGTGTGGAAAGGTGGTAGGTGAAGACAGGAATTTTCTGACCACTGTAGCAATACAAGATTACTCAAACATGCATGAATCAATTCAAGTACAGCGTTGGATAAATTAATGATGAGAGAACACTGATGTAACATTGTTTAAAACTCAGACAAGTGAATTTTATATAGCTCCCTTCAACCTTTTCATGTCAACACAAAACGACATTTAAAAGGTATTCGTTTTAGCTGCTTTCAACATGATTGAAATGATTGTCCTGTAGAATGTTGTGAGCCTGTTCAGCTGTACAGAATAAAATGACCAGGACGTGTGCATGCCATTCATCAGAACTGATAGAACATGTCCTTGCCAATAGTTTGCTCAAACATCTGCGCTGTATTTGAGACGAAATGATTCAGTCTTAGTTGCGATGATCACTTTGAGATTGAGCGGTCTATTATTATTGCTGTTTCTCCTGTCTCTACCGTGAAGAGACAGCTGTGTGGTGCAAAACGCTCCCATTAATTCTCCCTCTTGTTAGCTCGTGCTGTTTATAGCACCATGTTATCTTTGCAAGTCCATCCATTCTGGTCCTATTAAACGCTGCCCTCTATCAGTCTACGCGCAAACTTTTCTGACAGTTCTTTTTTTTTCTCTCACAGGCTAAAATTAATAACTGCCCAAGAAGCTCCCAAAAGATTTAGGGAAAGTTCACTGCTAATGAAAACACTGGTGACACTTTCTTTTCAGTGAAATGTCAGTGTTAATGTTGTCACTGTACACGAACGATAACCTGTGGTTCACTTTAAATCCATTGTCTTTATTAAGTGTTTTAGACTCATGAGAAAGTTACAAACCTTATTTTAACCTATAAATAATACAGCTCCATGTTTGTGTCACTTGTATATAGATAGATTAAGATGTAAACATAGATTTATAGGTTTACAAACTGATGAATCACTGGATAATGCCATTTATATGCATTATATGCAATACTTATTGCAAATACTTACCATATTGAAGTCATGACATTGTTTTTCTGCTGCTTTGTCACGTTATCGGTAATCCTTTTGGAGAATTTAAGAGAGGATTTTCTTTTTCCATTTGTGAGAAAATGGATCCACTTTTTGCCAAATACTATTTGTATCTTCATTTACAAACATAAAATGTACGAAGGAGCTGTCTGCAAGTGGGGAACTGTGGAATCTGTGAAGCATTCATTTATAGAGCGATGACGATTTGTTCACCGGAGAATAAAGATTACTCAAGTATGCATGAATCACTCTAAATTCAACTTCAGAGATTAAATGAGAAGGAAAACTTATAAAAATATAGATGCTGCTTATAGCCATGGAACAGATAAATTATGTATATAGCACTAAGTATTTTGTTGTTTTTGACATTGTTTACTTTGTATAAGAATGATAAGTTTGACTGGACAAGTTGAGTGGCAAAAAAGTAAAGTAAAATAACTGTAACTATGCATAGACATTCTAAGATTTCTTGAGTGAGAACTTGCTATTTATTTCCACATTGTGTGCTCTAAAGGTATCAGTGTAAAGAGTGAGAGCGTAAACTGCACTTTTGTATTCTCCATAATTGGCAATTACAAAAACATTTATTCGAGCAGAATCCTGTGACATGATTTAGGCCATATACAGAGGTCTAATACCACGCAACAAAACTCATTTATTTTAAATTGTTTGGTTTCTATTATTACCCGCTGCAATTTGTGTCTAACGTCTTTTTCCCTTTCTCTTCTGTCTCTTTTGTCTAGGTTATGCAATACTGCAGGCAATTATGGAGAGAGCAGGGCAGAACGGCTGGCAGGTCAGCACCACTTCTTATGGAGTCACGCCAGAATCAAACACACACACTACACCACTCGTGACCTTGGCTTTTACCAAATAAATCCCCTATACTGTGATGTACCAAGTTTTCAAGTTAATATAGTTTGCTTCTTCACTGAAAATGGGCAATAGATGTGACATTATATTTCACTGTATATCAAGACCAAAGCTTGTCTTTATTTGGGAAAACACGTCAATATTGTTCAGCCTTTTGTATTGACTTGAAGCACACAAATCTATAGGTAATAACTAGAAAAACAGACAAAAAACTGTCATTTGTATTTGCACTTCTCACAACTTTGTTTTGGTGTCTAGGTGAGCGCGATCTGCGTGGAGAGCTTCAATGAGGCGGCGTACAGACGGTTGTTGGAAGATCTGGACCGTCGACAGGAGAGGAAGTTTGTGATCGACCTGGAGCCAGAAAGACTACAGAGCATACTGGAGCAGGTAAAGAACTCTACTCTGTGTGGACTATTTTAATGGTTATGCTATTGCTATTATGTTTATGAAGCTAATCTATTCACAGCCTCTATTTATGTATTTATTCATTAAAACAGGTCTTAACAATCACATTTTTGAATAATAACACCACTTTCTGAAGCCAGTATGAAAAAATTTTGAACTTTGTGCCACATTAATAGACACAGTAATTACAGAGAAATTAAATAAACTAGGTTGCAAAACATGTAATCTTATGTTGACAGTTAACACTATAGAATAGCAGCCTGTCTCCACCACATAAAAACAATAACAAATAAAATCTAGAGTATTGCAATATTAACCTTATAGCAAACTTTTTCCGCTGCACAGAAGTTGAGCGCTGTAATCTTTTGACTCATCCAGGCTAAACTGTGTGTGGGTAGATGAGGCAGACCTTTTGCTTTCCTAAAGAAATCTCTTCTTTTTTTGACGGCTATGTAAATGTGCTTCCTCTTTCCTTGAGGTCAGTCTGAAATCTTTACCACTTTGCTCCAGCGCTTTTGTAAGGATTTATATTGGGCTGTAAAAATAGCATTCCAGTAGAATCTGAAAATATGTGGGTGATGAGTTTAAAAGGCTAAGAAACATTTTCTTATTTTTCACTTTAGATAGGTTCCCCTTCCTGTTTAATGGAAGTGATATTTTTGAGAGCTTAGCTCAAATCCAATCCCAAACCCATAAATACCATTTTATGGAGCCATTACATTTGAACAATGGTATGGACATGTGTTGTGACTTGGAATGCACCGATACTGAGATCAGATATTTGTGCTGATCCTTCAAATTCTGCTTGGTCAGTTAACTCAATATCCTGGTTGTGCCCTGAACATAATAACATTTACTTACTGACAAAAATTGACTCTCATAATGTTTGAAATTGTATTCACATTAGCTGCTAAATTATTTGCACAAAAAGTAACGCTATGTGACCAAATTTCTTTGGTTTTGAGAAGAAGCTAAAATCTATTTCAGTCCTTACACTGATATGGGGCATCGGCAGATATTAATTATGTCATTGTATTGAAATCAGGGTTGAAACTGAAAAAGCTGGATCAGTGCATCCATATTGGAGTCCTCATGTTCATCTGTTTGTTTGTTTGTTTGTTTGTTTGTTTAATGGATCCCCATTAATTGTTACCATGGTAGCCACTACTCTTCCTGGGGTTCATTATTCAAAATACAATTGCAAAATATATTTCATATTATAAAATATCAATACATAATAGATACATTCTAATACAGTCTAAACAAGACAAGACAACAGACAGCAATGCAATATTCTATATTCCAAGTAGACACTTTCTTGACCTGATCTTTCTTTAAATCACCCTTTAAAACCTGTAATATTGTTTACTTTAATAAAATATGATAACTTATTCCAGTGAGTAGCTGCCTTATAGAGGGATATTTTGTTTATCAACACGAGCAATGCGCGAGCACCCGACTTGCAGAAAGAGCGGCCGCTCATTGACCAAGCTGAAGAAACAACTCGAGCTAAGGCTGTTGTCAGCTAACTACAAGAGTTTATTACTGCGCGAAAACAAAAGTTCTGCTGCTAATTCAACATTTGTGAATGAAATTTGACCTTAAAAGTTACATTCCGGTGAGAAAAACACTGTCTCAAGCTTCAAGAGACAGACATAGGAATCTTTACAAACATAGTTGGTCAATTGTTTGCCATATGCATGAATAATAAATACATTTAAATGTAAGTAAGTTTAAAAAATTGAGTACTACATTCTAATCTGCAGGACATTCAGGCACAAAATAGTGTGATCCTAAATACTGTAGTTTTCTTTTAAATAGTATGAACATTTGGACAAAACCTGTAGCTCAATTAACAGCTTCCACTGTATTTTTGCCCTACGTATTTACACACATCAAAGCAACCTAGCAGTTATGTTGCCTTCCAAGTGCTACTTCAGTACTTCTAATATTGTCAAACATCTTGTCTTATTTTCATTCACAAAATCGAGTTGACAAATGTGGCGACAGGCATCATGCTAATTGGTCCGTGTGATGAGACAGGCCCGCTCACTCTCTCTCTCAGACAGAGGCCTCCTCACAGCGGGTTCTGCAGCGCGGGCTTTTGGCTAACGTCCCTGCTCCCAGACAGACATGGGATTGTCTATAGGCCTGCCAGCTGCACCAAGAGAAGGAGAGAGAGAGAGAGTGAGCGAGGGGGTGGCAGACAGCTCTGTGGACAAATCGATTAATTACCTCGATACAGAGTGGGCCAGAATTTTGATATAGCAAACATGATTAACACGACTTTCAGATGAGTTCTTGTTGAAAATGTCACTGCCGCTCTATTGCCCTCAGTTTTGTTTTGCTGGATGTACTACAAATTATATTTACTTTAGCTTTGGATGTTCACGCTGGCAGAGTGGTTTGCATATTGACTCTCATTAAGAGGGGATTCAACCCCCCTAACTTTTGTGTTGAATCATCTCTTGTGGAACGTTTCTACAACTACTTAGAAATGATCCTTGGAATGAGAGCCTTATTAACAAAACAGATACTCTACATGAGATTAATCAAACTTGACCTTTTTCTTAATAATTTGAAGACGTGTTGACAGTTAGGGTGCATTCACAATACACTTTTGATTCAAATCAGGATTCGCTTGTCTGGATAGTTCGGTTCGCTTGGGTAATTGTGAACGCGCAAACAAATTCTGATCCGGTCCAAAATTTCAAAAACCGATTCGGTTGGAGAGGTCGGTCTCGGCTCGGTTGAATCGAGCTCTGGAGCGGTTTGTTTGTTTTGTGAACGCAGACGGCCCGAGAGCGAAACAAAACCAGGAAGTGAACACTGACGTGATCCATGCTGAGACGCACGTGAGGCTCAGAATCACAACAAACAGCATGTGTGAGATCGATAATGAGACAAATAATACGCAAAAACACATGAAAGTAACAGGAGAAGGACGGCGGTTGATTCAGGTAGAATTAATTATCATCACACGATGGTGTATTGCCGTTTTCTTACGTTATTTACAAAAATAACAAAGTTGTAACTCTTAGATGAAAGCAAATACAGAAAGTAACACTACAGCTCACATTACTGCGGGGAAAATTGTCTATATTCATGAATTATTTAGTTACACAGCTAAATGAGCAGATGACAGACCTTTCAAAGCCAGATTTACTCAAATAGATGAACTTTTTTGTTACGTTTCACTCTGGGCATTTGGAACGAAATGTAGCTCTCCTCTCTCGTCTTTCAGAAGTGAAAGTATTGTCCGCGCTTCGACACTTCCTCTCACTCACTCACTCTGGTCCCGTTAATGTGAGAAAAGTTGTGGGATAGATCCATAAAAACAAAAAATATAAAGTCCAGCTGCGTGTTTGTTTCTGATGTAGCTGTAGCCGCTGTTAGCCGAGAAGCCGGGTGTCTTTTTTGCTGCCGACGTAGCGTGTTTCTGTCACACAGCGCCTCTACAGGCGAGGAGCAGATGTGTCTCTACTGCGCTGGTTTGATTGGCAAAAAGTGTATTGTGAACGCGAACTGAGCCAGTTTATAACAAGATACAATGTTGCAATTTTGGTTCCCAATCGAGCCGAGCCTGGTTCAGTTTGTATTGTGAATGCAGCCTTAGACTACCTCAAAGTTTGGTACCAAGTATGGACCGGACCAGGACAAAGCCAATACTAGAATTATTTGCTTTGTTACTTTGGTCCACTTCATCTAATCAAAGCAGTGATTCCTGATGCTGTTTGGTTAGATGGAGAGCCTAACCCAGCGGTCACCAAGTCATTTTAAGTCTGTTCTGTCTCTCTGTCCCACTGGCCACGACGGTCACTGAAAGAAGGCGTGTGATTGGCTGATTGGCGATAGGACACATACGATAACCCTTCTCCAACTTTTCATAGGAGAAGACACAAACAGCACTTTGTACCTCATGCATGCAGAGGTACAAATTACGCGGGCTCTTGCGCACAACCATGTTCTCAAAATGTGAGTCTGCAGACCCAGAGACTGCACCGCACCAATATGAACTGTGCTTTTCTGTCTCTGTCACTGTGCCAAAAGTGAGAAGGACGTGTCACACAGCGGCGCACACTTCTCTCACTGCGCTCAGTCTGCACAGCGCTTCAGTGCAGAATCACATCTACATTCTCCAGCCTCTCTGCAAGTGTTTACACTAACATACAGAAACCATACTTTATTTAATTACTTGTCAATTCTACTTGATAAAATAAAAATGCGACCTCATTAAAGTGAAACTGAAGTGCACCACCAAAGCTCAGCCAATCAGAACGCTGTATTATTCAGTCCAGACTGTACACAGTGGTCTCATTTTTTCACAATGTGCTGCATTTATCGTAGTCTTTTGGTGAAAAACACTAGGTTTATTAATTTACAACTAAAAAAGTTAGTTACCCCAACTTTAAGTTAGCAATTGACAAAGTTTTTGGCTCTCACACGCTGTTTCGTGGACATGCAGAAAATAAAAACTGTGTGCATTGTGTGGTATATCTTTTTTTATTATTGTGGCATCAAAATCAACTCCAAGCATCTTCCCGATCAAAATTGGATTTTAAATATTGTATTTTAACAATAATTGCTAAGAAGAATATCTGGAAGTATTTCTTACATCCAACATCCTCTTTGTCTGCAGTGGGCAATGTTAGTTTAAATAAGTTTGACTTGACCTCTTTTTGAATGAACTGATCCATCGAGTTAAACTATAGAATTTCAGGCCAGCAATAATTTAGTTTTCCATTAAATATTGATGATGTTTATAATGCTTTTGTAATTCTCAATGGATAAACACTCACCCAGCTATTGCACTGGAAATTATTTGTTACTTATAAACTGGAGCAATATTTGAAGTTTAAAAGTGTCACTATTTGGCAGACATTACAGTCACATTAACATATTGCATTCACAGCAAAAAACCCAAACGGCTGCTTGTTTGTGATTGTGAGCCAGGCTTGAGTGAGCAAAGTCCATAATGTTTGTGTGTGTGTGTGTGTGTTTCTGCAGGCTGTCAGTGTGGGGAAGCATGTGAAGGGTTACCATTACATCATAGCAAATCTGGTAAGCACTCCTACTGACCGCATGGATTTTTGAATGGGACACTAGAGTAATGTCTAATACCAGCATTAAAGTAAAAATGCAGTGTTAAAACAAAAATAGAATATAATGTAAGTTTTCTCAGTAAAAAATGAATGCAATGTCAGCAGATCAGATGGGCAAGAGACAGTTTTTCTTATTAATAACATTGTTTTTGTCATGAAATATCTAAAACTATCTAAACTGTGAAGGAAGCAGTATTTGTCTTTCATTGGAAAATCTACCATTCAAACTTTAAATAATAGATCACCTGAAAGCATTTGTTACTTTACATTATATCTGTGATCCAGTCTCTTATCAGTGTTTGTCAACACTCCATTTACCAGCAGCAGAAGGAAATATCAAGGATAAATAAGAAACAAAAGCTAGCTTGCTCAAATATAGTAAGTATGCTGTTGTTATAATGATTTATCGACTCAAAAGGGAAAATTGAAAAAAAGTGTTTTCTGAAGCTCAAAGAGAAAGGACATCTTAAATAGAATTCATCAAGATATTTAATAAGATTATTTGTCCCATAATGGCAAAATTCAAGAACAACAGATAATCATTTTAAATTATACTTAGCAAAAAACATATGTAAAGTTATAATAGTCTAAATTATTATGCAGTATTTTAGTATAATGTACAGTTCAGTATGTGACTATTATTATGAACTATAGCAGAACAGAAAAAATAGCCAGTAACTATTATGTGCAGAGCAGCATACGTGCAATCAATCAGTCACTCATAAAAAAAGTTAAGTATGTTTTTGAGGAGGGGAACTGTGTGGCAACACGGCTTTAAGTCCAAAAAGGCATTTTTGAATCTAATCTAACCTTGAATGAATGAATGAGATTATTTCTTGTATTAAAAAAAGTTAGTGTAGTTTCCTGCTGTCTCAAATTGGTTTCGAAGATGGACTGAGATATTTTGAAAACTATAAATAGAATTTTAGAAAGTCCCTAATAAAGATTTAGGTTTTCGACTGGAATTCTGAATATATTTTACTTTATATTCTCATTTAGTATTTTCCAAAAGAATGTCTTTCCTCTTCACTGCATGAAGTCATATCGCAGTAGCAGTTTGGTTAAGAAGTGAAGATGCGTCTCTCTCTCTCTCTCTCGCCCGAGGCATTGGGCCCACTCTGCCTTTTTTCTTTCACTCACTTCTTCTCTGTTCTTATTGTACCAGGGTTTTAAGGACATATCTTTAGAGCGCTTCATGCACGGAGGGGCCAACGTGACCGGATTCCAGCTGGTGGACTTCAGTAAGCCAATCGTTATTAAACTAATGCAGCGCTGGAACAAACTGGATCAGAGAGAGTACCCGGATCAGAGAGCCCACCCAAGGTACTTAAAACATGACATCTCATTATCAAATACACGCTTTTTGCATGGGTTCTGGCTCAAGCTATTATTTTTGGTTGAGCTTCTTCTTTTTTTGGCTTTTCTAATTTTAAGCTCATGTAATTACAACAACATATAGCAATTAGGGGTAACAATGGTTTCCAGAGAAGTGTTACTAGTGAGAATATAATGGAAAGTAACATTGTTAACAACTAAATCTAACTTTAGTGGGCCAACATAGCACTGTGTCCAAGTTTTCATGATTTAAGCATGCATTGGTTTGTGCTGATTTATTTGTTTAGTATTTAACATGGGTAAACTGAGTTTGTATTATGGTAATACCTGGAGGAACTGATCAGATCCAAATCTCTTCATAGCTCTTAAAGTTGGCAAATACTGAGGGAGAGCTGTGGAGTCAAGTACACAAGGTCAAAAATATATAAAACTGGGTTGTCCAAGGCCAAGGAGGCACAGTGAGACGAGAGAGTCATTTTGTTGTTATAGTTACTGATCTTTGAGACAATTAATAATGCACATTTGATGAATAATGGCAGAATATAGAAGACGAGGAGAGGAAGTGAGGAAAGAGAATGGAGATGAAGTCTCTATGTCTTCAACAATAATATAATTATAATTATATGTTTATTTGTCCCACAATATGGGACATTTCAGTAGAAAACAAAGATTGTCATACGTCTAAATTGTAGATCTATAGTATGAGAAACAATGTTCCTTCCTGACATACAGATCTAAATTTAAATAACTCTGAACAAAATTTAGCCTTTGTGGTTCATGGTTCAGCAAATTACAATATAAATGACTCATCTTAATTCTTATCTTAAGATTTGATTTTTATGATTCAGATTAAAGGCTTGTCAAGGTATTTTCAAAGAAAAAAGTTTATTTTCTACTATTTGGCAACCTTTCCGTTAATATTGCTGAAAATATTTCTGTAAATTGGATTTTTGGCTTTTCTTTCATTGCCATTCCTTCAGTATGCGTCAGCTTTTGTAAAGTCAAAGATTGAATATCACTGAGATAGTTCTTCTGTGCATGTAATAACAACAACTGAAAACATAAACATACATTTTTATGATTAGATAACATGAATGTGAATTTCACCCTTTAGGTAACAGATATTTTCTTATAAAATACAATTTAGAAAATATTGAAACTTTAGCCTGGAGTGAACTCTTTGTATTATGAGTCTGGAATTTTCTAAGCTGTTGAAACTCATCAGAAACAAAGAACCTGGAAGGACTTGGTGCAGAATTGCTATTTTGGCGTTTAATCATAATATTTTACTTTCCATATATGAATTGACTGTGTGCACAAGAGTATTTTTTTTTCAAAAATGCTAACATCTTGCCGGCAGGTTCATTTCCTGTTTAGTTCATTCTTATGAGGTTTTCACTACCTCAGCCTAAAATGAAAAATGACTAAAGATCAGGCAGTGAACAGTAAGCAGTTGGTGATTTTCTCTGAAAACTTGTTAAATACTTTACAAAAGAAGAGAATATTTCACCAAAGGACCAAAGTGTGTTTATAAAACGATGTGTTTGTCTGTCAATGCTAACGCTAAAGTCTGACAATTTGAAAGAAACAGCTTCAATGCACAGATTCAATACCAGTCTAAAATGTGTTCTAGTATTCAAACGTATACATAAAGCAAGAGTCTGATGAGTGAAATCACCTTGTCGTGCCTATTTTTCAAACAACAAGCACATTTTAAAACCCCAAAGAGACTGGAGGAATCTACTATTGACCATTCCACTGCTGAGTCGCTCGGCTGAACACATGCGTGGTACCATCAGTGTAATTAGAAAGAAGTGAACGTGTACGGGTGCAGAAGATGAGAGCAGCTACACCAGGCCGACATGAAACAAGGTGTGCTGTGGATTCATTAAAGGAGAAACGCTTCCAAAGAACCGCGCACTAATGAGCTGAGGAGATGTTCGGAGGAAGAAGGGTGTGTCGTCCCTGGTCATTCCAAAGCCTGAGCATGTCCGCCCGCCGCAGGACTGCAGCGTTATGTATTTTTAATAGGTGGGTGGACATATTTCCACCTAATGTATGCAGAAACGGCTTGAGGTCAGAGCGAGTCAATAGAGGTGTGAGGGGTGGAATAAAGAAGCAAATGGAAACACATGTCGAAGCCTAGAAATCGATAAGTCACTTCACAATATTGTAAGCCTAAATAATAATAAAAGCGCTAATTATGCTATTGCTATTTATTATATGTCATATAAACCTATTCACATTAAATTGACTTCATTTAGTGCTCAAAACCTTACAATGATTGTTTGTAATACTTTAAATTAAGTTGTGATTGTATTGTTTGAGTCTTTTAATTATTAGACGTGTAGTCCCTCATTCATCCAGGAGTGATCCATCTTCTTCTACTATCTTTTAATTATTAGACACAAACACATTTCAAAACAATAAGATCGATTTTCTTTAAGACTATTTTGTTGGTATAGGTGCTATACCACAAATTAGTCCCAAAAAATGTACAAACAGAAACATTTTACAGCAGTCACACGTTTTTCTCACTTTCCTGTTTTAAGCTTCCAAATTACTTCAATCATTTTTCACCACTTGCTGATTTTGTGGTGGCCAGGTCTCCCTCGTAAAAGAGATTTATCTCAAGATACTTCTTAGTAAAAGAAAGGGTAAAAAAAAAAAGTAGACATATGTTTTTCTGTGTCAGTCAAATGCTAATATACTCACAAACTTCTTGGATAATAGACTAAGGCTGTAATATTAGATGAAGGGACACTGTTTTTCAACTACATAGATACGTTTTTCATGTATTTATATGACACAGTGTAACTTTCTGGAGGTGAAAAGTTAACCTTTTCAATTGAAATAGAATCATACTTTAAATCAGTTTTTTGTGAAAGAATGTGTAAGAACAGCTTTTCTATTGAAGTAAGTAAGAGGTTTGCCTCTTGGACAAATAATAGTCCAATTTGTAAATGGTAAACGGTCTATTTATATTGTGCTTTTCCACCTTTCCAGGCATTCAAAGTGCTTTACAATCTAATATCCACTCACCCACTGTGCAAAGACACTGAGGCAATGTGGGTTAAGTGTCTTGCCCAAGGACACAATGACAATCCAATCTTGTCATCCCACTGTGGCACCTAGTGTTCCAGCGGTCTTCCATCCAAGTACTAACCAGGCCCTAACTTGCTTAGCTTCTGAGATCTGACGGGATCAGGCTTTGACAAGTTGGTATGGCCACATACCAGCTTTGTGACCATACAAGCCCCCTCAATGTAAACACTCACATTCTTGTTATTTATTTTGTGCATCAAAGACATCTAGATTACCAAAAAAAAAAAGCTTTTATTTATGCATAGATTGAAAAGAGTGGGGTTTTAATAAAAATCGGCACATTGCCTTTAAAACTTCAGGATATGAGGATACATCTGTTTTGCCCATCCAATTATAAGCAAGTGCCAAAATGTTTACAATCCTCACTATATTTAGATTTGGAATAAACAAGATAGCAAATTCCAATCCCGCCCTCCCACTGGTACATCTTATGTGATCCTTCGTTGTCTGACTGACTGACTGACAGGCTGAGTGTGTCTGTGCCAGTGTGCAAATCATGTCCAACAGCCTGGCTCCAGTCTCCTGCTCTGCTCTCTGACTCCACAACAGATGTTCAGCTACAGTCCGCACCAGCCAACCATAACCGGAGAGTTACTGCAGCCGCTGGGATTGTGAATGAAGAAGTAGAAATCCTAATAACATTTTCTGTTTGAAGAGATTTGACCTGGTGATCCCTCATCTATAATATGTCTCGGCCTGTGTTTAATTTGTGCACGGTTGTGACCTCTCAGAGATATATACAAGGCCAGTATTGAACTTAGACTCATTTAAAACATAGCACTCCAGAGCAGCTTCTTTTGTCTGTTGGAACATTTTATTAATAGGAAGTTGTTAGGTCAAATGTTATCCAGCTCATGATGGACTTGAGTTTTATTAATAATATAATGCCTTACACTTTACAGACTTGATAGTCATTATTGTTCGACTCCAGTCTCAGTGATGCTAGAGCTCTTGTGTAGCCACAGTAGTCTTGGGGCAGAATGACAAAAGTCAGTCTGCACCATCATTCACACACGTACACTTTAGTTGAATGCAATGTGGGTGAAGTGTTTTGTGTATAAGTATGCGACACAAGAGCTTGGTCTGAGCAGAAATTGAACTTCCAACCTTTAGGCTGGCTGAAGAATGCTGTCATTATGTTCTGTCAGTTTTGCTATTTGAGCTGTATGTATTTTCAGATGTATTACTTGTGAACTTCAAGTTACTGAGGCTTCCACAATGATTTGATCTTTGTGGAAGATCTTTTAGGTACAAATGTGTGTGTCTGTTTGATGCATTGTACGCTGGTGAAAAGTCAAGCAAGAAATGTATTTTTTAAGGCAGACGCCTATAGATTTGTTGTGTGTGTAACCTAGTATCACTCTGTACACTAGATTGTCATATGATATCTCAAACATCAACAATAATGAAAAAAAAAAACAAAGCCTGTTTTGGCGGCACTTGACAGCATGTGTCAGTGACATCAGAGCCATATTAAAACATTATATCATGTAGCACTGTTCATGGTACATTATTAATGCTAGCTGTCTGCGTCAAAAGTAGCATACATTCTAAGAATGTCCAGAAATTTGAGGTGTTTCGTGGTGATCCGAAGCAATCAGAAACAGCCATAGTGATTTTACAGCATACTAGAAATGGCACTGACCACTGCAAGAAGCACACATTCAGTATTTGATTTTTGTCTGAAATGTACATAAATATTCCTATAAAATTTTTAGCTACTGTAAAATGTTATTAGAACACCAAGTTTAGTGACAAAGCATATTGTTATAAAAACTTTATTTTTTAAATATTTTTATATAACCTTTATTTATTCCGGTTGGTTGATTGAGAATACATTTTCATTTTAAAACGAAGCAGGAACAGATACATTGAAATTACAAAATAAAGCAACATTATTATCATAAAATTTACTAAAAGAAAACTAGATTTTAGATAAAACTCTTTAAGTTGTTGTTTAGTCTTTGCATTATGTTTAAAAATGACTGTTAACTATAAACTATAAAACCAAATGTGTTCTCTGTTTTGATTCAGCTTAGGGCAACCTTTGAACACAATTGGGATATTTACCTCTAACCCAGCTCACTCTAGGTTCAAATATTTTTAAGCTGATTGGTCAAACCGACACGAGAAGGTCAAAGAGGTCTCTCCAGAATGATTCTCAAGATTTTGTCAAAGTCACAAATATCACAAGAATCCATCTACAAGAATCAGGTTAGCTTAGCATCTCTTTCATTTTCAATCCAATCTAGAAGCACTCTAGCCTATACTGCTGTCTTGCTGCACACAATAGAACTGCTCTAGGATTCAGGACCAAGCGGGGAGAATATAAATTGATGGTGTCGCGTGCTGGTTATTGGCGTGCCATTCTTCACTCGGGGGACATTGTTAATTAGGTAATCATGGCTCTTAGATGCACCTGATGGCTTCTCATCAGAGAATAGCAGCTGCATCAGTAGTCAACGGCACTCCACTTTATTAATGTGTGTTTACATGCTGATTACATTACAGCCAAAGTGGATTCGAAATTAGACCCACACACAACACTATCTCTGCAACCGCCTCGCTGTACGTTAATCAGTGACCTTTTAATATCGGCTTTTTACTGTTATGGTGAAATTGGTTCACCTCTGACTTGGCATAAACAGTTTTAATGATATAACAGAAATAAACAACAGATGCCCCGCACTGTGCTGGAGGCTAATTGGAAGTGTGTTAAAATGTAAGCTGGGTTAGCCCCGGGCCATCCTGTAGCTTCGGGCGCTGTCTAACTTTGGTCTAATAATATTCGGCGTCAAGTGCGCGATTGGGACTTGTGCCCTTCACACGGCCTGGGCTCGAATCTGGAAGCTGTATGGGCCATCAATCATAAATCTCTTAACCCGTGAGTGCAAGTCGCTGTGGCCCGAAATGAGCTCCGGTATTTTTCATTTTGTTGAAGTGTAATGAAAGTGATCACTGGGCCGGGGAGGTGAAGTATTAAAATTTCCCCAAAAATTCACTCTCTGTCAGGGAACTTCTAATCAAAGTCATTCCCGGTGAGATTTGCAGATTGGGTTTTTTGGATAACTTTGCTTATGAAGTTACAGAGCCAGTGGATAAAGCGCATGTACAAGTCTAGACACATTTTTAGTTTTATCTTGTTTTACACTTTGTCGACATCTGCATCTGATATGACAAGGGGGTTGTAGTGATTTAATTTAGTTTGCTCATTCATATTGTAAAGATCAGGTTATTTATAAAATTTCAAAATATAGACTTATATAGGGCATTTCAAGCCCTGGGATGCACTAATCCAACTTTTCTAGTTCCGATACAGAAATCAGTAAAATGGTTTTAAATATTACCTGATACACAGTAATAATCAATGCAATAGGCACCGAAAATGACTTTAATTCTCATCAAAACACAATTGTTGCTTATGTGTAATGGATCAAATTGTGCCATATTAATGCTATTGATCATCCAAGTAATGACTGAACATTTTTATGAAAATAAAGTCTCAAAAATGGGTCACAATCATCCAGTAAACCGTTTTAATGCGTCGAGTTAAAGTCCTAATCAGGATAGCGACAGATTCAATATTATAGGACTAAAAACATCTGCATCGATATCCATCCCCAGTATCCGTGTCGATGTCTCTCTAGTCACGACTCAACAAAGTTCTTTTTTTTTCCCACTTCTTTTTATACATCCACACACTTGAGTTCTTTTTAAAGACAATGAGTGAGATCATATACTTACATGACATATTTTGATCTTGAACATATCTCACAGGTAACACCTGAACCATGACTGCCAGCCAATCTTCACAATTCTAGTACGTTTGCCCACTGCCTGTATCCATGGTGATGGGCTTTGCTTTGATAGAATGCTCTCTTATACAGCATTAAACGCATAGAATTTATGTTCTGTTGTAGAATTTATTTATAGCAGGCCGTTCCAGTGAGAGGGCGCCCCACACATCTGACATTTAACTTGGCCTGTGCCTCAACTTTGTCTTCCTGGAAATATATATACTATATAGCTATACTCTATAAACCTACATTACATGAAGTTAAAGTGGGAGAAGCTTTACACAATTTAGGTTTAAACTCTTACAACTTCTCATAAATTCTTCGACACATGGTTAATATTGACATGTATTCATTTTGGTTGCAATTATGGCTTATAAACTTCTATTTACAAACAACAAAAAGAAACAGGAAAGGACCACCCAAGCACAGCCAATCAGAGCACTTCATTCAGCTCCTGATTCAAACTAAAATTCTTTATTATTCAAATCAGACAGTACTCAGTGGTCTCATCTTTTCACAAGGTGCTGCATTTATCCTCACACGTTATAGTGGAAAACACAAAGTTTCGTCATTTTCAAGCAAAAAAAGTAAGATACTCCAACTTTAAAAGTATCTGAAGAGGTAAATGCAGTAAGAACATTACGGAGGTGAACAAATTCTATCTTGATGCCATACTGTGAAGCATCCGAGGCATAACAATGACATCCCCAGGAGGACAAAGAGACCAGAAAAGTCACAATGACATTTTGTTTAACTATGTAAAGGCTTTGTTCCAGTGCTAAAAAGTTCACCCTTACCTCAATAATTGACAAATAGTAAAACATAATGCAGTAAAAGTTCGGTTATCAGTTCCAATTCCAGTATCCTGGAGGTGTTTATGTCCTCTCTCTGGGAAAAACAAAAACATAACTCCCTGGATTAGAATTTCACAGTCGTCATATGTCAAGTCCCGTGCCTTAAGGCTTCTTTAGTTTCAAAGGGAAAGATGAAAGAGGAAATCCGTGAGCAGAAATCCTTCCAAAAACAGGGATCCGATTCAAGTGTGTGTATCTGTGAGCCAAGAGCTACGATACCTGCAGTCCTGTGGGGAGCGTCCATGCATCTCCTCCAACTAGTCTTTCTCTGCTCACTGTTTTTACTTCCTGCGATGATGTGAAGGCAGCCTGCAGAGAGCTTGACTGCCTCTGTCTGTGCCACACTGGGTGTTTGAGCGCCGGACGGATGCTGCCAACCCTGTGTGGTTTCTCTAATGAAATTGTCAAATCTGTCAGGTCTTCATTTTCAAGCAGATTATCTCCTGTGTTGAATTTAAAGTTCTGGCGACATTTTTCAGTCTGAGGAGAATTGTATTGTTGTTTTTTTATTGCAGTCTTAGTTAGATTTTGTTCTTAGTAGCTTGTTCTGTAGTAGCTCTGTAGTAGCTTGTTACGCCACTTAAAGATGGTGTATTTCACTGTCACTATTGGAAAAAGAGATATTGAAAAAAAAAAAAAGAAGAATAAAAGCTCAAATAAAAATATTTCTGTAATTACTGGTATATCCATTTGACATGCATGTATTTATGAAGGAATAATTATCATACAAAGTATATTTCATAGATCTCATATAGAATATCAAATTAAGAGATTATTCAACTGTAATCCTTTGATGGTGATCTTTTAACATAAAGTCATGTAAGAAGCTAACATAGCGTGAGTGTCTTTTTATAGAGTGCATTATTCATAGTCACGCTTCAGCTGTGTTTTTTTCTCTATGTAATTAAAGATTCACTGTGTAACTTTTTGATCAAAGAATGGAATTAAAAAGCTACTTGTTTTTGTAAATTAAATGCATTTGTTGAATTAAATAAATAATAAGCCTTTTTTTTTTTTTACCTAAAACTGACTTGCATGGCGATAAAATATCCTCATTTGACCATGAGGAGAGCCACTTCTTGCAAATTTCTTGTTTAAGGTGGATTGTTACCTGAAAAAAGTGTCCAATGCAGATGGACACACACGGTCACGGACAATCTCTAATCGAGAATGTTGGGGTTTTTTTTGTTTTCTGCTTTATGCCCATGTAGCTCGTATGCTAATCATATGCTAATTGAAGCATTAACATTGCTGCTAAATTGGTGAGGCATTAGCTAATATTTTCTCACCATATTAGACTTTGCACACATGTGGTAGATTGGTTTATTAAGCATAATTTATCATACTTAGTGGCCACTGCTTTTCCTCTGGTGAAAATGAAGCATGATCTGCCTTCTCATGGATGTGCTCATGCAGTTTACACAAATGATTAAACTTCCCACTTTCTATCTATTCTGATGAGGTGAATTTGACACTTTTCCAAAATAATAGCAGCTGTTTATTTATATCATCTTAATTCCTTTAAGATGCGACTCTCGACTGTATTTGAAAACTATAAGCCTGTCAAGCTGAGCTGCATGTTTATAGGCATCTTACATTTACTGTGGTGTTGATTGATTTCTATGGTGTTAAAGTGTGGAAGTCAAATAAAAGTCAGACTGCTCCCATAGATCGTCGGCTTGTTTGCATACTTCAGCTCTTTTCTGACTGGTGAGTTAGATCATCAGGGTTTTCTCGCATTGGTATGAAGCTTAGTCAAGAGATTTGTGCCGTAAACAATTACATGGTCATTCTTGTGGATCACACTTTTAACAGTGTGGTAAATTGTCAAGCTGAAGTAGAATTGAAAACATAAATAACATGACTTATAAACACCTGCAATGGAAACAATACATGGATACCTTTTTACCTTAGGAACCAGAAAAAGGTTATCACGAATAAATTTGTTAAACCAAGCCAAAGTCAGGTCCAGGTGAACTTCTGAGACACATCGCTGTCAGGTCCAGGTAGAGCAAATGTAAAAAAGAATTTCAGGTCGCCAGCGCAAGCACATATTGTTGGCTCCATGCACAGTCTCTATGGTTACAACTCTTTTCAAGTCTAACATTACCTAGCTTAAAATAGAATAGAAATACCCTTGCAGAATTATTACCAAACATGAAATGTATTAGAAGAATTAAGTCTTCTCTTAGAGCAGAAATACAATATATTACAGAACACACACCACTCCTACTTTGCCAAATATAATGCTCTGTTGAAACGTGCTGTTTTATTGTCCTAATCGTGTTTTATGTGTCTTCTCTTCCAGTACACGTCGTCCCTAACATATGATGGTGTCCTTGTGATGGCCGAGGCTTTTCGAACGCTACGGCGGCAGAAGATCGACATCAGTCGTCGTGGCAACGCTGGCGACTGTTTGGCAAACCCAGCAGCTCCGTGGAATCAGGGTATAGACATGGAGAGGGCACTCAAAAACGTAAAGTCAACTTTGTGCACAGTTTAGTTCAAATAAATAGTAGCTCAGCAATTCACAGCATTATTTTGTTTTCACCAAGGTTCGGATTCAAGGCCTCACTGGGAACATTCAGTTTGATCACTATGGTCGACGAGTCAACTACATCATGGATGTATTTGAACTGAAGGCCAATGGTCCACGCAAGGTAAGGCTGAGTTCTGTGTAAAAATCAAAACCACTATTACATATTTACTCAATATCGTCAGTGAGGTAAAAAAAAGTTTTGAATCTGGACACTGCTTTTAAGCAAGGTTGCCAGATTGGAAGAGAGCAACAAGGAACCAATGCAATAGAGATTAACCCTAAACTAATGTGAAAAAATCTTGAAAAAACATACTTTTATTTTTAGCTATTCAAATCTACTTTTATAGTAACGGCAGTGAAGTAAACACAATATGGATGAATGTTTGTGTTCATATAATATACTGACGCACAAAAATACTTTAATTCTGGGTTCACAGAGCAACTGCTGAAAGTGTCTGCAAAGTCTGGAACATTTAAGAAATAATTAACTACTAGTTTTAGTTACTACGTATTTATTATGGGATCAAAATCTGGTCTACACGACTTTACTTGTCTACTGTATTGAAATTCTGAATCATTCTAATGCAAAGTAATGTACAAAGTTTCCATTTAATACAACTCAAGTCCACCTTATCTTTTCCAGTTATTTAAAGCTCACCATTTTCAGTTACATTCACAAACAGTACCTTCTGAATCATCCCAGTTTTTATATGAGCATATTTTTTATTAAAATGACTCACAACTACAAAATAAACTTGCAGATAAAAGTTTGAATTTCTGCATCTCAAAGTTTTCTTCCGCACAAGACATGACCTTAAACATTCTCTCTTAAACTATATAAAGCAAACTTCATTTACCAGAGGAGAAAAGGGCCCAACCCAGCCATGGTTTCTCTCTTCACCTGCGGCAGAACAAGATAAGGCTGAGGTGAGGGTCTTTGCACCGTCTTTTCCGCTCAAAGCCGAAAGGAACTTAGCTCTACAGAAATAACACTATGTTCCGGCTTTTCAAGTGTTCCTCTGGCACCAATGCGCGTTTATTGAGAGTTCTTACCTCATCTTCAATATCTCTCAATAACCTCTATAGCGCCAATGGGAAATTTCATCCCTTTCTCTCGGTCTCAGTTTGATGTTGAACGGTCAGACTCGGTTAGATCCTCCGTTCTAACTAATAATTTATGGCGCGTTTCTTTGTTTCTGTTAGATTGGCTACTGGAATGACAACGACAAGCTGGTACTGGTGCAGAATGAGAATGCGCTCTCCAACGACAGCTCAGCCATGGAGAACCGCACTGTTGTCGTGACCACCATCATGGTAACGTACCCTTTACTATTGCAGTTTTCTCTAATTGGGTTAGTGCAAGATTTTGGATTAAGAAATGTGTGTTTTAGCACTCTGGAAACATCGATGTGGAGAAGTCATTTTGTTGATGATGTTTAAAAGTCACACACACTAATTGCCTCGTCTAGTTCAGCTCACTCATTGCTTTGTCACATAGTTTAAATGAGAATATTATGCGAAATCAACGTTAATGAGCTTTTAACCATGTTATAATTGTTTTGCCTCCTCATTTATCCTCTCGAATTTAGAGTGATTCATGCTTGTTTGACTATTTTTTTTCCTCTTGCAAGACATAAAAAATGACTTTTTTCACAGAAATCTTGATACAAACTGTTCACAGCATACTTACTTAGCTCCATTGTTTTTTTTATTTAGTTTCACAGCCAGTAAAGAGACATTTGCATATGCATCAGTGTTTACATTCATATCAATATTGTGGTGCACGATAATCATTTACTTGTTTTGTAGATCATATTCTTTAATGTAAAACTGTTTAGAAAGACATGGATAAAAGCATATGCTAAATACATCATCAAGTCAAAACATGAAATGAAAGAAGCATATCAAAGAAAAACTTCACTGCCCTTTTCAAATCGGCTTCTTTGTGATTCCACAAATATAGTTTGGTATTCTAAAGAATTATTAACAAAATTAAGAAATTTAATACTCTAAAGCATGGATTCCTAAACTTTTCAGACCGGACCTTCCTAAATAACCATGTAGCCAACTCGCATCTCCCACAGCAAAACAAATTAGTAACTGCACCGGATTCTTACCCTGGATGTACGCAGACTGCGAGGCGGGTTCGGTTCGGGACACGTGCGGGTTTCCTGCAAAGTCCCTGTTAAACCAGATGCTGTCAACTGCGGTCTGGTTTCCTCCAAAGCCACGCGGATTCACGTAAATTCCCGCAAGAACGCTCGTGTAATGAATTGAAAGCCGCACCACACCGCTGCGGTCTCTGGGAAAAAGACTTCATGCGGATTCTTTACGCAGACCTGCGTGACTCCCGCACTCACATCTGCACTCCTCGGAGGTCCGTGTTCATGGGCGCACTTTCTAAGTTCTGCCCACGCAGGTCCCGACCCGCACCGAACTCGCAGTCTGTGTACATTCAGGGTTACTGTTTTAAAGACTTAAATAAACTCCCTACAAACTATTGCCGCAGTTCATATCTTGCTCACTTACCTAATCCTTTTCAAGTTCCTAAACTATTCACCACAATGAGTTTTCAAGTACTTTTCACAACTTTGTGAAACCTATCTAAGTACAGCCATCTCTGAAAGGCTAACAACTTGCCATGCTAACACAACAAGAATATGTTGTGTTTTTGGAGAATAATATTCTGTTTTATTAGATGTAAAATGTACACTGCAAACTCATTTTCACGTCACTTCATTTCACTTTAGTAAATCTCTTCAGGCGCAAACAATCAGATACCAGGTACAGAGCCTTGAACTGTTCTTAGTGGAATTTGTGGTTTTCAAGTCTAAAGAGAAGCTTGTTCTGACCTCAGAGGAGGGCCAGCAGAAGTGGCACTTGTCCAGCTGGAAGATAACACTCATTTCACGTCAGTAGGCAAATGTAAGCGTGACCCTTTGTCCTTCTTCTACATGACCCCCAGACTCAGCTGTAATGGCTTCCACACAGACACCAGCACAGCACTCTTATCCTTTCACTTTGCTCCACAAACAGGGATAAAAGGCCTAATGGCAGGGTTGGTACTTTTCCTGTCCTTACATCGCATTCCACATCTGCACTCTTTGTATTGGAGCTGGCCTCTTCCTGTAAAGGCAATCATTCTAATTCAATTGAGCATGCGAAATGATGCAAGTGAAAGCAGCTCAAAAGTCTCATTTCAGCCGCCAGATAAAATAAGCCTGCATGATTGGGCTTAATTTCAAATCGCTGTTCAAAGCACATTGTCCAAAGTGGTTGAAGAAGAGCTAGAGTAGTAGATTTTGTAGCCCGGCCAGCCAAAAGTACGCTTTCTTTCAGTTCAGAGTAGGGACACTGTTTTAACTTCTCTAACTTTTATTATGCGATGCAAGTTTGCATCGTTTCTTTGTCCTGAGTGTGTTAGTTTGCTTCTTTTGATAAGAACAGACCGTGTATTTTCTCTGACTGGTCAATCACGCCTATCTCTGCTTGAGGAAATAAAACATTCTCTTGGACTTTTTATCTTTGTATAGCAAATAAAAGCTTCTTGAGCTTTGCCGATCAAGTACTTCAAACTACACTGAGCTTTAATCAGACTTAACTCAGGATAAAGAAACCCAAAGTCAGCCAATGAAATATGCATTTGTGTAAATGTATTCATTTATTTGGGGCAATAAATTGCATTTTCTTCTATGGCTGAGAACCCATTTTGTAATTACAGTACGTTGTGTTCATGTGGTTCGTGGGAGCAGTGGAAAATGATGTGAAATGAATGTGGAGACTTCTTCTTTTTAGGTCTTGGACTAACCTTAAGTAGTAGTAGGTTCATCGATCGAAAAAATCATTCAACCAAAGTTTTTATTAATGAACTAATTATTTTAATGAAACATAAACATTTAAATTGAAGCATCAATAAAAAGAAGTTTGCATGGCCTCCTCTGCATTTTGAGTCTTTTCGAACACAGTTTGGGTCAAATAAATGGTCAGACAAATAGATTCAGAACATTTGGCACGCCCCCTTTTTAGTCAGCTAATTGGTGAATTGGACATTTCTTTAGACAGCTTACTGACAGTTGTCCATGTCATAATGGCAAGAGATTTGCACAAAAGAATGGTGCAATGTCAAGTTTCTAAAACAAACGTCATTTAACTTTAACAACAAATCCGTCTAGTTAGGTCTATTACAGAGATCTTCAACTTGTTTATCCCCACAAAGTAAATGTAAAGTCAAAAAGTGAATGTAAAGTCAAAACTCATATCTCTCATCTTGGAAACCCACGCACAGGAGAACCACATAAACTCAGCAATATTACATTGCACTTGTTCTTATTTCTATTTCGTGCACAAACTGTTGGAAATAAGTTTATGTCTTCACAAAGTTTTGCTCCTTTTTGTCAGTTCTTCATTACAAACATAGTCGTCTCTCCGCCATCCTTCTCTCCTCTCATCTTCTTTACTTTATTTGACCCCTGACACCCTCCCCTGCATATGTGTCTGTGGATGGTGACCTCAGCAGACCTTGGCTAATGTTAGCTCAGCCGCCTCCTCCCTTTTACAGCGGCCGATGATGAGGAAACCTGTGCTGCGACACTGAAGACTGCAGAGTTTTATGAACAGGCTGCCTCAAACGGCCCGCGGGACACCACCCAGACATCGCACGGACAGACAGACAGACTCTCGTCCCCAAAACCCCACAAAGAGCACTTCTATTTGAGCTGCAGCCGCTTCATTGCTCAGCCCTTATGCTCCTGTCTGCTGCCGCTGTGTTTGGAGAATATCTGCAACGGAGTGTAGCATAAATGTTGTTGTGAATTGGACAGTTTGAGGACCCGCAGTTTGGGGACGCACAGAGGACACCCAAATAAGCATGTGTTGGACGGATAAGTGGCGTTCAATGAGACAGCTTATGGAAACATTTCACTTTGTCATCCCGTAGTTTTCCTGAGTCACACTGACCTTTTTGCAACTGTTTTTTTTTTTTAGTTATTGTGGGTGCTGCATCCAAATGAGGAATAATTGATATGTCTATTTTGCTCTACATATTGTTATGAGATATAGATTTTATTTTGAAATTCTAAAGATGTAGGGCCTCATGTATCAAGCATTAGATTGTGTGCAAAATTTATATTTGGTGGTGCAAATCAAGTTTATATGTTTTTTTTTCCATCAGTATATTGAATGATAACACATGCAATTTTCAGTTTATGGTCATTATTTTGAAACTGGATTGATAAATTAGGCCCATAATGTGTTCTAAGGCACAAAATGAATGTAAAACACCTTAGAAATAGATAGAGGACAATTTACTTCATGTTCAATACTGCAGAACTAATAAACACCGCCCCTTTATAGTGATAAGCCCCGCCCTTCATAGTTAGATTTGAATGTAACAAGCAGCAGTTAAAATTTGTAATTTTTGTTGTTGTAAAGTGGCTATGAGACTACGTTGAACCATACATGTTTTATGAATCTGAATATTTTGAATAATCACAATTGAATGCAGACAATGGGCGGGGATTGGTGGTAGGTGCAGGAAAACATCCAGGCGTCATTCTTAATAAAACTTTGAGTAAACTAATGCACTTATAACAAGGTTAAAAGCTTAGAAAAATAGATTTGGCACATTAAGTCTCCTTTAAAATAATGTCATTATCTATAGTAATAGTGCTGACACAATACTAAAATTGCAGGCTTAATTTCGATACCAAGAAAAACTTGATTCTCAACATATAAAAAAAATAAATTTCTTTATGTCCATGTTACCAACATCACTGACATTTTCAAAACAAAGTAGATTAATTAGTACTTTAATAGGTATAGTGGTTTTGCTGAAGATAATCTGGTTTAGGAAAAGCCAAATTGTGATTTGTTATTGTCGTTTTTAGTGTTGATACTTGTTTAAATGAGTAGAGTTTACTTGTTTAGTATTGGTGAGGAGCTGATTGATTTTTTTTTTTTTTCCCCAGAAAAACTCTAACTTGTGACAATCCAACTGTATATTATTATTATTATTTATTTTATTTTTTTATCACAAAGAAGAGAACGTGTAGTTAAATTGTTCAAAAATGTAAAGAATTAGATTATAGAATCCTATTTTTGCATTTTCTTTGTTCTAAGTGCCTGTGGGCTTTACCATCAAACATTGCCGTTTTCTGTTTACAAAATAATGACGACAGAAATATTATGTTTTACACTGGAACAAAACTGTTTCTTAAAGGTGCATTGCGCAACGTTTTGGCCAAAAATAAAGTTGAATAAAGGCATATTTTTGTCATTTTGATGCCTTTGTTACACTAAATAATTAATACAAATCTGTGTTTTTACTTTGAGTGGGTTTGCATGGCCACAAAATAGTCTATTATTTGGCTTGGAGGAGCCCAAACACATCTGTTTCTGCAGAAAAAGTTGTTCCTTTGGCTGATTTTTTTTTTTCATATTATGGCAAAAAAAAGTATTAATCTTCGTTCAGAAACTTTCTCTTGCTACTGAATTGTGTAGATGACATTTTACCTTCAGAAAGTTACAATGCAACTTTAAGAGAAATTAAATACAATATACATACTGGTATACGGACGTCTTTGATTAGTTGATTTGGGATTGTCACCAAAATGGTGAGAAAAAGTGTACTATTTGTGCCAAACTTTTGAATGGAATGAGTCTGATTCTAGTGGGATGTCATTTCATTTTTAAGTCTCAAATCAGTGTACTTCTCTAGTCAAAATTACATGTCTTGTGCGCTTTATGAATGTATTCTAAAAGTCTTATTCCAAAATAGAAGCTTTTGTTTAATTGTCAATAATCAAAATTGTATCACTGAAGTTGATAATCGTAAGTAGAAACGATCATTTATAGGATTGTGTGGATAAAGGTAAAAACTGGACATTGCTTGTCTACGTATGTTTAAAGCAGAACTCTGTAACATTTTTCATAGTTATGTGCTGGTTCCTAATGCCATAAAAACTTAATTTGCCTGAAATAGACTTGCGTGGTAAGACATACTGTCTTCTCTGGTTTCCCTCCTTTCTGCCTGTAGGGTTAATGTAACAAGGACATATTAGCATATATTTTGCAATCATGTGCCAGTCCTTTTAGCATTTTTGAGAAATCCAACATAAACAACAACTTGATTTTGGAGAGTAAAAACTGCTTCAGAGTCTAATGCTCTAAAGCATTCATACAAATGAGCACTTGTGCAGTCAGGACCATTTACGAACCAAAATGGTTCGTAAAAAGCTAACCGAAATACAAGCAAAGAATCTAACACCTACTGTATGGGTTTCTAGTCCAGATGGTGGGCAAAGGTAGTTTTTCTTGTTGATAACATACTTTTCCAATTAAAAAGTCTATAAGGTCATTCAAAACATTTTCAAACTGATGATTTTTAAAATAATCAAATTTAATCACAGTTCATTTTATATGTAGCTGCCACCGCCTCTATGAAATATTTTCGCTGTGTAGAATTTGTGACGTCAAGCTAGTGAACTAAAGAAGTGCAAATAACATTTTACAGAGTTCTGCTTGAAACTGTGAACATGACTTCTATGACAACCTATGTTTTTTTTTTTTTTTTTTTTTTTTGTTTAGACTAAAATGTGTTTTAAGAGCTGTGGTTTTGTGTTGATTCAATTTTGAAAATGTTCCTGTACGCTAAAACTTGTGTCCTTTTATGTTAGATATGTATAACTACACATTTGGAAAGAAAGCAGAAAATGACTGTTATGTTTGGCATGACCCATGTATTTGAACAGTTATAGCTCTAAATGTAGTTCTTTCATTTTCTCCGAGCTCAGGTGCAGCAAAGAAAGCAGAATAATTGCACTCTGGGCTCCTCGTCAATTTTAGCTTTAGTCTGTTTTTGACTCAGAGGTCAGAGAGGAACAGAGAATCCTAACATGAACTGATGTGCGTTTAGAATCCAGGACAAGTACAGTTTGTGCTATCGTGCTCATTGAATGTTGCAATATTTTAGAATTTGTTTTAAAGTGATTTTTTATGGGTGAAAGTTGAAAGTTTGATAAACCTTGTTAAATGTTGCTTTAACCTACTGGTAAATTTAACAATTGAATATAATTTATGTGAAATTATGTTTTTACAGTTCTTTTGGAAAATGTCATGGCAATAGTTAATTAGACACAAGATTGTTTTTAGGACACATTGATTTTATAGCCTGAATTTCATTAAAATTAGGTCAGCAAGTAATCAAATTATGCAATCAAATATTTTTTTTAACACTCAACATACTGATTAGAAAGTAGATGACTCCTTATGAATGAGGTTAGGATTTATTTGTCCAAAATGATAATCATATCAATTTTATTTTATTTTATATAATCTGTACAATTTCGATTTCACAATATGATTTTTTTTTAAGATAATAGAGTGTACATAATTTTCTTGACGCAGAATCACAACAAAAAACACATTTCATAAACACTATAGTTCACGCTTATCTGTGATTGGTTAAATCCAGCTGTCAGTCAGTCAGAGCCTTACAAAGGCTGGACAATAGGAAAAAAAGAATGTGTCTGAGCAGACAGCCGCCTTAAAAAGAGAAATATGTACCAGTAATCATTTAACAATCTCACAAAATGATTGTCAGGGATAAGCTCAGAATTCAGTATATTGCCCAGTCCTAGTATCACTGTTGTCTTATATTTCCACCGTTGCTTGTTTTTGGAAAATCAGTGGTGTCACTCAACACAATGCAATAAATTGTAAAGGCTTAGAATTTAAAAGAAGAAAGAAAAAAATCTGTTGGCTCCAGTGCCTTTTATGAGTTAATTGAATCACAATATGAACAACAACAGCACAATGGTCTGTCTCTCTGGGTTCAACTGGCACCACTTTATTACAGTCTTCCTCTGCGTTGTTAACAGATGGTAGATTCTGGATAGGCTGTCCTCATGGTCTGCGTAGTAACCGTGCTGACTCACTGGCTTAAAGAGAGGCTGCTGAATCCATGAATATCTTTGTAATTGTTGTAATTAATTAATAAATGGAGTGAAAGGGGGAAGTGACTGGCCGAAACAGGCTGTGACTAACTGATTGCCTGCATGCATCGTAGCTCTGTGGGCCAGCCGGACGAGCGGAACAGCCTCTGATTAAATGTCTTGGCTGGTTATGGGAAAGTGGGCTTTTAAAATACTGCACTAAGGGTAAGAGTGGGGTCCTATTGTCTGCCTGTTCTTCTGATTGGTAGCATGCACAGAAATAGGTAGAGTAAAATGTAGCAAATCTTTTACAAACCTTTGAAAAATGTCTAAAGATGGACAAATATATGGAGTTAATCTCAGATAAAGACGCTGTCAGAAAGAAACAGTCCACAGCATGTTTTGCTTACTTTCCTATAATGCATTCTGAACGACCTCAGTATTCCTAATAATATGTTTTAAATAGCTTTCACAACTTTTAAACACTAACACAAATTAAGCCAGGTCTGAATGCCAATTGCAAAATGTTGATGACACAAACAACTGCACTTCCTCGATTTTAGTGGACTAATAAGCCACTATTAGACTTTGCAAACTTAATTGCAACTAATATCTTGCATATCTGTAAAGGAAAGCTGAGTCTGAGTGCTTTACAAAGCAATATCAGATATATTAAATCACAATACAAAACAACGTTATTAGATAAAAAAAATAATCATCTTAATATCTACATAACAAAAAGTAATATAGAATTTTTTCAGTCATGCACAGACAAAAAAAAAATTAGCCTAGATTTGGACATTGTCAAACTCATAAAACTAAAATGCTGATTTCCCATGTTTACCTTCAGAAGGCTGGTCCATGTTTAGTCCTGACTCTGAGGACCAGCAGAAGGCCGGTCCATGTTTAGTCCTGACTCTGGCACCAGCAGAAAGCCGGTCCATGTTTAGTCCTGACTCTGGCACCAGCAGAAAGCCGGTCCATGTTTAGTCCTGACTTTGGCACCAGCAGAAGGCCGGTCATGTTTAGTGCAGACTATGGCACCGGCAGAAGGACGGTCCATGTTTAGTCCAGACTCTGAGTACCATCAGAAGGCTGGTCCATGTTTACGTAGTCCTGACTCTGAGGACCAGCAGAAGGCTGATCCATGTTTAGTCCTGACTCTGAGTACCAGCAGAAGGCCAGTTCATGTTTAGTCCTGACTCTGAGGACCAGCAGAAGGCTGGTCCATGTTTAGTCCAGACTCTGGCACCAGCAGGATGCCGGTCGATATTTAGTCCTGACTCTAAGGACCAGCAGAAGGCTGGTCCCTGAGGTCCTCAGAGTCCAGGATGATTCATATCTCACTAACATATCAGAGATGTATTCTGTTGCATGGGTTATAGAAAGACTTAAGCATGGTATTAGAAACGTTTTGAAGTTCATAATATTACGCTATTTACATGGATCTGGGCAGTTGTTGCCAAGTAACCATACTGCAAACAATGGTCAAAACTGGTGCCCCATAGTTCTGACTAGAGTAATATAAGTAAATGGTAGCTTAGAATAAAGATTGCTAACCCTACTTCGTAATGCAAAGGAATACTTTGACATGTCATATGTGCATTTTACAGTAAAAAAGTAGGATACAAGATAAACCATGCATGTTTCCTGTCTGAATGGAAGCTACATGAACTTGCTGTCTGAGTTTTAGCTGCATTAATTAATAATAAGTACTGACATACAGTAAACAGATTTACTCACAGTGAGAAGACAAACATTTGGCATTGTTACTTACGTCAAAGTAAAATTACAGGTTAAAGAAAAAGGTTTGAAATTAGTCTTTAAAGTATAATTTGTATTCCAGATTACTCGAGTAAATGTAATTATAACCTCGTTTTAGAAGTCTGCATATTGGCTCTGGAATGGAAGCGTTTTATGTCTTATCAGCCTCCACCATTTGGCCGTACTGCTGCTCTGCTCTTTCCCTCCTCTCCCTTTTAGCTCATCCTTTTTCTCTTACTTCTTTTTTTCGTCAGACTCTATTTCCCTCCATCGCCGCCCTGCTGTTGGTATTCTGATCTCATCTCTCTCCCCCTGTGTCCTACCTTTATTTTCCTATCACCTTCTTAATCTCCTCTCTCCTCTCTTCCTTCTATCCTTTTTCTTGTCCTGGTTTGACTCACAAAGCCACCTCAAAGAACTTCCATAGAGATCGCACTAGTTTTCATTGGTCCCATGTAAAAACGCACTTGTATTTTTGCAGAGCGTTACCACTTTCACGCTGGGACAAAAGCATCTGGGGCAAACTGATAAGGAAGCTAAGGAGGTGTGTTGGTGAAGCGGCTGTTTTCTAGAATGGCAAAAAGTAAAAATAAGCCCCATCAGCCAATAAAGAGCTCATTCTAACAACAACAATCTTAAAGAAGTTTTTTCTGAAGTTTGTCTTTTCCTTGAAAAAGCTGCCCTGTGTCCTATTCGTACGGCAAACTTTGTATTACCCCAGGACGTCTGAGTTTTTTTACAGGCATTCACACAAACATATTCGATGTCTGTATTTTTCTTATTTTTACCGACTTTCCAAAAGTTACGACTCAGATTTATGGCAACAAACTTTGCTGTTTCATTCATGAAATTAGTGTTTCTTGTGTTTTCGGCTTGTTTGAATGTGAATTTTCTCACCTGAGCTGCAGCAGCGAATGTGGCTCCTCGTCACATTGCTGAGTTAGTCCTTCAGAATCAAATCCACATCTTCAGATTTCTTATGAAACAGCCATAACCTCTCTCTTTTATAGTGCTTAAGTCTCTCCATTGAAATATTGCTTCGTTCTGTCCAAAGTTTTCTTCTCAAAAATTACAATTTCATTTGAATCATCCTTAAAGAATAGTAATAATGATTTTGTTCAAATATGATGGTAAGAAAAACACGTCATTAATAATTCACGGATTGAAAACACAGACAGACACATTAGAATCACATAAGGGGACGTCTGAGTTTGGTGAATAACAGTAGGTAAAACCTGGCGGAAACTTTACAGACATTTTTACAGACAAGGGATTCGCACGAGACGACGTCTGTAAATAATACAATTTACATGAGGTCCCTTGGTAAATATAATGCTGTGCGAAAAGGACACGGGAAAAATATTCTACTTGAAATAAGAAAACAGATATTATATTGGCAAAGATTTGTTACAGTCAAATTAAAATTTACTTCAAATAGGGCTGTATCTATGAATGCATGATCTGTGCGTAGATTAGACTGCAATGAGATTGAAGCGTGGTGCAGACCCCAGCTCTAAAACTGAAACACAAATACAACTATAAATACTTACTCAGTAAATAATCACTTTACTGTCCTCGTAGGGAACTGTTCCCTTTGTATTTGGAGACTGTGTAATCCCTCATGCGGGTTAGAGTTAGGAGTAATAGACTAATAATACTAGACTTTCATCCAAAATCACTTTTGGATGGAAGTCGAAACGTGTCGTTCTTCAAAAACCAGGGGACAACTTTGAAGCCTTTTCTACTCTGTATTTGAATTTCCTCATGTCTCATTCCATTTCTAATCCTTACTGCTGTGATGATCTACACAACTCTTTATAATCCCACTAAAAATACTTATTCGACTAAAAAAAATATGCTCTTCATTCAAGGTCTTTTCACCTGTGCATGCAATTATGCTATCAAAATTGGCTCAGTGATGTGAATCTGTGTAATATATAGATTTAAAAGTATTTTCATTTTAATGAAAACAATATTGGCAATACCTGCTTGTGAATGCCTGATCTCATAAGAAAGTAAGCAAGGCATGGCCAGGCCAGGACTTGGATGGGAAACAGTGAGGTGACATGTCCTTGCTCAAGACACTTCAGTCACATTTCATAATTAATTAATTAATCGGGTGTATGTAAATCATGGCTGCCTCGCTTCAGTCAGTCTGTCCCATGGAAACTGTAGCTACAGTAGAAGCTTGTTGCTAATTGTGGACTAACAAAGTTTCATACATGTCATGAAAAGAAAAAAACAACTTTCACTTTCAACAAACTAATCCCACCACCTCAACCAGCTTCCACAGACCCCCCATAGATCCACACACTGTACGGCTCTGTCTGCCATGCTATATTCCAGTGAGGTATACAGCTAATTAGTATTGGAGAACATCTGACCTGCGCACTTCAGAGGCTCGTGCTTAATTTGATGGAGGAGGCAGGTGAACAGTGCAGCCGTTCTTTTGAAGTCAGTTGCTGCTGGTGAGAAATGACAGGGTTTGTAAGGTGATGTTTAACAGAGATGAATGGTAAGACGAGCCCTCCGGATCCCATCCAAGGCACAAGAGTGTAAATAATCACTCTGCCTTTTTAGCAGGAGGCTTTGGCGCTTTCCTCTTGAGCAGTTGGTGTACGGTAATTATATATATAAAAAGTAAAAGAATATCTGGAGAGAGAGCAGGAGAACTGACAGAAGAGAAGGGAGTTTTAGAAGTCATTTAATCGAATCAGTTGAGTGAAAGCTGGTGGCTACCAGTTGTGCTAGGCAACAAGGTTTGAGTCCTTTGTTTTACCAGGCTGTGCCGAGTTATCAACTCAAAACATGCTCTGTATAGACACAATCCTTCAGATCCTGGAGATTTGTCTTGTATGGCAAGAGATGGGTCAAATGCATAAAATAAATTTTCCTCAAGAATAATAAAACTTGCATTGACCGTAACTCATTCTAAAGGTGTTCGTCAACATTTAGTACCACCAAGTTTACAGAATCTTTATCTGGTTTGTTCTGTTTGAGTGTTATTTTAGAGTTATTTCAAGGATGAAATAAGGTAAATGATAGGACACAACTATTCTGTTAATAACCATAAGCATAAGTTTTGGTTGAGGCGTCCTTTTTTTTTTTTAGGTTTAACGGGTCAAACTTAACCTACTCCAAACCCCAGTCCTAAACTTAAAACAATAAAAAATAAATAAAAAATTAACATGCTTATTGTACGTCTAAGTTTTCTTCAGAAACCCTGTTGATTCTGGTATTAAAATAATTGATTCCAACAAAGCAAAAACAAATAGGTTTTGTGGTCTATTAAAGTTTTTCTTTTCTTTCTGTAACATTGTAAATCAAATATTATTTACAGTTCCTCTTACTCATACTTGAGTATTTTAGTTTCCCGAACCACTTCATTTTTATTTCTAATAGTATTTATAATGTTATTCCTTAACCACCTTTCACTTACATTATTTTTTTTTAATCCGATGTATAATTTTGTATTGTTATTAAAATCTACCAGAGAGAACGCAGAGCAGAGAGACAGCGACAGGCCTTTGAACTGTGCACAACACGACTGAAGCATTTATAAACACCATTTTAATGCAATGTTGTATTAAATAAAACTACTCATAAATAAGGAGTCATGTTTTAAAGTCACTGTTAATGTTTGCAACTTACCTTCGCTTGAACAGGTTAAACATCCAAAGTTTCCCAGGCAAAAGTTGAATAATCCAGTCTGTTTTCTTCTTCAACATAAAGTCCAAGTAAATAAATCTATTCACAATTGATAAATGTCCATAAACACTGCAATGTCATACAGGTTTGCTCAGTCCTTATGAGATAAACATTGTTTTTGTAGATTTAGCTATCTTTATTTTCCACTTTGACTTTCCACAGACCCAGAGCTGTTCAGGGGCAGTTGAGTTGAGTTGAGTTATTGTATATTGTATATTTGTATCAGTTAACCAGTCAATGACGTCCCACTCTGTGAAGACATTAGTCACAGTTAATTAAAGTTGTTAATCGATTAACCATGAACATCCCTACTTTGTTTCCATTGTTATGTTGCTTTTATATGACCAAGTATAGACCCATTTACTGTTAGTAAACAAAGATGGCTGCGCGCGCGAACCCCGGTGCCCAGAGTGGTGCCCAGTCTCAGGCTTTTCAAGCTACGCAGGTGCATTTTCATTAAAAAATCGCAAAACTCTCTTTAAAAACTCAATTTAACGAACAGCAAGCGACTCCAGATACATGTACAGTTAGCTACTGAATGTTAGCATGACGTTAGTAATTCAACCTGGACAGACTCAAACAGACAAAATGATGCGATTAATGATGACATTTATTGTTACAGGTTTGGCGCTTAGGCCCCGGCAGAAAACAATGTGCATGCGATAAATGATGAGCTGTTGGAGTAGGAGATTTCCCCCCGGAGCCTAGACACTGGTGGTGGTTGAGAGGAAGAAGGTGGAAGTAGAGGTGGAGATGGGGAGGAGGAGGGTTGCGATGAGACGAAATGACGCTTGCGACAGCTGAAGCCAAGAGCAGAGGTTGAGCTGCTCTTTTGAATGTGGCTCTGACGCCCTGATAGGCTGAGAAGGAGGAGGAGTGCTGAAGCTGATTGAACAAGCTGCGCAGAGCGAGACATGATTGGATCTGAGATGAAGTGCAGGTGTGCTGATTGCTGAGGCAGAAGCTGGTATAGTCTTCCAGGCTGAATTTTCGCTCCTTAGCTCCATGTGTCCCGATGTTCAGTGGCCTGATATTTACTTATATTTGATGGGAAAAACTCATGTGCACAAGAGAAAAGCTTTGATCATACATATCCCTTGATGAGTTTGACGACGTAATTTGCAGAAAAGCACAGGAGGTGAGTTACCGTGACATTGCTTAAGATTTTTGTGCAAGTTGTGTTAATTATTTATCAATTATCAGTGTAGAATTAGACTCACAGTAAACTGCACCTGTGGTATTATTTTGTGCTGATTTCTACAGAAGATTATTGTATAAAAGACTCCAAGGATATACTTACATGACTCTGAAGCGATGTATTTGTTTTGATAGTGATCCCTCATTTTTTCTATAGATTTTAGCGGTAAGCTAGTTAGCCCGAAAAAATTACGAGATATAAAATGTGTCAACTGGTGCAAACCCAAGGAACACATTAGGAATGGTCAGAGCTTCGTTTGAAATCATTGTTAAGTTTTCTAACCGTTTAATATCGTTAGTACAGCTTACTCGTTTTGTATAGAAACTTATGGGGAAACTCTGCGGAGGGCACCCGTGCGGCTCCGCCCCCAAAATGACGTAGGCTCTGAACGGGTCTATTGTACTACATTTGTCATTCTGTTCCTGTATTGTCATATTGTATTGTTTGCACTTGCCTTGTTAAAAAAAAAAGTACATAACACATTTTAACACAATCCAATTTCCTCACAGTAAATATCATTTCCCTGAGTTACTCCAAAGCCGGTATTCCCCTGATTACGTTTTCCATCCCAAATGCTCATATCGGTGCATGTGTCAGTGTGGCGCTGGCCTCATGGCTGTTGATCTATTGCAGAGAATTGAAAAGTGTTTTAGCTGTTCATTACCATTATGATTCATGCTGACTCAGTTCACACCGAGCCCCGGGCCTGCTAATGTCTTTCATAATGACATTTTAGCAGCAGAGGCTTTGTGTTCCCTGACAGTGTACACAAAAGTCCTTTCTTTGCTGTTCTTGTAGCGAGCGCTGATGGTATGTCGATAGAAGTGCGATGGTTGGGCTCATTTGTACGCTTGTCGTGGGTGTGAATAGTTATTTCTGGCAAACGCTCTTCCGATGCTTGATTAGGAGTTCGCAAACAAATGGCACTGTTTATATTTGTCCGCTCGCTTTGCTGTGTGTTAGCCAAAGGAAGTAGCCTGGCTAGTCATGCACTGCAAATCCAAATAATGTTAATGTCTGTAACTCGTGAACTTTCCCTGTAGGCCATTGTATTATTGGCAGCATTTTAGCTACCATTTTGTTTATTGGTTGAATGGCTTGTTTTCTCCAAAGTAAAGATCTATATATGTTTCAGTTCAATCCAATTGAAATGCATGTTTGCGCTGAATAGCAATGGCTGGCCAGGCTGCAAAGAATGTTGTAAATGTAAGTAATATGCTTTTGTGGGTCGCTCTTATTCAGTAAAATGTCTATTGCCTTTGCCTGTTGATGGTGTCATTCAGTCTGTTAAAATAAATTATGTTAAAAATAAAGGTTGTGATTTATTTTTTTCAAAATTAACAGTATGTTTTATTCTATTTTTAAAAAGATTTGAAGTCAACTAACGTTTTATGACTAGATTAGACTTTTATTCCATTGAACTTAGCTTTTAGATCATTGTAGACACACAAAACTGTGACAAATGTATTAGTTTTATAAACAGGTTCTTTATTCTAAACCTCAGAAGTCAGCATGAGTTGAGCCGGGCTGGTAAAGCCTAGAGCCTTCTAAAACAAGTGCAGTTGGTAGTTTTAACAGAGAGATTTCAACTTCAAACTAACTCTCATCGAAATACTTTGGTAACACGTGGACAGGGGAAAACTGATTTAAAGTTTAAATACTTCAAACTATGCATGCATTTAAAGTGTTACTGACAGATTTTTGTGATTTTGACCTAATAAAACTTTTCTTCATAAGTCTGTAAATAGAAGTTTTAAAATACGTTGAAAATAACAAAGTAATGCATAGAATTGATGACATCCCATTGGAAACATTGGGTACATTTTTAAATAAATTGACTTGAATAATTGTGCTCAGACATATTTTCATTTGCCAAAATATAATAAATAAATCTGTTACTGTTGTGACTTCAGGAAGTAAATTTGATTCACAAATAAAAAGTTGCTGACTTGGAATTTTAAAAAAAAGTAGAAAAAAAGTAGAAAAATCATTTTGGTCATAAGTGCATCTTTGCTTAGCGAGCAATCAGATCCAACAAGCTATAGTTGAGGCATGTCCAAATGCGGCCCTCAGACCAATTTTTGGTGACCCTCAGACCTCAAGAATAAGTAATGCATTTTACACTGAGCTCTAAAAATCTAAGCCTATATAAAGAACTTGACTGTGTACTCTGGTGGTTTTAGGCCCAGACAGATAATTCATTTTAACTTGAATTTTTTTTGCGTTCCAACTTTTATATGGCCTCCGAATAGCCCTCCATGTAGTCTGTGCTTCAACATGCGGCCCTTGATGAAAAAAAGTTTGCACACCCAGCTATAGTTTGATATAAAGAGAAAACATAGCATACATAGCACTTAATATGTATTAATCCCACAGTCTGGCTTTTGTTCACAATACAGACTAATGAGCTCTATTAAACTCTCTGTCTAATTGTCTTGTACGTGCAGAGTTTGTATTGCATTTTTTCTAATAAGTCAGTGTACATTAAGCTAATTTCACTGTTTCCCGTTTAGAGTCAGTGAGGATGATCCGAAGGCCTGGTTTGATTAATTAGTCCTGATCGCTCTTTGATTAAAAATGCTTTGATAGCGTTTTTCAGTGGGATTTCGCCGCGGGCATCTTACCCTGCGTCTGCTCATGGAGATGGATGCTCTGTCACTCACACATCTGTATCGACTGTCCTCATCCATGTGGAAAAGTACACTCATGCTTTGCTGTCATTTCAGAATGCTGTGTAATCACACCTCATCACTCTGCGTTAATGACACAAAAGTCACACTTGTTTTGTTTGAGAAGGCTGCCTTTTTCATTCGTCCAGGTTGTGTTTTTTACTATTCTGTCAGAGTAAGGGCTGCCCTGAGACGGGTGCAGGTCCCACTGGAGTCGCACAAAGGCCGTACAACAAGGCACTAAAAATCAGAAACAATGCACAGCGCAGCCCTTCAAATGTCAGACGTGTTTGTTGCTTTACCCAGTATAGATGAGGCATTCCTGCAGAAAAAAAAAAATAACAAAGACAGTAAATGCAGCCTATTGATGGTCCAAAGGAAATGACAAATATTCTTGTTACTGTAATTAACCTTTTTAATAGTGATAGTTATAATTTAATTCCGTCTTTCTGCTGCACAAAATAATAAACTTGTATGTCTTGTTTTGACATTCATTATGGCATTAAAAATCTTGAAACTTGGCATTAACTGGCATAAAAAGCATCACATTTGATTTGCTTCAATCTGCATAAAGCCTGTAAAATCACAGTGATTAGAACATACGTCCCCAATATCCCCCCTTCTGTTTATGCTGAGCTTTGGACTTTCAAAACATCACAAAACATCACTGCATGTCCTGTTCTAATTGGCCACTACGCAGAAAATGTGTGGGCTGAGGTTTAGTATTCTCTAAGGTTTTTTTTTTTTTTTCTGCACTTTTTTTTGACAACAAAGTATATCTTTGGCAAAAGTACTTGCACTTTTGTAAATATTCAATACTTTTTCCTTCTGAATTAGTTAATCGTGTAACAATGTATCTATCAAGTTCGTCACGTCTACATTTTCTACTTCTGTTCTTTTGTATTTTACTTTTGGTAATTATTCATCAGTGCCAAAGTGTAACTTGCTCACACTAAATTATGTAGTACTGAATTCTAGAGTTCTAGACTTTTATAAATCTGAAATTACTCTTGCTGAAAATAATCAATGAGACCAAGAAATCTTGCTTTTCATAAGTCCAGATCAAATCTGAAACGGATTATTTCATTTTATTAAATTTGTATACAATAATATAGGCTCCATTGGTCCTGTCCAGTTTTTGTTCTTTGGGGGTGTTTTGAATTTGCCTAAACCATAACACTGCCATGTGATTGGTCCAAGTTCTGCACAACTGGTGGTTCAGACCCAATCACAGCCAAGGCAATCTGGGCAGATAGCATGGCTGGGCGATATGAGTCAAAATTTATATCTCGATATTTTTTTCTATATCTCGATATACGATATATATCTCGATATCTTAACACCCAAAAATTTTCTCCCAAAAATAATGAAATAACAAATACATTTTGTCATTTTGCTTTTTTAAAATAATAAATGCAAAAACAAGACGTTTTATAGAAAGTGTAAAGACAGAGCAGATCAAATATCTTGCTCGTTCAACCAGGTAGATTTTCATTCATTTAAAAGTGCCTTGCCTTGTACTTGTAAACATTTTAAGATCTGTGCAAACTGACAGTTGTAACTCAATGTGGAACATACATTAAACACCTTCAGCCATAAGTAAACATGCTGACTTCTCTTTTATAAAAGCATGCCTTGTAGCCACTAGTCACACACTAACATTATTATTTGTTAGACAGTTGTAAATCTCTCCAAAATGCATTAGAATAAAATATTCCTTATTTATTTAGAAGCGCTGTGTGACTTCTGCTGCGTCTCCTTTCTCATCTGCGCTCCTCCGCAGCCCTTAGCATTAGCCCCTTTAGCACAACAGTGAGTTTTCCTTCTGTCACCACGGCCACACTTTGGCCAATATAGACATGCTATACCTCTTTTAAAAGCTTACATTTTGCACTGTTCACTCGCTACATTTGTTTATCATATGCAATAAGTCACAATGCGAGCACAAGCATAGAAGCGCCAGCTACACTGAGCTACTTTAGCCGCTACATATCATAAACAGCGAGTTTTCCTTCTGTCACCACGGCCACGCGTTGGACAATATGGACATGCTATACCTCGTTTGAAAGCTTACATTCTGCTCTATTCAGTTGTTGGATTTGATTCTCAATTGCAAAAAGTCGTAATGCGTGCACAAGCATAGAAGCGCGAGCTACGTTACACGTCATAAACAGTTAGCTCGTACCTTTCGCTGGTATTTCTTTACGACATTCACGGCAGAAAACAGCAATTTGGTTGTGCATCAGATGGTTTTAATCCAAAGTACCTCCAGATAACTGAACCAGTAGTCCGTTTTTTGCTTACAAGCCCCTCCTCGGTGCCGCCTTCGAGAGACGGAGAAGCAAACTGGCGAATGCCAAATTAAATACGCAGCATTATCGATATATACGATATGTCAAAATTCATTTTGTGTTTAAAATTATATCGATATATCGTAAATATCGATATATCGCCCAGCCCTAGCAGATAGATTCTTATAATTCTGTGAACACCTTGCAAACATTCATCTTAATTCTCAAGATTCCCAAAGTAGAATTGGGAATTTTAGAAAAATCTACATTTGAAACCAACGAAGACCATTGTCATTCCATTTCATTATCTTTATTAAATGTAACTGTTGCAGTTCTTCTGTAATTTTTGTTATTTCCCACTGGCCTGTGCTGTCCAAACACTTGTCTGTATGTTCTGTGTGCTTCCTGTGCAGGAGGGACCTTATGTGATGATGAAGAAAAACTCGGAGCTGTACGAGGGGAACGACCGGTACGAAGGCTACTGTGTGGACTTAGCCTCGGAGATCGCCAAACACATTGGGATCAAATACAAGATCTCCATAGTCCCTGACGGCAAGTACGGAGCCAGAGACCCCGAGACCAAGATCTGGAACGGCATGGTGGGAGAGCTGGTGTATGGGGTGAGTAGGACCTCAAGGGTTACATTTATGTTATGGTCTTACTTGGAGAAGATTGTGCTGAAGATTTTAAGCAAAAAGAAAAATGGGTGTTTTTTGAATGTTGAAAAGAGGAGGTTTGAATTTGAAACTTTATTTAACACTTCCACACATTTTGGGTGCATGCACAGCTTTTTAAAAATGCTGAAGCAGACTACCTTAGCATAAGGTAGTTAAGGCATTTTCAAAAATAATTGAGTGATATGATAAAACAATTTCTGTGAACATAGTTTTTTTTTATCAGGTTCACGTTAGGGATTTTTCTGGTCAGCTGACATGTATGATCTAGATTAAAGCCCATCATAATCAAAATTCAGAAAAAAAAAACACCAGACTGTATACTGGAGACATTTCTGGAGAAGTCAACCGATCTTTCAGATAAAAGAAGCAGAGAACATTGTATTCAATGTATGAAATAGGAATGCACCAATCAATCAACTGATATACTCAGTACTATCAATACTCAGTGCCAGGTCAATTTTGAGGATTAAGTTACTTCAATAAATACATTTTATGTATTTTTTTTTTCCAAACACTTTCTAAAAAGACAAACTTATTAACAGACACAAGGAGTTTAAGTAAATTTAACACAAAGCATTAATATGAAATTGAACACAAAATATTTTATTCCTGCGGCTGTACACTTTTAAAATTCTGCTCAGGGTAGAAGCACATTCTAAAAAATGTCTTACGTGTATTTCCTGCTCTGTTGATAAATGAATTTTGTACTGCATTTGGGATCCTGTATATTTTAAAAGTTTTTTTTATGTCTGTAATCTTTTTATGTATCTCTTTGTTGCTAAACTAACTGCCCCATGGGGGACACACGCAAAGTGAAGTTGAAGTTGAAAGCAATGTCTAAAATTAAAGTTGCAAATGTGTATTGATATTTGATCTTGATATTCCCAGCCCTAATATCGACCTAAAGAATTTGTAGGAATGTCCCTCTTGATGCATCCCTAGATAAAAACTGAGGTTGATAAGAATTTATACACATCCATTGTCAACCCAAAATGTTACCTCACATTGCATCACACTTTTTTTTTCTGTTAGCTATTGATACAATGTTTTATGAATGTATCTAAATGATACAAAGAGTTTTGTGTAAAGTGGATATGTTTGCCCAGATTAGTTTATTTCAAAAAGGCCTTACTTTTTGACACGTCCATAGATCGTTCTTGCTAAAGAAGGCTAGAAATAGACTAGCTGTTTTGTGAGTGTCACAGAAACTCATATTGTACTTGCAGTCATCCCTTGTGGCTACGTTTTCTCTAAGTTTCTGAAACACAGTGACTAGCCTTGTGATTTCCACCTTTCAGCATGCCACAAGAGATCTTATTAAAAACATTTCTCATCCTAATGTCCTCAACTTCAAAACATATTCAATGCATCTCTCGGAATGTACTTTTTCAATTATTTGCAAAACCTCATCTAATTACGTCCCCCGCCTGAGTGAGGACCACGGAAACTCGACATGGCTGTCTGGGCTGCAAACTTTATCAACTTGCCCGAGACAATGTCAGTCGTCAGCGTTTGGAAGAGTAGAAGTGGAACGGCGACAGAATTAATTAGGCCTGGATGTGGGTGGTGGAAGGTGACATGGCAGAACGGCACCAGTGACTAATGGAATCTGATTTGTTCTAAACATTGACAGTCCTCTCACAAGACTGCAGCAAACAGTCCGTCCACACCTTGTCCTTTTTGTCGGAGTCCGTTATGCTTCCATTCTATTTACATAACCCATTGTCTCTGCTGTTTGTAGTGGAGACATATGATTGGACATGCTGGTGCTGTGGAGTTCAGATGATGTTTGTTTAGACGCAGTGATAGGAGAATAAACCAAAAGTCTTCTAAAAAATTCACTTCTTCCATTTTTAGAGAGATGTTTTTGATCAGATAAAAATACAGTTGCTCAAGGTTTTTTTTTCCAAGACATTTCTCACTTTTCACAAAAGATTTTAGCTCGAATCAGAATTGCCAATGAGGTGAGTCTCACTCTATTGGCAAACACATCTCATGAATACAGTATAATGTAATATTTGCATTGCTTTTGTCTTTTGTGGATTGTATTTTTTAGAACTTCAAAAAATTATATTAAAGGTAGGGTAGCTAATTTTTTAGTTGTAAATTAGTAAACTTTGTGCTTTCCACTAAAAAGTATATAGTAAATACAGCACTTTGTGAAAAAATGATACCACTGAGTACTGTCTGAACTGAATAATAGAGAATTTTAGTTCTAATCAGAAGCTGAACGCTGCGCTCTGATTGGCTGAGCTTGGGGCGGTCACTCCAGTTTCACTTTGTTGTTTGTAAAGAGACGTTTATAAGCCATAAATACAACCAAAATGAATACATGTCGATATTAACCATGTGTTGAAGGGTTTATGAGAGGAAGTTGTCAGATTTAAAACCTAAATTTTGTTTGCAGTGTGAAAATCAGCTACCCCACCTTTAAAGTACACATGAGTTAGAGATCCATTTACTGTTTGCAAAGTGAAATTGAAATTATGCTTATGCTAATCATGCAGAAATAGTCCAAATAGGCATGAATTTTAAACTTAAAGCAGCAGACGACTTCAGACATCTTTGATACCAGCCAGAACCATATGGAATACTAAAGGAATGGGCTACAACATTGTCAATGTTGATTTTGATGCCATATCTTTAAGCTGTAATATTCACATAACACAGAATAGTTATACTTTCTCAACATCTGATCTTGAACTAGTTATAATGAAGCTTATTTGTATGTAGTTTATGTCATTTTTCTTAGTAAATAGTTTTATTTTTATTGTTTTTGACAACCCTCAAAAAGAAAATCCTGGGTGTGGTCTCAGTGGAGATGATTGTGATAATCTCAGTTAAACTTAACGAAAGGGTGCCAAACATGCGGCCCTGAGATTATTTCATTTGGCCCTCAGGATGATTTCTGATTATTATTGATAGTGGCCCTCTGCGTAAAAAGTGAAAAAGAGGAGCAATATAGACCAGAATGAGATGTAAGTAAAAGTAATTCAATGTAAATGTGGTCACGTGTTATACTAAGCTTTAAATAGCCTTATTTTCATGTAGGAATTATATGTAGGCTTATATTTTAAAATATAATCAACTCTGACTCCATTTTAGTTTGACATCCGTGGCTTAAAATCACTAAAAAAGTATTTGTTTCCAAGGTATTTTTGAGCAATAAAAACACCCTAATACGTTGCTAAACATTCTTAACAAAACATCACCATATAATTGTAAATGCCAACTTACTACAATAAACTGTAACTAGACGCAGGGCCACTAGAATGTTGTGTTTTGCAGTTTTGAACAAGGAGCTATTGAACTCATTTCTATTATTAAGTTGTTTTAGATCAATGAAGTGCTCTGTAAGGTATAAAATAGAAAGAAAATTCAGGATCTACTTAAGATAGTTTATTTCCAGGCAAAAGGCACAATAGATCTCCTTTAAGCTGGTGGTGGACATAACTTTAAACGATGCAATATATGTGTGACTGATCAATTTATGACATAGTATTCCTTCACCAGTCTGTGAATGAATGTGTTTTAATGTCTTGCTAGCTAATTTGTATTCTAGTAGTGTGACTTTCATGGCCACATATGAATAACTCTTCTGTTCTGCTTCTGGGCTTGCCTCTGTCTCATTTCTTTCTTTAAAGCTGCCCTCTTCTCTCTTTTCTCTTCTTATTCCCATTTCTTTATTGTTTAAAACCCAAACTTTTTTGATCCTCCTCCATCCAAGCCCCTGATGGGTCAATTATCTCTCCATTTCTTACCCTGTCTAAAGCCGCAGTTGATCGCACACGATTTTCAACCACTCATCCCTGTTTCTGATGTTTTTTTTGGCAGAAAGCGGAGATAGCCGTCGCCCCTTTGACCATCACGTTGGTGCGAGAGGAGGTGATTGACTTCTCCAAGCCCTTTATGTCTCTGGGAATCTCCATAATGATAAAGAAGCCACAGAAGTCTAAACCGGGAGTCTTCTCATTCCTGGACCCTCTGGCCTATGAGATCTGGATGTGTATAGTGTTTGCCTACATCGGAGTCAGTGTGGTGCTGTTTCTGGTGAGTGAGGACAAGAAGCTCACTTTATTTATTATCATTGTAATGCAGTTTATCGCCTGTGTTTCTGGACGCATGATTCAAAGTAGATAAAATGAGAAATTTTTTGGCAAAATCATTTTCCGATCATTTTAACACTAAAGCTGAAAAAGTAGGATGTAGAAAAGAAGAGAGGGAAATTCAAATGTTTGAAGTAGATTTGTAATATAATAGTGTAATCCCTCGTGATAGTCACTTCTGAGAAGTTGTCTTTTGGACAAAAAATCAAGAGGTTTCAACTTTCATCCAAAGTTATTTTCCATTTGATGGAAGTGGACTGGATTTATCTTGTTGTCCTGCACCTATACATTTTGAACCTGCATTTATAAGTTCATAAACTGATATTGTTGGTCCTATTGTGACTAGCACAATAGTGCGCTTGTCTGCGCTATATTGTTCTGAATGAAACCTTCTAATCACTGTGTGCTTCATTAGCATATATTCTACCTGCTCTGGCTACTTGGGACCTCACCAGTCTTTGTGAACTGATTAATACAGGTTCAGTATTAAGCCTCTCCTTATGAGAAGGACGACATACAGTTTCTCAATCCATCTCCATCAGATTGAATTTACTAGATGTGTTTTTAGTTGTAGGGAAAACTGAAGTATAGAGCAAACCCATAAACTCCACACAGAAAGGCTCCGGGAGTCGAACCCAGGGCCTTATTGCTACAGTATAAGGCCATAGTGCTAACTGCTGCGCCACTGTGTCGCCTTAGCTTGGTTTTTCAAAACATCACTAATGTATGAAAAATGTATTGTGGACGCTTGATGAATGTATCAAAGGTTTCTTGACGTACTTTCTACATTTTTGGCGTGCTGATATCAACTGATCACTATATGGCAGCAATCATAACAGGGTTAAGGTTGTCAGTCTCCAAGATACTTTTGAGATTTTCATAGGTGATAATGTTTGGAGGCTAGCAACAACTCTTCCCAATGAAAATGCAGTGGAGCTAATATGGAACGGTACCAGCCACCTGAAGCTATTTTCTGCTTAATTGAAGTGTCTTTTGTTATTTCTGCTTACCGTTTTTCACAGAGCACTCAGTTTAGAACTCATTTTATTGCAGGATGATGTATATTAGATTGGAAATTCTGAAGTCTCCTGCCAGGAATGTCTGTGCTTAAAAATTGGCTTCCTGCTTCTAAAAACTTACATTATTTTGGGCCCAAAATGAATGTATAAATGTATTATTTAGATGCACCATGAATGTTTTTACATGTCCATTAACAATGAGTGCATGTTCTCAGGCAGGTTTTTTTTTTTTTTTTTTAATTTATGGACTCTCAAGCATTACTGTATGTACTAAATGGGTCTGTATTGTATGTTATGTAGACATTTTTATTCACTTAATTTCATTTCAAAAGGGAACATACTTATGGATATGACTAGTATCTGGGAAACTTTGCCAATGGTTCATAGATTGGAGTTTGTTTTTTCCCATATAATTTACTTATTTATTCATATTTTTCCATCCAGGTGAGTCGCTTCAGCCCGTACGAGTGGCATGCGGAGGAGCCTGAGGAGGGTGCGGCGGACCAGGGCCCAACAGACCAACCCCCTAACGAATTCGGCATCTTCAACTCCCTCTGGTTCTCTCTAGGGGCCTTCATGCAGCAGGGCTGTGACATCTCCCCTCGGTGAGCTACTTCCTCCTGCCTCCTGCCAAATACAGCCACATAAAGTCTGCGGGTGCGTGTCGGACAGTTCTACGGGAATATTTAGTCTTTTGAACCTCTGAACTCAGCGTCCATGAAAAGTCTATGTCTGCTGGGATTTCTGTGTGTGCTGGCGTGTGCACAGTCGCGGCTCTTTCAGGTTGTTGCTTATGTGAGTCAACTCTTATACCACATTTCCTGTTCGCTGGGTCCTCAAAAGACCCAGCTACAAAAGTGCAAAGTCGGTTACAGCCGTGATCATGTCGGCCAAGGTGGGAAGATTTAGCGAGTTAGCGAGGTGTGCATGAATATTTAATGCTGCTCTGAAGAGGCTAGGGTCCAGCTGTATTTTTAGAATATTTATAGGAATATAGCATTTTATTATTGATAACCTGAGAATGCAGTTTAGTGAAAAATTTATAGACATCATCTTGGGGACCTTCAGGGACAAAGTCTGAGGAGAGACGAGCAGAGGAGAGGTTTTCACCAAAACAACAGTCAGAAGCAGACGGAGAGAGAAATGAAGACAGGGTTTGTGTGTGTTTGGTAGAAATAGATTTTTCGTTCTTCATGTAGAGTGAATACATAGAGAGAAATGTAAAGATGACGTTCATTTTTTTGGTCTGTTCAGGAAAATTACGCATTTAAGAATTGAACAGTCTATGTCAACCATACAAAAGCTCACATACTAGATTTCCTATGTTGGAACACAGTTATAATTTGAACTCTTCAGTTACATATTTCCACAGTTATGGGACTTGGTTCTGACAATAACAGGTGAGCAATCGAAGGTGCCTGAGATGGGGTGTGGGCTGTTAATCTATATGCCCCATAAAGCCAATTCTTTGTACAATTTAATTTTTGTCACAAAAAAGAAGGAAAAGGGGACATGTTGCAGTTAATATTACACTATATATTTAAAAAGCATCAAGTCATCTCAAGTCACATGGCTCCAATTTCATGTCAAGTACTATGTCATCGATTTTTTAGTCCAAGTTGAGTCCCAAGTCTCTCATTTTCTCAAGTCTAGCCTCAGGTCATCAAAATAGTGGCTTAAGTCTGACTCAAGTGTAAGTCATCACTTGAAAGTCCACACCACTGCAATCTAACACTATCACCTGTATTTTTAGTTAAAAATTACATTTGCCAAATTAAATGAGAAATCATTTTTATTTTGAGTAAAATAGTAACCTCCTCCACAATTAATAATTGCGCACTGACACATCTCTCCTCACGCTGAATGAGAATTAGCACATGCATATTTTACTGCTGTAATGTTTAGAAGGCTGGCTTTTGTGGGAGGTTGAATCTCATTTTGTCTCTGAGAAAACCACTTTCTGGAAACAGCACGCTCAAGGCCTGACTTCTTTCCCAACTGTTTTTCTGTTTTGATCAGGATTTAAACCTTGTCTGCAAAACATGTCTCCCACATTTTCATTAGCATTTAGAGAGAGAACAAGCTTTTTTCACCAGCTGCCTAAACTTTACTTCCATCCTCCTCCTACTCTTCTCCTTTGCCCTCCTCTCTCTCATTCCATCCATCTCTTTCACACTCTCTCTCTCTCCTCTACTCACTCGCCCGCACCTGTCGTCTCTCCCACTCCTCCCCACTTGGCTTTGACTGACAGACCAATTCAGAGGCACACACGCAGTCGAACGCCAGTGTTCAGTCTCACCATACACACGCGTAGGGCCTCATGCTAGACGTGTCCATAAGCTCCAGTGCAGCTGTCATAGCCATAATGTGATACTTAACATGAGCCAGTGTCGGTCATATAAATCAGCCGGCCTTGTCACTTCCCATGAGAACTACCTCTCAAAAGGCGCAGATTATACAACACCAATGCCAATTGCTGCTGAAATGGTGCCAAACCTTAGCTTAAAAGTTTGTAGTTTTAGGATGTTTTTGTTGCATTTGTTGGAGCTTTTTGGATGCATGTGTACCTGAAATGTTCTAAAGTTAATGTTTTGGGTAGAATAGAGCAATATTGACAAATATACATATATTTAAATTTTTTTGGTACATTAATAGGTTGAGGGTTGTACGGTAGCGGAGCGGTTTGAGGAGGTCGTGGGTTCGACTCCCGGGTCAGACCATACTAACATCTCACGATCTCTCTGGGTGGAGTTTGCATGTTCTCCTCATTACACTGTGGGTTTTCTCAGGGTACTCCGGTTTCCTCCCACCTCCAAAAACATGCATGTTTAGGTCAATTGGGCATCACTGTAAATCTCCCTTAGTGAGTGAATGAGAGAATGAATGGTTGTCTGTCTAACCCTGCGACAAGTTCTGTCCAGGGTGTCCCCCGCCTAAGGCCCACAGTCACTGGGATAGGCTCCAGTCACCTGCGACCCCTAACAGGATTAAGGGGTAGAAAATGAATGAATGAATAATAGGTTACCTTCACATTGCAGAAGCCATGGGGAGCAAAAGCCAGTTTTTCCATATAATATATTGTAATTTCATCCTTTTTTATTTAATCTAGAAATGTTTATTTGTGACTATACTATACTATACATTTTTGCATTACCACACATTTGTAGCTTTTTTATACGCATTTGTATCAAATGCTATTGGCTTATATAATGTTTCTTTTCCAGATATATTGCCCATCCCTACATATGAGTTTAATATAGTACAGTATAGTAATGCCGTGGACTATTATGTTGTATTTTGGATATTAGCCACCATAATATTTGATAAATTTGATCTTGCCCGATATGCTGCAAAAAATGCTCCAAACAAATCTGGATGAGTAATGGACCTAAAAACAGCAGAAGATCTACCAATGATATCACAGATTTATTTTCTTCAGATCAAAGAATAGTATTTCACAGAAAGGACTACAACTGTTTTTGATGAAGAGACAATGTTAGAATGATAAGAAAAAAAAAAAAAAAGAAAGAAAAACTAATTTCTCTAGTTGGTTTTTCATTTGCACAATTACATGTTTTGGGTGTTAAAAATATTCTTAAAAAGAATCCTAAAATTTGAATATTAAGATTGTCCTGGCTTGGAAGCCCAAAACACTTTACCTTTCTAACTAATGACATCCGCCTGAACACAGACGCTGGCAAAGTCTCTGTCTTAATCCTGCTGGATCTGAGTGCTGCTTTTGACACTGTCGATCATGACATCCTTTTACACAGACTAGAGAACTGGGTGGGCATCTCTGGTTCTGCCCTGAAGTGGTTTAAGTCCTATCTAGAAGACAGGAAGTATTTTGTTGAAATTGGAAATTGCGTGTCTGAGCACATGGCCTTGACCTGTGGGGTGCCTCAGGGGTCAATCTTGGGACCCTTCTGTTCAATTTGTACATGTTGCCTTTAGGTCAGTTAATACGCAATAATAATGTGTGCTATCACAACTATGCAGACGATACTCAGATCTATGTGTCATTAACAGCAGGTGAATATGGGCCAGTGGATTCACTCTGTCACTGCATCCAACAGATCAGTGTGTGGATGCAAAACAACTTTCTCCAGCTTAACTCAGACAAGACTGAAGTTATCATCTTTGGCCCACAGAAACAAAGAGAGGTTGTCAGCAGTCACCTTCAGTCTCTCTCTCTGAAACCTTCAAGTCAAGTTAGAAATCTGGGGTTAATAATGGACTCAGACTTGAACTTTAACAGCCACATTAAGTCAATAACATCAGCAGCTTTTTACCATCTAAAAAACATTGCCAAAATCAAAAGTATAGTGTCAAAGCCTGACCTGGAGAGGCTTATCCATGCATTTGTCTCCAGTAGGTTAGACTATTGTAACGGCCTGCTCACCGGCCTATCCAAACAGGCTGTAGAACAGCTGCAGTACATCCAGAACGCTGCTGCTCGAGTCCTGACCAGAACCAGGAAGTACGATCACATTAGTCCTGTGCTTAGGTCTTTGCACTGGCTTCCAGTGGCTCAGAGAATAGACTTTAAAACAGCTCTGCTTGTGTTTAAGTCTCTCCATGGACTAGCACCAAAGTACATCTCTGACATGTTAGTGGGTTATGAACCATCTCGCACTCTGAGGACCTCAGGGACCGGCCTCCTGCTGGTGCCCAGAGTCAGGACTAAACATGGAGAATCAGCGTTTCAGTTTTATGCAGCTAAGATCTGGAACAGTCTTCCAGATGATGTAAGACAGGCCTCCACTGTGACAATGTTTAAATCTAGGCTGAAAACATGTCTTTTTATCTGTGCATATGACTGAAATACTTTGTCTGCACTCTTTATTTCTTTACTTCTTTTTAAAGTAAATTTTATGCTGATTATTTAATTATTGTAATTTTGATGCATTTTCCTGCCTTGTAAAGCACTGTGAATTGCTTTGTGTATGAATTGTGCTATACAAATAAACTTGCCTTGCCTTGCCTTGCCTTGCCTTTCAATTTGAATCTTATCCAAAATTCCACCAACACACAGCCTAAAGAAATGACTGTAGCAACTGTGTGCGTCATGTATTTCATTTCATACAATTTGAATTTCTTGTAAATCTCTCCCAGTAATCCCATTTCTTTTTAATTCGACTTTTAATGCAAAACTACTGTACCTTCAATCTTTCACAGTTCATTGGAGCGCTCCTTCACATTTTAATGCCTACGTGATTTGCAGACAGTCGCTGGGTGGGCTAATTCTACCTACGTACATCTCCATCAGCACAAATAGCATCTATAATCAGCTCATCTCTCGTGGCTCGGATCACCTCTCATCTGTGCAGAATTAGCAGGACTCCGGTGGATTTGTGTGGAGTTGTACTGTGAGTCCTGACAGGCAGCTTCCGTGTGTGTGTGTGCGTGTGCGGTGAAGCTTCGTCTCAGATCTGTCACGCTCCAGTCTGCCCTTTGTTTGTTAAAGCTGCCACAGTGTTCATAGACAGGAACAGTACAGGAACAACAGCTCTGCCTCAGCAAGCGTGGATCACTCCCTCTCCACCTGTGAGAGTGAGAGAGACGGAACACTTTTTGGGTTGTCTGCATAGTAGTCTTGTCAGAAGCAACCAAAATCAGATTCTGATCAATACGAAGACTAGCACTTGTGACCTTTTCTTCTTAGAACAGTTTAGGACTACAATGCTTTAAACATTTGTGCTCAAAATGTCTATAGATTGATTCATTCTCCACAATGTGATTATAGTATAAGGGCAGATGAAGGGCAAGAGGCAGTTTTTTCAATAAATAACTGTACTTTGCCATACAATATCAAAAATCTAGTTATTTTTGCAGGTGACAAGGCTAATTAACCTTCTGTATTACCACAAAAAAATAAGATTTAGACAACATTCTCTTTAGCTGCTCTCCATCTCATTTAAATATTGTTAGCATGATGAAGTTGAACATGAACAGAGCCTATTGTCTAAAAATGATCGTTGTGGTATCAAAACTTGGTAGATAATCTAGTTTATTATCAAAATTGAGATAGAACTTTTAGTAATGACAACAAAACAAAACAAAAAAAAAAAAACTGCATATAGATGTGATTGCTTGGCTCTCAGTATGGCATCAAGCACATTTATTTTGCAAATATTTTTATAATTGTATCACAAAAAAAAATATCATGCAAATTTTACACTGTTATTGAGAAAAGCAGGTCAGACCTGTGACACCTTTCCACAGATCTGACCTGTTTCTTGGCCCAATGAAGTTACCTGTTTGTCTTAATGGAAAAGTTGCTAAAAACTGTAGGGCTAAGTAAGTTAAAAGACCCATTTACTGTTAGTAAACAAAGATGGCTGCGTGCGCTAACTGGTGCCCTGAGTGGTGCCCAGTCTCAGGCTTTTCAAGCTACGCTGGTGCATTTTCATTAAAAAATCACAAAACTCTCTTTAAAAACTCAATTTAACGAATGGCAAGCGAGTCCAGATCCATGTACAGTTAGCTACTGAAGGTTAGCATGACGTTAGTAAGTGTCCAGACATTCACTGGCCTCATATTTACCTTTATTTGATGGGAAAAACTCATGTGCACAAGAGAAAAGCTTTGAACATACAAATCCCTTGATGAGTTTGACGACGTAATTTGCAAAAAAGCACAGGAGGTGAGTTACCGTGACATTGCTTAAGATTTTTGTGCAAGTTGTGTTAATTATTTATCAATTATCAGTGGAGAATTAGACTCAGTAAACTGCACCTGTGTGGCATTATTTTGTGCTGATTTCTACAGAAGAATATTGTATAAAAGACTCCAAGGATATATTTACATGACTCCGAGTCTATGTATTTGTTTTGGTAGTGATCCCTCATTGTTTCTATAGATTTTAGCGGGAGGCTAGTTAGCCCAAAAAAAATCACGAGTTATAAAATGTGTCAACTGGTGCAAACCCCAATACCACATTAGGAATGGTCAGAGCTTTGTTTGAAGTCATTGTTAAGTTTTCTAACCGTTTAATATCGTTAGTACAGCTTAGTCGTTTTGTATAGAAACTTATGGGGAAACTCTGCGGAGGGCACCAGTGTGGCTTTAAAAAGTCATTTCTTCTGTATTTTCAAACATTTATCAACTGTTTAACAAGAGTAAATTTGACCAGACAAATCTGAAATATAAGTTTGTCCCAACCAAGTCTGATTTCTTAGCAACTTCAGAGCTGTTCTGCTTTCACTGCAAAAGCCATGTGCCATTTTATTGTACTGTTTCCTTGAGCATGGTGAATAAATAAATATTCACAAAAAAAGAATATATTGCAATTTCCCGCCCATATTTTTGTCTACACACCAATGTTAACTTTTGAATTGCTGAGACTTGTTTTCTCCGAATTGCAACATCACATCCTGGGCTGCGAATAGATCTCATATCATTTGCTCACCCAGAATCATTTTTCACCCTGTTCAGTGCGTTTTCTGTAATCTACCAATCATTCATTTCCTTTGAGCGATGGCACCGTCATATTTGCTCGGTGTGACGTCTCAGAACTGAACACAACCTCCGCAGTGGCCATGGAGGGAATGATTTACTGTAATAAATGTTGGAATGCCACATTTTCAAACAGTGCAGTGAGTAAATGTTGGTTATTTCTAGCCTTTTGAATTCGGTTTTCTTGTTAGTTGACAAATGTAGCGCCACAATTTCTGCTGAATAGAAGGGAATTGGATAATTATGCAAAGCTGACTTGCTAGAGTTTTTTCTATTATGTTGTAACATTGTTCCCTCTTCAAAAACACAGCTGGAGTTTTGTCTGTGAGATACTATTCTTTGCTCTCTGAGCCTCAAAATGCACTGTTTTGAATTTTCTAGATTTGTGATGTCATAGTTACACACTTTGAAATGTTTTGAGCATTTCTGCAGCATTAGCATGACCAGAACAGTTTGATTATTTCCTTGTGTAATTTCATTTGTAATTCTGTAGTTCCTGTTGCTTCTGATGCATGTATGATTTCCAAAGTGAAATCCTTGGACACATGATCATAAATCTTTAAAACCTCTTTTTACAAACTGCAAAGTGAAGCTGGAGAGGACCACTTAAAGGTGCACTATGTAACTTTCTGGGGGTGAAAAGTCAACTTCGCAATTCAATAGAAATAGGAAAATAAAATAATTCTTGACAACATTCTTATTAGGAATAAACACGTTTCATGCCATAATTTGAGAAAAGGAGATGTTTTTCCATGAAAATAAACAAGAAGAAGCCCTTCTCTATGCCAAATAATAGTACATTTTGTGGCCCTGCAAGCTCTCTCATACTAAAATTACACATTTTTATTATTTATAGTGTCACAAACACATCTAAACTACAAAAACGTGCTTTTACTCAAGTTTATTTTCTGGTCAAAAAGTTAAACGGTGCACCTTTAAGCACAGCCAATCAGAGCGCTGCTTTTGGCTCCTGATGTGAACTAAAATTCTTTATAATTCAATTCAGTACACAGTGATCCTATTTTTTCACAAAGTGCTGCATTCATCATATACTTTTTAGTGGAAAACAAATGATGCAAATGTATACCTAAAAAAGTTGGTTACCTCAACTTTAAGCTTCTCAAAAGCATATAGGATAAGAACAATGCAAACAGTAATCATATTTATTCTCAAATGTGTTATTTTTGTACTTTTTGGAAATTCATATCACTTGCTTTTCTCTGATATGTCATAACTTCTCGTTTTTTTCTATTTTTTTGTGTCACGTGAGTTTTTTTTTTTTTTTATCATTATGACTTAAATAACAACTTTTCAGAATCAGAAAGAATTTTATTGCCATTGTCAGTGAACAAACAGAATTCACAGATTAGGAACTTGCTGCGGTGCTAAAGTGCAACATATAACACAGAAAACACAAATAAAGATAAAGAATCTAAAGAGTAAAAATATTTAAGATATATAAAATCAAGTATAAGGGCATGCAAAAATAGGCCAATAAAATTAGGCAATAAAAATATACACATGCTCTTGCTACTGTTCACACAAGGCCTTTTATACTACATCATTATTTACATTTTCAGTAAATAGCACAAAAGCCCAAGAAGCTGTCCAAAATGCTTGCCTGAATTATGCCATTTGCATCTCTGTGACTGTAATTAGCTGAAAACGTGTTTCTGCTCACCTTGGGATAAGTGTTTCACATTTTCTAACTTAAAATAATACAAAGCACTCTTAACAAGCAGCACTTCTGTTTCCAATTAAGTATTAGTGAGGTATTTAGTGAGAATGAACAATAAAAAACTAAATGAAGTCCTTAGGCAACATAAATGCTAGAGCCCTGTTTTCATTGTGAATACAGTTTGACCACAGAATGAGTTTGTTGGAGGTTTACTTACAATCTGCACAAGAATTTTACTTAAGGCTATTTCAGTGTTTGGTGCTCCGAAAAAAAACTTTAGGCCTTTCCCCATGCACTGTAGGAAAGCCTTAATACTTTTTTAAGTTCCAGTCCCCATTTCAGCAGGAACTATAGACTGGGGTCACAATTTAGGGATTTGTTTTAGCTCCTGCTCAGGGGCAGGTACTTGCAGTCAGACCAGGAACCTTTTGGTGAAACAAACACATATACAATGCTAACTTTGAAAACATTTTATGCATTCTCACATTTAGATAAACTTGTTATTTTCAGTTATGTTTTTTAGGTTTTGTGGAATCCAAAAAAAAAAACAACTTTTGTTTTCTTAATACCAGCTGTTTACTTGACAGGATAGTTCTTCTGACTACACAGGGGCTGGAGGAATGTTGGAACTAGTTCTTTGTACTTTTTTGTGTGAAAACTGGGTTGCAACACGCCTATTGCAAACAGGAATAAAGCTGAGGAACTTGATTATTCTTCTTCTCGCACAAGTTCATCCTGGTTTATAGTCACATACAGTAAATTCATTTGTTGCTGCAGTTATGGCTTAAAAACACCTTTTTACAGACAGGAAAGTAGATCTATCAAGCACAGCCAGAGCTGCTTTCTGCACTTTTTGAGAAATAAAATACTTACAGCAAAGCCTAACCATGTTTTACTCAGAATCCAAATGTAGAAGTAATCATTACAGAGAAGTGCTCAGCGATAGGTGGAAGGTGAAAACAGGATTTTCTGAGCACTTAGACATTAGCTGCAAAACAATACAAGATTACTCAAACATGCAGGAATCAATCCAAATACAGTTTTGACACTTATTGAACAAACTGTAACCATATTGGCTCTAAATCCAACATAGACTGAACCAGATGGCTGTGACAAGTCTTCATCTGACAAAAACAAGCCGGAGTGAAAAATAGCAGCGATGAAACATATTTACAAACCAATCCCTTGTTGTTGAGTTCAGGGATATGGTAGTGTGTCTACTTAAAATACAAGTATAAAAACAACATCAGAAATCCCCGTGTCTCTGTGTCTCTCTGACAGATTTTCCTGAGCAGGTCACCTCCACTGAGTCTTAATTATGGAGCTAACAAGTCTCAAAGCGACGTGATGATTCAGGCCGCGCAGACAGGTGCCATTTTGAACGCACATCTGGAAAATGGGCTGTGCTGCATCAGAGAAGACTTCTACTTAATCAGCAGCTTGGAACACAACCTTTTATGTCATTGAATATAAAGCGAGTTGGTGGAGAAGAGGGTTTTTTGTTGGTTTGAAGTCAGAGGGTTCTCTTTTGATCTTGCTATTATTAGTTTGCATTTAGATTGATTTGTGGATGTTTGAGTTTTGTGTTGTCCTGTGTTAGAGACTCCAGTGCTTTGAAAAGTCATGTTTTCACCTGTTCCCCAACACATCCCTGTAATAGAGTATGAAAATGTCAAAAAGGAAGTTTTCTAACAAACCACTTGGACACAAAAAACAAACAAACAAGATGACACTCTACTGCTGTTGTGGAGGTTGTCAGTTTTGAATAGGAAGTCAATAGTCAATAGATCGGTTTCTATTTCTAAGGTAAAAATGAGTCTGCACTGTCCTGTTTACTTCTAATAATGTACCGTTTGTTCATAAAAATCCATAGAGTTTGTCGGTTATTGTTGTTAACATCATAGCTAACTGTTTCATACCGAACTATAGCTGTGATAAAGGCTTAAAACACATTGTGGTGATTAATTCAGAAGTTCAAAATGCAGACATTGTATTCAGAGTGATCTGAAACTTACAGTTTGTGTCTTGTCATGTTGCTGTAACAATTAACATTTTTAGAAAAAATATTTTTCATATTAGAACAAGACATGTAGCTGAAAGCCTTGACTAATGCAATTGTACTGCTAAGATTTCAGACAGCTTTGAACAGTGCGTGTTGCCGTGTCCTTGGGCATGACACTTTTCTGATTTAGCTTATAATGTGTGTGTGTGATGGCTTTGATAAAAGTGTGGCACTTTTTCAGTTTCAAAAGTGTCATTGTCAGTTGGAAGGATTTAAATACACATTTGTAGACCAGATTCCAACTCTAGAATGTCACTATTTACACACACGTATATATAGACACAAATGATATATTCTGCCAAATATAGACACAAAGACATAGAGGCATGGTTCAGTGGCTCTAAGGTGTATAGATAACCTCTTAACGTTGTGCTAAATGCTCATGCTGTCTGCTGTATTTTAAATAAATTGTTAGTGCTTTTGTGCACTAACAAGTCAACTGTCTTTAAGATACATTTGTGACTCAACTTACTGAATCATCAAAGAGTTTTCAGCTACAGCAAACACTCAAAGATGTTATAGGACAGTAGTTCCATCAAAGTAATAATTTAACTTTCTGAGTATCTAAAAATCATATAACACTGGGCTTCAAAGAGCTGAAATTTTTTCATGAAAATGCTACCTATAAACAGGAGGCTGAAAACTGATCAGTTTGACAGTAAGGACACTAGGGCTGCACGATATTGAAAATTTCTGCGATATGGGCTCTGAGATTGCGATATTCGATATTTTTGCGATATTTATTTTTCAATTAAGAATTTCTCTGTACATTTATTTAAAGTTGTTATTACACTATTAAAACGATGTGCGTATAAACCGCACACGTTCTGTGGCTTAGTAATTGCTTAATCATTTTATTAACTTATTTTTATTGAGGCGCGGTCATGTTTTAGGACGATTTTTTACACGGCTGAGTTGCTGGTTGCTCTGAAAATCTGGCAACCGCAGTCGGTACCCCTACACACGTTATGCCTGACAGGTCACAGCTTTATCACAACCTTGTGCCTTTTCAATCTTGTTTTAAACCAACACAAATCACAAGAGTTGTTCTTAAGAGGAGAAGACGAGAACGGAGTCAAACCACTCGGCGCTAAAAACGGATGAATAATGCATAAAAATGTCATAAATTATTGCACATCCTTGCGATATGGATATTGCACTTGTCAATATTGCGATATCGATATTTTTTCGATATATTGTGCAACCCTAAAGGACACATTTATTAAAAAACAGTAATGTTTAATGTTAGTCCAAAAATATTTTTACATATGGTGGTCCAAAATATGTCATCTGTTGTTAAACAAAGATCTTGTTCCCACTTACTTATAGGTAAAGAAATTGATGTTCCTACAGTTGAAATAATTTTGTAAATCTGAGATAACATTTTTCTTTTTTCTCTTTTTTTATTAATATTCAAAATATTTACAGTTACAGGAGATAATTCAATACTTTGACTCTTTTTCTTTATTTCTGTTTGCATAGAAGATTTAATTTGATGATACTGTAAGACAATAGCACTGTTTTCTTTCATGTTATATTTCTGAACCAACTGTGAAAAAGTAAGAAGTGTATCATTATGAAATATATGTTCAATGTGAGTAATGCCCAACTCAATCCATTGAGGAAAACATACAGGTTGTTTGTTTATTAAGATATCTGGATTATTCCAAAGAGGTGAAAGCTTGTTAAGTGTTACTGGATTGTCAGCAATTTTATGAAGGTCCCACCAGGCTGTCAGGGTTGTAGCTATGACTGGGTTTTTAAAAATGGCATCATGGGAAATAGAATTAGAAATAAAAGGAAGATCTGAAAGTTTTAAATCCGGGCATTGATATTGCTCAATATCAAACCATGAGCTGTCTGGTGGGGATGGATTTATCCATTTAAGAATATATTGAGCTTGGTGTGCAATAAAATAATTATAAAAGTTTGGTGCTTCTAGGCCGCCAGCTGATTTAGAATTCTGAAGAGTTGATAACTTAATTCTTGGAGGTTTGTTGTTCCAATAAAATTTTGTTATAACTGAATTTAAAGTTTGAAACCATTTAGGAGGGGGTTTTATCGGAATAGCAGAAAATTGATAGTTTATCATGGGAAGAACAGACATTTTAATCATGGAAATTCTTCCCATCAATGAGAGAGGAAGAGTTGCCCAGCGTTGTAAGTTGTCCTCTATAGTTTTAAGTAGTGGCTTGAAGTTAAGATTATACAACTCTGACAGCTTGGGCGATATGTTGATTCCTAAATATTTAATATTTCCAACGTGAAGAGAGAGGTTTGAAACCAGATATTTCATGTCCTTGGTGAACGCGTTGAGAGGTAGAATTGTGGATTTTGACCAATTAATAGAATAATCAGATATTAAAGAAAATGAGTTAATAAGTTTTATTATTTCAGGCAAAGAGGAAGATGGCTTTTGTAAAAAGAGTAAAATATCATCGGCGTAAAGGCTTATCTTGTGATTTATGTTTGGAGTACTTATTCCACTAATATTATTGTTTTGGCGGATTGCAGCAGCTAATGGTTCTATAAATATAGCAAAAAGTGATGGAGAAAGAGGGCACCCCTGCCGTGTGCCTCTATGAAGTGTGAAACGTTGTGATATTATTCCATTTGTGTCTATTTGGGCTAATGGGGATGTATATAATATTTTTATCCAATTTATAAATGTGTCGCCAAAACCAAATTTTTTTAATGTTGCGAACAAGAAGTCCCAATTTACCTTATCAAAGGCCTTCTCGGCATCTAATGAGAATATTGCAAAAGCTTCTTTGGAAAGGGAAGTGTGATGAATTATATTAAAAAGTCGACGCAGATTAGTGGCTGAATGACGTCCTTTCATAAATCCTGTCTGATCAGGATGTATAATATAGGAGGTGACTTTTTCAATTCGTAACGCTAATGTTTTGCTAATAATTTTTGTATCTGTATTCAACAATGACAAAGGGCGGTAGCTTGATAATGATGTAGGGTCTTTGTTTGGTTTTAGGAGAAGGCAGATAACTGCAGTATTCATGTCTGTGGGAAGTTTTGATTCATCCTTTATTTCTCCAACTAATCTCATGAATACAGGAAACAAGATATCCCAGAATTGTTTGTAAAATTCGGCTGGAAAGCCGTCTGGGCCAGGCGATTTTTTATTTGGCATTGATTTAAGAGCATTAAAAAATTCTTTCATTGTAATGGGTTTATCTAAAATAGTTGTTTGGTCATGAGTGAGTTGTGGTAAATCAACATTGTTCAGAAATGTATCAATGTCTTCTTGTTTAGTCTTACTTGTTTGAGAGTAGAGATTAGAATAAAATGTTTTAAAAGTTGTGTTTATTTCTTCTGGTACATGGATAGGCTTCCCTGTCGAGTCTATTATAGTGGAGATTATTGTTTTTTCTTTATTGCGTTTTACTAAACTAGCAAGGTATTTTCCAGAGTTATTGTTGTATTCAATCTGGTCGTTTTTTAACCTTTGTACTAAAAAATTTATTTCTTGTTTGTGAATTCATTTAATTCTAATTTTAGCTTGTGCAGTTCATCAAGTGTTGATTTCAATTGATTTATTGCGTATAAATTTTCCAACTTTTTTATGTTTTCCTCCAAATGTTTTTCAGTATTTGTGTCTATTTTCTTCTTATATGTCGAGTATGCATTAAACAAATATACACAACTAACACAATACCAAACCCTCCATAGGATACACTATACAAATGAAAGATTGTATAAAATGGGCCTTATTGAAACAGAAATGTGTTCACATTGCTCTCTAAATGCTGCAGACACTTATATGCATGCGTTTTGGGAATGTACACCAATCAAAGTCTTCTGGCAAAACGTAATTCGTATACTCACAACATCATTACACTGCCACATTCCAGCTACACCGTCTCTATGTTTATTAGGTGATTTGTCTGAAATTGAAATCCAGTCTCCAGAAAGGGAAACCTTATATGTTGCATTGATTTTGGCCAAAAAAGTCATTACAATTAACTGGAAAACACGCAACTCAATTTCCACAACACTATGGAAAAAATTAATAAATAATCATGTAGCAAATGAACAATTACATATAAGCAATAAACATTTAAAATGTTTAAATTCATTCAGAAAACTACTAAATGAATCTCCTTTGTAACATTACCAAATTAAATTACACCCTCCATCTGGTCCAGGGGTAAAATAAAATAGGAGAAGACTAGGAGGTGAGACCATGTCTTAACTTCTTTTAATGCACTACACTAGACTAGGATGTGAGCATAAAACACACAATGCAATAGGGATATGAGATACATTGTCTCATTTTTAATGCAACACAATAGAATTCTATACAAATACCTCTACCTCTAGGACCAGTGTGGATGTGTAATGGTATGATTCATCTCTTGTTTGTGAAATTTTACATTGTAAGACTGATGAAGAGCCAAAACCAATGCTACTCAGAGTTACAGTGTCACTTAAACACTGCTTTGATCAAACTAAACTTATTTATTCACTTGCCATCACCCAATCAAGTATCAGCCCACACATACATAGAATGAATTCTCATATTTATTGAAATAGCACACGTACTACGCACCTACACATGCACACATACACACCTAAACACCTACACAAAAAAACCCCAACCTTTCCTTCCCTTCATTATTTGTCTTTCTCTTATTTTAGATGTTTGTCGTTTTGTTTGTTACCTGTCTCCACTTACGTGTTGTGTTGTCATAATGTTGTACTGTTTGTTTTACAATAAAGGAAAAAAAAAAAAAAAAAAAAAAAAAAAAAAAAAAAAAAAACAGTAATGTTATTTTACCCTAAATGATTCGTTGCTGTATTGGATGTATTTATCATAGTAATTGGTTGCCCAGGCACGGTGGCTGGATGCACTCTAAGCAGACATCCAGACTCTCCTCTTCTCCCCAGACGCTTCGTCAAGCTTTTGCCAAGTTGGAACTTTTTGGTGTGTTTATCACCTCAAATGTACAGTTGCTTGCACAGTTTCAAAACAAAGTGTCTCTGCTTGGTCAGCTAGAATTGATTTTTGGCTTCACTTGGCTGAGAAATTGAAGCAGTGTGGCAGGCTTTGTTCTTTTTGGGGAATGTTGTTGCTTATGAGTACAGAGCTAAATCAAGCGTTCACTGTAAATTACAGTGTTGACAAGGTTAATTTTCTTCATTTCAACTTAGATAATGTGATAAAGCTGCGTAACATTCAACACCATATTCATGATTGACCTTATGTTGCATTTAGGCTTCATTTTAATATTCTGTGTATTTTTCCATTTAAAAAGATTATATGACAAAAGGATAGGCTGACTCAGAGCAATCTCACACAAAACAGCCTCGAGCTATGTTCCAAATGTAATGTTTTTCAGCCGCCCGACCTTGTGCAAGTAAATAAAATACATTTGTTTGTTGGTGGAAAACTATTGCCACTATTAATTTCTGTCTCTGCAACCTGTATTTAAGGTTGTTGTTTGTGCACACTTTCTATCTAGTTTGAAAGCCTTTTACAACCTTTAAGTGCAGATGAAAGGTCTTATGTTGCTTCATGTCTGAGCCACATGACTTCTCAAGTAGATCTGTCTCGCTCTTCTGTCCGGCTCTTTCTGTATTTAGTGCTGGTCCTTTGATATTAAAGTTTATATTGGTAAAAGCAATATTGCATTGGATTCCGTTCATATGGCATTACAACATATCAAAGCTTGATCCTTTCTGATCTCAGAAGCTAAACTTGTTAATGCTTGGATGGGAGACTGCTGGAACACCAAATGTCACACTGCTAGAATGAATTGTCGTTGTGTTCCTGGGCAAGACACTTGACCCACCCCATCTAACCGCCGACTCGCACTGCATCCAGTCCGGGCTACTGGAGGCTTTCCGTTTCTTGAAAAGAAATGAGAAGCACTAACATGGGATTATGGTTAGGGTCAAGCACAACAAATGTAAAGCAATATGAGGGTCTTATAAGGTAGAAAATCATTGGATAGAGATCAACAATATTTTATTATCCAATAGAGGGCAGACGGAACATTGATTAAATGTATTTTCAGTCACCAAATGTATATGTGTAGTACCTTTTAGTTATTTCATGTTTAAGTTTTAGATCTTTATGCAATGTCATACTGTATATTGTTAATTGGAAATTACATTATTCATCTTAAATATTTACAGTCTTTGGAGTGTGACGACAAATTATGATTTATTGAATGAGTTTTGTTACCAAAAAGATAAACTTAGGACACTTTTCTTCTTGATAGGAAATTTTTAATGCCTTTTTTTGTTTCTGAAGAGCATCTGGTAACTGTTACTTTACTATCGGGATCCACAGAGCGCTCCCAGCCTCCTTTTTACTATGAATGAATACGTTTTGATGGATAAAATCAAGTGCCCTAGCTTAAAGTTGATCCATTAGAAATGTGTGTTTATGCATCCCTATTGGTTCATATGTTCTGTGCCATCTCGTCCGCCACATTAAGCCGGCCCGCCGTCTGCATTGATATTCCGCCTAAGCGCGTGTGCGCCGGACAACGCACCTTGTGCATTGTGTATTGAGCCAGCAGAGAAAGACTTTATTGGTATTCAGTGTGGGTCCAGGCTCCTCTGCTGCAGTCATCTCTGCAGTCTGAGACACAGTGAGCACACAGCTCCCTCCTCCGCTTACTCTGCCTATCACCAGGAAAGCAGCTATCTATCCATTTATCTGCTCTCCTTTATCTTCATCCACAGACTAATCATGATTTTCTCCTTCACCGTCCTCTTCCCGTCGTCTCTCCATTTGTGCGCTGTGTTTTGGAGGGTCTGTCTATAGTTGGACAACAGGTTTTATTAGAAGTGAGACCATGTGATATGGAGATAATAGTAGCAAGACATTCAGCAAATTGTTGAAACCAGGAATCCATAAAACACTAAAATTGTAACACATTATACACAGTATTACTGGCAGGGATAAAGTGCAGTTGTCTTTAATATGTACAGAGTTACATTACTTTGAGTTACTCTAAGGTGATCACACATTTGCTTTATATTAGGCGCTGCACATTACTTTGCATTTATCTGATATAAATGTGACATCATAAGCTCTATCTTTTCCTCATAATATTTAATCATCTTTGAATCAAGTCAGCAGACACCACAGAAAGTCTTCTACTCCACAATTTCAGTGGTGTCATTTAAATGGAATATCAATCTAGGTATTTAATTTCGCAAGTAAGTAATGAGCATTTCTGGAAAAAATTAAATAAAAATGGCATGTTTTAGTTATAAAGTTTTTGAATTTTCTCAGAATTTCTCAGTATTTGTCATGTAGACCAGGGTTACACAAAGTGCTGTCAGCAGGATTCGCTGAGATAAGAAGAATCGATTTTGATTCATGGATGCATATTTACTGTCATTTTGATGTATTGACTTGCTAAAATAAATAGATAATTCAAACGATTCAACTTTGGAATGACTATCGTTAAGAGGATAAAAAATACTCCCCTTATTAGGCCAATTGCTACAGGCTTTTTCTTTTAGAATGTACAATTAACATCAAAAACACAATTACGTTTGTCTCTTGGAACACTAAAACATCCACTGTGACCCAGTGAGGACAAACACTTAGCCACTCCTGACCTAGACGTACTTAATACAATTTAGATAATGCTAATGAATCAATGACATAAAAGACATTTTCATATCGGGGTGAGTCATCTTAGTGTCTCGCTAAAAGTCTATGGGATTCTAAATGCGTACCACTTTGTCCGCAATAAGATCCATAGCTTCCCACGACCTCAACAACTCCTAGCGCAAGTAGATAAATTCATGACTCTAAATGCATTTCTTTCACATTTTCCCCACACGTTTCTGTAGAAAAACTCTTTATAAACAAGAAAATGTCTGACCATTCTTGACTGTGCGGCATTACAGCTCTTTAGCCATGACTGTTGGCACATACCTCCCTATGCACCCTTTTCACGTTTTCATCCTCTCTCCAATCAAGCAGCCGCTAATGGCCGGACATGAGTGCACTTCGCAGCCTCACAAGTGACCTTGAGACGACGATTCAACAACATTGCTTTTACGCCCGGGCGCTGCCGTATTTAATGGTTAGGAGAGACAGAAGAGGTAGATTTTTTTATTTTTTTTTAAAGCTGGCAATAAATTCACAACAAGACATAAGGCGGGAAAATAAAAAGGAGGTGCAGTAAACTGATCAGGAGCGAGCATCTCGGAGGAATTGGATGTGTCCCGGTCAATAAAGGTCTGGAATTACAGCTCTGCTCCATAGTGCGTGTGTGTGCGTGTGGTAGGAAGGCTTGTCAAGAGTAAGTACAGTGTAAAAGGCTGAGGGTGTGTTGAATAGTTAATGGTAGCAACAGATCAGTCTAATGGCATGACTAACTAACAGGTCTGTATTTGACTAACTGCTAATGATAGACCCCAAGGTCACTGCTACAATCCGATAGCACAAAAGTGAAAGGGAACAGTGCTGGTCAACAGTTTGACATGCCAAAAATAACAGCCCAGTCTTCGAAGAAAATATAACAAAATGTCAAAAACACAATATATCCTCAATCTTAAATTTGTTTGAAGATTGATTTTTTTATTTGCTAAAAACATTATACATAACATACAGTCTCAAATTCACTAGTTAGGCATATAGTAAGGCATACCAAAATTGAATGAAAAGAGCAGAAGGAATAAGTGTGTATGTTTTTAACTACCCAGCCAACAACAACAATTTATGGTTGCCAGAACGTTCTGAAAAGATAACTTTTAGGTTACCAGGTTAGTTTTGATTCTCTGAAGGTTCAGATGGAAAATTTAAGGATGTTTGTGCAACACTGTTGTTTGGTTTGCCCAAACCTTCCCAGAAAATTCCCATATTATTGTTCCCCATTATCGTTTTGCATAATGCCAAAAAATACATTAAGCAATATTTTTTAGTCGTCCACCATCTGTTTAAAATGTTTTTGGCCAATAGAGAGATTTATTGTTTATCATTATCAGAGAGGCGGACACACCCAGAATGCAGAATGAGCCGCGGCTGAATGACACAAGCTGTAGCAGCAAGACTAGCCGCTGCTGTTGTCAACTAACTACAAGAGTTTATCACTGTGCGGAAAACAAGCTATGCTGCTAATTCCATATTTGTGAATAAAATTCGAGTGTACAACCCTTAAACCTTACATTCAGGTGAGTGGAAAAAACACTGAGAAAAACACTGTCTCAAGCTTCAGGAGTATCTGTCATACCTGATCGAAACAGCTATCTGTTGGTCCAATTTGTTGTTTTAATCAAAGATATTTTCCAAGCCAATACATGGACAGCATCTGCAGTAGTACGACATGAGCAGTAAAGCGGAAAGTGAGGTCGACAGATAAACCTTCTAGTATGTTGTAATGTCAGCTGAAATACGGATTGTGTGCAGGCTTCTAATAACTGATGGAACAAGAACAAAATCAAGTTCTATTTTAAATGATCAGAGGTTTGTCATACAGACTAAAAAGCTCGACATTTGTATTTTTCGAGTGTGGTTTTATTAAAACTTGGTGAACATTATTGTTATACAAAGTTTGTACTGTTTTGTACAAATGAAACAATTGCAAGTTTTAGAAAATCCTGCTGTTTGATCTTTGTAACGTCTTTGCATTTCACTCTTGCACTAAATTAAATATCCGTCTTAAGCTGTAATTTAATCATTTACTCAAGTGTGGCACAGTTTTGCTCATTTTAGAACTGTCCAAAATCATGCCCCATATTCTAAAAATCAATGAAAAGATGTAAATTTGGCGTGAAAAGGGCTTGGTGGACTCAGCAGTAAGAGCGACTTATCTCTCTGGGTGTGTCCCATTGGTTCTGCTTCACTTTCATTATCCACCTTATTATTTTATTTCATTAGCCCTTTTATTATCTCGCCTGCTGCTCCTAATCTTTAATCTATTCATCTGATTTCCTTTGATGTGTTGCCTTCTCTCCTCTCTCCGTTGTTCTGCCTCTTCTCATCAGCGGTGAAATGCAGTTTAGCTCACACCTGTAACAGAGCAGACAGAAAAGTCAAGGTAAAGCCACGGTCAGCTCCCATGATTTAAGATGGGACACTGTGCTTTGGACTGAGAACAACCTCTGAAAGAATGGGCTTCATTCATTAACGATAAGAAAGAAGATGCTGAGAGAACAATCTGAAGCGTCATAGGAAGGCAAATTCCTTCTTACACTAAATTTACCAACTTCCATTTGCGAACAGCACTTCACTTATTAACATGTTGATTTACACAAAAATCTCTGAAAATGAACGGTAAACTTACAGCTCATGTATCCTCAGAGTCAGACTGCATACAGTCCAGCTCTGGTCCTGTGTTGATCCAGTTCTCTTGTGGAGGAGGACAGCACTCGTTCAGTCTACTTCTCCTTCAGTGCTGTTGCTGTCACCACCTTTGATCCCTCACACTCGAGACTGTGTACTCTCGATAGACTGCATACTCTCGTGGGAATATTTTTGAAGAAAAAAAGAACTTTGGAGAGTTCCAGCTATTAGGTTAAAAAAAAAAAAAACTTGGTTCAATGGACCAAATCCACAGCTCTGTAGAGCCTTCGCATGGAACACCAGACTGTGAAAGTCTCTGGTTCTTTTTAAGAAATGGAGATCCCGCAGTGACTACAATTGAGCTTGATTGAATGCAGTCTAAACTCGGGAAACACTATAAGAGCAAGGACGGCTAAAAAAGGAGGTCTGAGAAACGTGCAACTATTGTTTTATAGCTTCCGTGTCAATAATAAATGTTGTAGCACACATGAACACACTCTAATATCAGCTTATTGAAATGTTGCCTTTCGTCATTTGTAAAGCTTTTTGTGATGCGAGTGTGTGTGGGGGGGCAGTGTGGTATTGGGGGGGTAGAGGTATATGGGGGTCACAGCAAACCCACACAAAGGCACTGGGGCTGGACAGCTGAACAATGTGTATTAAAAGCAGTTCTTTCTAAACTGTGTTTTGTTGGTTTACTGTTTACGGTCCAAAAGAATACAGAGGATTGTTTTCTGTCTGTGTCTGGCTCAAAGTCACTGGTATAGGCTAAATAGACTCCAGTCACCCATGACTCCTAATGGGGACAAGAGGTAGAAAATGAGTGAATCAACTGTTTACTGTTGTGCTTTGATTATTGTTGAACTATACTAAAGCAAGCTTTTTCAGTATTGAATACTGAGATTTTAGTAATAAGTTCTGACAAGAACCACTTGGGTTTTAGGGATTGTTTTACAGCTTGACCGACAGTTTGAAAACCACAAACGTACCATATTTTACTGGGAAAACAGTGTAAGTTTTGTTTTTGCCAATAGCACATTTCATTTTCATTAGCGCTCTTATCTGAGGCAGACATTGTTAATATTAATAGTAGCCATTAATACTTCATTGTGACCAAAGCACGCTGGAGGCTTATGTTGTTTGTGTAGCTTAAACATTTTAGCTGTTAGGGCAGAGTAGACCTTAAACAGATGTATAAATCAAGTATTCACCCCGGGTAGAGTTGTCATGAAAGGAGGATTGAGCTCTGGAGACCTAGACTGTCTGTTGGAACAGGCTGTAAATATGTTTATTTCACTTGTAAACCTACCACTGGGCACCTTTTGCCTTATTTACAGTTTGTGCCTTTAAGGAAGTTTAGATTCTGCAAACTTTTCTCACTTGAAAAAATAAACTTGTTGCCTACAATCTCTTACATGCAAACAACTTTATAATCTTCTAATTTGGGTCAAATGCAGAGAACACATTTCCCTATGGGAGCAATATGTTTTTATGCATACATTTAGAACTTATTTTTCCTTGTTTTTTTAACAAGACAGTAATTAAGTTTTGATCTGGATTAGTGTTTTCAACAAATTTTTATTTTGTGTTTTATTCGTGTACTGCATTATTTCCACAACAACAACATACACATAAATGCAAACCTTCATTCACACTCGCTTTACAAAACTTGGATTAACTAATCTTGGCTATTTTAGATTGTCGGGGTCAAGCTAGATATTTTTTATTTAATATCTCCTTTGCAATTCCATATGCCGTCCGTAGTTGAAGCTCTATCTCAATTTGAGCCAAAAATGTCTGATGGATACAAATACAGTGTTTTTGTTGGCCATTTTTTTAAATCCTAAAAACAAACCAATGATAGCGAAGAGCATATTTATGAACCAGTAACAATCCAAAGATTGCTGTTGTCCTTTAAAACAATCTCATTGTTCAATCTTCACCTTTTAACTAATGGCAAATGCATTATTTTGAATGGACAATAATTTAGGCTGTCAATAATAGTGGCCTTCTTTACACGACACGAAGTTTGTTTACACAACTGTTAAGAATACATTATACCCCAGATGTATACAGTACCTGTACATTTTTTAACAATTTTATTATTTTACAGAGTTTTCTTTCTGGATTTGACAACTTTGATTTAACAACTGCCAATACTGATGACTAGCCGCTACAGTAAGACACACTTCTCAATCTTGGCTGAAAAAATCCATATAAGACTATCCCCACATGTTACCTAATTGTCCAGTATTCTGTCATAAAATGACTCTAATTGAATCATGAATCTTGACATGGGACAGTATAGAACTCATTCATCAGCTTATAATCCTGATCAAAGTTTAAAATTCAATACAGTCACCCATAATGTTTCAGATCTCAAAATTACTGCTGCTTATTGGTTTAGAAAATCACATGTTCTGAATGAAAGCGTCTCGTGGGCTATGTGTGTGTGTTGGAGAGAAAAAGGGGAAACGGCGCACCATTAATCTTTCACACTCCGGATTGGGAAGGCAATCTGTTGGCTATCATAGATGATACATGGCTAGGTGTACAGTGGTCCGCCTGTTGCATACCAAAGCATGCAGACATGTCACATACAAACCCAAGGACATCGCTCCAAAGGCTCACCCACACAGACGCCAGCGAAAACAGCCCACGTGTGATGAAATGGTATTGAATTTGAGGAGGCAAAGGTGGTCGGTAACTCGAACCGAGGCTAAACTCTGATTTCAAACTCCCACTTTGCTCTTCTGTCAAACTGAAAATCAAGGACACGCGTCACTAATGTTCCACAATGTAGTAAGAATAGTTATGTTATTTGGAATTGTTACAAAAAGCTGGTAAAGCTATATATTAGGTGCTAAATGTAGCTCATTGGTGCGTCAGTCAGTTACTTTGGATATTGTAGAAGTTATGCCTAAACAAACAGACTAAATACTTTGCGGAGTGGTAGATATTTACTTTCACACGTTAGATGTGTTTTGAGCTTTTACAGAGGACAGCTTAAAGGCAAATCATCATGTATTATTTGCGTTTTCTCCATTAGAGCTCTGTCTACAGGCTGCAAAGAAAGCAATCAAATCAGTCTTGACTGATATGCTCATGCTGCAGAAACAAGGCTGGATAATGGACTTTAAAATAGTCAAAATTTCTCAGGGATCTACCTGTGACATTACAGATCTGGAACAGTTTTGTGAAGCTCAGAAGTGAAAGATTAGTATATCACAGACAAACCTTCAGCTATGTTTTTGATGAGAAGTTAGAACAGGAACTCAAAGTAGTCGATTTACACGTATTGTGTTCTTTATTCTGCACGTCCATCTCAACTCCTTTGGTATTTTGGGTCAAGGTTTCTTTATATTTTTTAAGCCACACTACTTGAGTTTAAAACATTTACACAGCATGCTATCCATTGTTACCAATTCAAACCATTTAGAGTGTGTGAATTGGTAACACACACTCTAAATGGTCTTAAAACCTACAGAAAAAAAGTCATGTAGGTTTATAATGCAACAATGCCACTTTGTAAGCTTCTGTTCATTCGGAGTATTGTTTTTAACTGAGTCTTTATTCAGTTTGGCTTTTTTACTGGCAGTACTTCAAAACTTTTTCTGACAATAAACTTGAACACTAAACATGAACAAGTAGAACCATTTAATTTTTAACATTTTACATCAGTCAAAGGTTTTACATTCCAATGCCGTACAATGAGTGCGAGTTCGTTGCAAGTCCCGCAAGACTTGCCCTTGTGCCCTTGTACACATGTTGGAGCATATGTGAGTGCACATTCGAGAGCCGCGTGAGTGTGCAGAAAGAATTCGTAGAGAGTTTTTTCCAGAGACTGCAGCGATCTGATGCGACTTTTATGTTATAATACAAGCATCCTTGTGGGAATCTACTCAAATCCGCACATACGGACTGCAGTGGACTAGAGCTGGTGCAAGAAACTCGCGCGTGTCCTGAACCGAAATCACCTCGAAGTCAGTGTATGGGAGGTGTTAGATTAAGACAAATTTATTTATAGCACAATTCATACAGACTAATAAAAATTCTCCACAGTGAGCTTGTGGAAAAGCACTATTCCTAAACTTTCAGAGCTGTGCCAGCATTCTAAAAGTGGCTAACTCAGGCTAAAAACAAGCAAATATGTGAGACTTAAGTTGCACCTAGATAGAGACCTTGTAATTTGTTTAGATCCAAAAATTGGTACAGTTCCTTTCATATTTTTTTTTTTACTTAAATCATTATGGAATTGAGACTATGTAAAAATACCTATTAAAGATGTAATTCCAGAATGTCCAAATCCGGGTTCCCAGACAGGCCCACCTCTATCAGATGAACACATGTAAGCACAAACTAACATCAAGGACATGCATCACGTGGCAGACATGTTGTTAATCATGGCGTCCTCTCCGGCTCTATCCGGCTCTCCAGTGGACCATTGAAGGTGTTCCGTCTTCATTTGGATTCCCTCGCTCGCGATGCAGAGCTGGCGTCAAATGGCTCTGTTACGATTAAGCTGTTGTGCTGGTGTAATGAAGGCTCAGAGCATTTGTTTTGACGGGAAAAAAACAACATGAGGCGTTCTTGACAAAACCCAGATTACAAATTTATTGATGCAATTAGACCAAAGGAAAATGTTTGTTTCAAGCTAGTGGTTTTGAGTAATACAAGATTCATGAGAAAATAAATGGCTGTCCTCTTGTAAGATGTAAAGGGAAGTTGATTCCTCTTAAACAGATGAAGTTTGCATACTTGGCATGACGAGAAAAATAAATATATAAAGAAGAACAAGTTAGGTAGTATTGTAACCTATGCCAAAATCTCATGACATTCTTTTATTTCTATTTGGACCACTCAAAATTTCAATCCCATTCTTTGTAGCTTCTTTTTACAGTGAAATTACTATATTGATCTGGGCTGACTCCAAATGGCGAATAAAAACAAATCGTCTTATTATATTGTAGCTTCTTGTGTTTTAGCAAGAAAGATTTGATAAAAAAAATAATGCTGAAAATAAAACAATCAATTTTAGGCGCTCTGAAACCGCAGGAGTTTGTGAAGTAGACACATTTAATAGACAAATTTCTCTGGGAACAGATGGTTATTTGTAAAATGTATAATTTGCTCTCCCACATAGCTCAGCATAGCGTCCAAATCGTAATACCACAACCGCAGAGACATATTGCTTATCCCATATGCTGTCTGTAAGGCACTAGCTTCTCAGGGGGGGAAATGGATATACACAATGTATACCTCATTCCTCTAAGACAGGGTTGTCAAACTCAAATGGAGCTGGGGTCGAATCAATTAAAGTCAAGAGTTAGTCTTGGGCTGCATTTTAAATTTTTAAAAATATGACAATTATGCTACATATAATATACGATTAGTCCACATTTATATTGTATTAAAATGCATTACAGTACATAGTATTGTATTGAATGTTCTTCCAAGAAATGTTTGGACAAATTGTATGCAATTTGCTGCATTCTATAGAATTTTAGAGGTTTTATAGGCACATCTCAACAACGTACTGCTGCACAGGGTAAAGGAGGAAGGACCGAGTTGGTACTAGGTCACAGTGCATTGTGGGACCTGTAGTTCAAATTGTTATGTTCTTTATAAGCAGGTCACTATCAATAATGACTCCAGGAAGAATAGCTGTCTTTATGCAACTAACACAAATACAAATCATAATCAGAAATCATCCTGCGGGCCACCAGTTTGACACCCCTGCTCTAGGACTTGTGGTCTATTGTAGAAAATGTTTCAAAGGTCATCTGTGCACTGTTTTAGAAAGAACAAATGGTCATCCCTCAGTAGGGTTCATGTGTTCCTTCCTTTCACATTTAGATTGACCTTAGACGTAACATATGTTTGCTTAGTTGTCATAGCGATACAGTTGTTAACCCTGGACCACTGTATGTTAATTATAAGTCATGCTTGAATAAAGATTAGTCTGTAGTTTTACCTGTATCAATGGAGTTGAGAGCACAGATGTGTGTTCATGCATGACCACACTATAAACAAGATAGAAGAAGGAATGACCTTTGACCTTTATTGTACAATTGTAAATAGTGTCACATACTACAACAGAATTAGCTGCAGGTTGATGCTTGGAAATTTCCTATACACACATTCTATTTCCTTCCCATTGAACATGACTTTTGGAAAGTAGTCAAAATATCTTGTTTTATATGGTCACGTCTTTCTGATGCTTTTGTGGAAAAAAAGTTACTCCTGTGTATTTATGCCAACAGAAAAGAACATCAAAAAGGCTCATTTTGTCTTTTAAGATAGTCCTCAGATAGCTCTTTCCTTTAAACAAATCAGTCTGGTGTTTTTTGTAACTTAAAAATGTTTCAGGTGCCTTCTGCATGTCAAATTATGAAAAGCACAACCATGGTCTGTGTAAAAGGGAAAAAAACTTAAGCTAATGAATGAAGAAAATAATTTGATTTTGTAAGCCACATATTACAGTGCTATGAACCATTTCAACTAAAGTAACCACAGATTTCTTATGTACAGTGTTTCCAGCTCATTTTTAAACTATGGCGATTCTAGAATATTGTGATTTCATGTGAACCCAGTCTATCAATATAGTATCTTCTATTAGACTGTTGCACTGGACATTTGTCTAATAAAGCTCTGATCTGTGAGGCCAAACACAAAGACACCTGTCCATCACACGTACCAATACTCTCTGGTGGTGTTTAACGAACCAGAAACAGTGCTTTTAGTCGATACACTCGCTCTCTGTCTCAGTGGGACAAATGTTAGCTTTCATCCCAGATTGTAAACACGTTTCACTTCAGAAATGCCCTCCGGGATAATTCTATGTCCAACAACCTTCAAAGCATTGTCATACCAGTTGTTGTTGATATGCCCTCGCTATGAAGCATGGCACTGTGGGAAATTAGACTTCCTTAGATTGTGAACAGGTCAAACCGCAAAGGGTGGTGTGTCCGTTTCTGATCGATACAGTAACTTTGGCCTCCCACATGGAGCGTTTAGTTAAAGTAACGCCCCCGCTGTACTCGGATCAATGCCTCTTTTTATAATATAATTGACTAACAACAGCCTTTATGAACAAGTACAGATTGTCTAATGATTATATGAAGAATGTCCATCTTTTAAATGAGTTTCTCATCCTATTACATCACACAGTTTCATTATTGAATAGAACAATAACAGATTGTTCATGCTTTTCTAGATTTTTTTCACCTCCTTTTATTTTATCTTATTATTTTTTTTTTTTTTTCAATTTGAAAAAGAGAGATTGCTAATGTTTTTAAGACATTGGCTACAAATCTCTTTGACCCAGGTCACGCTGAGATTTTGATCTCAATGAGTCTTTGGCCTGGTTAATGAGCTATAGGCTAAAATAACTACATTTACTGTATTTCAACTGCAAGTAATGCAAGTGGATAAGTGCTCTGACTGCGTTTTGTAATTTGTTCCACAAACTTATGTGGTGGGAATCAAACATGTTTGGCAACAAATAATTTAAGCTTGCATTCACAAAGTTATAATTAAAATGAAATGATTTTCTCAGCAACAGAGCATTTTGTAATGAAATATTAAACCATGAATTGCCAATTTCACAATGTCTTTTCCACATGGACTGCCACACGCAGCAGCTCCGAAGAAATCTTTCTAAAGGCTGTTTTTCTTCCCCTGTTGTGCCCATTCACATTTCAAGGCCTTTTTACACACTTTCCTATCTCTCCTCTTCCATTTTACTTTTAACACGTTCACTTTGGTCTTTTCTCCTACACCTAATGACTTGCCACTTCTGCCACAATTGCCAGATAAGCCGGGTAAACACACGGGGAAAGACAAAGGCTGGGATGAGAGCGTTCAAGGAAGCCCTAGATTAGATCCTGTGTTTGTTTGGCTTTTAATGTTCACTTAGCTTTTATTTGCAATCCCACTTGTTTCAGCAGCAGACTTTAACTGTTTTTCTGTGTTGTCTCCTCAGATCGCTATCAGGTCGGATCGTTGGGGGCGTGTGGTGGTTCTTCACTCTGATCATCATCTCATCCTACACGGCTAACCTGGCTGCCTTCCTCACTGTGGAGAGGATGGTGTCTCCTATAGAGAGTGCAGAAGACCTGGCCAAGCAGACTGAGATTGCCTATGGGACGTTGGACTCGGGATCCACCAAAGAGTTCTTCAGGGTAAATAATATGCTCTAATTATGTTTAGGAATCTGTTTTGTGAGATAAATTACATCATCGTAGATTATCATTTTACGCTCTGATCATTCAGTTTTTTTAGCTCTCAAATTGCCTTACTATTAGCTACTAACAGCTTATCTTGAAGGATGATAATAGTATTTATGGAATTTTTCGGGTGTAATAATCAACAATATAGCAATGGAGATTTCAGTTTCTTTTAGGGACAAAATCTGTGAAAAGTAGACCTGTTTGCATCAGTTTTAAAGTATTTTTTAGCAATTAACAAGATATGTTTAATGCATATTTTGAAGGATTACAGAGATAATATTGAGGGACCACAGGAAAACATCAGGAGTAAAATACCGAAGTGCACAAAATGCCTTTTTAAAAATCTGAATAAAGCAAAATAGAGAACTTAAAATTCAGCTTTAAATATACAAAAGTGAAAGGTCGTTACTCAAAGTAAAACAAAAGCCATCAATGCCCTTATTGGAACAACTATGTGTGAAATGAGAAACCATGTCCACTGACTTTGTGCATAGAAGCGGTTTATTTGCTCAGCTTTATTGGTAGCATTCTCTTATAAACACATAAGTGTTTTATGGTGAAGTGTCACAAACGACAAACTGACGTATGAAATCCTGATAGAGATGAAATAATTAGCGCCCTTCTTGCTTAGCTCTGTAAAGGTCCTCTGAATTGTTCACTGCAATTTGTTTCAACCTTTTTTCACAGCTGCTAGGAGTGAGACTTGCTTGTGTTGTAACTTTGGCCATAATAACAACAAAAACAGTATAAAGTTGGGGTAACTAACTCTTTTAGTTGTAAATTAGTAACTTTTGTATTTTCCACTAAAAAGTATATAATACATGCTGCACTTTATGAAAAAATTTGTCCACTGAGTCCTGTCTGATTAGAAAAATACAGAATCTTAGTTGTAATCAGGAGCCGAAAGCAGCTCTCTGATTGGCTGCGGTTTGGGTGGTCCTCTCCTTTTTCACTTTACTGTTTGTAAAAAGACTTTTATTGATCGTAATTGCAACCAAAATTGAATACATGTCAATGTTAACCATTTGTCAATGGATTTGGGAGAGGAAGTTGTCAAATTTAAAACCGTCGTGGAATTGTTAAAATCAGCTTCCTCACCTTTAACTTAGTGGATTTTGATGAACAGACTGGATGTTATTTGATGTAGTCATTACAATGCAGGCTAATTTTCAACTGAACAGATACATTAACAAGATTTTTGTGCCAGGGGGAATTGATTTTAAATTATCTATTTAAAGTAGCTAACATGTTAGCTTGTCTGTCTTGCAGGGCAATCTCAAATACAGATTCCATCCCAAAATGTATTGTATACAGTATAAACCTCAATTTGTTCTCATTCTCAAACTTTTCACACCAAGCACTAAAAAAAAAAAATAATCTTTTTGAGTGCTGTCATTTTGAATCTGGTTTTAAAATTACATGTCACAAGTAAACGAGGACTGTCATTGCCCACTTTGTTCTGGAAACACACTTCGTACCTTTAGTTTTACTTCTTTTACATTGTTTTATTCATTTTGAATTTTTAATTAAACACAGACAAAACTAAACTGTTAAACATAAAATTCCCTTACAGAATTCAACAAGGTAAATGATTGTAAAATGAGATTTTTACTGTTTAAAGCTGTAAATGCCTGATTAAGCTAGTTCCTGCAGCTAACTGCTAGCTTAAAATGGCGATAAATAAATGTGCTGTGTTGGGCTTTTTACTGGCAAACCTTTGCGAGATACATTCATAAATATCAATATAAATAAATAATATTAACTGTAGACTTACAAATAATGTGCTTAAAAGACGTAATTTCGGCCGGCGCATTTGTAGTTGCGCTAAAAGGTACAAAGTGGGCAGAGGTACGAAGTGGGCAATGACAAGGGCTAAGCAAGAACCCCATCATTATACAATTATTCAGGAAAATACCAAAAGTAAATAAGCACTAGATTAAGTGAGTAATACAACTATGGTATACTATAGGATTAACAGTTTCAGAAACACTGGCAAAGTTACAAAATGTAGGACATTAGATCAGTTTGTGAAGTGAAAGGCAAAAAAGTATGTTTTGTTAATTCTGCTGGACACTATTACTCAAGTAGTTCATGATAAAATTAGCATAAAGAAGATTACAAATCAAACAACAGCAATTTGACAAAACAGAAGCAACCAAAATACACACGAGGAACGGTAACAAAAACAGCTTGTGCTTTTCCACCACAGCAATAATGACCCTCAGCAATAAATTTTTAACCAGACAATCAAATCAGCGCAGTCCAATTTATAAGGCCTTCACCCGTTGGCCTGCTCACTCGGAGTTAAATTACTGTTAAACGCTTTGAGAACCGAGGACATACAACAACAATCTATATTCTCCAATGCAAATGTATTTCTCTAACGCATATCATTTTGTATACAACTGCTTACAGATGTGTGTGCGGGGGGTTGAAGGTGAGGAGGGGGGGGGGAGCAGACAGTTTGTGCCTGTGTGAGCTGCACTGGCATCATCAACATAACGAGCCCACTGAAATCTGTGGAGGGTGAAAAAGCAATTTACTTTCCCCGAGCTAAAGGGGATTCGCCAGCGCCATTAATTATCTGTGTGTTCACGCCAATCTGTGTGCTGTTTTTTTTAGGTCTACGCTGACACTCATGTTCTATGTGAGCATGCATGTAATCATCTAAAGTGGACATATGCGCAGAAAGGGGAATGTGCTCAGAACGCCACGGGGAGATAGCGGCGCACGTTAGATCTTTTACGCTTGTTTCAATTTTCAAATACAGCCGTGTCATTTCCATTTTACGGGATATGGTTGTCATCACTCTTTCGGTACAAAAGCGGCGAGAAATGGTAGAAATAGTAACAATAATTCATGAATGTTTGCGCTTTTTCAATTGCTGAGCGTCACGTCATGTATTATTCATCATTTGTGAGCTTCTCGTATTGTGATGGTGAGCTCCCGTAGCCGCAGCTGCCCTGGGGTTAACTGATGGAAGCGTGGCTGCCAATCTGCACCTTCAATTACTTCAACCAGCACTAATCAGAACTCCATTTAAGTAAACATCTCATTATAGCTCTGATTCAATCCCACAACTGATGCCAACGAGTAACTGATACCTGGTTCAGTGCATTGAAATGGAATGGAGCCAGTAGTATTTGTAACTGTAAACTGGTACATTTTACTTCCACACAAAAAAGAGCAAAAGTTTGACATGTTAACAGCTGCGCAACCCGCTATGGTACTGATAGACCATTTTCATTTTAACCAAATCAATTACAGATATTTATTGTACAGGTTTTTAGTGGCAGGTAAAACCTGAGGAAGTCCATGCAGATACAAGGAAAACCTGTCAACTTTACATCAAAAGATCTATGAAGCAGAGTGCAAATCACTGCACCAAAGTAAGACAATGTGAATATTGTTTGGATCAAATATCTATGCTTAATGTTCATCTTTAGCATTAGCACTGAGACACAACCATGTCTCTTTATAAACACGTGTTCTTTTCCTCTGGTAAAATACTTTCTTGATTTGTAAAGTTTTGGACATGTTTTCAGAGACATTCACCAGAACTCACTGCTCACTGCCTGGTTTTCAAATAATTCAGAGAAACCCCATAGAATTAAATCAACATGTAGTACTCAAATGTATAAATTATTACCTATTTATTTTTTAAATAAACTAAACAAGCAAACTGACGTTCTGTATACATTCTCTTACGTGTTGTTCATCATTCATGCTCTAATTGTTTACATCGATAATTTATGGAAACTACTACACGTTGATCTTTACCAACAAGCTGTGATGTTATTCACCCATGACTTAGGAGTTGTAAGTTGCCGATGCACATTTTGTGTTGTTTGGACCATTGAAAATTCCATTCTACACTCTACAGGTCAATAAAAGTTCAATCAGCTGGAAGAAAACTAAAGAAATTATTGTTTACAATCAAAATTTAGTTGTAATATAAATGGTTCATGGCTCTGGTCACCTGCAAAAATCACAAGATTTTAAATTAGTGCAATCATTTTTAAGATACTTCATGGCAAAGTACAATGTTATTTTTAGCAGTACTCCTACTGACTTAATGACGACATTGATTTCTAGAATGTGAACAAAACCTATTTTAGACTATGCTTGAAACTGGCCTTTAGATTACATGCGTTCTCATTACAAACACTGTAAGGTTAAGGATTTCAAAAAGCTGCTTTAAACAGAGAGCTGAAATTGGTTTCAGATGGGATGGGAACTTCTCATTTTCACCACTGAACAAACAAGTATACTAATAACAAATTTGAAACCTCTTATAGTCTCTTGCACATTCTTAAACCTCCCAATCATAAAGCTTTCAAAGTGGTAGAGCAGGCAGAGGAGGGGCTTCTTGGATGGCAGCTGTATCATTACGGGATAGGTGTCCGTCACGCACCGGCTCCGCTTCTACACAGCCTCTTACATCCACACACAATGAGAGATGATGCGGCGTTTGGGCCTCAGTTTGACTTGTCTGCTTGTTATTTCCACTCTCCACTGCCCCCAAAACACATAACGGCACAAAAACACCCGAGCCCCCAAATGCCCCGCTCTACTCTGATCTCCTCTGAGGTGAGTGGGTTCATACGTGCCCCATAACCACGCACCAGCACCACCAACCACTCGTTACGCTCGTCATAAACTCATTTAAAGTGTGATTGATGCCTAACCTGTCACGGGGGCCATCCAGATACCTTTTTAAATGCGCTTGTAAATGTCGTTGCGTGCCACCTATTGGAAATGGAAGATGGAAGACAAAGGCTCTCCATCACACGTGTAATTTTCTTCAAGGACTTTATCTGGATGGAGACCCACAGGCCATTTGTCCCACATTATGAAAGAGGAGTGGGTTGTAAATGTGGGCAAAGGTCTTGGCTTACAAGTAGAAAAAAATATGAAGGCTCTGGTAAGCAAGGAACAAAATAGATTTATAATTATTTTTCTTTGTTTGCTTTGTTGATTTGAGCGATTGAACCGTGGGCAGACCGTATACCAATCCTCTCGGGGGTGAAAGTGTTATATTTTGGATGTGTGGTTAAAAAGAGCACGCTGTTTCTGAGGACATCTGGATGTCAGCACAGTACAATCATATGTCATGTCACCACAACATCTGCTGAAGGCTATTATTGGATCCGGAGACAGAATTTGAATATTTATGTCATTATGTAATCACAAATGTTATTGATGAGCATAATGGTGTGGCTAATGCATTTTGGGAAAGGGTGATTTTTACCAATGAGGAGTGCGGTATAATGTCATGTTTGCAGGCAGTGGGACTTTTAAAGAGGTTAAAAACTTTTGTCAGGGGTGATTATCTAATTACAGGTATTGCTGTGGGTAAATGAGCCTTTTCCAATAATTTGCAGGTCTAATTTGAGACGTTTAGATGCAATTCAAGTTTTATTCAGATTCATTACTGATCAGCTTGTCTTTGTTGATAATGGTATGGCCACCAAATGTGATCTGTCTGATTGATTGAGTACACAGGTCAATAAGTCTGGCCTGATTACTGGCTAGGTGTGTACTGCATCAAATGTCGATAGTTACTGGCTTCAGACCCAAGTGAGCTCAACTTATTCTAAGCTACGAAGTAAATGTAGTTTTAAAATGCTACAAATTTATTATTATTACCTACGTTTTTTATAGTTGGTGTATAGAGAAATAGAGTGGTTATTGTGACAGTTTTGGTGGCTTGTCCAATGTCTTTTACTTCTAATTTCACATTACAGCTGTCTTGGCGAATTAATTCTAGCCTTTGGGCCAGTAAAAGGCACACACAGTTCACTGAGATTTGACCCCCACATGTAAAAAAACAACAACACAATTTTACAGCCTGTTCAAGTTGTACCTATGCCAGTGTTTGTTAACCTTCCATTAGCCTGTACTATTCCACCACATTGCATTTTCAAACAACTGCTAAACCACAGTAAAAAACAGAACCCTGTTAGACAAAACATCATGTGTAGATGGGTTTGTGTTGTGATTGGGCCAAAATTAACATACTAACAACCACTTTTCTAATGTTTGCTAAATCTGAATTATTTTTTTTACTTGTTTTATATGACATTGAGTCTTAAATAAAGTTTGATTGATTGATCAGTATTTCACAAAAACATAGTGGGCTACATTAGTTTGACCAAAGCATTTTAGTTTTATATCACAAACGCTCACAACCAGTGGATTTTCAAAGGTTGAAGTTAGACCTTGTTAAATGGATGTAATGAGCATATAAACAATACCAATTTCTCTGCACTGCAACAGCAAGGTTACAGTAATTTTACCAAAAATAAAGTGACCACATCAGTTGGCCATGAACATTTTTGCTTAGTTTCACTAATTTCCACAAATTGTACATTAATTAGTGGAATTTGGAAAATGTACGTTGAAGTTTGCCAGGCCACCCAGTGCTTCCACTCAATTTCATTTCACTCCAGCTGCTAGATTAGGTATCGCACGACGGCAGACGGTTTACAAAAAGCAGGAAGTACGGTCGTCCAATTAGTGAGCAGAGTGGTGTGTTGGCCAGAACCAACCCGAGATGAAATAGCAGACTGTGTATGTTCTCCTCCTTTGACCGTTTGACAAATACTAACTTACAATATGATATTGTACCTTTTAATTTGCAAGTTTACTACTTCAAAACGGCAACAATCACTGACACACATGGTCATGCTCTACTTCCTGGACAACAAAATGACCAAAAACCAGTGATTTAATAAATCAAAAAAGTCCTTGTCTAACGAAAAGTGAAAAGTGAATACAAAGTGAAATGAAACCAGCACATTGAAATTAAACCTTGATAGATACCATTTTTAATTTGGTGCTTCAATGAAATAAATAAAATAGAATGCTTGCATGAGTATCAGACCAGTGACCAGCTATAGACTTCTATCTATAACTGAATTAACCAACAACAACAAATCCTCAAGCAAGTTTTTCACCTTTTCTTCCAGCGGTCCAAAATTGCCGTGTACGAGAAGATGTGGTCGTACATGAAGTCGGCCGAGCCCACCGTGTTCACCAGGACCACGGCGGAGGGAGTGGCCAGGGTGCGCAAATCCAAGGGGAAGTACGCCTTTCTGCTGGAGTCCACCATGAACGAGTACACGGAGCAGAGGAAGCCCTGCGACACCATGAAAGTCGGAGGGAACCTGGACTCCAAAGGCTACGGAATCGCCACTCCCAAAGGCTCACAGTTAAGGTGGGTGGAATACTGTGACAACAGCGAACAGTAGCTGCTAACGGTGCTGTGCTTTTGTCATGATATTTCACCTACCCTGCTGTGCCTTTTTTCTGCAACTCTTTAACCGGCCTGTCACTGCTGCTATGTGAGATGTGGTCAAAAAGTATTAAAGTACGGCAAGATGTACGTTTGCTAAAGTATTTGATTTTTGTTTGGAGTCTTTTGGTCTCACCTAGCAGCAGTGCCAGTGACAGAGAAGTATAAATGTTTGTTTCCATCTCTGTGCTGTCTTGCTTACGTCTTTTTGCCATCTCACTGTTACGGATAGGGAACTGTTAGTGCCATTCCAATGTCTTTTGTCATTGTGGCGTTGTTTCTTCACCAGTCAGTACATCCTAATTCTATTCTTTTTGGACATGCTTAATTTAAGGTAGACAGACAGACAGTGTTACAGTTTTCATCTCCAGTTAACGTAAATAAATAAATATTAATACATCATGAACTATACTAAAAATAGTAACAAGAGTCTTCATGCTTCAGCTTAACTTTAATAAGCAGAAAATTTACATCCTGTTACTCAGCACTCAAGTTGTAAATTATGAAGTTTGAGAAATATGCTATTGGTATAAAAATATTTTTTTAAGGTGCACTGTGTAACTTTTTGGAGGTGAAAAGTCAACTACACAATTCACTAGAATTAGACAGTTAAAACCATAGATTAGGACATTCTGACTGGATGTAGATACATTTTATGCCATAATTTAAAAAAAAATACAGCTACAGCAACTTCTTTTACAGACACAAAGATGAGCAAGCCATCCTCCAGGACAAGTAATTGTTCATACTATGGTTATGCGCGCTCACTCAGAGTAAAGACACTGAATTTTATAATTTATTTAGTGCAACAAAGAAATCTAAATGACAAAAACTATTTTTTGCCAAAAAGTTACACAATGCACCTTAAAGGTGTTATTTTCTTTTTACTTTACTTAAATAATTGTTCCAGGCTCTACTTTACACTTCTTCAAGATTATTTTAGGAAACGGTGCTATTACTTGAGTACAAATGTTAGCTGTTCTGCTCACCTCTGAGTTGGATCGATGCCATGAGTAGTAGTCGCAGAGGCAATGTGTTTATCCAAGTCACATTTTCTGTAAGTGTTGGTTCTATCAGATTGGCTCTATCGAAAATAGTGAATCAGAAGTCATTAAAAAGAACTAAGCTCTGAATAAAGATTTGCACCAATATAATCTTGACAAAAACTCAAACTGAAAACTTGTAGTGTAGCAGTAGTGTGATCCAGACAGACTTAAAGCACAAGCGTGAGCCCATTGGGATGTACTTCCTGTCTGCTCCAATCATCACTCCCTTCATTCTGTGTACTGTCTGAGCACTCTCACTCAATGTATTTCTCCACAGGGACACCGCAAAGGTAACATGTCCATCTGTCCTGTGTCCCCAATCACAGCCATCCTGTAGATGCTTCAGTTACTATGGCAACAGTGATGATGTCCATGATGATGATGATGAGATTTATGAGCGCGAGGAAGGGCCACTACCACCGGCTGATGCCACTGTTTTCACGGCCACAAACGGGGAATTGACAGAGGACCAGGAAGCTGAGGGGCCCGGCCAAAGGGGGGACAAACGTGACATAATCTGAGAAGAATGTGATTGTCTGACAAGATGGAGGAATAGGAAGAGAAGATGCCTTGTTGCTTTTTGACACTGACAACTAGAAAACTTGTGTTCTGTTTGCCCAACAACAAGGTGGTTATGATTTAGTTTACTCTGAACTTGTGTGGTGATTATACTAACAATTTAAAATTATTTTTAATAACTTAAAGATGAACATAAGATAATCCATGATGAAAGTACTACTATAGTAATTAGCTCAAATGGTTAGTTAGTTTAAATACAGAGGTCCCAAACTGGTGGCTCGGGGGCCAAATGCGGCTTTCCAGATGATTTCATATGGCCCCCAGGATGATTTCTTATTACAATCAAATATATCACTGAAATTAGACTATAAAGCTTCTAAAATACACCAGAATACAGCAAGTTACTTGCAATATGTCAGAAATGTTTTGACTTACCCACTTTTATTTAGTTTATCACTTGTGTGTGCATGATGTAAAATGTAAAACAATGCATGTGGACATATTAGGATATATGCTAGCTACGTTAGGCTTTACATAGCCCACAGCAAGTCTTGTATTTTAAAATGTGGCCCTCGATCAACTCTGACTTTTTTTTTCTGTCCACCTCCATTTAAGTTTCAGACTCCTAAACCAATTTTTTATTTTTTTTTCTTAAAATTAATTATTGATTTATTTATTTTACTTTTTGGAAATTCTCTACTACTTTACATAATTCTTTACATAATTTACATAATTCTTTTTTCCAAAATCTGCAAAGATAGGCCAAAAATGTGTTGTTGTTGTCCCATTAATTTTTAATGAGGATGTAAAGTGTTATTATTTACAAATATTTAAGAAACCCTAATTCTAACCTTGCCCAACTTTCAGCTCTAGATCTAAACCTACCAATTTTTTTAAACACAAGGTCTAAACTTGCCCAATTATTTTTAACCTCACACCTAAACTTAAGCATTAACCCCAAAGAAAAACCTCTCCACTTGGCCTCATCAAGAAGTGTTACCATAACACACCGAGAATATATCATATCCATGTTAACTCAATGTCATGTCATATAAGCACACCAGGAAAAAAAATGCATTGAAAAGGAATATCCAAAATCTATTCTTTACTGTCGACTTTGTTCGATTTTAGTATTATGGCAACATTTTAGTCATTCTTTATTGACATGACGGAACTAGCTTTAGTCTAAGTTCAAAAACCAATTTCAGAAGACTTAACTTGAATAACTGTGACTTTTTGAACATTGCAGTAAATCCTTTTAGCAGAAAGACAACAAGGCTTTCTGTACTTCTCCTATATCCCTCCATCTTTCTCATAAAATTTCAAACGTACAACCATCCTGTCCTGTAACATTCCCCTGTGTACGGTGCAGACATTCCCCCCCAAATCTCCCCAAACTGACACTTTTCAGACTGTGGCTATTCTGTTACTGAGAGAAAATCCACAGACAGCGAGTGGATAGTTGCTATTGCCCCTTTGTTTCTTCGACATTCCTGAGACTATCCGCGGTTGTCTCTGGCTTCTCCCTCTCGGAACAGCCCTCGATCCAGGTATGCACGTGTGGCTAACAGTGTGCACGTCAGGTGATGCTGTCTCTTCGGCGCGCTAATTACCACAAATGATCTGATGATGTTTACATACTCAGAAGAATGCTGAGATAATTTCACCTAAATGTTTCCCTTCCTGAAGTGTAGCTGTATTTTGCAAAGTGATTATTGATATTTAACTGTTATTACCATGGCTCATGTTTGGACTGTTTTCATCTGCACCTCTTTAGTTAATGAGATTTGTCATGGTGACTAGATGAGATCCCGGAGAAAACTGTCTCTCTCCAAATCTCTTAATTATCTTGACAGGAGAAGAGAGGGAAGCTTTTATAATTAAGTCCGACAAAATAGCACAGTTGGGGACAATGAAGGAGAAGGAAGTGTAAGTGAGTCATCGTTTTGCGCGGACTTTTCAGTGATTTGGGGAGATTATGATCCTTATTTGTCAGCTGCTTAATTTTAGAGACGTTTTAGGGACACAAGGGCAGTTTGGATACAGATACATCAGCTGAAGTATGAGTTTGGGATCAAATTAGATACGGCTGTGTGGGTTTGAAATTGGCATCGCTACATGAAGGTTAAAGTCTTTTTTTTTTTTTTAGCTTGAATCAGTTTTTCTCTAGTGAACAGTGTTGGCTTAGTTGTTAGTGTTTGTTCAATTATCCAGAGCTTAGCAGCTCACATTTTTCTTCCAACATTGTGGAAGTTGTTTTACCAATCCAATTCACTGCACATGTTGGCGGTCATGTAATTATTGTGAATAATGCAGGACACAGAGACAGCCTCAATTTTGCTTTCAGAGTAAGCATGTAACTTTGTGAAGATGATACATCCACTACTTGACTCCACACTGTGGAATACTATAGCTTAACAAACAATATTTCTGTAGAAAAAAGCAGATAGAGTCTCCTCCAGGTCAAATTGGTGGAGATGCAAGCACAGTAGGAACAGATTTTCAGTGCTTTATATTTATTTTTCCAAAATGGAAAAAAAAACTTTGTAGAGTTGAAATGTTGCGCTGTTAGGTTTTAAGCTTTTAAACAGAACAGATCCACATACACTTCATTACAAAAATGTTGTGTTTTTAAACCTATACATTGTTTTAATAATTGCCTGCATCCAAAAACAGATAGTTAGAGGGGGCTGAATGTGACCACTCTGAACCAGACACTGGATGGGAAAACGTCACATAAAAAACAATGTTCAGAACCTTATTGTAAGGCACGCAGCCATATTCAAAACCAAAGAAGTGATGGAGGGCAAGCCCGCGATCACTGTTGTAGCAAATTCTCTTTATTGCAAACACATTTGTGTAAACTACAGGCTACTTCATCTATTAGTTTTGTGCATTTATATGAACACAAGTGCAGACACATGGTCTATGGCCAAGTCAAGAAAGAAAAGGAATATAAGAGGAACACTTCTCACTTCTCAAATCTTAATCTGGAGGCCAGATAATGACATCCCAAGGGCCACATCTGGCCCTTGGGCTGTAGTTGGCCAAGCTCTGTTGTAGAGCAAGCCACAATATTAATACTCGTAGACCTCCAGTATTGTGAACTTAAAGCTTCCCTGTGTGTTTATTACCTCTTTGGGTGAACTTGGCTCCACCTTTGTGCGGCGCTGCATTAGACTTGAGGAGATAAGGCAGGTGCACAGACAAAGGCCCAGATTAACAAACAGGCGGCCAGCCACTGTACTGACCTTTGAGCAGAGATTGGCCCGGCTGATTATAGCATCCCACAAAAGGAACAGAAGGACGAGGAGAGAAAGCTGCGCTCTTTTACAGGTAGCAGCAGAAAGCTAAGCAACACGCAGGGACTCAACTGACAAAAGCACTGAGCACCTGCGGCGCAGTGCTGTAGTCACAGTGGAGAGCACAACAGAGAGAAAACAGCCAACATATGGAAGCCGTCCAGAGATGGAGTTTGAACAAGGGCTGAGTGACAGACAGAGGATCAGCACGAGGAGACTCCGCAACATGTGCAAGTCATCTCGGGTTAGCTACAGTCAGAGGCAGCAGGGATTGTAAAACACACATATCACTTTATTGTTTGAAAGGACTTGAGTGCTTTTAATGTGACATATCATCTTTTAGAACACGTTTTAGAAAATGTTTACAAAAAGCACATATTACTTCAGGCACATCAGAAATCAAGTTACATCTTCTGACTACAGAGAGCTTTACTAATCCTAACCTGTTTCCAAATGCTAATGTATACAGTTGTAATAAACAAAATTAGAAATTGTGTATAGACTTGAACGAAGATGCCAACAAACCTACCATTTTGGAGCTGCTTTGAGTCTCAAAAGGAAGGCTAGTGTGACTTACTAAACAAAATGTATAGTTACACATGTTGCTGCCCTCCATCTGAAATTAAATAATTAAATGTAAACGCAACCTATTTAGCGTTTTAGTCCATCTCACTTTCCAAAACTCAAGTGCTTGCTGTCTTTGTTCTTCATCAACTCACAGTAATCTGGCGATACCGACTGCTTTTCAGACAACTTTCGTTTTAATGCAGTATTTTGTGCCAGCTGAGATTATGAACAAGGCAAATTTACCACAAGCAACAATTGAAATCATGCCAAACTAGAAGTAAGACCAAAATATTTTTTAAAAACTTGCAAAGCCAGACTGACTCACCATGCACAATGTTTTATTATAGTTCATTTAGTTTTTTTAAGACTTAAGGGTGGTTTATAATCAGTTTTCTTTTTAAAGTTAACAGTAGATAATATGTCCGAGCAGGTCCCCTTGCGGCTGTATGACTGTTATAATTATGAAAAGCATTGCCAAATCATGCAAGTGACTCACTGCCTTGTTATAAAATCTGGGATAAAAAGCCTATGCATATGCAGCAGGAGCATGAATGCCTGATGTTTAGCCTTTTGTCCCCACATTCTGTTTGGAGGTCAGTCGCTTCGGGGGTGTGAGCAAGAGCACTGCAGGAGACCAGAGTCACACACACACACATACTGAGCTTCTCTGGCTTTTGTGGACCATATATTTAGTTCCTGGAGACAGATTATAACCTTAACCTAAAACCTTGCTTTAACCTCATTCAGTTTTTTTTTTTGTGCTTTAAAAGTTATTTAGCTAATTTTCACACTGCAAGCACAAATATGGTTTTAAATCTGATGACTTAATCTCATAAATCGTTCCACTCATAATTATTATCATTATGTATTAATTTCGGTTGCAGTTATTGTCAACAAACGTCTTTTTGCAAACTGGACAGGACCACCCAAGATCAGCCAATCAGAGAGCTGCATTTGGCTGCTTATGAGAACTAACATTCTTTATTGTTCAGTTCACACAATACTCACAACTCACGTTCTTTCATAAAGTGCTGCCTTTATCATATATTTTTCAGTGGAAAACACAAAGTTTACAAAGTTACAACTAAAAACACGTAGTTACCCCAACTTTAACTTATAACCTGATTCCAATTCAGTGTAGTCCAGAGAGTAGAGACTAAAAGAGAGTGTTTTTTGGCGTCTCTGTGAAGAAAATGTAAGTTAATATTTGACATGTGATCAAAGGAGGAGAATTGATGCAGTCTGCTTTCTCAACTAGAGTTTAAGTTCAGTCAGTCAATCAGTCAATCTATCAAACTTTATTTATCATAAAGTTCATGATCACTAACAATGTTTTAAAAAAACAATACAATGGGAACAAAGATAAAAACAACCAAAGTTAACATTTCAAACTTAAAAGTAAAAGGATGTGTTTTTAAAGAAGACTTAAAATCTGACCTGTTTTTTCTTTTTGTTTCAACACAACAAGTAAAAACTGATCAGCTGACCTGAGGGAATGAGTAGGAACATTCGGCTGCAGCAGGTCAGACAGCTTGACATCATAGCTTCATCTCTGTTCACTGATTAGCCTATTGTATTGAACCTTCTGCAGTTCTGTGATAGGTACCTGGAGTAAAACTAAAATGAGCTGATGCACTAGGTGAGGCCAGTTTGACAACATTTAACCCATACTAGAATTTTAGAATGTCTTATTGCTCTTTTTTTTTACAGTTTTTTTCTATAGGTTTGGCTCATTTCTTGAAACTGAGATGACATTCTCAAAACTGCAGATCATTTGGTCAAACAATTTGACACTTCGTCAAAACATCACAGATCACCAGCAAAAGCACATATCTCTCCCAAAACTGTTTGTTTCGTCAGTAAGTTACTTTTCCATGTAAAGAGTCAATTCCATCAAAATCACAAAGATCCTTCTCAGTTGCTTTGGCTCTTGTTCGTTCACTTAGTCACTTTGTCAAAAAACCTGGATGGTTGAGTACAACACCATGGATCACCTGCACAAGCTCATTTCTCTCCCAAAACACTTTGGATATGTGTCCAAACCAGATGTCTTTGTCATGTGAATCGTCATTGCCCCCAAAACACATCGTCCCTTTGGTCTTGTGTGAGCACTGACAGTCAAAATGTTTAGATGTTTTCTCACTGTGGCAGAAGTCCAGCTAACACAATAGAATTATACACTAGAATACACTAAAGCTTTTCTCCATTGGTTTGGCTTAGTTATTTTTACATCTTTAAAATCATTTGGACAAAAGATTTTACATTTCTGTGGAACATTACAGATCAATATCAAAAGCTCATCTCTTTCCCAAAACTGTTCATACAAGCTTCAAAACTAAAAGTCTTTCTCATCTAAACAGTCAGAACAGAATGAGAGACCAGTGTAAGTGTATTTCTGTTTTACTTACAACTGTAAAGAATCACTGCAGTGACTGGAGAATGACTCTAAACTGGATCAATCATTTCTGATTCTGTATTTTCTTTGTCATGTTTATAGTCTGATTATGTGTCATTTCTATAGTATCATTCTTTGTCATGTTTATAGTTTCATATGGTAACATCAAAATAAGTCACATCTTGAGAAGATATTACAGTGTTTATGGTATTTTATTCTTGACTAACTTTGACAAATGAACAGAGTCTTTTGCTCATGAGGACTTACACAGTGAAATCCTGCTGACATGTTTTGGACATAACAACCATTAGACTGAAAAACAGCTCATCAGTTTGATCTGAAAGATCTTTTGATTTGAAAAATGTGCTAAATGAGAGATCATTGTTCTGTCTGTAGGAGACTTGTACAGAAACATTTGCAAAGCTGTACTGAGCCATTGAGACATGGTCTATGACACTGGAAGTTTGATGAAAGCAACGAGAAATGACATTCAGTTGTGAGCAACTGTAGCTTGGTTTGGAGATTTGTCCATGTGATTCTGAGAATGTCATCTCGGTTTCAAGAAATGAGCCAAACCTATAGAAAAAAACTGTAAATCGTAGTGTAACATAATTTTCTAACTCCATCAGGAAATTCCCATAATGTGAGCGGCGGATACAGTATACACATGTTAGTCTTCTTAATGAAATAATCTGCACACATACTGACAAAGAAGTAAAGAGGAGAGCAGCGGGGGGAGAGCAGAACATCAACAGAAGGCTGTAGGGAGCTGGTTAACACTGTGTCCACCAGACACACACACAACAGGACCTATGTACATGGTCAGTTCAGATCAGAGAGCATCGCTTCTGTTTGTGGAGAAAAAGAAAGCTTTATATTACTTTTCCACTGTGTTTTACATGCACTATTGACTTTCTAGGTTTTTAAAAACAACAATGCCTTTTTTTCCTTCAGAGACTATAGTTGAAGAATCTCAAACATTGAAATACATTCTAAAATGTCACCAGGTATCTGTTCAACCTTTTCAGTCAATCACATACACATCTTTACTTGGCATGTCAATGAAGTGTTTTGCCTAAAGACACAATGACTGAACTTGGTCCAAGCAGGAATCTAACCTCCAATCTTTGAGTCAGAAGATGAGTTCTCTAACCTTTAAGTCACTGTCACTTCTTTTAGTCCTATTAAACCATCGTTCTCTCATCAAAATATACCTGGAGTAAGTCTCTACTCTCTGAGTGCTAAAAAACAGTTTCAAATTTGCCCATTTTGTGATGTTACCGGTAGAGTTTCAAGAAGTACAACATGAATCACCAAATTCATTCGGATCATTTTGCCTTCAAATTACTAGAGTTACATGTCGGACAAATGTCAGTAGATTGAGCATTAAAAACATGCTTTTATTTGTGTGTGATTCATAGCTATTAGAAAGGAAAGGATAGGCATTTTGCATGTTAATAAGTGTAGCACATTAGATTTATATCTCTTTTCAGATGACTCAAAATGTTAACATTACACTATTCATTTACCTGTGCAAAGCTACATCTTTACTCTGTGTCGCCCTGAGGCTTACTGAGAGAGACATGGCAGTCAATCTGTGTCAAAGACTTGCACTAGTCAAGTGTTTTACTCCAAGACACAAAGTGCACCGTGCAGGATCAATGATTGGATTGAAATGAGTTCTATTTTTAGCCACTATATACTTTCTCCTCTTGAGTGGTTGAATGTTTAGTTGTAAAGTGAGTGAGTTTATGGTTTTCCGAGCTGTTGCCTGTCCCTGATCACTCTTAAGTGCAAGGTGACAATGAAAGACAACCAGAGAGACAGTTTTGTCCGAGATCTCTTCCCCTCTTTAACCCATGTGACGGTCCTCCTGGCTCCTGTGTTGTGGTGTGCCTCTCTCCTGCCTGTGCTCCATCCTGTCTGTCAGCCCCCCTCACGCTCCTCTGCTCTGACCAAACTTATCTTATCTGTTCCTCCTTTTTTTGTTTTTTTGTTTTCCCACCTAAAGAAACGCGGTCAACCTGGCCGTGCTAAAGCTCAACGAGCAGGGCCTCTTGGACAAATTGAAAAACAAGTGGTGGTATGACAAAGGAGAATGTGGCAGCGGGGGAGGGGATTCCAAGGTTAGCCCTCTCTAACTGCCCACCAACCACCACCAGCGGGACAGGGGGCAGCTCACCGGCCTGTGTGGCCCGCGAACGCTGCCTGTCCCGTGGGAGAGTGTAGCGCACGCATCTGCCCGGGTGCAAGTGTGGACGGAAGGCTGTATGTGCATGGAGGGGGAAGAGTGACACCTCAAAAATTCAGATAGAGACCAGTGACAAGTGTACAGGACTTGTTCTTGTTTGGATTGCTTTAAAAGTGCTAATTAGATCATCAGCGTTTTCATAAAGCTAATTATTTTTTGCTGGAAATTACATTCAATGACACTCAGTAATCTTTTCTAAAACTGGTGTTAAAATTGCCAGTTGTCTTGCTGCCATGAGCAGTTGTCTCAATGAGCAGTTTTATGTGACAGGAATATTCACCCTCTAGTGGCAGCTCTGGGAAGAGACCAAAACTCTGCTCAAATCCAAAAGTGTGGTTATAAACAGATCAGCGATCTAGTTTTTAAATGTTCATTAGAATAAATGATACACTATAAACAGTGGTGGAAAAAGTACTCAGTATTAAGTGATAAATACAGATACATGTGGAAAAACTACTCAAGTAAAACTAGAAAAAGTACACAGACTAACATTGATCACTGAATTTTAATCAGCTAATAATTTTAATATGATTGTAACTAAAATTAAATGAATTAATATTTACAAAAATGTATTTTTTTTCTTCTTTTTTACACATTTGAGAACTGTTAGTGCGCTAAACAGTTGTATTCAGTTGTCAACGTTTTTCAGTAAATTCTATTTAGTTGTTTTAATCCCTCATTCGTCCAGGAGTGATCCATAGTAGAACGGCTTCAAAGTTCTTATCTGGACAGTGTATTTGATAATCAAGACGTTTTGACTCTCATTCTCTCATTCGAAAGACATTTTCAATCTTTCAAATCATCTTCAAATACACTGTCCAGATGACAACTTTAAAGCTTTTCTACTATGAATTCTATTTATTATAATAAACATACATATCTAAAAATTTACTGAACATTTGTACTTGTTTTTATCTAGTTGTCCAATTTAATTACGTTTTGTTTTTGTTTGTTTTTTTGCCATTTGGCAAGTTAATAGGATAAATGTAGAGGTATTTCCAAAACCATTACTGAGCAACCATTATGTAAACTATAAAAGGCTTCAAATTTGTCATCTGGACAGTGTAGGCCTATTTGAAGGTCAATCTTCAAATACACTGTCCAGATGACAACTTTGAAGCCTTTTTACTATGGATCACTCCTGGACGAATGAGGGATTACACTGACATAAAAAAAATGTAAACTATAAACCAAAATTGACATAACTTTCACAATAGTTACAATTTAACAACTTTACTACTGCAAAACTCTAATATATTCTTACCCCTGGAACTATCTGACCAAAATAAGTCATAATAATCAAAAATGTCCAAATTTGTCATCTGGACTTGAACACAGTACTTCCACCACTAAATATTTTATTATAAAAACACATGATTCTATAGCTGAACTTTGTAGTGTTTCCATATTAGTTTTCTTCTCAATCATTTAAATAAACATATATTTCTCTTTAGTGCATATTTTATAAGGTCATCGCTTAGATAAGAGAGGAAAACCTGAAGGATGCTGGGAATGACATTCAGGAAAGGTCACCAGGGCAACAGGAGCAAACCACGGCTTAACCACTCAACTATCACCCAGCTGGACATCTATTGATTTTCGGATCCTGTTTTTTCTTCCTTGCTCTCCCCTGAGTTTTGCCTTGATGCTAACAGTCCTGTCTCACCATCCCTCCCTCCTGCATGGCCCATGACAGGTGGTCCACCCGGGCAGCATGGGCGCGCTACCTGCAGTGACAAAGCTGGATCCCACTCATATGTCTGTAGCTCGGTCTGTGTAGCTCCTCGCTCCCCCCAAAAGCCCCTCTTCTATACGAGCCTACACACATGTACTCAGTGGGACCCACGCTAGGTCACCCAATGTACAACTATGCAATGCAACAAATGTGAAATACTCTAATAACATAAAATAACATGTCCTATGATGTTATTTATGTTATTTTTACACGCGAAGAACCCCAGTAAACCTTGCAGTATTGAAACTGAGCGAAGCAGGCGTCTTAGACAAACTGAAAAACAAATGGTGGTATGACAAGGGAGAGTGTGGACCCAAGGACTCTGGAAGTAAGGTCAGTGTCACGCTGCTGCGGCCCACTGTGAACGCCCATTTCCCCCAAAACGCTCCAGATTACTGCAACTACTGTACTCACATGTCTGAGCGGCGCACCCTCACACGCCCCCGTCTGGATCAGGCATCTGCATGGACATTTCACATAGGCACACAATAAACAATCTGTCACCCATTTACAACTCCATCCTCAAACCTCAACTAAAATAACAATAGCTAATCAGAGTATGCTTACAGTTAGATTGCTACCACTTATCGCACAAAACGAACAATAAAAGAATCAATAATGTATTTGTAGTCAAACTGTTTGCTAGTTTTGCAAGTTACAGAGTCCGACAGATGATTAGGGCTGTCACTTAGCTGAATCCTGTGAGAAACATTTTTGTCCTGCTGTTTTTCATCCAGACAATGTAACACAAAACGTTTTACTATGAATAACAACCATTACTCTGTAGTAATCCCCCGTACAGCCAGAAGGGGATCATGATGGAAATATTTCAGATGTCATTATCTAGATTCTGTTTTTGAAGTTGAAACATTACTGTCAGAAATCAGATATCATTCAGGTAGGCCTACTCACACTGATGAGCTCAGGGGATAGGATGTAGCTTAGACTTGCTTAATAAAGTGCTTCTTTTGTTGTTATCTGATGCTTTGTCTCTTAATATCTTAAAAGAGCTACAAACATTTTTTTGTTACAATAAGTTAATTTAAAACCCATGTCCCTTTAGCACAGACCTCCTGTTAATGGAACTTTGAGATTTGTCCTTCAGCAGTGTCTTGTCAACGTCTAATAATGTCCTGTTTGTTCAACAAATAACACAAAGTTGCTGTCTGTTGTTGATGTTGTTGTTGTTGTTATTAGCATTGTGGTTAACTGCGGTTAGCATACCGGCCCATCTTGCTCCTAACTGCAGTGAATAGGGTACATCATAGTGAAGAATTTGGAGGCTCAGAATGCATTAGGCAAGTGAGCAAAACATCTAAACTGATGCAGGAAGTTTAAAATGTGTTACTTGTGTTTAGAGAAAGGAAGCAAATGTAGCCTATAGCATCTTTTTAAAGGTAGGCCTACTATTCTCAATTTTTTTTTTACAATAAAAAAAACTTAGAATTAGATTCTCCTTAGCGCAGATATCTTGTTTATGTATCTATTCAGGTGAAAATTAGTCTGCAATGTCCTGCCTTTGTTTAATAATGTCCCATCGCCACTAGGTTTGAGTGGTGTTGTTGATTTTAGCATTGTGGCTAACTGCTGTTAGCATACCGGCAACAATTCAGAGGCTGAGAATAGATTAGGTAAGTGAACAAAACATGTAGACTGATATAGTAAGGTTAAAATGTATTATATTGGTTTGTTTACATTTTAAGAAAGCAAAAATCAGGTGCAGGAACTTTAAGTTTATTAAAAATGTATATATTTGTATAGTTTCCAACCCTAAAAAACAATCTCTTCTAAACCAACAAGCTACAACTTTTTCAATTACTACTGATCAACTTTGTTCAACTACCATGTGACATATCTGATCCAAACTGGGGAGCGACATACCTCACACAAGCTTCTAAAAGTACAATTTTTCCACACCACAGCTTCAAATTTCATTCTGATATGTTTTGATTTTGTACATTACTCCAGTTTGTGTAGCAATCTGAGGCAACTCCATCTTCACAAAACCACACATTTTTAAACAAGCACCGTAAAAACCATCAGCCAGTCGTCACACTCATAACTTTGTTTTTGAGGACCATCTTTACAAGCTCATTACTTGATGAGAACACATTTTGTCATACGCTTCAGATATTGAGCTACTTATTGCATTCAAGACAAACATTGACTCCCATTGAAATTACACTGCCTTACTGAAAACAACTTGATCCACCCCTGATACCCTCTTCATTGCATTTATGCTGTTTCTATGCAATATGTAAAACTCTGCTCTTAAAGGTCCTATATTACGCAAACCTGACTCGTGACATGTTAAATTGTTGCTTTCTCGTCAAAAACGTACCCAGAGTTGTGTTTTGTTCTTGCTTTTTAAACAATCTACGTCTCCAAAGCTCTAAATGTTCTGTTCAACCTGGTGATGTCATCAAGTGTGACTTTGTTTTGTATTTATAACTTTATAAATGTTGTCTTGTCTTCTATTTTGCCTTGTATTTTGTTTTTTCTCTTTGTTCAATATGAAAGTGTTCCAATAAATGAAAAGGCTTAAAACAAGGACAAAAGGAAAACTGTATCTTCAAAGTCGGACAGTTTTAGGACTGAAAATATCCAAATGTTTCAAATGAAATGGGTGGTTGCATCAGGGGTTATGCACTAACGACACGTTCATAGATTGACCTAAGATGCTACATCTGGTGGTGAAGTTGCCATAGTGACACAGTTTTTAATCTTGCAATTCTGGTCTCCATGTAAGGTTTGTTATATCGCTTGTTTGTTGTTTACAGAAAACCTATGAAGAGGAATAGGTCTGCTAGCTATGCTATAGCTACATACCTTGTTGTAGACATAAGAGGAAGCAAACAGTTTTCTTTGACCATGTTTGCATCAGGTGTGCACTGAAGGCTGCAAATGTGATGGACATCAGACGCAGAGGTTTTGGGCTTGCCCCGAAGCGATTGTCTACATAAAAAAGGCCTCTTTTGTCATCTGTTGTAGACGCAGCGATGACTAACAGCAGGTAGCTCCTTCAGAAGAGTTTGACTTTCTATAAACAACAAACAAAAGATATATCAAACCTCACTAACATGTAGACTAGAGCAGTGATTTTCAACCAGTGTGCATTGAGATACTGCCAGGTGTGCCTTGAAAAAATTCCCAGTTTCCAGAAATCAAGCTTTGAAATAAGATTAAACAAATTTAACTTAATTTTTTATTTTATTTTTTTTCATTTTGGGGTGTCTGAACAACGTCTTCACCAAGAGTGAAAGCAATAAAGTCACCATTTACTAATTTAATGAAGAATTTAAAGGCCAGGGTTAACAAATGTGTCACTATGGCAACCACACCACCGGATGTTGATTCTTAGGTCAAAATGAGAGCAGAAGACATTAGTGTATAACCCCTATTGTGCACTTCCTCTGTTACCACTTAATGACATCATAAGGTGGTGAAACAGGTGTTAATCAGACAAAACACAACTTCTGGTATGTTTGTCAGGGGAAAACATTTTAACATGGATTAAAAAAACAAGTGTGATATGGGTCCTTTAATGTTTGTTGTTTTATAGCTATTTTTAATGTTTATGCTAGCTGTTGTTTTTAGCGGTGTGAATGTGTAATGTTTTTGAATTATGTTGCATGTTTTAGCGCTTAGATACGTCAATTACAATGAGCTAAACACGCTAAACTTCATTCATAGTTTTAGTAAAAAGTGAATTTGTATGATTTTGCGGTTAAGCTGTGTGTAACTATGTCCTCTCCTCTGTCTTCTTCGTCTTCTTCTCCCCATCTCTTCTCTGTGTCTCCGTCTTTCAACGTCCATCCCATGCTCTCCAGGACAAGTCCTCCCAAGCTCTGAGCCTGTCCAACGTGGCGGGGGTCTTCTACATCCTGGTGGGCGGCTTGGGCTTGGCCATGCTGGTTGCCCTGGTCGAGTTCTGCTACAAGTCGCGGGCCGAAGCCAAGCGCATGAAGGTGGACCTTAGCCCCCCCCACTGCCCCAGCCCCTCCCCCAGCACCCAGAACCTAGCCACTTATAGGGAGGGCTACAACGTGTACGGCTCCGAGGGGGTCAAGATATAGGGGTAGGATTTAGAGGCCGACTGTATGTGTAAAGTGTAGGTGGGACCGTGGTGGTGTCGCTCATGCGTGGTGCAGGTTTTTCATGTGCAAGAAAGAAAAAGAGCGATCAAGCACTGTGGAGCCAACGCAGATGGAAATGTACAAGTCGATTCCAAATTTGCGTTGGGAATTTGTGGAAATATTTTGAATTGTCGGTGTGCAGATTTGGCTCCATCGTCCTTGTCCGCACTTGATCATCATAATAGTAGTTTTTAAGATGGTGATGCTTCATTTTTGACTTGGCTATAGGCAACTGCATTGTTGAATTCATTGGCTTGAAAAAGCATGGCTGCATAGCTAGAAATTAACAAACTTAAAGGAGACCTATTGTGATTTTTCTGTATGTTTAAGAAGAAATCAAGGCATATTCATATTGTGTTCATTGTAAAACACAAAAAATTAGTTTAAAAAAAGAAACAGGTTCATTGATTTCCTGTTCAAAACTATTTAGCTCCGCCTTTTCCTTGTAAAATTAAAGTTTAATAAGCCACAGATGTTAAATTGTTATGTTTTGTTGTTGGAAAGTGGCTACATGACAAGTTTTTTCCCAGGATCTGATTTTTTGACTAATCACAAGTAAATCCAGGCAAAAGGGTGGGGATAGGTGGTAAGTGAAGACAGGGATTTTCTGACCTCATGCATTAGCAGCAAGACAATACAAGATTATTGAAACATGCAGGAATCAACAACTTTAGGTAAGCTAATGATGATAGAACACCGCTGTAGATAACACATAATAGGTCTCCTTTAGCTTAAAGATATAATTTTAGGTGTGTCCTTGTGCATAGTGGGGACTTTACTCTAAAAGTTAAATAATAATAAATGTATGAGTACAGTAATAATTACAATTGAATTGTTTAGCCTGCTCTGAATTATATGTACATGTAAAGAAAGTGAAACCCCATTTCCAACTAAATGTTATACAGAGATAAGTGTGCTACAGGGATCACACTCACAAAGTTAAAAAGCAAGTGCTCTTCAAGAATTCGGTAGCACTTTAAAAGACCTCCACGGTACCTACCAGTTAAGTACCGTGTCAGTTACTAGTAACTAACAGTGACACTTACTAGTACTTACTCTGGTACTTACTGTGGTACTTACACTGGTACCTAGAGTGGTACTTTGAGTGGTACTTGTACCAGCAGTTACTGGTACATACCACTGGTAGTTACTGGTACTTAATGTGGTACTTACACTGGTACCTAGAGTGGTACTTTGAGTGGTACTTGTACCAGCAGTTACTGGTACATACCACTGGTAGTTACTGGTACTTACTGTGGTACTTACACTGGTACCTACGGTGGTACTTTGAGTGGTACTTGTACCAGCAGTTACTGGTACATACCACTGGTAGTTACTGGTACTTACACTGGCAATTACTGTGGTACTTACTGTGGTACTTACACTGGTACCTAGAGTGGTACTTTGAGTGGTACTTGTACCAGCAGTTACTGGTACATACCACTGGTAGTTACTGGTACTTACTGTGGTACTTACACTGGTACTTACACTGGTACCTACAGTGGTACTTGTTCCAGCAGTTACTGGTACATAACACTGATAGTTACTGGTACTTACTGTGGTACTTACACTGTTACTTACGCTGGTACTTAAGGTGGTACTTGTGTCAGCAGTGACTGGTACTTACAGTGGTAACTATTAGTACACAGGGTTCCTGCACACCTTCTAGAACAAAATTTAAGACTTTTTAAGACCTTGCATAGCAAAATTTAAGACCATGTGCACGTTTAAAAACATTATTTTTTTGACAAAAAATGAATATCTTGCACACACATATGTTTCAGTGGTGGTATTATTGGTACTAAATTAAAAAAGTAGAGCTTATAAATTATGAATAACAACAAAATGCAAATGTTAAAAAAACATCAATTTGTTTCAGTAAACAAAACAACAGAAAACAGTTTACAACAATCTTAGCTTAATTCCAACATTTATAGACAAATACCATGATACATAATGGTAAATAGTGGTACTACAATGGTACTTACTACAGTAGTTGACAGTTAACTACTAGTAACAACGGGCCTGTTCTAAAGTGACACATACTGGTACTTGAGTGGTACTTACTACAGTAGTTGACAGTTAAGTACTAGTAACAACGGGACCTGTTCTAAAGTGACACATACTGGTACTTGAGTGGTACTTATTACAGTAGTTGACAGTTAAGTACTAGTAACAACGGGACCTGTTCTAAAGTGACACATACTGGTACTTGAGAGGTACTTACTACAGTAGTTGACAGTTAAGTACTAGTAACAACGGGACCTGTTCTAAAGTGACACATACTGGTACTTGAGAGGTACTTACTACAGTAGTTGACAGTCAACTACTAGTGTGACCGGTAGGGTCTTGCACATGCCCTGAGTGGGAGTTGAACCCGGGTCTCCTGCGGGGCTGTCGACCGACAAACTCATTGAGCTAAAGGGAACGCTCCCCTCAGCCCAGTTTGCCGGTCAGATCTTATACCAGTAACACTTTAAAAGACCTCCACAGTACCTACCAGTTAAGTACCGTGTCAGTTACTAGTAATTAACAGTGACACTTACTAGTACTTACTCTGGTACTTACTGTGGTACTTACACTGGTACCTAGAGTGGTACTTTGAGTGGTACTTGTACCAGCAGTTACTGGTATATACCACTGGCAGTTACTGGTACTTACTGTGGTACTTACACTGGTACCTACGGTGGTACTTTGAGTGGTACTTGTACCAGCAGTTACTGGTACATAGAACTGGTACTTACTGTGGTACTTACACTGGTACCTAGAGTGGTACTTTGAGTGGTACTTGTACCAGCAGTTACTGGTACATACCACTGGTAGTTACTGGTACTTACTGTGGTACTTACACTGGTACTTACACTGGTACCTACAGTGGTACTTGTACCAGTAGTTACTAGTACATAACACTGATAGTTACTGGTACTTACTGTGGTACTTACTGTAGTACTTACACTGGTACTTAAGGTGGTACTTGTGTCAGCAGTGACTGGTACTTACAGTGGTAACTATTAATACACTTACCACTTTAAATAATTTGTGGCACACACATATGTTTCAGTGGTGGTATTATTGGTACTAAATTAAAAAAGTAGAGCTTATAAATTATGAATAACAACAAAATGCAAATGTTAAAAAAGCACCAAGGTCTTTATTTATGTCACAACAATATTGGGTATTGACAAATACCAAAGTAATTATTTGTTTCAGTAAACAAAACAACAGAAAACAATTTACAACAATCTCAGCTTAACTCCAACATTTATTGACAAATACCAAGATACATAATGGTAAATAGTGGTACTACAATGGTACTTATTACAGTAATTGACAGTTAACTACTGGTAACAACGGGACATGTTCTGAAGTGACACATACTGGTACTTGAGTTGTACTTACTACAGTAGTTGACAGTCAACTACTAGTAACAACGGCACCTGTTCTAAAGTGACACATACTGGTACTTGAGTGGTACTTACTATAGTAGTTGACTGTCAACTACTGTAGTAGTTGACAGTCAACTACTAACCCACACGAGGTACCAAGCTGGTGGTAGTGGTGGGGATAAACTCACTCCCCTCAGGTATAAGATCTGACCGGCAAACTGGGCTGAGGGGAGCGTTCCCTTTAGCTCAATGAGTTTGTCGGTTGACAGTCCCGCAGGAGACCCGGGTTCAACTCCCACTCAGGGCATGTGCAAGACCCTACCGGTCACACTAGTAGTTGACTGTCAACTACTGTAGTAAGTACCTCTCAAGTACCAGTATGTGTCACTTTAGAACAGGTCCCGTTGTTACTAGTACTTAACTGTCAACTACTGTAGTAAGTACCACTCAAGTACATGTACAGTATGTGTCACTTTAGAACAGGCCCCGTTGTTACTAGTAGTTGACGGTGAACTACTATAGTACGTACCACCCAAGTACCAGTATGTGTCACTTTAGAACAGGTCCCGTTGTTACTAGTACTTAACTGTCAACTACTGTAATAAGTACCACTCAAGTACCAGTATGTGTCACTTTAGAACAGGTCCCGTTGTTACTAGTACTTAACTGTCAACTACTGTAGTAAGTACCACTCAAGTACCAGTATGTGTCACTTTAGAACAGGTCCCGTTGTTACTAGTAGTTAACTGTCAACTACTGTAGTAAGTACCATTGTAGTACCACTATTTACCATTATGTATCATGGTATTTGTCTATAAATGTTGGAATTAAGCTAAGATTGTTGTAAACTGTTTTCTGTTGTTTTGTTTACTGAAACAAATTGATGTTTTTTTAACATTTGCATTTTGTTGTTATTCATAATTTATAAGCTCTACTTTTTTAATTTAGTACCAATAATACCACCACTGAAACATATGTGTGTGCAAGATATTCATTTTTTGTCAAAAAAATAATGTTTTTAAACGTGCACATGGTCTTAAATTTTGCTATGCAAGGTCTTAAAAAGTCTTAAATTTTGTTCTAGAAGGTGTGCAGGAACCCTGTGTACTAATAGTTACCACTGTAAGTACCAGTCACTGCTGACACAAGTACCACCTTAAGTACCAGCGTAAGTAACAGTGTAAGTACCACAGTAAGTACAGTAACTATCAGTGTTATGTACCAGTAACTGCTGGAACAAGTACCACTGTAGGTACCAGTGTAAGTACCAGTGTAAGTACCACAGTAAGTACCAGTAACTACCAGTGGTATGTACCAGTAACTGCTGGTACAAGTACCACTCTAGGTACCAGTGTAAGTACCACAGTAAGTACCACAGTAATTGCCAGTGTAAGTACCAGTAACTACCAGTGGTATGTACCAGTAACTGCTGGTACAAGTACCACTCTAGGTACCAGTGTAAGTACCACAGTAAGTACCACAGTAAGTACCAGTTGTATGTACCAGTAACTGCTGGTACAAGTACCACTCAAAGTACCACCGTAGGTACCAGTGTAAGTACCACAGTAAGTACCAGTAACTACCAGTGGTATGTACCAGTAACTGCTGGAACAAGTACCACTCAAAGTACCACTCTAGGTACCAGTGTAAGTACCACAGTAAGTACCAGTAACTACCAGTGGTATGTACCAGTAACTGCTGGTACAAGTACCACTCAAAGTACCACTCTAGGTACCAGTGTAAGTACCACAGTAAGTACCAGAGTAAGTACTAGTAAGTGTCACTGTTAGTTACTAGTAACTGACACGGTACTTAACTGGTAGGTACCGTGGAGGTCTTTTAAAGTGCTACCAAGAATTCATAGGAAAATGTATAAACCAGCAAAAAGACAAAAAGAGAACAATTAAGACATTCTGATAATAATTCAATATCACCCACTTTTGGCGTATTTGTAAAAGAACTTTTACTTAAATAAAAAAATAATGAAGTGCAAATTTGACCCAAAGTAAATAAGAAACCAGGTACAATGAAGAAAAAGGTTTTACAAATATATAGAACATGTAATACACAGCACAGAAGGAGTCACAAGTTACAGCTGTTGTTAACTGACACTACACTAAGTTACTAGTCTTATATTACATTTTCACATACAGCGTTACCCAATCTGGACATATTTAATGATCACTAATAGTGATTCAGGTCAAAACAATGAACGTCCACTGCAATCAGCTCCTCGTATTTTATCCAGTCTCTAACACAAAGTACTCAATAAAATGGTGATTTAGGTTTTACTACAGAGTGCAATTTAGAGTGAGAGAAGCTAAAAGCCTCTCACAAATGAATTCGTTTCAAGTGAAAGTCTCTCAGAGAGAACAGAATCAGGGAAGCTGTGCACTCATGCTGATGCTTCTTTTAAAACCATTCTAGCAAAATATAAATAATAAAAAAAGTCAAATTATTTGATTAAGAATGTATAGGATTGGTTAATAATACATTTAAATTTGAATTTTTAATGAATCCTTATTATGCCTAGATACTTATAATACTGATTGCAGACATAAAGTTAACTGACACGAACAACTTGAACAGTTGACACAGCTGAAAAAAACATCTACATTATCCTCAGTTTTTATTTACAAAGATTAATGGCACATCTAAAGCAGCCTGTCCTTCCCTGAGCAGTATATAGTCTGTAACTCCCTCTCTATAAACTAGACAAATCACTCCTGTCGTTTGTCCCTTTTGTCCTTCCAAATTTCCCCACTTTCCAAATCCTGTCCTCGGTCAGATCCTCAACCTTAAGTGTCCAAATTACCAAAACCCGGAATGGCATGGTCACTTCTGAAATGCAGATGTCTCCAACCTGATTGCATGTTTTTGTCTGTCTTCTCTTTAACTTTGAAACGTGGCATAGTGAAAAGTGGACAATGTGAAGTGTAACTGCAATTATATGAAGGACTAAAAAAAAAAAAAGTCTTCAGGTACTATTTTGGTTAACACCGAAAAGCAAAAACAAGCAATCATAGACGATACTTAACATTTAGACTGGTACAAGTTACCTTTGTTTGCTTTCTCATTGATGATCTAAAGAAGTCAAATAATGGGCTAGAACTATTGTTTTCCTCTAATAACATTTCCCAAGGTAAATAAGATAATTCTGCAATTTTTAATCTGTTGATTTCTGTCTTTTTACATTACAACAAAAACTGTATTTAATAAATTTTCTCACATTTAAATAAACAACTAACTAAATAAATAAATTGTGAAAAATTAGGCTTCAAAATGACAAAAAAAAAAAAAAAAACATTGTAATTAATGCAAAAGCAATAAATTATACAAAAATTGAGTTTTGTTGATGCTATAAAAATACCTAGAAACTAAATTGAAAGCTTGTTGACTAATACAATTTTTCGACTAAGACTGCATCAACCAATTAAATGACTAATTACCTACAACCTTAAATTGTAATAAAATATACTTCTGTCTGTAGAGCTATAGCATTTTTAGAGAAAGAATTGAACTAATATTAGGTCTGCATTATAGAGTAGGTCAAAGTCTGTAAGACTGTGCAGCCTGGATACATTAAAATGCATTCAGTCTCACTACTTTGGCTTACAGGTTTCCATACTTTGACCTACTCTAGAATGCAAACCTAATTTTAGTTAGATAAACCAGTTTCAATGCGATGAAAACAAATATAATCCTAACGTTGGTGATGTGTCCTTTGGCATGTGCTTGTCGACTAACTTGCATGCATACCTGTTTTCATTCACTTGTTCACTTTCCTTGCAAATTGTATTAATTGAAAAAAGAGTTAAATGCTTGAGTTCAGAATGTGAATTTTGATTTGAGCTGCTCTGTACTTGGTCAGTATGGATGGTTTAAGTCTTGTTTGGTCCTGAATCAACCCTATTTTAGACATGAATTGGTCTTGGATTAAAACTTTAGTGCAGCCTTTGGATTTTATCCTTGTTCTCATTTTTGATGAGATGAATAGGTAATCGCAACCCTAACTTAACTATGGTCTAATCAGGCATGTCAATGTCAATGCCCATGTACTACACAAGCTGCCCAGCTGGCATGTCTGAACTATGGCCCCTCAGACAAATGTTCTTGGCCCTCAAGCTCACAAACTACAAGAAACAAAATAATTTAATTTAATTTGGTCTATGAAATGTCGCTTAAAATGATTCACATGATGCCTAATGGCAAAGGGGCAGTGCTCTTAGCATCTGGAGCTTAAATTTCAAGGAGAAATAGCAATGACCTTTCACTGAAAATCTCACAAAGTGCATCAGTAAAAGAGTGTAGTTACAAAACTGAAAGTCCTAAAACATTCTCTACTATCCAAGCTGTTAATCAAGCATATTCTGAACTCCAGCCTTTCACTCTCCTGTAGAGTCATGCAGTACTTCTACACCCTTCATCTCCTCTCATCTCTCCTTTCTTTTCTAGCTGACGTTCACCGAAGCCATGCGAAACAAGGCGCGTCTGTCCATCACGGGGAGTGTGGGGGAGAACGGGCGCGTCCTGACTCCGGACTGTCCCAAAGCTGTGCACGCGGGCCATGGCTCCCTGCGACACCCCGGCCTCGCTGTGGTCTCCTCTGGACTGCCCTGAAAACCAAAAACACCTGCCGTGCCTTAACTTCACACAACACACATGCCGACATACTACTATAGAGGGACGTACAAGCTCTGGAGGGGAAACCACAGGAGACCAGTGCAAAGTTTAAATGTGCAATATACTGTAGGTTTGTTGCTTTTTCTTTTATCTATTTTTTCATAATTTTTGATATTGTTTTTTATTAATTCAGACCTATAAGATTAGTCACAATGCTGGTAAAGTAAAATAAAATAGTCAAATTAGCCATGCAGTACATTAAAGTGCATATGCAAGGTTAAATTGCACACAATTACATTAAAGAGGCTGTCCAAATTGATCTCGCTCCTGTACAGTTACATTGTAAAACAAGTACTTTAGTCAATTATTGACTGCTGTGTGTTGTCCGCATTTAATTTTTTGTGTTTTATTCTTTCTGAAGCAGAAACTGTGCTGTTAGCAGGCTAGTTGTTGTTAGCTTTACTTCTATGACAGAACTTATTCTGGACTATGGAAGTTTTGAAAAGTATTAATAAACCCATTGTGGTGAATTAATTAGATGCTTGAAATGCATTAGGTTACTCCAGCAAGATGCTGTAGCTGAATTACTTTCTCAGAAAAATAAGATAAAGAGTTCATTTTAAACTGTTGGCAGCAGTTCAAAGCTATTGCTCATTTTCTCAACCCTAACCCTAATTATTCTCAGTGACGAGATTATAAACACTGTTCACAACTTTGCTGTCATAATGAAGCGAACATTAGCACACTTCCTGGTTTTTGGAGGAAAAAAAGGCTGCGGATAGCACACAGAGAACATACTCAAAGAGCTGCTTTGTTACAATTGTACTGGGACAAACTCAATTTAGCTCAGCTTTGACAAAATGGAGCCTTTTAAACTAGAATAAAACTATATTTTTTTGTATTTATCAAATCAATTTATTATGCAGTATGTTAAAGAAAAGAGAAACATCTAAAATTGACTTTGTCTTTAGCCTAGTTTGTTAATATGTTCCCTTTACATAGTGGCAAACGTATGATCAAGATCAGGTAAAATTTTATACAATCCATCTATGTTTAAATACTTTTATAGCCTATTTTATTTAGTTTGGAAAAATATCTTATCCTAGACCACACAGTCCCTCACTTATAGTCTAATGAAGTTTAAAAATGTAACTCTTTGCAGTTGTCTCTCATCTTTCCATCCAGAGCTGTACTTTAGCATATCTCCAACACACACCGCACACCGTCATCTCACTCTCCTCCTGCTGCCATTGACTTCTTTGGAAAAACAAAAACGGAGTCAGGGGGTACAAAAGAACTTACTTTACGGACTTTTCTCACGCTTGCCTGCAGTATTTTTACTTCCGGGAAGAAGAGCAACACGCCAGCAGCACAGACTACTACGAGAAACAAACTGAAAGCAAGAAAGTTAATGTTACGTTCAAAAAAAAGGACCGAAAGAGACACTGAGTTCTTGCCCCGTTCCAACTTTTGACAGCGCCTTACTACGACAAATATTGTTTTCATCATTTTCACGGTTGTCTTCATTAAATATATGAATTGCCTGCTGAGACTGAATAGAGCCAGGTATATCAAACATTACAGAAGACCAGAATACTGTAAGCTTGGACTGTGTGAAAGCCGCTATACTTTACAGTGGACTCTTCAATGGAAAAAAATAATGCTTCTTTCTAATATTGTTATTATAAATGAATTATAAAAATGATTTCTCACAACCAGTGGGGTCAACAGCCGATACAAAACAGGAAAAACCTCAGTCAAGCCCGAGTATATGCAGAAAATACACTTTGTAGTAACATCAGAACAATTATTCAACAATCACTAATGGAATAAGACACATCTTAAATGGTAATATAGTGTTGCTCAGTTTTAGAGAATAACGCAGTTTGAATTCAGTTTTGCTCAGCTATGTTCACACCTACATCAAAAATGGTCGCACTGGAATTGGATTTTGTCTAAAGTGCAAGATACACTTTTCAGTAAAATGTTATTTGATGACATGACATAAGCAGAAGAATGTGTCATGTATTTGTCCATTTTCTTTACAAACAGCAGCTTGACTCTTGTAAAACTGTGACCACGTGTTTACCACAGGGGCGACACCACAATAAAAGGGATACCCAATTTTTTACTATAAAATACCTTAAAATCAATTTCCCCTAACACAGATCTCCTATCTGTTCAAGAAGCAATTAGTTTGCAATGTCTTGTCTGCGTTAATTAGTGGATCCACTAAGTTCGCCTGTTGTTATTGTTAGCATTGTGGCTAAGTGCCGTTAGCATACCGGTACATCTGACTCCTAATAGCTGTGAAAAAAACTTAAAACACAAAACATGAGGCTCAGAATGGTAAGAGAGTAAAATATGTAGACTGATGTAGGAGGTTTAAAATTAATTATTACTGTCTGTTTTTTAAAGGTGCACTGTGTAATTTGTTGGTCAAAAGTCAACCACATGACTCAGTAGAAATTGAACGTTTAAACATACTTTAAGACTTTTTCCTTGAGAATAAATGTTTTATGCCATAATTTGAGAACATACAGCTAAAGAAACAACTTTTTTTTTTTTTTTTGGAAACATACAGGAAGAGGCCATCCTCCAGCCCAAAGCATGGTTTATTTTGTGGTCACACAAGCCCACTCAAATACAAGATGACATTTTGTTATTATTTATTTAGTTTATTTAAAAAAAAAGTCAAAATGATAAAAACATGCTTTTTTTCAAGTGTCTTTTTGATCAAAAAGTTACACAGTGCACCTTTAAGAAAGCAAAAATCGGATAAAGCTCCTTTAAGTCAAACAAGAAAATACTACATGAAAACTTACCATACAGTATGCATGTTAACTAGTCAAACCAATACTACAGTTGTAAAGTTGGTCTATCTCTTCTCATTCACACAACAATATTTCCTTTAATCAGTCTCAAAACATCCAATTCTGGGTCAGTCAGTTCTGGAGCAGTTGTGCATATAAATGGCCAGTTGGTGCTTTATCTCACTCATAACAAAAGTAAATAAATAAAAGATTCGGATGGCTGGCCACGCTCACATATCAGGGCTCAACCACACAAAAGCGCCTCTTCTGTTCCAGTGATTCTTCGTGCTTGTTCCAGTGATTCTTCGCTCTTGTTTGTAGCAAAGCACTGTGGTGAAGTTCAAATGTGATATTATATCCAGTGTTTTCGGACTTGGGCCAGTTTTAGCATGTGGTGTGAACATAGCTGCTTTTACATTGGTCTTTGCTCACTTCTAGGCTAAGTAGTTGGTGAGAAAAGCTGAGAACCACTGATCGATCTTCACCGCCTGCACTTGACCTCTGAATAGTTTTTCTGGATTCGGGTTGGTGACTCATTTGAGATATACAATGAAAGCTTGCTTTTTAAACTGTTGTAAATACCTGCGTAGCAAAACACATGTCTTTTTTAATCATCTTAGATAACAAATCATTGCAATAATGAGTATAAAAGAAAATGCCACTTGTAATTAAGATTGAATCTTTTTTTTATAAATCTACATATTATATCTATAATACAAATGAATATATATCTATACGTCTATAGAGAGCTATAGAAAACATTGCTCACTGATTGTCAGAGGCCATGGCATACATTCTGTTATATGGATGTTTTTTGATAACTTGAGAATCCACCATGGTCTGTGTCCTGCTCATCACTATGGGGTTATTATAGTTGCAAAAACGTGTGTAGACATGCTCAAATTAGTCCAAAAACTATGAGGTAAGCACTTAAAATATCATGCTTATTTTTGTATTTTTTAATTGACTGTCATGTTATTCCATTATCTTAATTTAGTTAAACCTATCAAAGAACTGAGTGACCACTTGTTTCTTATTTGGTTTGGTTGCACTGCCACTTTGGCCCTTGTCCCTCTTACTTGAGTATTAGATTAAAATAGCATTACACTGAGAATTGAAAATAGAGTCATGTAAATATCACTTATCACAGTTTGGAGGTCTTATTGGGGTCAAGATGAATTTGGTTGTCTTTCTAGATTTGAAACATAAGACTATAAAACATAATGCTATTACAAACTGTGTTTTAGGAACAAGCATGAGAGTTATAGTAGCCTACACACCTATAAATCTAATTAGATCATGTCAATTTCAGAGCATTTCCCAGTTTGTCTTAATTTCAGTACATATGGAATGGTCACTATGCTAGAAAACTAATCTCAAATAAATCCTCAGAAATTTGACACAAATTTTGTTCAAATTGTATCACATTTTTAGGCTGATTCACTGCTGCTCTAATCTTTCTTAAGCATTAATACATTGCTTTTTGTGTACCTAAATGTACCATCTTTGACCCACCACACTGCTCAATCTGTCTTGTTTTCAATGCATTTCGGATGATCACCTTATTAGAAATTTCAACAAGCGCAATTCTTCCCAAAATGTGAAATTACGCCATTTTTGTTAAAGAACAAAATCAAGCTTCTTGTGCTTTCAATTATCATACCATTAACTATCAAAGCAGCCAACAGTGCCCATGATTCCTTTCTCCTCCGGTGTTTCAATTAAAAAGACACAGGACACATCTCAGCGGGAGACATGTTTACATTTTGTCTCTGTAATAACCCCATACAGTCACTGAATGTCCATTAGCACTCACACACGGACACGTTAAAACCACACCTTGTTGCATCGTACTAAAACAGGGTCGTCACGTTTAGGCCTTTAGTTTGAATTTCACCGTTACTTTGTCACTCGAAATCCAGCGAGCGGACGGGCCACTGTGACTTCTGCGCCTCTTGGATACAGCGCTGGCAATATGTTTGGACTGCATTTGATATTGCCGCGCCCGTGGTTTCTCTGCCCCTGATTGAAATCCACTCGAGAGGTCAAACCAAAGTGGAGTTTTTGTGTCATCATGCTATTGGATCTACCACAGGCTATGGAGACCTCAGAAAAATATCCCCGCTTACAACATTCTTTTGGTAGAACTGACTATTTTTTATAAGAATTCGGGCTCATGCGGATATTAAGGAGGATGCTGTGTCCTCTGTTACCTCTCCATTTTCAACGTGTTTCGGTTCTGTCTCGCTCACGAATAACCCTGTAATGCAATATCACATTTGCTATACAGTTTTATATCTCATCAAGAAAAAAGCCTCACGTTTGTTGAAGGAGAAAATCATGGTAATGCTGGTTCCAGTCCAATAGTTTTTATTTTTTGGCACCTCCAGCACAGAAAATGCAGTCGCTGTCACACACTGTCTTCTTTATTTCTTTCTTTGTATCATGATTTCTTTCCATTTGGTTTGGTTTTTCTAGTAAAAACATCAATGAACCTTGGGTTTTCTGTGTGGTTATTTACATTTAAAAGCTTTTGCAGGGTTTGCCATTTGCCAAGTGGTCTACACAAATGTACTGACATAGTATCATTTTCTCTAGAATGGCATTAAATAGATTTTGCATTTATTATTCAATTGCAGATGTTTTATAGGTTAGATATCAGGCCTAATTAACTAAAAGCTTTTCAAATGCATTAAAGCAATGCTTCCCGAGTAAATTGAAAACCATTATTAGCTTATTCAAATGTGTGTTTGTATCTCTTCATGTAGGGTAAACCTGGATTTTTCTGCAACTGAGATTTGAGAACAATACAGAAAATCTTGGTTTTCACCTGCTACCTATAGAGCCTATACAATGGAGGTTATGCACTGACTAAAATGCTGCTAAATATGTTGACAAACTTGTGGGCAAGACAATGGAGAAAACATACTTTTTTGCAGACTAATTTTTATCCCTGGAGTTTTTGTTTTACACAAATTAACTTTTTGTGGCAAAATGCAAACTAGCAATGATTTTTTTGTTTTTGTGGCAACAGTGTTGTTTACTAAAGGCAGTCAGATATTTATGATATACTAACTGCAGAACTCCAATATACTTCCTTATTAAAAATACTCAAAAACATCTTTTTAGTAAGAAAAGTTTATTTACTTCAACTGTGTGTGATCCCAGAGTCTGTGATAAAGGCTAAAGTCTTCCTGTTTATCTGCTTTTCTCCCACTGTTTTTTTTTTTTTGCTTTTACATGTCAGTTACAAACTAATTGTTCTGCAGAGTTGTGGGTTGATTTTGTTCCTCACATACAGTATATAGCTTCTTTTCCCTATTTTAACTTAATTTTGAGCTCTTACAGACGAAAATGTCATTTGTCTCCACTGACTCTCAGACCTGCTTAACCTCTCTCTGCCCACATAGCTGTACTTTGAGGAAAAACAGGTTAGACTATATTTTTCTATGACATAATGGACATGATTATATTTGCACAAAACATTTGGCTTGTTTTCACCTAATTGACTATTTTGATGAGGTTTGTGGTTGTTTTTTTTGTCCAGCAAATACTGTACAAGATGTAGAGGTAATTCCTGTTACCTAGCAACCACATTTTTACAGTATTACGTGAGCCAAAAACCACATAAGTGACAAATATTACAATATGATTCAGTAGCAAAGACCACAAACCACAAATAAATGCGAATAACGTTTATTGAAGGAATGAATAACGATGAATTTGTGAATTTTGATAAGCTGTATGATTTGGCTTCAATGGGGCCTAGGCTCCCGGGCCTCGTATCCCCCGTACCTGTAATAAGAAGCAGAGAATATAATTTATGGAAAAAAGGGGAGGGCGGGTGGGGCACGAAGACAGTGGACAAAGGTGGTAAGTGAACACGTGGCTTAAATAGTGAATCGACCGGAAGGGGCGTGGATGTGGTGTGGTCCTGCTCCCGAACTTAAGATAACAAACTTATCTTCATTTCAGTAGCAAAGACCACAAACCACAAATAAATGCGAATAACGTTTATTGAAGGAATGAATAACGATGAATTTGTGAATTTTGATAAGCTGTATGATTTGGCTTCAATGGGGCCTAGGCTCCCGGGCCTCGTATCCCCAAAGAAGCTAACAGAGGAGTGCAGACTGTGCGGAATGGAGGCTCGGCCAAGTGGAGGTGAGTATAGGTCTCGAAAGCACTGGAAGACCAGCAGCCCACGGACTCGATGAGCTGATCAGGAACTCCTCCGATGCGGAATGAATGACCTGAAAAATAATCGGGGCAAATGTTGGATCTTTGCAGAATGAGCTTGAAATAGGAGATTAACCACAATCTAGTGGCTGGCTGTCCGACTTCATTGGTGAATAGAGGATCTTGACAGTAGGCACCGAGAGAAAACCTAAAACGGATGAAGCGGACAAGAGGTTCGAAAGGGATTAAATCAGAATCCAACTTGAAAAAGAAAATAGGAGTGGAATGGATACTATGGTTGGTCTTGCTTTGCTTGAGGTGAAAAGCAAGACAGCTGTCGGAGACAGCTAACCTGGACATCACCGAGACAAGGATGGCGAGAAGGATCGTGGCGGGAGCCTGAAAGAGCAAATTCTGTGCAGCGGAGGAAACCAAAGAAGGCTAAAAGAAACAGATTCCAAGGTATGAGTGATCAGTTGAAAAGATATTTGAACGTATAGTGGTGAGGCTGTGACGGAGAAGGTTGGAGTTGAGAGGAAGGCGATGACTAATAATAGAAGGGACTTGGCGTGGCAGACCTTTGATAATTAGCATGACTTGAGTATGAACCGAAGAAGAAGGAGAAAAGCCCAAGATGGCTTTAGAGAAGAAGTTGATGCCTCTGATATACGTTTTGAGGGTGCCAACAGAAAGAGACGAATAAGAGAAGTCAAAAGAAACATAGCTGGTTACTGACAGGGCAATGAAAGAAGGGAACGTGAGGTTATAAATAGAATAAAAGTGCGGAAGCTGTTCCAAGCTGTCCAGTAGGTGGAGAGCGTCCTTGGTGCAATGCTGTGAAGAATGGCAGACTGGGAGGTTAGGAGATGGTAGGCCTGGCTGGGCTTACATGACGAGCATCGTGGCAGAGAATTGAGGGACTGGAGTCTATTCGGAATCTACTTCTGGTGCCTAGATTCTGAATGTCTTGAAAGAAACCCCCAAAACCGGCAGAAGGGGCCGCATCAGTGTAAAGCTACCTATTTTGTTTGTTTACCATGTTCTTGGCATCTCGGTGCCTAACGTAGATCAATCTGGTAACACAGACTACACGAGATACGTAAAGTTGTGTGAAGAACCTACAAAAGATTGATTTCAAGACATAATACGGACAGAAAATCCAAGTGCACAGAAAATGACGGTGCACCAGACGAAGCTGTTTAGGTAAAACATGAAAAAGCCCCATACCTGGCAACCCGGAACTTGAGAGACAGGCGTGAGAGAAAGAGAAAGAAACGGGAACCTGGCAAGAGCCGGAGCGGATAACGGCGGGACCGACGCGGTCCTCCGCAGCGAGTGCGGTGGCTGCTCCAGCGCGTTGAGACGAACGCCGGGAGACAGGACGGGCATCTGCAGAAACTTGTTGGAGTGCTTGGCTTTGTTATCCGTGCGGGCCTCGACCGTCCACTCATACGGCTTGGAAGAAGAAACGGGACGGCGCCCAGAACCTCGTCGCCTCGGAGATTGCAACAAAGATTAACGAGAACGCCTCGAACTTGCGCTTGTGAGGAAAGGACCGTCTAAATGACGCGCCGATCGATTTCCTCTCCTACTCCTCGGGGTTGACACGTCGACGAAGGCCACGGAGCCCGAGGGACCAGAAAGAGGACGGGGAGGAAAGGAAACGACAGACCTCAAACGTGAACAACGGCGAGGTGGGTCGGCGGCATGAAGAGTAGGAGTTAAAGGCTCGTTAGTTTGCTGAACAGACATTAAAATTACGAGCTCATTCTCGTCAGACGGACAGAGAGAAAGCTGATCCATGGCGAGGGGGCGAGTCCATACGTGGCACGAAGACAGTGGACAAAGGTGGTAAGTGAACACGTGGCTTAAATAGTGAATCGACCGGAAGGGGCGTGGATGTGGTGTGGTCCTGCTCCCGAACTTAAGATAACAAACTTATCTTCATTAAATGACAGTATCTTGTAACACAAAATTTTTGCTAATTGATTGCATTGACGCATTTTGACAAATATTATGCATTTTTTGTGTAGTTCCACTTTGGAATCTCATGCACCCTAACAAATAAAAAAGTGTAGTAGAGTCACACAAGGGTTGTGTGTGTCTCCTACATCAAGAATTCAGTTAGAGCTCTACCTACTGACTTTAAAGGAAACTACAGGGTATGTGAGCAATTCAAGCTTGCCTGATATGCTAATGCCACAGAAATGCTCAAATCAAGTGTGTCTCAGAGGTCTATCTAATCTCATCCAGAACAATGTTTTTGGGAGAACAAAAGATATCTCACAAACAAAACTTTAGCAATATTTTCTATTAGGAAGCAGCTCTACAGTAAGATTAAAAACTCAAAAAAATTGATTTTGCGTAATATGTGTCCTTTAAAACTCAAGTTTTCAACTTTTAGGCAATCTGTCCAATTTTTCATAGATTGCAATTTAACTGCTGTGTGATACTAATCCTTATTTACCATAAGTCATTGACACATAGGATTCTGAAATATGACATAGCCATTTTATAAATACATTTTTAGTACGTGCATTAACAATACATATTTTAAAATGATCTTTTATGTTTTAGTAATATTAAGTATTGAAGGCATAATACATGCACCTCCTATATAATTCTTGACTAGAATACTTTTACACACATTCATTGAGAGAATAATACTATTTTATAAAATTGATTAGTATGTATTTTACTTGTTTTATATTAGTTTTATAAAAATGCACTTGATGTTTGCAGATTCACTCACACAAACTGGGACAAGTCACTTCTTGATCTCTTAAGCAGCACTGGCAGAGTTAAAACTTCTCTCTGTGATGTCGTCTTCAGTCCTCTGAGACCTCACACTCCTACAACAGACAGTCACATGACATGCATTTGCCATTATTTCCTTTCTCACTCAGGTTCTTCTTATACCTCCTGCTGGGTTATTACTGACAAGGATTTCCCATTTTCCCCAAATCTCAACCAAAGTGACAATGCTGAGGCACCTTTTTAACCTACCTTCACATGCAAATGATGTTTCCAGTCGGCTTGTTTTGTCAGAGCTGCTGAGTAAAGGCTGTTTATGTTTTATTTTTAGTTGCTCTATTCGTCTCCTCTGCTCGGGTTACTCCTTGTTTTTCACTGACGCATATTTTAATGATCACTTATATGTTTTTATATACTTCCTAAACAAAATGTCACTCCAGTCAACAAGGACCTTTCTGAAAACGACGCAGCAATTCCCACAGGAAAAGTAAGGTATAGAATAAGATGGTATTAAAGTAAAAATGAGTGACAGCAGGCAGGAGTTTGGAATTAATAATGGTCTTAATCTAGTGTAGCTTATATTTACTCTGGACATGTAGGTCTACTTTTAAATCAGTCTTTGGCAGAGTATTAGCTAACTGTGGTGGAAGATGTGGAGATGTTTGGCATTATTGGTAGTAGAGCAGTAACCTTTATTAAACCAGGAAAGTCCTATTGAGATTCACAGTTTGATCCCTTCTCAAAGATTTCTAAGCAACTCTAAGTACAAATATGACATTATATGCATTGTTTTTAGATTTTAGACCTTTGACATCTTATAGAGCTTTAAAAATGTGCAATGAACACATATGACAGTCATGTGCTTTTCTCTTGCCCGGAATTGAGCTCCTTCTACAGATTACTAAAGATATTACATAAAGGATTTAATCAAACTGATGTTGCCTGATAAGCTAATGGTGCATAAATGTGCAAAACACGTCTGGATGATTTATAAACCTAAAAATCAGACAGGAAAGAAAAACAAAACTCTATGTGTTTTAAGTACATTTTCTAAAATGTGTCCACAGTTGTTTAATCACAGGATAAAAAAATGTTAGGGACACAATTACAGTCACAGGGCGCGTTTAGAAAGGTGTCAAAATAGGTGTAAGATTTGGAGCTTATCTTTCTGAGAATCTCAATTTGACCAATGCATGAGTCATTGCATTGCTGAAGCAGACCATTCACCACAGATGTGCAGTTCATAATGGAGGAGCTGGACACTACAGTTTGTTACAGTGCAAGAAGGCATGAAAGACTGATTACATATAATGCCTACATTCACCTATACACATATAAGGTCAGGCAAAATTATTTATTTATTACATGTTATTTAGAAGCCTCTTTTAGAATAATTTATAGACCAAAAAGGGCTGCATTGTTGTAATTATATTTAGATTTGAAAACAAATCAGCGAAGGAATTAGCAGAATGAATAAGACAAATTAGTGTTTTTTGAGGAGGAAATAATGTGCTTTGGGGGCCTGTTACACATTTTGTGAATATTTTTCTACTGTTTCCTTATCTAACACCTTGAATCAAAGGTAGGGGAACTTTTGTATATTTATTTATAGAGATGTATCTTGTGGGGGGCTCATATGAGCCGCTCTTGCCCCGGGCCCCCACATTTCTATTGACGGGCCTGTCTGGAATTGTGCTTTATTTCATATATGCATGTTAAACACACACATGCTGCATTTAGGCCAATGTTCTGCACTTTAACTGAAAACACTCCACCTTGTGATGTCATTAAGTTGTAAGAAGTGCTTCACTCTACTCCAAACATTACTTCACCTGAAGCATTAAAACATTTCACTTCAACATCAGAAAAAAATGTGATTCATCGGAGATGAACTCAGTTTAACAGAAGCTAAAACTCTGTCTGTGAAACGCGCTATACAAATAAAGCTTACTCATTAAAACTAAAATATTTGCAAAATAGAGAAACATAAGATTACTTTAATGCTTACTTCACTGTTATTTCAAAATCAATCAAGCTGTAAACTTTAAAAACACCACTACAAAATTACAAGGAGGTGGAACAAAGTAGATTATAACATTTATGAATGAAACAAAACACAACTGATGTTTTTGACAGCATCTGACAGGAGTGTCTAATATATGACCTTTAAATAATTTCAATTATTTTAATTATTCAATTGTATACACTCAAAAAGAGATTTCGATTTGATTGTGATCGATTTGCAGTCCCAAACTCTGCCAAAGCTCTATCTCTTTCTTTACGTCTTTCATAAAAAACTGTCATAGATGAGAGCTAGACTTTTCCGTGCACAAGGCTCCAATCTCTGACAGACAGCCAAATAACTTTCAGGCAGAAGAATAAACTTATCTTTATGAGCTGATTGTCACATTGTCACGGATGAGGTGACGGAGCAGAGGATCACAAGTGACAGCTAAGCCTCAAATGCGCATAAACATTGCTCTCCTATTGTAAATTGTTTTATGATTTTTGACGCTGAAGTATAAGAAATATCAAAATCTCCCTGTGTCACGGTGTTACATCACTTCAATATTGTGTTTTCATGAAGTTCGAAGAGCCGGCGCCGCAAGCGTTATGCTCTCAAAGTGATTCTGAACACTCTTTCCATTAGATAATTGATCTGCAGCGGAGTGAAAGGAAAACAAAAGCCAATCTCCAGCTAATTAAAAAAGCCACATAACTTTATTTACAAACTTTAAACCATAGAAAATAACAAATAACAATATTGGCAACATTAGTTACAGTTGATCACATAGTTACACAAAAACAACCAGAGAAATCAGTTTCAAAAGACAAAAAAATGACTAAAACAATATTAAAAGTGCATACACCAGTTCTTAATAATTCATTTTTGTACTTCACATTTCTGGCATGCTCACTGTCATATCATCATAAAGCATTAGATCATATTCTTTTCACTCTTTGACAATAGAACATCTATAGACTGGACCACTCATGTAAACACTGGACACAAAGGCATAAAAAGCACATTATTATTCTCTCAATAAGTTATATGACCCCAAAATACTTTTCAACACTCAAAGGGGTGTGCTTTCATATAGTGTAGTCAACAAAATATAAATGCTTTTATCATTGGACGGATGTAATAGATGAACTTTTGGAAACAAAGTGTAAAATATAGGGTCCTCTGTCAATGTTTTGTTAAATATATGTGTGATGTATGATAGATACTATTTAGCCACCGTTGCAAAAGTTGCTCTGCTCTTGGTGTTGGTTTCGAACCTTTTTAGGTATTATAGAAGCTGTATATATTAATAAATTCTCTGTGATATGATCAGTGCTTAAATCTCTATGTCAGCCTCGTTTTGAGTGCTCAGAAGCCATTTGCACATATTAGAGGATTTTTTTTTTACAAATATAATACAGTTTTGTCAACTTAAATAAGGAAAAAATAATGTTGTTATATAGGCAGAGAAAGCTCACTGCAGTGCAAAAATGTATGACTTTATGTTTAGAAAATGCACCAAACAAGTCTCAAAACATGCTGTGAACAATACAGTATTGTCTATCAATAAATCAAACACACCATGGATTCATGATTTACCTCAGCCAGTGTACTTTGTTTGCACATGGGCATCACTTTAGATAATGACGCTGCTCTGTCAGTGGCTCTGGTGGTCTATATGCAGCTGCATTCTCTCCTTCTCCACATGGAGGCGCTCTCTCTCAATCTGCAGTCGGCCTGACTCAAACTTAAAGAACTGCAGTCTCTCCTTCTCCAGCTGAAGCCTCTCCTGGTCCAGCCTCATCCTCTCAGCTTCCAGATCCACCATCGACAGCCAGCCTTTGCTCTCTTTCCCCTCGCCTTCCCCGAGCGACCCGTCCGGATTGGAGGATGTGGAGGAAGTGGGCGGGCCTTGTTGCGGCGGCAGATTGAAGGATGAGTCGACGTGCTCTGATTGGTTCATGAGCATCAGTCTGAGTCTCTCCCTCTCCACCTGTAGCCTCTCTTTCTCTAGCTGGATCCGTTCTCGTTCGGTTTCATTTTGACGCAGACGTTCTTTCTCCACTGCAAGCCTTTCCTTCTCCACCACGAGTCGCTCAGATTCAATGGCTAGACGCTGCTTTTCGACCTCCAATCTCTGCTTCTCCACTGCCACCAGGATCCCACCAGGCCCCATGCTGTCGCTGAGGGTGCTCCCAGGCAGAGAGTAGCCCAGCAGGCTGTTGAGGGTGAGGGTAACGTCTCGGTTAGAGCTGGTGGTGGAGGTGGGGCCCTTGGATGAGCCCAAGATGCCCTGGTCACCGTTAGAGTAGATTTCAGGAGCATGACTCTCACCACGGGACTCAATGTCACTGAGGAGGGAGGGAATGTCGTCATCATCTATCTCTCCATCGCCCACTTCTCCATCGCAGTCAAGCTGAAGAAACAAACAAATAATATTAAATAGTCTCTAATTAATCCATCCACAACTGCAATGTGAGGTCTGCTTGCAGACTGTGGATTGAATTAAACATTCTACATTTATTAATCTCTATAAATTATTTTGTTAGTAATCTTGATTTTAATTGGTTTCATATTTTCTGAAAAACAAAGATAGGTGATCAGTTTAGGTGGTACAGTGGATCAGAACTCCATCTGCTGGTTCAAAGGGAAAACGCACTCCTAGAGTATCACATTTGGATGGTAAAAAAGATGACCGGAAAATCTGAGCCATCTTTACCAATGATTGGTAGAGATGGCCCATTGATGTACGTTGATTAAGTTTTGTTTAGTCATTACCTCAGTCACATGTTCAGTCCATTAAACGTATTTTTAAGGTATTGAAAAGAAGTTTCAACTTCAGGTTTGTGTCCTTGGTCTACCAGTCTTTTAGGCATTAGTGTAGACTGTAAGTTTGGTCATGAGTCAAGGGTCACTCCCCTCAAAAAGTCACAAGTCGAGTCATAAATCATTCATCATTATGTTTGCATCAAGTCACTGGTCCCAGAATTGCCTTGTAAAACAAGTCATACTGTAAGTCTGAGTATGGGGTATCTCTCATGCATGTCTGCTTTCAGCGTCACTCTATTTCAAATTAGATGCATGAGGTACACTATTATTGTATTGTAATAACTGCTTTTAAATTATAAGCGCTGGTAGTATAACAAATAAAACCCTATTTGATCATGAAATACATTATATAAAATATAAACACAATCTTCCAGCTGAAATGGACTAGATAATTAAGATAATCAAAACACAATAAGACCATTTTGGTGCGCCTAATCAAAAGACTGAATTAAACTGGCACTTGAGCTCCATAATGCGGTGGCATAATCAGTATTATGTATCTAACATCACTGGCCCTTCAGACATTAATTAAAGTGATTATCACATTAGCCTCTGCTTGCATCAATAAAGCCTATTTGTCTTCTAAGTGAAAGAGCAGTGTGAATTATAAATACAGTGTCTCATAGTTTACCCTCATTTTAATCTCTAAAGACATTTATGTTAAACACTACTAACCCTGTATTCACAGACATCCTCTTCCATTTTGACACCCAAAGGTGGAATTATGGGTTGACTGCCTTGGTCTCCCAGAGTGAGCTCAGGCCAGTCACAGTGACTGTCTTTGGGCAGTGCAGAGAGGTCCAAAAGCTGGTCCCAGGAGGAGGTGAGGGACCCTGCCTCTGGTGAAGATGGCTCATACTCCGACTTCAGGGCGAGGGAGGAGGAAGAGGAGGAGGAGAGAGAAAGTTCGGCCTGGAGCTGCTTCCTCTTCATCAGGGAACGCCAATCCAGGTAACGCCGCTTTACCTGGGAGGCAAAGAAATTAAATGTTACAAAACATAAAGAGTTATACACGAATTTGCAGACAAACTAGTTTGTTTTTGTTTGTTTTTTTATGCTAATAGTACACTACCTACATCACACTTTTTAGTCTTATACAGTACAGTAATCTTATTAGTCTTTATGAAAAGGGAAAGCATGATAAGTTTGTGTTTCTGCCTGCACTTGTTCTGAACAAATTTTATTAGTTGATTTGTTTGGTTGTGATTTTTGAATGTTGTCCATTGACCTAAAGTTAAAAATAAATTAATAGAAAAGTCTTCAAAGATAGTCGTTTGGACAAGTTTCAAAGCTTGAGACAAGTTAAAATGATTTAACAGTGCCAGCTGTACTGTATGTATACATCTATAGTCTTATATAGACTTACTTCAGCTGCAGTGCGTAGCTCTCCTTCACCAAGTGAATTGACACCTCGAGCCACTTCCTCCCATGCTTGTCTCTTCAGCTCATTGATGGCTGTATTCTTTGGCAACACAAAGATACAAAAAAAGTACATTACAGCTTTCTCTTGTCTGTGCATGACTACATTTTGTTAAAGGCTGTGAATGTCAACCTGCTGTCTGGAGAACAGGACATTACTCCTCTTGTGGATTTCTCTGATGAGAGTCTGTGTCTCTCTCACACTGTAGTTACTTTTCCTCTTCCGTTTAAGATGCTTCACTTGCAGGAAATCCAGCTTGGCAGCAAATACCCAGTGTCAAACACCAGAATCAGGTGGGAGGAAATGGTGCTCACTGGTCAGAAGTGGATTTTGATGTAAAATTGTTTTTTGCTCACTTTAAAGCACCTCAAGTCCATATAGGCTGTAAAAAACTACTGCTTTTAAGTAGCAATGTGTTAAAAATTGGGACAAAAACAGATATAAGGCCAATGGGCTACTGTAGGCAGATGTGACACAGGCACATGTGGAAAGGAATCTGTAGGAAAAACAAAACAAATTCAAAAAGAAAAAAAAAGAAACATGACATTAAATTAGGCTATAATTTATAATAATAATCAGAACACCGTTCATTTGAAGCGCGTGCCATTTATATGCAAAATTAATGTAAGATCATGCCAATGTTCATGAAAAAATGCGTTTATTATCTAATCACAAACCATTAGTACAGTGTGTCAGAAAAGATGCTGAGATGATGGAATAATTACTGCCAGCACGGAACGATTCTCCTTCGTGTATTTCCATTTTTCCCACAAGAAATCGACATTGTATGTGAGATATTTGCACATATTGCGTTAGCTGGTGTTTTCGCGTAACTATTAAACATGTTTTAACAGAGACGAATAAAATACAAATTGAAAAACGTGACCATATTCGTGAAACTACTCACCTTACACATCGTAGGTTTACCGCAATCAAAACATCGTAGTAGCAAGGCAATTTTAATGCTGCCTTTTGGGGTACTATGTGAGGTTTGCTTTTAATGAACATGTTCGTGTAATTTAGCGCCACAGTACAAATACATTCTATATAAAGCCATGCATATTAATAAATATTGACTGAAAAAACATAATGCAAAATTATTTTAGTGTTCTTCATATGTATTTATTTTTTATTTGCTTTTTTATATTTTCGTGTGTTCCGGCAAAGGAAACATGTTTTCTTCTACCTTTTTGTGAGCAAGCGAAGGCAACATGAGTGTCGCACTACTAGAACCGCTCTTATTGGTCAATCCTCCACCGCGCCCACGTGTGACGACACCGCGTCTTTCAGACTTTTCCGGGTGTGTGTGTGCGCCTGGTGCTGCTGTGTTCAAGTTGAATTACTCTCAAAATATTTTTACAAGTCTCTCGCTGCGACTGTTCAAGCATAATATTAAGCTTGGAGTTAGTTGTCAGTGTAATGTATGAGTATTTGTTTCGGCAGCACCACTCTGAGTGGATGAGTTGTACTTGTAGAAATCAGCTGCAGTATGAGAAATGTGTTGAAGATGAGATGATGGGCTCTGTGCGATGGGCTTTCCGCTGTGGAACTTGGACACCAACTAAGCTCGAATGGCTTTTTGCTGCTCGATGCGTCCAGCTCGAAGAGAAGGAGAGGATCGGCCAGTTTGTATTTGCCAAAGATGCTAAATCCGCTATGGTGAGTAAGAAAACTCACTTAAAGTCATTATGTAGCTGCAACAAGTCCTAATGTTGTGATGTATGCCCCCCAGGCAGGCAGGTTGCTGCTGAGAAGATGTGTGTGTGAGAAGATGAGTTTACCCTGGTCCCATTTCAAACTGGGGCGCACTTCAAGAGGAAACCTTATTTGGAAGATCCTTTGCAGGTAGATTATCATCTCATTCAGTTACAGACATGACAGGCCACATTTGAGGCCAACTGTAGTTAATGGCTGATATTTAAGAGTTTATATTCCATCTCTGACAGACTAGTTCTATCACAGGGTTACTTGCAATGACCCTTCCCTGAATCTGAGCAAACGACTCTCTGAGCAGATCCTAGAACAACTGTGACCATGCAAACATGCAAACTGTACAAATCAGATCATAGGAATTTACATGGTCTAATAAAATTTCCCCTTACAATTCCAGCCTATCTTCCCTACAACACCTGACTAAAAGCATCTAATAGAGATGGAAAAGATTTCGCAAAATTGGCTGAGTGCAGTTGTCTTGTTTTGGTTTAAAATACTACATCCTGTACATACAACGACTTCACTCTTCAATGAGGTTTTCACTACATCAGTTTAAAACTAATAAATCCTCTTTAGATCAGACAGTTGTGGTGAATGTTACAGAAAACATGTTAAAGACTTTACATATTAGAGGAATATTTTATCAGAGAACACTTCTGTGTTTAAAAAGAGACATAATTGTGTCTAAATGCTAACGCTAACAGGAAATGGTTGTATGTACAGAAGTTAGCATTTTTGAACAATCGCAAGCCAACTGAAATTCCGTGCACACAGCCCATTGAATTGAAAAAGTCAGAATCAATCAGTTTTGCTCAACACATGCAAGCGCTAACCCACACACACGTATAGTTGTATAATACAATTAATAACAATAATAGCCACAATGTTTGAACTGACTGAATGTGCAACAATGAATGGATGGACCTCTAATTATGGACTCTTTTTGCTGGCCAAATGCTCATAACAATACACGTTATAAGCACTAACAACAGTGATTTTGTTTTAAATGTGATTTATTGTGGTTTATTATGTGTTTTAAGGCAAAAATATAGATAGAAAATCTAAAATTGTAGCTGCAAAATTGAAAACTGAAATGAATTGTGAATTAAGTGAATCGCCACATCTCAAACTGAAATTGTTTTTGAATCCCTTAGAGCACAAACAGTTAACTAGACTCTTTTTGAAGCTGAGTCTTTGTAGTTTTAGCCTTTGGTAACTGAATGACTTTAATAAGATGTGAAAACAAGCTCTACATAAAAAAAAATAAAACTGAATTTAATTTCCACCTACTTTTTTTGGAAAAGATGCAGAGCAGTATGGTTGGTGTTTGTTGTTTGGAAGTACAACAAACACCAGTCATACTTGACTTTGGGTATATTTGGTTTTCACAATTCCTTTTCAAATGCTGAAGGTGGTCTAACTAAAAAGAGTTTTAGTGACCTGTAGTAACAGGATTCCATGTAAAAGTCCTTTTAAATTCTTTTGATTTTTTTTATATTATTGGTCATAAAACAAATTATAACCATATTTGGCCTCTAGGAATAGCAAGGGGTCTAAGAATCGAATTAGGGGAGAGCAGGGTTAGTTGTCACACGGGTTGGTTGTCACAATCACTTTATCTCAGCTTGTGAATGGTGCATTTGAAAAAAAGTCAGAATAAAATGTGCATTAAATGAACCAAAATTCACTCGCTAAGACATTTTTGTAAACATTTGTTCAAGATTGTGATAAGACGACATAAAAAAATGTGTAGCAAAAAGTACATTTTCAGATGTTGAGAAAAAAAATTCTATTTTTTTCTATTGGTTGTCACAATTTTTGGAGGGTTGGTTGTCACATATGATTCTATCTAGAACAGCAGCATAGACAGAGCAGGGTTGGTTGTCACACTTTTACAAAACACAGATTTTCTCAAAAATACTGTATTTTAAATATTCCAATTCAAAGCAGGAAATCAGTGTAAAGTTTCAACAAAAAAATAAATCTAATTCACTAGCAAGGACCACACCACATCAGAGAATGCAATTAATATATTTATTGATGATTGTTGATTGATCGATGGCTGGATCGGAGAGACTGTGGATGGGGGCTCTGTCTCAGCGATCCGTTCAGCCGTTTCAGGACCCCCCCACCTGTAGATGGAGATGTCTTCAGCAGGAGGACAGATGAGATGTGGGGTGGGAGGGTGGGGTCGATAGATCTGAGACAAGACGTGTTGTTAGGAAAGGGCGGTATAAGTAGAGGCTTCTGGGTAATTGGAGGTGTGTCCGAGAAGGCGAACGAGGTGTGGTTTCCTGGTGCAAAAGGGCTGTGGTCCTGCTCCTGAAACTTCATTAATTTCATTAACTCCCATTATTGTCATGGAGCTTATTTTGTTCAAAAGTTATTAATCACTAATTCACATTAAAAATATAGTTTTACATTATCATTAGAATCTTGACAAAATTAATTTTGCCATTTTCTTGTAATTTAACGTCTCCTGATTCAGAAAATGTAAAACATTATTGAATCAAAATGAAATCAAACATTAAAAAATCAGACCAAAGACAAGACACATTTGTCATCGGTCTCCCACTGACATAACATTATGACAACCAACCTCATGGGGTGTGACAACCAACCCTGACTTGGGGTTCGTTGTCACATGTGAACAATTTCCATTTAATGATCAATATTTTTTTATCAGAATAAGATAGAGAACAGCAGAAGGATTCATTAGTTACCCAAGTCTTGAGTTTTTCTCTGTTGTTAAAATGGTTAATGTGAGATTTGCTGTTTTTGAGAAATTCAAATCAAAGTAAAAAAAAAATGTGACAACCAACCCCGCTTTCCCCTACAGCAATAATCTTTTAATCCCCTAATTTATGCTTTGTAAGAAGCAAGTGTCTTTGTGTTCTCTGTTATGCTATACTTATGAAGTATGCATTAGCCTTAAGCATGTCTCAAACTGACCACTGTTAATTTACAACAATGTCTGCCATGTGTGGAGAGAAGAACTTTCATCTCTCAGACATAGCTGTAATTGCTCAACTAGAAATGTATAAAAAAGTTATTTTTAATGGTAATGGTGGTGGGTGTAACCTATGCTCTTCAGCAGCTTCTTTTTAACTTCATTTTGGTAAAATATCAGTCTTTCACTACGTAAGCAAATAATTGATTAATCAAAAGAAATCAACAGATTATCAAAACAATCCATAATAATATAGTATGTGTATATTTATACCCAGTGTTTCCAATTGTGTTAGAATAAAACAATTGGAATGACTTTTCGTGACGTTGCGGGTTGTTTGTCCTTTTTTGTACCTTTAATCTTTGATATTCAACATTGTAATCCGTGTTTTTGTCCTTGTGTCCAGGACAGCTCATCCTCGCTCAGCTGGAGTTTTAACGTGTCTCATCAGGGGGACTATGCGGTGCTGGCAGCAGAGCAGGGGAAGCAGGTTGGCGTTGATATCATGAAGACAGTCATGCCTGGTAATTATTGCTAAATGCGTAATATCACTTTTAACCACCAGATGTCAGCCTTGCCTTATCAGAGAATCAGAAAGCTGCTGCTTAGTGTGTGTGTTTTATATTTGAGTGTGTAAATCTGTGCCAATTCATGATTCTTTAAAGAGCTTAGAAATACACGGTTGTTTTTTATCTTTTTTTAATTGCATCTGAACTGGACCTAATAATATGACTTTTTTTTTTTCATTTTATTCCTTTCTGTTTCTTTTACTGTTTTTTGTTTTGTTTTGCAGGCAGCAGCTCCGTGCCTGAATTTTTCCGCATCATGACTCGTCAGTTTACCCCGTACGAGTGGAGCGTCATCCAATCAGCCGGCTCGGAACACCAGCAGCTTGCCGCGTTCTACCGGCACTGGGTAACCATGACGACGGCAGTAGCCTGTAGTCACATTGCACAACTCCTCGGCTGTGCACCGCATGTGGTCGTCTAAGAGAGAGGAGGAAAAAAGCAAGTCTCCATTGAATGACATAAACACATTTGTTTACTCCGATTTCTTCAGAGCGGTAGTTAAGGCGTTGCTAAGTAAGGATGCTGTGACACTGAAACTGCAGCTCAGGGACGTCACGCTCTGATCTCATCATTGCACCGTTGACTAATGGCAGAACGCAACGGTTGCTATAGCAATTGGGCCTGTAATACTGTTATTGTTGTCCATTGGCTGAGTCAGTTTTAGCCAGTCACAGACACACACACACACAGACGACGCATCCTCACACATGCAAACACTGTAATCCTCTTTGTATGCCCACTGTCCGACATGTTTTGTGTCAATTCCCATCTGTTCTACTTTCAAATAATACCTCTTTTGTACTGAATATTTTTAGCACATCCTCATCCTTTGCGATCTGGATCTAGGTCTAATTACATGTTTTTTCTGCTCTTCTGTAAAGGCCCTAAAGGAGAGTTTTATAAAAGCCATCGGCACAGGGCTGGGATTCAACCTGCAGCGTGTGGAGTTTCACCTTTCCCCCGAACCACTCACCCAGGGCAGTCCAGTGCGTCAAACAACCATGTACCTGGACGAGGAGGAGCAAGACGACTGGGTGTTTGAGGTAATATATAAATGTTGCAAATGGGCAGTTTATATGTTTTATAATCAATGAAAAAAATTATTTAAAAAAAAAAAATATATAAATAAAAATAATAGATGTTAGTTTTACTGGTGAAACATGCTCTGGTCTTTGGACTTTCCTTTGTACTTGCACATCAAGAAAACAGGACATATTTTGGTTGAATCATCTGTGGTTTAAGAGAGGTGTGAAAGGTCTTTGAGGTCGGCTTTAAACAGACAGCACTTTTAACTCTCTCACATCTGGGGCAAAGCCATACAAAGGATGCCCCACGGCCAGTTGTTATAGTTTTATTCTATTGGATGCAAACATATGTTATGTGCAGTAAGCACTGGATTAAAGAGTTTCAGAACACAATATTCAAAAACAAGTGGATGTCTTCTCATGCAGATGGCCACAATGGGGTTTAAAGTTAAAAAAAAAAAAGAAAAGGGCCTTTTTGAGTAAAAGTTTGCCTGACTTCTGAGTGTTTTTCTGTAAAAGTTAGGAAGTACAATTAAGTTGCCATGCATGAAGGACTATGTCTCCTAGAAGCCTGGGAACAATGCACTAATCTTCAGGAGGGACTGTCTCAGGAGAGAGAACGTCTGTGACTTGAATTGGCCCTGGGTACGAGGAAAACAAAAAAACAGTCAAATGGATTTGTCACACTAAAACCAGAAAGAAAATGTCACATTAAATATTTTCTTTAAACTCTACTGTTAAGAGACCATAGCTGTACACAACGGCAAAAGTGCTTCCATGATGTCCCCTTAGATGTCCCTTTTATGTAAAGAACCACAGAACAAGGTTATTGCAATGTGCAAGGCTATTCTATTCTTTTTTAAGAAATTAGCTTCTTGGTTCAAAGTAACTTGTGTCGTACCCTTGGAAAAAGCAAAGATGGGAGACATCCACACAAGGGATTATGATGGGAGCCTGAAGTGGTCCTCCATTAGAGGTGTGCAGCTCTCTGTTAAAGCACAAGAACCAGCCACCACTTTCTTCCTTTCTATTTCCATGCTCCTCTCAACTGTCATCTTCTCAGCTTCTCTCCTGCCTTTGATCTTTTCATATAGATTATGGTTTTGGTTCTGCACATCGACAAGTCTTCTTTCTACAGAATAAGGGGATTTACAAGAGGCTGGTTATCTGATATACAGCTCTCCCTGGACTTCTGTAGAGTGTCCATGACTTCACACTAACTGTATATCATAGACAGTCTTTTTATAGACTCTCATAATTGGCTCGGTTTAGAGAAAGTACGTTTTATGTGTGTTTTATTCACTGTTAGTGCTAAAATCTGCACTTGTTTTAGAATCACTAGCATGTTTAAGACATCCAAAAGATGCAGTTGAATAGTAAAAGGCACACGGTATGGAACATCATTTTTGTTGTATTTCATATACAGTACAGTTGTTATTACTGAGGCCCAGGGGTCATACAGACCTGGACTGAATCAATTTCACTGAAAGACATTCTTGATGAGGTGAGCCAAGGTCTGTGTGCTCCGTGTGAGAGGGTCAGACAGACATGAGCCTTATTGCAGCTTGTTTAAGGTTCAACAGCTGATGCCAGTTCACATTTTACTCTATACTGCGGTTTCAGAAGGGCAAAAGCAGAACAACTTTCATATGTGTCTCTTTCATGTGTGTTAAACAGGAATGTCTGCTTGATGAGGACCATCATGTTGCTGTGGCGCTCTGTGCAAGCTCAACGGTAAAAACACTTTTAGAAAATATACAGTATAAGATTTTCTTGACTCAAATCATAGATGGGAAACTTAACACTTATTATGCAAGACAGACTTTTTTGAGTGTTAAATCCTTTTTTAATTCCTCATCACAAACACATCTGGAGTTTTGTGTGTGAGATACTCTCTTCTTAGTCTCAGAAAACACTGTTTTGAATTTTGATGTTATTAATAGTTCTTTGAGATTTCTCTTCTCTTTTAAGTCCAAACACACCCAGACTTACATTTCTCCAGCAGTAGCATAACAGGGAAAATTTGTTTGATATTGTTCCCACGTTGTAATTTAATTGAAAAAAGCATAACTATCATGTCTGTTCTATTGTACATTTTTATTGTACACATTTTTAAGGCAATAATACATCAGATTTGTCCTTTTAACTAAAAAGCACACTCACTCATCAAAGCTTATGATATTCTCATTGTCTTCCAGGCTTCACCTGCGCCTGCCCCCCCTCCCAGCCCCTTCACCCTGCTGACATTCTGTGACCTGATTGGCCCGGCCTCGCCCCTGACAGAAGAAGACCCCTCCTACTGGGAGAGCTTCAGCACCAAGGCCAACGGTCCACAGAGACAGAGAGACGTGCACTGACAAGCCTCAGACACAGAGCTGTGCACACCACACTAACACACCTTTCACAAGTGCCAGTGTCCAAAAATACTCTGACAAGGAGACTGCTTCTCATTCAGCTCCACTCCTGCTCAGACAAAGCCCGCATCACAGCTCCCTCTCAGGGGACTCGCACAGAAACTTTGCTCCACACGACAACTTTTGTTCTTACACAACCGCTACCTGGAGGTTTGGCTCTAAAATATAAAGTCTGCTTAAATCCTCTTTGAAATGATGTGTAATCATTTTATTTAAAACCTAGTATTTGTGTGACTAATTGGCGGTTGTTATTTTGAGCTGAATCTATGAAGTACTAATCCAATTGAAAGCTGCAAATCGTTATTAACAAATGTCACTGCAATTATTCAAAGGGCACAAAGACAAATGTAATCTTTTCACCGTAAATCCCAAATGCTTATGACCAAAATAAGTCAAATGAAGATGTATTTGAGAAGTAAGTAAGTACCACTCTCTTGTTTAATGCAATAATGGTGAACATCCAAGTCAGTACTCAAATCAACTTGTCCCCTCCCTTCTTTTCGCCCCTGCTGAGTGAAATCAATGGTTCCATAAACAGATGTGTAATTGTTTGAACCGTTTGGACCTCACGCTGCAGACCCCACAGCTGACCCTCCTCTGCGCTCGATAACACACATGACCCGTGGTTTTGCCGTTCGCTCACCACACTCATCTAATCGCTTTGTATTATTATTTTAGAGAGATGCAAGCCGACTTAGAGCAAAGACACATATTTTTAGAATGTGTTTTGGTCAAATCAAAGGCAGGGGAAAAAGTTACACAGTATTCATTTAATATTAGCTTATTGATAAAAGTGAAAGAAGTTACAGTGTTATACCTGGACTGGTGGCAGAAGCAGTAGAAATTGAAGACATTTTTGTGGAATAAATGATTACTGATAAAAATCACTGATTACAGTATGAGACTATGCTGTAACATTAGGTATTAGTTTTATTATTGTTCAGCTTCTTTTTAGTTTAGATGGAAATTATACTATTCATTGGGGCTGCCATCACACCGTATCGGAGTATACAGGTGATTGTTCTACAGGTTTGCAATAAAGTTTTATAGACTTTTCAATCTAGTCTGATAATTAAATTTCAACCAATGCATTTAAAATCATGTTTTAATAGATTTCTATTGGATTTGCATAGTTTTGTCTGAATAATTTTATCCAGATATGCAAAAATATATATATACTGTATAGTGCGATATTTGGTTAATATCACTGATTCCCATTTGTACAAAGTAAACAAAAACAGTTTCAAGTCTAATAATGCATTTAATTGTATTTACAGTAAATAGAAGATTCAGAAAGAAGCAGTGACAGCAGTGCGACACTTGTGGATTTGGATTTTAGCTTGATCTCGCGGCAATTTTTATTCAAACAAATTAAAGTTACATGGCAAACAAATTGTGAAGTAAACCTATTTAAAAAGAACAATTACCAGCAAATCGACTCAATTATGCCACGTATTTGTAATTATTTTCCACCCTTGCATAAAATTTGTTGCTGCATTTCTCTTTAAAGTGAAGCCAAAACACACGCAAAACAAATTGTTTTGGCTCTAAAATTATGTTCATGTAGTTTAAATGTCTTTGCCTTCTGTTCTGCTGATCACAAACATCTGCAGTCAAACCAATCACACTTCTGCTGTCCACTCTCAACCCCTCCTTTCACCTTTTCCTCATGCTTTTTCATCAGGAAGTTTTGTCTGAAATGTGGTTATGAGAAGAGTTTAGGGGGTTATATTTTAAGCTGAGTAGAATAGTTAAATCTTTGCGTTCGTCCATTGGATTTGGTCTCGCTGCTTGGCCAGGTGTTCTTGGTAAAACATTTATACACGCTTACAGGTGCAAGTCGGTTTCTATGGCGACGCAGCTGGTTCAGAGTGTGTGGCGGTGCCTACAGGTGAATCGATTTAACGCAGCCCTGCTCACGTCTTTAAACTGTAATGAACTGTTTCCAAGTACAGCTATCAATCAGATCAGAAAGACAAATGTATCAGTGCTTGGGAGTTTATAGATTTCCCCTTGCAATTACTCATTTTTTCACCTTCTGCTCCCCCTGGGTTTCACATCACGGCTCGGAGACTCAAAATATAGTTTTCTTATGCAACGCCGTGCTCTTCAGAATAGAGTTCCTAAAAACTGTGGAGATGATTTGACAGCTTCTGTGTGGAAAGGATGTTTGGTTTGAAGCTAAAAAAGGGTAATTTCACGGCGCTCATGCCAAGTTTTTTACATGGAACAGAGAGCACCCTCTTTCTGACTGCAGGAAATCGATGTTTTAAGCTATTTTATCCTCTTCGTTTTCTGGGTTTTCATAGAAATTGCATGGTGAGTGTCAGGTCAGCTGGAAGAGTCATAGTTCATGTCCTGGGGTAGATGTCTCTTTTCATGTAGCCTGGTCTTTCTGTGTAGAGTTTGCACGTTGACTTTTTTGTTGATTATGAATTCAGCACTACTTCCTGTAATTTAATACTTTTATTTTTCAGCATTTCTTGACTGATGCAAAACTATGAAAATATTTACCACAGGGACTGTCCCACCAAACACAGTCATAATTAGAGAAAGTAGGGCAATCACACGTCCCTGTTTACCCGGGACAGTCTCTGCTTTAAGCCCTGCATCCCATGTCCCAACAGATGTTTCCAAAACCACTAAATAAAATAGAGAACACTGTGCATTAATAATTTCATAGAATACAGAAATAGCCTACAATTTTTTGACAGAGGTTTCTACAATTGTACAGCAGAGGTGTAGATTTGTGAGTCTTGACTTGGACTTGAGTTACTATTTTTGATAACTGAGATGGACTTGATAAAATGGACAAAGACTTGGAACTCCACTTGTACTTGAAGGTCAGACTTGGCTTGGAGTTGGAGTTCTGTGACTTGAGATGACTTGATGCTTCTCCTCAAAAAATAAATACCGTAATTTTACATAAGCAAACTGGAACATGTCCCTCCTCACTTCTTTTTTGTGACCAGAAATGATGATGTATGTTGACTTGGACTTGTGGGGCTCTGAATCAGAAGTTCTTTCTTTAACTTGACTCAGACTTGATGTTTAAGACTTGAGACTTACAGTAGACTTGCAAAGCAGTGACTTGGTCCCAACTTTATCGTTTACATAAAGTATGAGCGAGCTATGAATTAACCAAATATGCTTAATACTGTAATGTTATAGTGAGGCTTAATATTTTCTTAGGCGTGACAGGATCTGTGTTTGTGTGTAAATTTACTCCAACCACTCGATATCCTCAAATATGTGCCCTCTACTTTGTGATAGTTTTTTTCTTGAGCTTTTTTACTCCTACCAGTTAAAAGACTGTCAGTGACTCATGTGGATACAGCTCTGGATTCCAAAAACGGCCTGAACACAAGCAGTGGGCTGTAAGGCCAAACCAAAACCATTGTACCGTGACTGGCTTCTGGCCCGCACTTAACCCTTTGTGTTCCTGTTCACCTGCTCCGCTTCAAAAGCTGCTTATTTACTCAACTCCTGAGCCAAACTGAAACTGTGGCACTTCCAACCAGAACAAATCTAATATGACGGATTTAAAATTAGTTTGAATCAACGGTTTCAAAAGACAAAAACGACACACACAGTAAAATGTTGACTTTCTAAATGCTCTACAACAAGAACTGTGTTCCCTTAGACCCAGCACGTTCACTTGGCATTATTTTTGGCTATCTGCTGTCAACTTATGCTGTCTGAAAGTTCTGAAAATGGCTTCTAAACTCAATGAAATAAAGAATTAGAGGTGAGTGAGCAAAACATGTGACTACTACTAAAAGCTTCAAAGTGAACCATGTTGATATCCTAACAGCAGTCTGTGCTGTGACAAAATAAAAAAATATATATTTTTTTACTACAGCAAAAACAGCATTGACATAAAACAATTAAGTCAAAACAGGTAACACATTTAAAAATGATGTAATATGCTAAATCAAACCCTGGCAATAATGTTTTCTATAGTAGTTAACAAGTTGAGTTTTACCTTAAATGAGACATCTGTTTTTCTATGTATTAAGCCAGGGGTCTCCAACCTGTAGCTCGGGAGCTACCAGTAGCTCGCCACCACCTTCCAAGTAGCTCACCAAAGGATTTTGGAAACATACAAATTATGCTTTATTACTCAAATGTAATTTTTACATGCCTATTTCAACTGTAAATGTAACTTTAGATGTCTAATTGTATCTACTTCTAAATATCTATTGGCTAAGTTTTCATATAGGCCTCTTAACTATGCGAGAGTTAACTTCAATTTTTGGTCATCGCTATAGTAGCTCGCCGCTAGTTTTCTTTTGCAAAAGTAGCTCTCCTGGCGAAAAAGGTTGGAGACCCCTGTATTAAGCAATAAACTAGAACATATGTGTATTAATGGGCTATATTACATTCAGTTCAAAACTGCACAAATTCTACGGTAACAAGCAGCAAATTTTGAATTACTTGTTTTTGTTGTTGGAAAGTGGCCAGTTGACAATTTTGACCCATGTATGCTTTACTCAGAAACATTTTTTTTTTTGAGTAATTCCAAGCAATACTAAGCGATAGGTGGTAGGTGACACAAGATTATCTTAAAACAATACAAAATTACTTAAACATGCAAGAATCAAACCAAAAAGTAACATTCACTAGGCTAATGATAAAAAAAAAAACACACTGTAATAACATGGTTAAAACTGGAAGACTAACACATTAACATTCTCAATAATATAACTCAGTGTTTCGTCTACTGTTTTTGGTTGATGGAAAAGATAGAATGCTTGTTTGCTGTATAAAGTGCGTTCAAAATTGCTGCAAAAGAAGCCATTTTGACAAGAAGCAGCATTGCGAAATTAATGTTTTGTGATCTTAAAAATCTTAATTTAGACTTTTCAATCCTTGCAGAAACCCTGATTTATGAACTTTATGAAACAGTGCAGAATATCTCTGAAATCTATCTATGACTTCACAGATTAGGGACATTCAAACAGTGTTTTCAGAGGCTCAGAGGGAGATAAAAAATATCTCAGACAAAACTGCGGCAGTGTTTTGATGACGAGAATTTTTAACTTCAAAAAGTATGTGTCCTTTAATCCTCGGGGTCAGGAAAAACATGATTATTTTTTAGTCTAAACTCTGAAACCCTGAAAAATAGACTTCAAATGACAGCTCTACTGGTCATACACATATTTCACCTCCAGATTAGACTAGTGAGTGCAGTGGATAGTGCAGGATGTTTGGAGCTGGAGTCCTGATCTTTAGCCCGGTGACTGATGCTCCTGCTCTGGCCTGTGTTTGTGCAGATGGCTGAGAACACACACAGTGGCACATTAGCACAGCTGGCTGCATGGACGTGGCCCACTTACATATGGAAATAGGGCAAAGGAGCCACAGCACTGAAGCTTGTTGAATGTGGATGTGTTTTTAAGGGCAGCTGTCTCATGTGAGCGCATTGGATGGTTGGAAATATAACCTGCAAATTACATTTAAAAGGCATAATTTTGCCCTAACATTGACATATTTCAACTTTGCTTTTGTTGTCTCTTCAGTCTTCCAAATCCTCTAAACTACATTGAAAGGATTTGCATCAGTTAAGTTTGGGAATAATGTTTTTGTTTGAAGATAAATTTGGCTCTTGAAAACACAGGACATTCATTAATTTTTCTACCGCTTAATCCCGTTAGGGGTCGCGGGTGACTGGAGCCTATCCCAGTGACTTTGGGCCTTAGGCGGGGAACACCCTGGACAGTGGCCAACTTGCCGCAGGGTCAGACCGACAACCATTCACTCTTTCACTTAGGGTACCCAATTAACCTAAACATGCATGTTTTTGGAGGTGGGAGGAAACCGGAGTACCCGGAGAAAACCCACAGTGACACGGGTAGAACATACAAACTCCACCCAGAGAGATCGTGAGATGTTGATATGGTCCGACCCAGGAGTCGAACCCACGACCTCCTTATTGGGAAGCCAGAGCTCTAACCACTCTGCTACCGTGCACCCACAGGACAAACAAACAAAACTACCAAACTATAATGATGATTACTATTGTTATTATTATGAATTTTCATCATCATCATTGTCATCATTATCGTTGCTGTTGTCATAATCACATGACTGTCACCTTTGTTGTCGTCATCACTGTCGTCGCCATTGTCATTGTCTTTAACAATATCATAATTATTGTCAAGGTTGTCACCATTATTATTGTCGTCATCCTCTTCATCGACATTGTCATCATCATCGTTATCATATCTGTTATCATTGTTATTGTCACCATCATTATCGTCATCATCGTTGTCATCATCACTTTCATCACCAATGTCATCATCGCCATCATTATTGTTGTCGTCATCATCGTCATCGCCATTGTCATCATCATCATTGTTGTCTTCATCATCATTGCGGTCATAAGCGCCATTGTCATTGTCGTCAACGCCAACTCATTTTCGGTGTCATTGTCATCCTCATTGTCGTCTTTGTTGTCATTGTCATTATTGTCATCATCTTCATAATTGCCGACATCATCGGCATTGTCGTCATCTTTGTCATCATCATCGTCACTGTCGTCATCGTCACTGTTGTCATCATTATCATTGCTGTCTTCAGCGCTATTGTCATTGTCATAATTGTGTTCGTCATCATCTCATCTTTGTTGTTATTGTTGTCATTATATTCATCGTCATTGTCATCATCAGTGTTGTCATTGTCATTATCAGCATTGTCATCATCATCATCTCTGTCATTGTCATCATCATTGTTGTCATTGTCATTATTATCATCGCCATTACCATCTCCATTGTCATTGCCATCGCTATTGTCATCATCGTCATCATCTCATCATCATCATGATTGCTGTCATTGTCATCAACATTGTCATAATTGTTGTTATTATCATCATCACCACCATTATCATCATCATTGATTTCTTCGTCATCAGCTTTGTCATCATTATTATTGTCGTCATCATCGTTGTCGTCATCATCATTGTCATCATCATCATCTTTTTCATTAACATCGTCATCATTGTCGTCATAATCACTGTCATCGTCATTGTCATCTACATTGTCGTCATTGTCCTTATCATCATCGTCATCATCGCCATTATCATCTTCATTGTCATCATCGTCATCATTGTCGTCAACAAATATTGTCGTCATTGTTGTCATCGTTAATATTGTCATCATTATTGTCCTGTCCTCATTATAGATTATTAGGTATTTGGTGTGAAAAGTGTAACAACCATTTCTCTTGTTTAAAAAAAAAAAAAAAAAAAAAACGTAAAAAATGTCAGTTTGGTTCATCCTGTTTTGCCTGAATGGCTTCAGAATTGTCCTTGAGCAGTTGTCTTAAACAGACAAACAAACTTGTGATAATTTGTATCACCTTTTCCACATTAACGAAGTGTGACAGACAATAACATTAGAGCACTTTACACAATTACAATACATACAACACAGAGCCACTTTTATGCTTGAATAATGTGGTCACTTCATCAGTATTCACGCTTTGATTTCTAATTAGCATAAAACATAAATTGGAGCAGCTTATGGTTAATTACAGTAATGACCTGTGTGATGCAAATGGGACTATAAATAACTGCGTCGATCAGCGGGTGCCTGCGCTCAAACCAGATTACTCACAAATCTGCTCATTTATTCAGCCGGCCAAGCGCAGTGACATAACCAAATTCAGACTAATGTTGTGATGGATAATAACACAAGGATTAGACGCAGGCACACAGTCTGGCTGCATTGATTGTGCTGAGACAATGACAACGGCGGCCACAAGCTTTGAGACAGAGATAAGATCCATTGATAATACACAACATTTTTTTCTGATATTGGCAAAAGACTTAAGGCAAAGAGAGTGAACAAGAAGGAGAGGGAGAGAAGTTTTTGTGTCTTCATAAAACTGTGTCCTATTAGACCTTCTGACTTTAGAGCTATGCACTCAACTAAAATATATATGCAGCACTTGTTTTTTGCTACCATTTTTATTTTACATGAGCTGAAATCAAACATATAAATCTAATTCAAACATTTTCAAATTTGCCATTCTTTGTACTCTAAACCTACAAATAAGACGTGCTTGTGTTTGAATTGGAGACATTTTTAGGCATTTTAAGAAAAACAGGCCGAATTGAAAAAGAGTTTAGACCAAAGACTAATTTCTCTCAAACGTTTTTAACTTCTCATTTAAGAAAATAGTCCATCCCACAGTCTCACAACTGTGCCATAACGGGATGCTGATTAGACTGCATGAATATTCTACAGATGATAAAAGGACATGATGTTTTAGCACAATGACACAGATGCTGCACAGATGAGGGAGTGTGCAGTTGTCATGTCCATGGACGGATGTCCACCAGATCTGTCGTGCATTAAATGTTCATAAACTCTCCATTTTGGCAACTGTTTAAAAGCAAGAAATTATAATTTGGATGATGAGGAAATGATGCAAATTACATGTATATTTAATGGTAAATGGTCTATTTATATAACCCTATATCTTTCCAGGCACTCAAAGTGCTTTACAATCTAATATCCACTTACCCAGTGTACGCAGACACTGAGGCGATGCGAGTTAAGTGTCTTGCCCAAGGACACAACGACATTCCACTTTTGTCATCACACTGTGGCACACGGTGTTCCAGCAGTCTCCCATCCACGTACTAACCAGGCCCTAACTTGCTTAGATCTGACGAGATCAGGCTTTGACAAACTGGTATGGCCAGTTATGTGAGTGTTATAGTAGCAGCTGTAATTTGGTCTAGATTGTTTTAATAAAACAGTAAGAATACTCTTACACTAGAATTACTTGAGGTACAGTTAGACATCGGATCAATTGGTCTGACTTATTCCATATTTTATCAGTCATAGGCCTAAAACTATAGAAAGAGTTCCAGTGTAGTCGTGATGAGGCTGGTGTTTCCCCTCTGACTCTGCTCTGTCTCTGACATCAAAGTAGATCAGCTCCCTTCAGAGGAACAGCCGTGTGTCCATCACTGAGCAAAGACTCTGAACCGGCCAAATCCTGCAGGTCTCACAAGCACAGCCCGGAGGAAAAGGGCTGTCCAATTTAGATTTACTCAACCATAAAATAAAAGCCTTTTCGATCTTCTTTGACTACAGCGTATGCAGGATTGTTCTGAAATATTTTAGAAGTTGATGTATTTATTCAGCAAATTTGATTCAGACAAAAACATGTTTCATGTGATCACTTTTTGTGTTTATTTTGTCTTCT